>CM046881.1:162440997-163148865 GCA_025667525.1 Glebionis coronaria | reverse complement strand
AGATATTTTGTGCTTCTTTTTAGTTTTGGATGTCAATATAGATTATAATTAGGGATAATTCTCGAAAATGCCCCAAGATCACTAATCATTTTCTTTTTTCTCAGCCAATAAGCCAAATTTTTTGTAAATGCCCTATGCGACTTATGCGACTTATACGACTTATACGACTTATGCGACTTATTCAACTTAGTACAAAATTAAAAAAATTGAAAAATTTCACTAAGTTGTATAAGTCGCATGGGGCATTTAAAGAAATTTTGGTTTGGTTGGTGGAAAAAAAGAAAATGATGAGTGTCTTGGAGCATTTTAAAAAATTATCCCTTATAATTATGGACCATATTGGTCAAGTAATAATAGTTTGTACCTTCCTAAGAAAGAGATAATAAAGATATTGGAATGAAAAACTTCAATATATGAACCTCTGCACAACACACATACTTGATGAATAATATTATTGTATATATATAAGGTACAAAACTAAACGACGATATTTCCCCTTAAGTTTTTTTTTGAACGGCAGTTTTGGTGCAGTGGAGTATCTTGCGTGCCACCAAGGCACCAAGTCTCTCGACCCGAGTTCGAATCATCTCACAAAGAGAATATCAACCCATATGCTAGCCATCCAGTTTCCCATTAAGTTCTTGACTTTAGTGGACACAAGATCATCAAAGTTCTTCATATATGTGGAGAAAAGTGTGGAGTTGGTGAAATATTGCCTTCCCTTCGATTTTTCCCTCGTTCTCCATCTCGGATTTTGCCATGGGAAATATTCACACATCTAACGTCGGGTTTAGATTTGTAACTAAAATTTGACGATTTTTGTGGTATACGACATTTTTTAAATGCATTTGCTGTAAATGTGCAACAATTTAGAAAATAGTTAGGATTAAGAAAAAGATTTTAGCTTTAACTTTTCAAATGTATCTATTTCAAACTTGGAATGCAGAAATGGAAAGTAGTAATTGCTAATGAAAATTGGAGAGCCTTACTGTTGCACAACGACAATGATTGAAGTTTATAATAATAGAGAAATGCTACATCTACATAAGGTTTACAAATAAACTCCCACATAAGAATGTGGCAAATGTTATGACAAAACTTTAACTGGCCTTCCAAAATTGACAGTAAGAATTATTTCACAATACATGTCATAGACATCTTTTCCACAACTTCATTGATGTATAAATATGTTTCAAAGAGTAAAGGTTTATAAACAACTTGTGAAATAATAAGGAAAGAAAACCTTTATCAACTATTGAGTTCAATTGTTGTATCAGTTTCAAATAGGATTTAGCTTCAACATACATTTCAAAGTTATAAAAATAAGTGATCAACACACCATAATTTGTTAGTATTCATCAATAGGCAAAAACCACTTGATTGATTCAATCCACTATGTTAGTAATAGAAGTCACACATGTGCTTATCTTCAGTTAAATACATAAAGCAAATCACAAACACTTGATGTGCCATTATAATTAGGGTTTATGAAGAAATCTTTTTATGTAGATTGATTGAACATTGCTGAAGAAATTGATAATGACATTTTATCAAACAACTGATGAGGAATTAAACATAACTTATTCTTCTTTCGTAAAATTCTCGAATCACAATCATCTTAAGACTAATATAAATAACATACCGGATGGAGAAGACAATTAAATAGTAAATCTTTTCATATCGACATAACAAACCACAACACGCTAATCAACAACAAAAAATCAAACAGTAAACATATCATAACGACAAACATGAAAACAAACTAAATACTTGTGTACCTTCATGTCCTAAAACATGAGAATCATTCTTTTATGTGAAGCCTGCAAAGTCAAAGGTGCATGTGATCAGTCGAGAATTACAAACATAAAAGAAGAAAAAGAAAAATAGTAGGTTTAAAATAAATACAAAAGTAGATTATTTGTATGATATTTTTGTTGTCAAACTTTTCTTGATTGTGACTAACAAACTTCTATAGGAAGAATAGCTATAAAAATGGAATCTTTCGAAACTTGAAATAAAAAAAGAATGAAGCGTTTTGTTTGATTCTTTTGTTAATATGAGGCTTTATTGACAGTAAAAGGTAGTTATTGATGGTCTAAATGCTTTACAAAAATACAACTTAAGCATAATGAATAGAGTAGTGTGTTGTGTATAAGAAGTTTTGTGCATCGGTGTGTTGTACTTTCTAAACGTGAGGATAAAAAATGAACTAGATTTTGGTTTGTTTTCAATGAACAATGATAATCATTGACAAAGTCCTTTGTTGAAATGGTTTTACGACTAGTATTCTATTATATGAAGGGCAACATAATTACGTACAAGATAATCATCGACAAAGTCCCCTACTGGAATTTCTTTTCGTTATAATAGTGGTATAATTACATGACTAAGTGTGCCACTCGACTTTTAAGACTTGACACACAAATACATTTACAGATTTTAATTTATACTCTTATATACAATAATGGACTATATATTCTCTCGTAAACACGTTTTTGATATAAAAAATAGTGTCATTAATATTTTACGAGCAAAATATACTCGCGTTGCAGCCATGGGTATTTTGTAATAAAAAATATCTCAAGTAATATTTTTGATAACATGTTTTCTTAATAATAACTTTAAGCATGATACAAATTTTGAGGAATTACATTATGACACACTACTTTAAGTGCATCACGATGCAATACAGATACGAAATGAAAGTCAATAGTATTACGAAAGTGTGATTAATGATGGTTAAAGCCTCAAAGGTGTTTTTATAATGTAAATGTTGTGTAACATTCGTCACAAAATTATATAACATTTAGACACAAACAACCTTCCTAGTTGATATGTTTATACGTTTTCATATACTATAAATCACTTTAAAAGTCTTCCTACTTTGATATGTATGATTCAATCAAATGGTAATGATTAAGATTTCATAAAATTTATAATAAAATACGTACACATATGATGATGCATGTTTTTTTAATATGCAAATAAAAAAGAACAAATGTTCATAACCAAATAAAACTTTGTCATTAAACTTACATTAACGAACACTTTAAATAGCTATAAAATAGGGAAAATACCTTAAAAATGTATTAAACTTGTCCATTTTTATCATGTTGTGTAGGCAACTTTTTTTTTCGTTTTACTAATATACTTTTGAATTTTGATCTTTTTATGTAGTGTGTAACTTGCCCAGCCTTGCACCGGTTACCATTATTAATAAAATATTTTTTTTAATTTCCACTTTGGATTTCACTTTATTTTTTAGGGTCACAAGGATATTTTTATTTCCACATAAGCTTTTAATTTAATCAGTCCAGCCCAATATATCAACTCCTTCAGTATTAACTAATTGATATTTTAAACTTGTCTCCTTCCTCTCATGTTTTTTTTATTGTTTTTTTCTTGAACAGATGGTAACAAATAATATGATCATTCATAGCATGTTTTTAACCAATCTTATTTAAAAAAAATTTGTAGCCACATCAAGGTCGAATACAATATCAAGATTTAACACTTTTCAAGCAAACATCATAGCCGCAATTATAGAAGTTGTTTTTCTAAATTTCGAGTATGAACACCCCATCAAAACCATCGATTTAGTTGAAGATAAGAAAAAATGTTATAGATTACACATCTATATGCACTGATAGGCGTTATGATTGAGGAAAAATATTACTGTGGACAAAGAGAAACAGAAATGGTTTATAGTTTTGATTTTGGATTTGTTGAGAAGGGGGTTACTGTAATACTCTAATGATTTGGAAAAAGAGGAAGACTGCATATCACTGTGGACAAAGGGGACACGAAGGAAATAAAAAAAAGTACTGTATATTTTATTAATAGAGACAAGGGTATTTCGGTCTTTACATAATTAATTTAAAATTAATAATAACGAGTTGTCAAAAACCGGATCCACATAGGATTGCAAGGCTGGGCATGTTACACACTACATAAAAAGATCAAAATTCAAAAGTATATTAGTAAAATGAAAAAAAACGTTGGCTACACAACATGATAAAATGGACAAGTTTAATATACTAGACGAATACCCGCGCATAGCGGCGGAATGTCTAGCGGCGGATAATTGACGTAATGACTCATTTTGTAGTAAAATATTTGAAATCCAAAGTGAATTTTTTAAAATAAATTGGAAACGTTCATAACATTCCATGAGTTCTTAACATGTAGATCGATTCATGAATCTGGCTTTAGGATAATTTTGAAACTGGACCTCTTTTAATTTTCAGAATGGTGAAAACAATAAGATTTACATTGAAGTTGTAATATTTTTCTTGTTTAGATGAAAAGTTGAAAAAAATTAATTTTTCAACAATTGGGATAAATGTTTTATAGGGTATACAAATTTTGTGTTTTTAGTAGGGCCCACATTTTCAACCATTTTATGTTATTAACATTTCAACCATAAGGATACATCATTTGTAAGATAGTAAAGATTTTCAAGGTATTTTCCTTATAAAATATGTAAAATTTTATTGTTTTTAACATTAATTAGGGTTAACACACAAATAGGTTACTAAAATTTACCTATATGTTCACTTAAATTACTAAAATATTTTTGATAACAATTAGGTTACTCAAGTATACGGATTATTCATACAGGTTACTAAACGTTTAGAAAAGTTATCTCCAGGTTACTCCTAAGGTGAGCAACCGGTACTACCGGTTTCATTGTCCACGAGAGTTTCATATGCTACAAGAAAGTTACTATAGTTCACGAGTTTAACAAACGGGTTACTGAACTTTAGGAAAAGTTACACTCAATAAATAATTACACATATATTTTTATTCCGTCCATTTTCTTACGTATTCATCCGTTTTCATGCGTTTTGATATGTTTTGTACGTTATCATCCGTTTGTATCTATTTATCTGTTTACAATCGTTTTTATTTATACATCTATGTCATTTGTATTTTTTTCGCTAATCAATCAAAAAACATTTTATAAAACAAAAAATGCATCCCAAACCACAAATTACATTTTTTAGAAAACAATATTTATCTAAAAAATTTAAAAGTAACCAAAAATATTCTAAAATTTTAAGATTTATCGTTTTATTATGATTTAAAAATTTTAAGATTTATAATATTGTAATGAGTCGAAAAAAGAAATTAATTTTTGTATATAGACAATTAAGAAGTACAAAAATAATTTACATTTTTTTAGAGTTTTTTTAAATTAGAAAGTACAAAAAAAATATTCTTAAGAAAAATTAAGGTTTAACTTCTTTTTAAGATTTTAAATATTATAATGAGTCGAAAAAAAGTTACATCTTTTTAAGATTTCAAGAATTAAGATTTAACCCTTTTATGATTTTAAATAAATAAGATTTTTTATGTACGAAAAAAGTTCATTTTTGTAAAAAAAATTGAATAATAACGTGAAGAATTACAAAAAAATCAAAATATAGTTAAAAATAATAATAGTTTAACGTACCTGGAAATAGATAATTGTGAAAATAAACAGTCAATAAGCAAAATGATAGACGCTTCAAGATTTTATAACCACGGGAAGTAACATGTAAGAGTGTTAGAATATAATGAGATTTATTTGCGTTCATTAATCATAATGAGTCTTTACGTTTATAGTATATAAAGTATTTTTGATATTTACCCTTAACTTCTATTATAAAAAAAGAAAAAGGATTATGTCACATAGAAATGAAAAGTCAACTCATAATAGTTTAACCTTATACATAAAGACAAAATTATATTCAAAAGGCATGTGACTTGTCACGTTAATATAACATGTAGCAACCGGTTACAAATACTTAAGTAACCTGTATAACAGGTAACCAATACAATAGTAACCTAATTGTTACCAAAAATATTTTAGTAACTTAGGTGAACATTTAGACAAACTTTAGTAACTTATTTGTATATTAACCCCATTAATTATTTGTATATATTGCATATTAATTTGTATCCTATTTTGTCATTTATAAATAATAATTTATGGAATTTTGTGTTATAAATGTGTGTACAACATGCTTAAAAAGTTGTATTACTTAAATTTAAGGTTGTGGTGAAATGTTGCACTTAAGGATTATACAATATGCTTCAGAAGTTGATTACTTAATTTTTTTTATGTAATGGGGTTGTTTTATCAATTTCAATGAGTCTTATACGGTTCGTCTTTAGACATCTTTTATTGGCTTAGGTTTTCAGTTAAACATGTTGGTCTGATTTGGATTTTAAAACTATACATACCATCATTTTAGGGAGACAAGATATGTACGATTTTGTGGATATATGATTCAATTGTTGTATGATGTGAATATATAATTTTAATTGTTATATGATGTGAATATATAACTAAATTTTTAAGTAATGTAGAGTATTAGTTATATATAGTATTAACTATTTTCATTTTTAATGTAGCGTTTGGTATGTCTATATTCACTAATAAAATGAAATAATTTACAACTACTATAAGCATGCAGAATTAAATAACCTACCTTAAATAACCCATATGTACAACCTTTTTATGCTTAAGCATTAAAAACGTCATAAAAATATTTCCTAATTTAAATTGTTTTTGGCATAACTCAGATTGGCCCATAAAATTCGGTTCACTCGTGTAATAAAAAACGAATATCTTCCTGTATACGCTCCTTCAATCCATCTACGCCCCTGCAGTTTTAATTTTGCAATTAATGTCTAACAATAAGACTTAACTTCTTTTGTAAGCTTTCCCTATACAGCTTCTTATGGCGTACCACTGATTCAAGATCACACATACAAATTCTCTGATTCATCATGATTCAGTCATTTAATATTCTTGATTTTCTTTGTGAGTATCCATTTAAATTAAAAATTTTAGGGTTTTTCTATACATTGTTTGATCCATAAGTATAATTTTAATTCAAAATCATCTCCATTTAGTTTCATATCTACCTTTCAACCGGTTTTATTTTTGTAGGTTATAACTTTTAAAAATCTATCAATGAAACCAACTCAAAAGGTATGTGCCTTCCTATTTTATGTTTTTGAAAATGTTGTATTGTGCATAAGGTGTTTGATAAAATGACTAATTGAAATTATTACGATTTAAGTTTGTAGATTGTTTCTAATTTGTATGATTTGATATGTGCAGGTTTTACGAGTTTGAATATGAGTTTTTAGTGACACGCCTCTATCCAAGCACATTTATAAAGGTAAGTTTTCTTCCATTTTGTTTACTAAATGATTTTAATCTGTCTTCTTGATGCATAAAAATTGTTTGACAAAATTTTTGGAAATATTATTGTCTATTATCAGCTGGCTAAATTTTGTTAGTTGAGTATCAATGACATTAAGTATTTAGAATAAGATTTCCAGTCTTTGATCTTTAATGTGGCTTGATTAAACTGAAACCGACACTAAAAACACAAAATAATTGGTATGTTTTGCACCATCGCATATGCATCGATTCGAAGCCTCTCTATTATTCCAGGACATGTATATTAATTCTACATCTTCATACTGTAATAAGTAAAGTAAATAGTTACAAATGCACGATCATAGGTTGTAAGGATATATTAGGAGTTCTATAGCCTACCATCTGTGTTGTAAGGTATATAATTTCATTAATTATTTTATATCAACCAACGGTAAAGGTTGCTATTTATTGTTTTATCTGTGTTGAAGTGAAGGTGGCTGCAGGAAAAGCATGGCAGGTATACGACACAATGGAACTTGCAGATATCGATGCAAAAAACATCCTCGAAAGCCTGGTGATAGGTGTGTAAACACCCATCTTTTTACCACTTATTTCTTACTAAAACAAGACCAAAACACGTATTTAATATCATTTGTTTAGAATTATGCGTGGTTTTTGTGTTTATTGTGTTTTCAGAGTCAACCGGATGAATATTGAAGAAAACATAGGATTGCACGGGTTTTATCAAGGAAAAAGACTCAAGACGAAGTCTATTGTCCAAGAGATGCAAAAGATTTGAAGTCAATGGGCCTATTTGAAGATTTATCGAAGAAAAGGACCAAAGATGGAAGATTTTCATATGTCGAAGGAACTCAAGTCTATTAAACGAAGAAATTAAAAGACGAGTTGAATTTAATCGTCGACAAATCCCGAATCAGAATCGAAAACGTCAACTTTTCTGAAAAGACGAGAAGACAATAAGAGAGGAAGAAAGCCCACTCACCAGCCAAAACAAGGACTATATAAGGACAAACCCCTCACACATTTGGGGCTAGTTTTTCATTTCCAGTTTTCTTTTCTTTTTTTTTCGTAGGGAAGAAGCCAACACCACTAAGGTGTTGGTGATTTTTATTTTTCTTGATTCAATCTTTAATCTTGTAAGTGTTTAATCTTTCCTTTTGTTTACTTTACCTTAATCAATCAATATAAACCTTCCTTTAATCTTGTTCATCTTCATCTTTTTATTCAAAGTTTTAAAGTTCTTATTTGGTTGATTTAATCTTCAAAAGTTATTGGGTTTTGTGTTTTTATTGTTCGGATTTGATGTTTATGGTTAGTAAATGATTAGTGTTTAGTTTGGTTTAAATCTTTTGGTTAAAATTGGCTTGTTTTGATTAAAAACGTATCCCCTGTTCTTCTGTTTACTGTTCTTCATCATTCCCAGATTCCGCATCAAGCTCCTTCATCCGGAATATCCAATATTCCGGATCAACCTTCATATTCCGCATCAAGCTCCTTCTTCCGGAATATCCAATGTTCCGGATCACTGTCCTTCATCCGGAATAACCATTATTCCGAGTAAAGCTTTTCATCCGGAATAATAAATTATTCCGGATCAACCACATTATTCCGAACCAACCTTCTTTCCATTTATTCCGAATGAACCTAGTATTCCGCATGAACCATTTACTCCGCATGAGTCTTTTATTCCGCATGAGTCTTTTATTCCGGATCAAAGATTATTCCGCATGAGCCATTATTCCGCATGAAGCTTTTTCCCATTTATTCCGAGTAAGCAAAGATATTCCGCATGAGTAGTTTATTCCGCATGAAGGATTTTGTCTGATTTATTCCGGATCAAGCATACATTCCGAATGAAGCACTTTTTCAGGGTATTTACAGTTACTGTTTAATTTTAATTTTAATTCAAGTTTTATTTTAATTAATTAATTGCTTCTAGTTTACTTTTATTTACTTCACACATTTACCCTTTTAGTAGAATAGAAAACCAAACCCCCTATTTGTCACCAAGAACAACTATTCCACTTTGAGCTGTGATCAATTCGAGAAGATTCCGAGACTAAATCTGAACCCCCTATGCAAAACCAGTTTATTAAATGGCGCCGCTGCCGGCTCTTCTCGTTAAGATTAACAGTTTTTTGTGAGAACTTGGATTTTGGGATCCGTTCGCCGTGAACGTTACTTTTTCATAAAAAATTTCAAAAACCCTAAAAATATAAAATTTTCAAAAATACAAAAAAATTAAAAAAACCATAAAAACCAAAAATATTTCTTGTTTGATTTGTTAGTTCTTTTACAGGTGCATGCGTACACGATCAACGTCTTATCAAGAGCCCGAGCCTCTCGAAGACTTAGACATGGCCGGTGTACACAACAACAACAATAATCCACCTCAAAACAACAATAATGACAACAACAATGAGCCTCTACCGGACAATCGCCCTATGATTGAACTTTTGCAAGCACATGTAGACGGCAACAATGATCCAATTGTCATACCCGCGATTGCAGCCAACAACTTTGAGCTCAAATTCGGCTTTATTCAGATGGTCTCTGCTCAACCATTCTTGGGGCGTACCATTGATGATCCACATGACCACATCAAGAGATTCCTGCAACTCACGAATACGGTCAAATTCAATGGTGTTCCACAAGAGGTAATCCGTTTACAACTATTTCCTTTCTCCTTAGAGGGACAAGCCCGACATTGGCTTGCAAAGGAACCGCCACAAAGTATTCTGACGTGGACGGATTTGGAGACCAAGTTTATAAACTACTTTTTCCCACCCTCTCGTACTACCGCTTTGCGGAATGAAATTATTAGTTTTGAACAAAAGTACGATGAGACTTTTAGTGAATCTTGGGACCGTTTTAAAGACCTTTTAAGAAAGTGCCCACAACATGGTTTTACCAAAGTGCACCAAATTAATACTTTTTACAATGGTTTAAGCATGAATGACCAAGATTAACTAAATAGTGCCTCGGGGGGTAATATTTTGGTTAAAACCTCTAATGCCGCTTGGGATATTATCGAGAATAAGTCTCGTGTGCAAACCAAGAGTGTTCGGACCAATGCCGCTAGTGCTAGTACTAGTGACAATGATAAGCGACTTGACAAAATTACTACGCTTCTCGAATCGCTTGCTACCCAAACCGCTAGCAACACCAACAGCATCAACGCTAAAAACGCTCAAGTCAATGTTATCAGCCAACCATGTGAAATATGCGGGGGTCCTCACTCTTACACCACTTGTACCACCACCCAAGACTATCCTTCTGAGAATGTTAATGCAGCATACGGTACCTATCCTCCGGTCGCTTATCAAGCTCGTCCACAAGGAGATCGCAACTTGCTTAGCTACCGCTTAAACAACTTTCTTTCTCCGCCCGGTTTTCCTCCTAACAACCCAAACCAACAACAAAACCTCAATCGCCCTCCTCAACAACAACCTCGTGCACCATATCAACCACCTCAAAGACAACCATATCCACCTCAAAGAAACAACCAAGTTTACCAACAACCTGCTTATCAACCACCCGCCTACCATGCTCCTCCTCCCAACCAACCCACCGCATTACACCAAGATGTTGAAACCTACATGAGGACCAATGACGTGATCGTGGAAAATCTCCAGCGGGAAGTGCTCAACTTGAAAGCAGACATGGTGAAACAAGGGAACGATCTGAGAGCTGATATGCGAAACACTTTGGCAAGTCAAACGAATGACTTAAGGAACATGATGGCTGGTTTCTTCCAAGGTAATCAATCCTCTTCTTCGGGTACTCTTCCGAGTAACACTGTTACGAATCCAAGAGGGGAGATGAAAGTAATCACCACTCGCAGTGGCCAAGGTACCAAGGAACCCGAGCTTCCTATACCTCCACCGGTGATTGTGACTAAGGAAAACGAGTCACCTACTCATATTCCTCATCCTTCTACTTCCCCAATTCCTCTACCTCTTACTTCTACCCCTCCTCCACCCAAGGATGTGAGTGATCCTACTATTCCAAAGCCTTCCTCTTCTTCCGATATACCTTATCCTTCAAGGTTGAGGAAAGAGAAGCTCAAAAGCAAGGACGATATTCATGTTTCGAACTTTCTCAAATTGTTTAAACAATTGAATTTCAACATCTCCTTCGCTGAGGCTCTCGCTCACATGCCTAAATACGCGAAAATGTTCAAAGATCTTCTTAGCGACAAGGAGAAGCTTCTTGATATTGCTAACACCCAACTTAACGAGAATTGCTCTGTAGTGCTCTTAAGGAAATTGCCAACTAAACTTGGTGATTTGGGTCGCTTCTTAATCCCATGAAACTTCCCAGGAGTAGAGAATTGCATGGCCCTAGCCGATCTAGGTGCCAGTATTAACTTAATGCCCTTAAGCGTTTGGAAGCAATTATCTCTCCCTGAGCTAGTCCCACCAAAATGACTTTGGAATTAGCTAACCGTACGGTTGCTTATCCAGTGGGGATAGCCGAAGACGTTTTTGTAGGAGTCGACAAATTCACTTTTCTTGCCGATTTCGTTGCCGTTGACTACGACATGGATCCTCGTGTTCCATTGATTGTTGGACGTCCATTCTTGAGGACCGGTCGCACTCTCATCGATGTTGAAGCCGGTGAGCTTATCATGAGAGTGGGTGACGATAAAATTGTCTTCAACATGGGAAAGCTTTTTAAACAGCCTTATTCATACGAGAGTATTAATTGTATCGACATTCTTGATGAGGCTTGTGAAGAACACTTCAAAGATGCTTGCAAAAGTATTGCTACCTCCCCTCCCAATGTTGAGACCGTTTCCTCTATCGATTCATCACTATCTCTATTTGGAGAAAGTGATTTCCTTTGGAAAGATTTGGAAGCCACCATGGGTGATGTGAACTTAGAACATGACGATTCTCCCACCGATTGGGATGAAGACATTCGTCTCATTGAGAACCTTCTCAAAGAGGACCATATTTCTCCACCATCTCCCACGGCTATTGCTATCGATGAACCGACTTTGAATCCGCCTCCCATCGAAAATCCTCCGGATTTAGAACTTAAGAAGTTGTCGTCCAATCTCGAGTACGTATTCCTTGAAGATAAGAAGAAGTCGCCCGTCATCATTGCTAAGGACTTGAAAGAAGAAGAAAAATCTCGCCTCATCGCCGTGCTTAAAGATCATAAGAAGGCAATTGCTTGGAAAATTTCCGATATCCGCGGAATTGATCCAAACTTTTGTACTCACAAGATTCTCATGGAAGATGACTTTAAACCCGCAATCCAGAGCCAAAGAAGGGTTAATCCTCGCATTCATGACGTCATCAAACAAGAGGTTATCAAACTTCTAGATGCCGGCTTGATTTACCCTATTTCGGATTCGCCATGGGTAAGTCCGTCCATTGTGTGCCCAAGAAGGGCGGAATAACCGTTGTTCCCAATGAACACAACGTGTTGATTCCCACTCGTCTCGTTACTGGGTGGAGAGTTTGTATCGACTATCGCAAACTCAATGATGCCACGAGAAAAGATCATTTTCCTCTTCCTTTCATGGATCAAATGCTCGAGCGTCTAGCGGGTAATGACTATTACTGCTTCTTAGACGGTTTCTCCGGGTATTTTCAAATTCCCATCGATCCCAAAGACCAAGAAAAGACCACATTCACTTGTCCCTACGGAACATTTGCTTACAAACGTATGCCTTTTGGTTTATGCAATGCTCCTGGGACATTCCAAAGGTGTATGATGGCTATCTTCCATGACATGGTTGAAGAAACTATGGAAGTCTTCATGGATGATTTCTCGGTTTATGGAGATTCTTTCTCTGCTTGCCTTGCCAATTTAGAACGTATGCTTAAGCGGTGTGAAGACACTCGCCTTGTTCTTAATCGGGAAAAATGCCATTTCATGGTAAAAGAGGGCATCGTGCTAGGACACAAAATTTCAAAAGCCGGTCTTGAAGTTGACCGTACTAAAGTCGATGTTATTGCTAAGTTGCCTCCACCTTTAACCGTGAAGGGTGTGAGAAGTTTCCTTGGTCATGCGGGCTTCTACCATCGATTCATCAAAGATTTTTCTCAAATCGCTCACCCGATGACCCACCTCTTGGAAAAAGATACTCCCTTTATCTTTTCCAAAGAGTGTATTGAAGCCTTCAACCTTCTTAAGGATAAGCTAACTAAGGCACCGGTCTTGGTTACCCCTAATTGGGAGCTGCCTTTCGAGTTGATGTGCGATGCTAGCGACTATGCTATTGGAGCGGTTTTGGGCCAAAGAGTGAACAAACACTTCCAACCGATCCACTACGCTAGCAAGACAATGACGGGGGCTCAATTGCATTACACGACAACCAAAAAAGAGCTTTTAGCTGTTGTCTATGCTTTTGAAAAATTTCTCCCCTATCTTGTCCTCTCTACCACAATCGTTTATACCGATCATTCCGCGTTGAAGTACTTGTTAACTAAACAAGATTCCAAACCAATACTTCTTCGCTGGGTTTTGCTACTTCATGAATTTAAAATCGAAATTCGTGATAAGAAGGGAGCTAAAAACCTAGCCGCGGATCATCCGAACAAAGAGATCAATGACTCTTTTCCCCTGGAGACCTTAATGTCTATCAACTCGAATTCTGATGAGACCCCGTGGTTGGCGGACATTGCAAACTACTTGGCGGGTGGAATTCTCGTTGACGGGTTAACATCCCAAAAAAAGAAGAAGTTTTTCAAAGACATTAAGAATTACTTTTGGGATGACCCGTATCTATTCAAACAATGTGCTGATTTGATTATTCGTCGATGTGTTGATGGACCGGCAGCTCTCGACATTCTTGACGCTTGCCACAAAGGACCCATCGGTGGTCACTTTGGTCCCAACTACACCGCCAAAAAAGTGTTTGACTCGGGATTTTATTGGCCCACCATTTATCGTGATGCTCACGAGATGGTTAAACATTGTGATGCTTGCCAAAAACAAGGCAAGATCACACATAAAGATGAGATGCCTAAGAATTTCATACAAGAATGTGAAATCTTTGATGTTTGGGGTATCGACTTTATGGGGCCATTCCCTTCCTCTAAAGGAAACAAATACATCCTTGTAGCCGTTGACTACGTTTCTAAATGGGTTGAAGCCAAAGCTTTACCCACTAATGACGCAAGGGTGGTTTTTAACTTTTTGAAATTGCTGTTCGCTAGATTCGTTGTACCTCGTGCCATTATTAGTGATCGCGGGACTCATTTTTGCAATGACCAATTCGCAAGAGTCATGGCTAAGTATGGTGTAAATCATCGTCTTTCCACCGCCTACCACCCACAAACTAATGGCCAGGATGAAATATCTAACCGAGGGTTAAAGCGAATTCTTGAACGAACCGTGGGAGAGCATCGTGCCTCATGGGCCGATAAACTTGATGATGCTTTGTGGGCTTTCCGTACCGCATACAAGACTCCGATTGGTTGCACACCATATCGTCTCGTGTACGGGAAAGCATGCCACCTCCCCATTGAGTTAGAGCACAAGGCTTACTGGGCCTTGAAGTGGGCTAACTTCGATATCAACAAAGCCGGTGACCTACGCAAAATCCAACTCAATGAGCTGAATGAACTCCGGAATGAGGCTTATGAAAATTCTTTTATCTATAAGAAAAAGACTAAGCTCATTCACGACTCTAAGATTAAAAATCGAGAGTTCCAAGTTGGAGACAAAGTTTTACTCTTCAACTCTCGGTTAAAATTCTTTTCGGGCAAGCTGAAATATCGTTGGTCCGGCCCATTCACCATTGCCCAAATTTTTCCATATGGTACTCTCGAGCTCGCTCAACCTAATGGACCTAATTTTAAGGTGAATGGCAAACGGGTGAAGTTGTACTTTGGTGAGGACATCTCTCAGGAGATGATTCCATCCCTCACCGCGTTTCCCATGAACTAATTTTGGGTCGAGTCAGGCTCGTGACTCGGTTATAAAAAACAAGCGCTCCTCGGGAGGCAGCCCGAGTATCTATCCTTTTTCGTTTTAACCTCCTAAGTGTAGGGGGGACCTCTATAGGTTGTTTGTGTTTGTGTGGTGATGTGATTACAGGGATGAATGCACTTTTGGAACCTTTGATGAACCGTGCTCCCGTATTATCTGAAATCCGGTTCTATCTCTCAACTATCGTGATTCAATTTTCTTCATACTCACATTTGAAATTGATCACTTTAGTCGTCTCTTCCTTAGCTTGATTTAACCAACGTCCACAATGTCATAAGTGTAGGGAAACTTTTCTCACATGCTTAAACATTGAGGACAATGTTTATCTTAAGTGTAGGGGGACTTTTATCGAAGTTTAAGTGGACTTTTCCATGAAAATGCTTTCATTTAACCGGAAAATCATCTTTTTCAACATTTTCATATTTTTTATTAACTTTGGCCATTTAGTCGTAATTTTTAAATTTTTGTCGTTGCTTTCATATGTATATATCACGCAATAAAGTCAAAAATATTAATAAAGTGGTGTAGCTAGTTTTGAAATCTTTGACATATTAGGCCCGTTGCGATTATTTTGACTCCACCCGAATAGACTTATCCAATTTTATTCTAGCTAGTATCCTTAACCATGTAGACCTTAATTGGTCTATTAGGCTAAGCATCCACGTGTCTCATTACTTGAGATTTTAAATTGTGGAGAACGAGAAATGATAGAGTCAATTATAAGTCGGTATTCTTGCACAAGCTCACTTGGTGTAATTATTTGCCTATTCTCCCATCACTTGCTAATAATTTATCTGCAATAAGTAAGGTCGTACGATTTGAAAAGTTACTTAGCTTCTAGCCCAAGATCGTTTAAAAGTTGCTCGGTAATGATAAGAGTTCATAGCCAAGGCATAACTTATGAAGCGGGGCGCGAAGATTGGCGAGTCCGAAAAGGCCCTAACAAGGCATGAGGATTCAATCTTATTGCTAAAGATCCAAGGTGATGTGAAAATCATTATTCCCAAAATCAATATGAAGGATCAAGAGTCACGACGAAAAGCAATCAACTCCCATAAAGATCATGGAGAAGTCTATCCGAAAAGACCCTAACAAGGTATGAGGATAAATAGATCCAAGTCCGAAAAGGAGGCGGATCGTTGTATCTCAAAATCCCAATTAGCGATTGAAGAAATAATCATGAAGTCGTGGTCAACAAAGTTGGAGTATCCCTCAAAAGTCTCCAAGTGAAGAAACTCTATTAACGAAGAGAAGACCATTATCTCAAGAACGTCTCTCGAAGATATGAAGTATGAAGTACATGCCAAATATCGGCCCGAGAAAGGTCTCAAATCGTGAAGCGAGTTATGCCAAGATATGAACTTTTTGATATCCCGAGAAGCAGTTTTAAGAGATTTTGTCCTTTAGCTAACTATTGATCAAATTGTCCTACTTTGCTTTCTGCCTAAATAAACTATCGAAATAAGTCCAAAAATGCATCTTCATGATCATTCTAAGACACAAATAAAATATAAGAGATACACCTAGGAATAAGGGAGTTTAAGCATATAATTAAGCCATGTGTGTAAGTGTTTGATTTGCTAACTTATAATAACAATGATCTCGTTTTTAAGCTTAGTTTGGGGAACGTGAAACTTGAGGGTGATAAATCTTCGCAGCACCGAAGCCCTAATGTAAGTCCTTGATCTCTTTGCAAGTTATTTCCATATAGCTATTTTCAAGTGAAAATGGTTTGCTATCCTTTTGTTTACTTTAAAGTTTTAATTTCTCTTAGTACTTTAATTTTTGTTTAGTAGTATGTTAATAAGCCCAAGGTTGATTGATTATGAGAAAATTGTAAATTTGCTTTATCACTAAGCATTGCATGAGGGCATGGCAATGGTTAAGTGTAGGGGATTTGATAGGTGTGTAAACACCCATCTTTTTACCACTTATTTCTTACTAAAACAAGACCGAAACACGTATTTAATATCATTTGTTTGGAATTATGCGTGGTTTTTGTGTTTATTGTGTTTTCAGAGTCAACCGGATGAATATTGAAGAAAACATGGGATTGCACGGGTTTTATCGAGGAAAAAGACTCAAGACGAAGTCTATTGTCCAAGAGATGCAAAAGATTTGAAGTCAATGGGCCTATTTGAAGATTTATCGAAGAAAAGGACCAAAGATGGAAGATTTTCATATGTCGAAGGAACTCAAATCTATTAAACGAAGAAATTAAAAGACGAGTTAAATTTAATCGTCGACAAATCCCGAATCAGAATCGAAAGCGTCAACTTTTCTGAAAAGACGAGAAGACAAGAAGAGAGGAAGAAAGCCCACTCACCAGCCAAAAACAAGGACTATATAAGGACAAACCCCTCACACATTTGGGGCTAGTTTTTCATTTCCAGTTTTCTTTTCTTTTTGTTTCGTAGGGAAGAAGCCAACACCACTAAGGTGTTGGTGATTTTTATTTTTCTTGATTCAATCTTTAATCTTGTAAGTGTTTAATCTTTCCTTTTGTTTACTTTACCTTAATCAATCAATATAAACCTTCCTTTAATCTTGTTCATCTTCATCTTTATTCAATGTTTTAAAGTTCTTATTTGGTTGATTTAATCTTCAAAAGTTATTGGGTTTTGTGTTTTTATTGTTGGGATTTGATATTTATGGTTAGTAAATGATTAGTGTTTAGTTTAGTTTAAATCTTTTGGTTAAAATTGGCTTGTTTTGATTAAAAACGTATCCCCTGTTCTTCTGTTTACTGTTCTTCATCATTCCCAGATTCCGCATCAAGCTCCTTCATCCGGAATATCCAATATTCCGGATCAACCTTCATATTCGGCATCAAGCTCCTTCATCCGGAATATCCAATATTCCGGATCAGTGTCCTTCATCCAGAATAACCATTATTCCGAGTAAAGCTTTTCATCCGGAATAATAAATTATTCCGGATCAACCACATTATTCCGAACCAACCTTCTTTCCATTTATTCCGAATGAACCTAGTTTTCCGCATGAACCATTTATTCCGCATGAGTCTTTTATACCGCATGAGTCTTTTATTGCGGATCAAAGATTATTCCGCATGAGCCATTATTCCGCATTAAGCTTTTTCCCATTTATTCCGAGTAAGCAAAGATATTCCGCATGAGTAGTTTATTCCGCATGAAGGATTTTGTCAGATTTATTCCGGATCAAGCATACATTCCGAATGAAGCACTTTTTCAGGGTATTTACAGTTACTGTTTAATTTTAATTTTAATTCAAGTTTTATTTTTATTAATTAATTGCTTCTAGTTTACTTTTATTTACTTCACACATTTACCCTTTTAGTAGAATAGAAAACCAAACCCCCTATTTGTCACCAAGAACAACTATTCCACTTTGAGCTGTGATCAATTCGGGAAGATTCCGAGACTAAATCTGAACCCCCTATGCAAGACCAGTGTATCACCTGGAGGCTATTGAAGGTGATGGTGGCGTTGGTACCAATGTTAAGGTGACCTTCAAACCAGGTACCTGTTATAATAACATACAAGATATTGTAATAGCTCTATGTTTTTTTTTTGTATCTCCTAATTTGTAGAGAGGCTAAGTATACACTTTAAAACTTATAAGAGCTGTGACAAAATAGTCTTAATTTAGATCCCTTAAAGCAGCAACCAAAACCCTTGCAAAGAAGTCGTACAAACACTACATGGAACATGGAATTAGGTTAGTGTTGGTGCATTTGATCGAAAAACTATTAAGTGTTGTTTTTCATTCCTTTTATAAATTCAAAATTCTATATGCGCCCATGTTGTCCTTAAGTATTGGTAACAAAAGCAAAGATAAATTACTAGACCAACACTAATATTCTAGATCCGTGAGCTTTGAATTGGTAAGAGCACCTGGGATGTTTCTCAGGAGGTTGGTGGTTCGAATCCACCCGGATCTGTCACCTACAAAAAGTTTTGACGGTGGGTTGATGACTATGCGTTGATTTTTTATTTAATGATTGCTATTTGTTGCCAACTATGTTCATTCTTCAATCAGTGATATGTTATTGAATGCTTGCTGTTTGATGTTGACTATGCGACGATATCTTATTGAATACAACAACATGTACTTCAACTACCATCAACCCCCTCATAGACGATAAACAGAAGGAGATTAAGATGATGGACCAAACTGTTGTGATGGCGGTCAGCTCAATCTGGGTAACAAATAAATACTTAGGTACTCATCATCTTGAAAATCTGTACTTTGAATTCTTTAAAAGATAGGGTCTGATTATAACTATTTGACTCATTAGAGAGTAACCAAAATCATAGTTTACCCATTTGTAGTGTGTTTGTACATTTCCACTATTTGTTGGTTGGATCCTACATGCAGTTTAAATAGAAATTTTTAGAGTTGTTAAATGTTTTAGTATCATCTGGTATAGAATTTAAAATAATGATTTGGAATTGTGCATTTCTGATTATTGAAATGGCTATCTATCGTGACACGGCTACATGAATTAAAATTGACTCGAGTTAAATTGACAAGGCCACATGAATCACAATAAGAAGTGAAAGCAAGGTATACTAATCTTTGTAAGAAGTGAATCACGATAAGTTCTATGATCCCAGTGGCAGATAGAAACAACCACGACGAAAGTAGATTTAGAAAAGTTTATAATCCTTTTAGTAGTCTTGGGTACATTAGTATCCATCATAAAATGTGATTTAGGCATTGAGTTAGGTTTATGTTGATCCACTCACATTAGTTAGCGGTTTTTTTCCTATTAGTATGATCAATACCAATTGTTAAGTTATGAGCATTTTCATGCTTTTTTCATTAGAACTTTTCCTGAGCCTCAATGTACACAACCTATATGAAGCAATGGCCACTCTATCTTAGCACAAAGAAGACCATTTAAAATAAGTATGGTGGAAGGTATGTGCATTCTTTGAATGTAATTTCAAGCGATAATCTTTTGTTGTTGTTAACTTTAAAACATGACATGTTTGGTTCCATATTCAATTTGCTCTCCACTTTTTGAGCATCACTATCACAACCTAAAAGTGGTTTCATTTGGAGTAAGAAGATGAGGTTTATCAAAGTAGATTCCATTCTAAAAACATTTAATTCTCTAAAAGATGTTTAGCCTGAGCTAAAAATATTTTTTTAATCATTTGACCCGTACTTTTTTTTTCAATACAATTGAATGTTAATATGTATTTTGTTAATGCTATTCTCCACCGTATAGATATTGTCCTGAATCGCCTGATAAGTTGCAAAATAATGTATCTTTTGTTTATTTTGTCTCTTTGATGCATCCAGGATAATCTAACAAAGTGAAATGATTTCATGTTGATTATGTCATCTGGTACAAGTTAACACGTCGTTGTGAGTAAAAGGTTTATTGCTAAAGAAATTTAGATGGGTAGGCATTAATATATGTTTCTTATAGTTCGTGAGCAACTTTTGTAGTTCGTGTGATGTATTGATTTAGTATTTCATTTTTGAATGAGTTAGTATTTCATGTTTTTGTAGCAACCTTTACAAGCAAGGATCATTTGGGATAATACTCTTTATGTTAGTACTATCTGATAACAAAAAAAATCAAAGTTTATGTATAAATCTTTTCTTAACTTGAGTAATATGATTGTGATATGGAATGACTACAACGTAATTCTAGAGTAGTTTGAATTAGCAGTGTTCACAATAGCATCCATCTCTTATGCGGATATGGTTTATGCTACTATATTATTGACCAACAAGTGCTTGATTTGCACAAGAACACTTGGTTCCCAGTGATTATCTAAAGCTGCCAAACGTAAGCCTAACGTTGTACTACTTCCATAGCTGATTCATTATCAACTGCATTACATGTTTGATTATTCAACACATTTCCTACTTGGATCTGATGCTCTTCCCACTCTCCTTTTTACTTCAGGGAGTGGTTCTTGCTGAAATGAGACAAACTTTTTGTAACTTAGCACTGGCTATCCATTTATATTGATTATATACATCGCGTCATGTGCACTCGTGTCACTTTGGCAATTGGTGTCAATGAGATAGTAAACTCGCCCTTTGCGACGAGGCATTAGGCAGTCGTCAATGTTGTAACTGGTCGTTTGATACCTTGCGTCGTTTATATACGATCGTTTATTTTCGTTATCTTTTCTTTTTTACTATGGAGCACTTTCATTATATATGATATGTATGTTTTCTAAACTGAGATTATGGTTTAACAACATAAGTAGCTAATGATAGAGATAGATAAGGGAGAGAGAGAGAGAGTAACGTACAATATCATTTTATTTCACTCAAGTCTAAATAAACATGTGTGAATATCTTAATAAAACGTTGGTAAGAGTAACATTTAGTACATTATTTAACTATTATCCCGGTTATTAGTTATGTTTTAAAAACCAGTTTTTTAGTTAACTCGGTTAAGTCACCGGATCATGGTTCAACCGGTTTAACTAATGGTTTAATCGAGTTTTTTTAGTCAAATCTGACGTCCAGTCATCTGATCGGGTCACGATTTAACCGGTTTAATCGACCGATCAACACGGTTTTTAAAACATTGATTATTAGCAAAAGGAAGTATTATAAAAAGAAACTACTCCAAATGCTTGAGGGAAAGGAAATATATTAGCATTATGTGAACTTGACATGGGTTAATTTTCATGAGCCTTTTTAAAGCATTTCGAAAGAGGAGGTTTCTATAATATAATTTGTGGTATTTTTATTTCATCTTTTTTATTTATTACCGAAACATAATCCGTTTATATTTGATACTTTTATTAGTGCGTTATCTTTCACTCAATGTTTCAGACCTGGTCGGCCAGGTCAACCGGTTGATCAGGTTCTCGCAAAAAAAAGGGTCATATTGATGCGGGTTTCATATTTTCGAAACCCGGCTAGACTCGCCGGGTTTAGGGTGACCCGGGTCAACCCGGTTCTCGAAACCCGGCCGGGTTTCTACTTTTTCGAGTTTTTTTTAAATATGTACATTTTACGTATATGTGACGAAAATTTATTCTTACATATTATATTGGTTGGTAAACAATTTATATTTTTAATATATATAAATTTTTTTATATATAATTTTTGTAACCTATTAAAAATATGAAGATTTTTTTTATAAAACCGGGTTGACTGGTTTGATCCGAGTTGACCCGAACTTGATGAATTAGTCATGTCGATTTAAAAACTAGATTTCAAAACATTGCTTTCATTAACATATTTATAGTATGACATCTCATATTCTAATATAAAACATTATATTATGCTCCTTTTTTTTTTTATCAAATTCCACACTTTCTCATCAAATTTATCAACCAATTGATGTTCTCAAGTGTTCAAAACCACTGAATTGCTTAAAATTAAGAGTTTTGATAATTTTGTTGAGAAATATTGATCAAGTAAAAGGGTTGAGTAATAGGACAAGACTTCAAGTTTTTAAATTTACAAAATATGAGATTATTGCACAAATCACTAATGAAACAAACTTTGAATTTTTTTTCATAACGTTGTTGAAAATTATTCCTTCCGACAAACGTTTACCGCTAAAAATAATTCGAAAACAATTCTCGACCTTTATTCATTTGCAATGACCATTAACAAAATCTAGAGACAATCCCTTTCAAAAGTGGATTTGTACCTCCCATGTCATGTTTTCCCTCACGGACACCTATACGTAGTTGTTTCAAGATTGAAAAGTAAGAAAGGTTTGAAGGTTGCAGTTTGTGATCCGAAAGAGAACATATCTAAAACAAGTACAAATGTGTTCTACAAAAATTGTTACACGGTACATGAACAAGATTCTAATGGTATGTGGAATATATATTTTTAAATGCTTTTTTTAATATTTTATAAAGTATAATTACATCTGTACTATTGTTTACAAAGTTAAATGATTTTTTCAGTATTGTGAGACAAAGTTAAACACTTATCGAATAATTCATGTTCTTTTGTTATGATTCTTTTTATCTATAAACTAGAACCCGCTTACTTTCTTTTAATAATAACATCTATTTTTATTTCTTACAAAAGTCAAACACTGAGTATCGTGACATGTATTGATCTTTTGAGTTGTTGTTTAAAGGGAGAATTGAATGGAGATCCACACTACTATTGATGTTTAAAGGGAGAATTGAATGGAGATCCACACTACTATTGATGATTGATTACCTTTTGGATTTTTGAATTATAAACTAATTTTACTATTAAAGGATTTATTATAAAGGGATTTAAACCAAAGATAACTAATGGAATTAAAACTAAAGAATCTGCTACAGAGAAGTTTTATATGGTTTATAAACAAAGTTTTAATGAGATGTATAATACTACATATATATTTTCAAATGCTTAATTCAATATTTTGTAATTTTTTAATACATCTAAATTATTATTCACATTTTCTTTTAATTATTTTTTATTCAAGTATTAGGTGTTCACAGAATGAGCATTGACTGTTGTACGTTAAGGTTGAAAAAAATGCATGAAACTCTATTATTGTGATTGTTATAAATGTTGGGAATAAATTAAGGCCAGATCACTTGAGCGCTGACAAGAACAAATCAAGCGTTGACAAGAACAAAACAAGCGCTGACAGCTCAAGCGTTGACAAGTTAAAGTCAAGCGTTGACACATTGAAGACAAGCACTGATGGAAGATATAATCTACACGTTTATTATATTCTAGAATACTTCTAGTAAGGATAGAAACGACAATGTATTTTCTATATTTATCTTTACCTAGAATAGTTGATACGTAGATTATTGTACAAGGCTTCTTATGTCTATAAAAGAAGGCCTTTAGGTTAATGTTTAATATAAGTTTTCATATAAGTTTTCGTACGTAAACATCTTTCATTGTAAGCAAGTTCGACATTCATAATCAAAGTGAAAGTTTGTTTACATCTTGTGTGTTCTTGTTTAAGTGTTAAATTCCGCATAACACTTAGATTCATAAAGCATATACAAAGGTTTCTCTACGTGTATTACTTGATCTAATCTCGTATACACAAAGCTAATCGATCTAAGTTTGGGATCAACAAGTGGTATCAAAGCTTGTTGAGGAACTTTTGATCTTAAAAAACACCAAAACCCTAATTTTCTCATAAACCCTAAACAACATCATGTCTGAAGCAATAACCTCCTCCTCCTCAGCCTTACCAAACATCAAGATTCCCATGCTTGAAGCAACCAACTTTGACTTATGGAAGTTCAACTTTGAACAATATCTGGGGATCTATGACTACACACTCTGGGAGATCATTGAATATGGAAACACATTCAATAAGGCTCAAAAGATTCTTGATGCCATTAGTCAAAGAACAGCTGTTGAAGGATGCCCTGAAGAGGATAAGAAAGAAAAACCTGGAGATGGTAGAGCTGTAGCTGCTGATGATATTGCAAAGAAAAGGGTTGACATGAAAGCCCTAAATATTCTGAAAGTCTCTTTGGGACAAGAAAACCAGCATAAATATAGAGGCTATGAATCTGCTAAAGATATTTGGGAAGCTCTTGAAGTTGCATATGGTGGCAATGCAGACACTAAGGAAGAAAAGAAAAATCAACTTCTGCATGATTATGCTGTCTTCAAAGCTCAACCCAATGAGAAACTGAGTAGTGTGAGAAGCAGATTGCTTGACATCACAAGTAAGTTGTCCTTCATGGGGACACAAGTTGGTGATGTTGACACCAATGCTACATTTCTTAAAAGTCTTGGTGAGGCATGGAAGATTGAGGTAAGATCTATTCTTGCCAACAATACTTACAAGAGCTCCTCGTTTGATGACATCTACAACAAACTAAGACTGTTGGAAGATGAAACTCTTTTAGAGCATGGAAGCAAATCTACCACCAGCAACATGGCCTTCTTCTCTCATAGTGAAGGTCAATTCAATCAGAAGGACTCTTATATGCATCCAGTTACTGGATCATCATATGTCAGCGCTGGAACAAGTCCTGTCAACGTCTCCTTTTCAGACGCTGACACATTCAAGAATGACTCCCCAAGAGTTAAACCTGCTGGTTTGGATTTAGATACTGTTTGTGCTTACATTGCTTCTTTGCCCAATGGTTCAGTGATTACATATGAGGACCTTGAGCAGATAAGTGATGAGCACTTGGAAGAGATGGACATCAAGTGGAACATGGCTCTTGCTAGTATAAGAGAAAATAGGTGGAACAGAAGGTTTAAAAAGAAGATGACCTTCAATGCTAAAGACACAGCTGGATTTGATAAATCCATAGTTGAATGCTACAACTGTCATCGTATGGGGCACTTCATGAGGGAATGCAGATCTCCTATAAGATCTGATGCTGGTAAACCCTCAAGTCAGGTTGTTAAAGCTCAGGATTCCAAAGCTATGGTTGCAGTTCAAGGAATTGATGGTACAGGATGGGATTGGAGCTATCTGGCTAAGAATGTTGAAGAGGATAAAGCTTTGGTTGATGATATTGAAGAAGAAGAGCATGTTGAATATGCTCTCATGGCACACTCCTCCTCTTCATCTGATAATGAGGTATATGATGATGCTTTTTGTAGCAAAGGTTGTAGGTTAAATACTGAAAGACTTAACAAAGAGGTGTTAAAACTAAAAGATGACATGAGTACTGAAAGATGTAAATTGTCTAATTACCAACTAGCTCTTACTGAAACTGAGAAAACCGTTTCTGAATACAAGAAAATGGAATTTAACTTAAAAGATAAGATCAACATCTTAAAACATTAGTTAGAGGGTAGTATGGATATTAGAAACATCATGAAAAAGGTCAATAGTGAATTACAGGCTAAGTTAGATGAGGCCATTAAGAATAAAGATAATGTTGACCTCAAAATTCAAAGATTTGATAGAGCCACCCAAACCCTAGGAGACTTTGTAGCTAAACAAAGGGATCCTAAGGACATGACTGGGATTGGGATGAATGATTACTCTTTGGTTCCACCACCAGTTGGTGACTTCTATGGTGTCCAACGAAGGGACTTATCTTGGACTGGTTTACCAGAGCTCCAAGAGGAGGAATTCATTCCTCCACCAAGAGTTGTCACTCCAGTGGAAGAGTATCAACAAAAATTGACTGACCTAAATGAGTGGAAGAAAGCTAACCCTACTTTATTTGTTAAGGGAGGTTTGATATGTGAAAGTCCCAATGAATCACCACCCATTAAGGTTACTAACCCAATCACTGGTAAAGCTGTTGACCTAGGCTCAAACACTGTTAGAAGACCTACCATTAAATATGCAGAGATGTATAGGAATAATAGGTCACCCAAGAGCCAAGTTAGCAATCATGGAACAGGTTTCTTCTCTTCTAGACCTAAGGTTGTGTCTAAGAAAGCCTGTTACACTTGTGGTAGCTTTTCACATTTGGCATACAAGTGTGTCAACGCTCCCAAAGCCAGCGCTGACAGGAACAATTTCAGCGCTGACAGGAAGAAAGTCAACGTTGTTAGGAAGTCAAACGTTGTCAGACCTAAATCTTGTGTGCAGCAAAGTCCACAAGTTATTAGACCTGCTTCATTCTTTTCTAGAAGGTCTAACACTCATGGACAAAGACCATTTCAAAAGACAAACACCTGGTCAAATAGGCAATGGGTTTCTGTAGCAAACCCTAGGTTCAACGCTGACAAGGGTAATTTCAGCGTTGACAGGACAAATTCTAACGCTGACAGAAACGTGACCAGACCTAAATATTTGCAGCTACAAGGTAAGGGGTCTAAAGCTTCTTCAAGCTTAACATGGAGACCCAAGAAAGATCAAAACCCTAATGATAATGGGATTTCAATGACTTGCAATAGATTTAATTACATTTCAAAGGTCATTACAAAACCTATTGGGGTTAACTGGGTATTTCATCCTAAAAAGGATGAGAATGGGGTTGTTGTGAGAACTAAGTCTGTTCTTATTGAACAACCAGATGAATCCAAGTCTTTTGAGACTTGGGTTCCCAAAGAAAACTAATTTGTTTTCTTTATGTGCAGGGCATTCAAAGACAGATCAATGATTATGGATATTGGGATAGTGGATGCTCAAGGCACATGATAGGGAAGGAAGACTATCTGACGAATTTCACCCCTATTAAAGATGGTGATAAGGTATACTTTGGAGGTGGTTATGGTACCATTACAGGCAAAGGAACCCTTCTCACCAATAATCTGCGTTTTGAGAACGTCTTCCTGGTAAAAGAACTTGATTATAATCTGTTCAGTGTATCACAAGTTTGTGATAACAAAAATAAATTTCTTTTTACTGATACTGAGTGTTTGGTGTTAAGCAAGGATTTTAAGATCCCTGATGAGAAATACATTGAGTATAGAACACCTAGGCATAAGGACATATATAATGTGAATTTAAATAGGATTAAAATGAATACCAATATGTCTTGTTTTTATGCTAAGGCCTCAGTAGATGAGAGTAATTTGTGGCACAGGAGACTAGGGCACATAAATTTTAAAAATATAAATAGACTTGTGAGGCTTGGTTTAGTTGATGGTTTGCCTAAGAAGGCCTTCCACAATGACCCCTCTTGTGTTGCATGTCTTAAAGGCAAGCAGCACAAGGTCTCATTCAAGTCCAAACAGGTGCATACTAGTTCCAGACCTCTTCATATGCTTCACATGGACCTCTTTGGTCCAACAAATATAGAAAGTTTGAATGGTAAGTCGTATTGCTTTATTGTCACAGATGACTTCTCTAGATTTACTTGGACATTCTTTCTAGCTATGAAGAGTGACACAGCTGATGTTCTTATTGATTTTATCACTCAGATTGAGAAAAGGTCTGGCAATGAGGTTAAAATGCTTAGGAGTGATAATGGTGGAGAATTTAGGAACAAGAAGCTAGATGATTTCTGTGCCAAGAAAGGAATTACTAGGCAATTTAGTATTGCTAAAACCCCACAACAAAATGGGGTTGCTAAGAGGAAAAATAGAACCCTAATTGAAGCAGCTAGAACAATGTTGGTTGATGCTCACTTTCCAATAGCCTTTTGGGTCGAGGCTGTTAATACAGCATGTTATGTGCAAAATAGAGCATTGGTTAACAAAATTCAGAACAAAACACCTTATGAGTTACTTTAGGGAAGAAAACCTAATATTGGTTTTCTCAGACCTTTTGGTTGTCATGTAGTAGTCTTGGATACTAGTGATGCCTTAGGGAAATTTAGTGCAAAAGGTGATGAGGGTTACTTCATGGGGTATTCTGTGCAGAGCAAGGGTTATAGGGTTTATCTTAAAGAGGACAAACGTATAGTTGAGAGAGTACATGTTAGGTTCTTAGAGAATAAACCCAGTGATCCTGAAAGTGGTCCTAATTGGTTGTTTGATTTGGAACCCTTATCTAGAACTTTAAATTATATGCCTGTCACTAATCCAGACATTGTGAAGGTAACTTCAAATGTTATGGAGGAACAAGTTGTTAATGTTTCAGGTACACAGGTTCATGAGAAGGTTGGATCACAAGCAGAAAAGGCATCTCCTACATTAGAATATGTCACTATTCCCATTTGGACAGATGCTTTTGCTGCTGCTGCTGCTGGACAAGATAATGGTGGTTTCCAAATACCACCAGATACAAACATGCATGGTTCTTCAGGCGCTGACAAAGGCAAATCTAGCGCTGACAAGACCAATTCAGACGTTGATGGCTCAGACGTTGACAACAACATTTCAAGCGCTGTTAGCCCAGACGCTGACAACCAAGATTCAGACGTTGACAACACTTATGGGCATCTTTTCTCTTTCAGTTTTGAACAAGGTAGACCTTCCAATATTCTTGAAGAAGTTCACACTGATCAAAGAGAGTCCGATGAAGAAGATATTGGCAACATGGAGCGTGAGGTTGAGGACACCAGACCTTTTGAAGGAGGAGTTCTCACTTCCACAATGAAGAATCATCCCACATCTCAGATCATTGGTGATATTATGACTCCGGTTCAGACTAAAAGATCTCATCAAGGTCTTGGTGGGTTTATTACCAATATACACAAGAAGGTTGATACCCCTCTTGTGCAAGCATGTTTGTTTGCATGTTTTCTGTCACAAGAAGAACCCAAGAAAATATTTGATGCTCTCAAAGAACCAAGTTGGGTGGAAGCAATGCAGGATGAGCTTCACCAATTTGCAATTCAGGATATTTGGGAGCTGGTTGATTGTCCTAGATATGTCAGACCTATAGGGACAAGATGGGTTCTAAGGAACAAAAGAGATGAAAGAGGCATTGTGGTCAGAAACAAGGTAAGGTTAGTGGCTCAAGGTTATACACAAGAGGAGGGGATAGACTATGAGGAGGTCTTTGCACCAGTTGCAAGGATTGAAGCTATTAGGATTTTTCTAGCCTATGCATCCTGCATGGGCTTCACAGTCTATCAAATGGATGTCAAGAGTGCCTTTCTGTATGGCACCATTGTTGAGGAAGTATATGTAATGCAACCTCCCGGTTTTGAGGATCCAGAGCATCCAGATAAAGTGTATAGAGTCAAAAAGGCTATGTATGGCCTTCATCAAGCCCCTAGAGCATGGTATGGTACTTTGTCTACCTATTTGGTGGATAATAGATTCAAGAGGGGCACCATAGATCAGACACTATTTACAAAGAAGAAAGGCAAGGATGTGTTGCTTGTGCAGGTCTATGTTGATGATATTATTTTTGGGTCTACTGATCCAAAGATGAGTGAGGATTTCTCCAAGCTTATGACAGACAAATTCAAGATGAGTGTTATGGGGGAGATGAACTTCTTTCTTAGTTTACAAGTTCAGCAGAAAGAAGATGGTATCTTCATCTCCCAGGACAAATATGTTGATCTTGAAGAAGTTTGGCTTTTCTCCATATGAAAAGAGGGCTACTACTCCTATGGATAGAGAACACCCTTGGGGAAAGATTGGAGATGGGAAAGATGTTGATGTCAGGCATTATAGATCCATGATTAGATCCTTGATGTATCTTACTGCTTCCAGACCTGACATTATGTTTGCTGTGTGTGCTTGTGCACGCCATCAAGTGTCTCCCACAGAATGTCACCTTTATGTTGTGAAGAGGATCTTTAGGTACCTAAGATGTTATCCTAGTCTTGGTTTGTGGTACCCAAAGGATTCACCATTGGAGCTGATTGCATATTCAGATAGTGATTATGGAGGTGATAAGTTTGATAGGAAATCCACAACTGGTGGATGTCAGTTTCTTGGGAGCAGGTTAATATCTTGGCAATGCAAGAAACAAACAGTGGTGGCTAATTCTACAACTGAAGCAGAGTATGTGGCTGCAGCTGTATGTTGTGGTCAAGTGTTGTGGATTCAGAACCAGCTGTTGGACTATGGGTATAATTTCATGCATACTAAGATATTTGTTGACAATAATAGTACTTTATGCATCATTAAGAATCTTGTACATCATTCTAAAACTAAACACATAGAAATTAGACACCATTTTATAAGAGATTGTTTTGAGAAAGGTTTAATACAACCAGATAGGGTTGACACTGAGGAAAATGTGTCAGATTTATTAACTAAACCTTTTGATGCTGGGAGATTTCAATACTTGGTAACAAGTATTGGAATGGTCAATCTCACATAATATGTGTTTTGGATTCTTTTTGTAAAAGTATGTACAGGATGATGCATTATTATTGTTGGTTTTATTGATGATTTAGATTTTCCACTATATTTTTCTAACACTGACAAAGGTTACTTGAACACTGATAAATGTTTTTGTAACGTTGTCAGCAATATAATTGTCTAACGCTGACAAAGCTTCCCTCAACGCTGTCATGTGTTATCGGGGCGTTGTCAGCAACAATGTTAGTTTTGTGGTTTTCAATCTAAATGTGCAGATGGTGTTAGCAGTATACCATTGGATACAGAGTTGCTTATGGATCAATGGAGAAGCATTTGGACACGTTTTTATTTATGGATGATGGTTGGAATGTTTCATTCCTATCTTGACATAAATTTTTTATGTTCATGCATGATTTTAGCAAACTTTTTGTATCATAGTTTAAGGGGAGATTTTAGGAACCTTTAGGATGTTTGGGTATCCATATGATACTCTTATCACAATTCTAGATTGTGTCCACAGGTGAGTATGAGTTAGTTTTACTAAATCATGAGGCACTGTAGCATGCATAGTATATCAACTTTGCATGCTGCCAAGACATTTTTGGCCTAGAATTGGTTGTGGTCTGTTGGGAGACTTGGGAATGATTTTGATATGGGATTTACCTGGGAGTAACAAGGATTTTATAAGGTAACTTGGTTGTTAAGAGTTTTGGTTAGCAAGGGACACTAGAGGACTGTTATGTCTATCTTGCTTATGCAAGTGTGCATAACTGGACAGTGCTTACCGCCCTATAATAATTATCAGCTTTTGGTTATCTTCTCTAGGATAAATTACTTGTTAAGGTCATTTTTCACTTTTTAAAATATTTTTGTTTTTGGACGCTGACAAGAATTTTCCAAGCGTTGTTGTGACCAAATTGGACGCTGACATGGCTATAGGCAAACGTTGACAAGATTATAGCCGTTGGGCGTTGATAGGTTATTTTTGACCGTTGACACTCAATGGGACCTACCCAATTGTTACTTTTTGACATATTTTCAAGCCGTAATTTTAGGAGTTGTTACTTTCATTTAATGCATGAGATAACTTATAACTTTTTCAATATTTTCATGATTGATTTTTGAAAATCTTTGCCTATTTTTGGGCCAATCACATGCATTCTTTCTCTCCTATAAATTTGGCTCCTATTTTAAACAGGGTATCTATAATTCTTGTCTAACATTTTTCTCTTATCAACTTCATCTTCTTCACTTAAAATTAACAGCTTTCATCAATGGCACCAAAGTTTAAACCAACAGAATTGGAATTGGGGTTCAGATCACAACACAACATGATTGCTTATCTTGACGCTGATGATGCTCTGTTTCCCCAATACACACAAATGGTGGCGTATTTGAACGCATCCCCATTAAGGTATGCTCTTTCTCATGCACCACTCATTCCAGTCACACACATTAAGCAGTTTTGGAACACTGTTAGTTCCTCAACAATTAATGGAGTGACCACATTGACTTCTATTGTTCGTGGGAGATCTTGGGTGGTTACTGAGGCCTTGGTACGCCAAGCCTTGCATCTTGATGATGCTGATGGTATAGCCACCCTTCCCATAAATGAAATAGAACAAGGGCTTAGGGCTTTGGGATATCCTTTTCCTGATGAAGGTACTCTTAATAAGTATCATAAGCATGAATTTCCCCCAGCCTGGAAGTACCTCATACATGTCCTCCTTCAATGTTTGAGTCCCAAATGTACTGCACACAATGAGATCAATAGATCCATTGCAAGTGCTATTGTGTGCATTGCAACAGGGCAAAAATATAACTATTCTAAAATGATTTTTGAGGGGATGTGTAAAAACAAGGGGACAAAAATGACTTTAGCTTATCCCCGTTTTCAGCAAATGGTTTTTGATGATCAAGGTTACTGCTCAAGGGATCACAATGATTTTTATAAGATCCCTGAGCAAAAGAAAGCTATTTTTATGAAGATGGATTCACCACCCCATAGAGACCTACCTTTAACCCAAGCCATGCTTGCTGTTATTGCAGCAGCACAACCCCAACCAGACCCCCAACCTCAAATTGACCCTCAACCACAATTTGAACCAATCCCTGAACCTATACCTTCACCTGAACACATGCAACTTGACCAAGAACCCTTTGACGCTGACACATCAAATGTTGGCGTTGATGTGCCTATTTCCAACGCTGACACACAACCTTCACAATCCCAAACACCCCTTAACCAACCCACATCTACCCATTCTTCCACACCATCTTCCACACCCCCTGAATATAGGTTGATGAAACGCCAAAGGACTACTGGAGTGTTCTCCTCTGGTGGTCCTAGCCATGAAGCAGAGAGAACCACCACCACAAGTGTGGCTGGTGACCTGGATGAGGCTGGGACTATTGGTTCTGGCTTAGATGCTGGCCAAGGCAGTCCCACCATAATTAAGTCCTCATCCATGCCCAATGAATCTGACTTGGGAGGTCAAATCCTCATTTTAGCAGAGGGCAGACTGGAACCAATGACTCTTATGGAATTGACGGCAGTCTGCATTAGCTTGCAAAAGCAAAATGCAGACTTAGTACAAATTGTCAGCTCACAAGGCCTTGAACTCAAGCAATTGAGGGAGAGGATTGTTGTTTTGGAAAGTGATCGTGCTAGGAGGGGTATGGAGGAATCTTCCAAAGGGGAGGAAGATCAAATAAATATGAGTGATAAGGGCAGCCAGGATGGTCAATCAATGGATGTTGCTGAAGCCCTTACAACTTTGAAGAAACAAACAGGTTTTGATACGTCCTTAGTCTCTCCCACCAACTTAAATTTATCATTTACAGCTATGTTGAGAGAGGTTACACAAGGCGCTGAGGGAAGATATTTGAGCGTTGACAAGGAAAATTTGGACGCTGATAGAAGTATTTTGGGCGCTAATAGAACAAATTTGGGCGTTGACAGACCTGCACATGAAGGTGATGTATCCCAGTCATCATCTATCATCAAGGAGGTTTCTACTCAGGTATTACCATCTACCTTACCAACCATTGCACCATCAGATAAGGGTAAGGGTAAAATGGTAGAAGAGATTGTTCCAAAGGATGCAGCTCAAGTTGAATTTGATAGAAGATTGGCTGAACAAATGATGGAACAAGATGAAAAGGAAAAGTCACCATTTGTTGTGACTTCAGAAGAAGAAAGTGATGGAGCTAGCTCAGACTCAAGTGTGATGATAATAGAACCAGAAAGGCTTGAGTATGGTGATGAGTTTGCTAGGGAAAAGTTGAGAGAATTGAAATTGCAGGTTGACTTTGACATGCCAGAGTTGGTTCAAATGTACAATGCTTGGGAAGAAAGATGCATGGATAATCCAGATTTGACCATTTCAGATCAAATATGGGGTTTGTAGCTTCTTCTTAGAGTTCAGAAGGATTGTAAGGTAATTTTGAAACACAAGGCAAGCAATATTCTCTCAGAGTTAAAAAGGGATAGAAGGGAGCTCTACTTTATGTTGCTCAGATGTCATGGAGTTGGATGGACATATCAGAAGTTGAAAGCTTTGACATTTGATGAGATGGAAAACAGGGCTTATCCAATTTGGGTGAGAGTGCAAGAAGCAAACACTCTTAGACTTCTTTCAGATGAAAGAAAGGAGGAACTTGCAGAAGAAATGGAAATCAAGAAAGCTATGATGGTTCCCAGGCCAGTGAAGAAGGGAATTAAATTTGAGTTTCCAAAAGATATGGATCCACTATATCCAAGTGAAGCAGTTATAAGAAAGAGCCTCAAGCTCTCCCCTTTAGAAGCTTCAGATATGGTGCAAGTGTTACCATTAGATTCCAGGAACCCAATTATGAGCTATGAAGAAGATGAATGTGGGTTCTGGAAGATTGGCAGATTTGGCAAGGAGGTACACACTTTTACCACTCTCATATCTTTGTTTGCAAGTTGTGATAGAGAAGACTTGGTGGACCTTTGGAGGTTGCTGGAGACCAAGTATGAGGCTGAAGCACCAACTTCAGCTAATGGAATAAAACTTTGGACCACATTCAAAAGAATGTGTGGACCAAAAGATGAGGATCCTGCAATATGGAAGGATCTTGAAGATGACCTCAGTGGTCTTTAATGGAGGTTATATTCAGCTGATGGTGTATACCATTTGAGTTCTACAAAGTTTGCTGAGTATCTACTTGTGGATGCTCAGTATTTCATATCCAAGGCTATTTTGGAGAAGATGAAGGACACTCAGCTGGAAATAGATTATTCAAGTGACGTGGCAAAAGATTTGATTAGATTTATTCATTACCAATATGAGAAGGTTTGTAAGATTCCTCCTAGTCCTTAATGCTTATTCAGAAACTTGATCATAAGAGTGGATATCAAGTTTAGGGGAGGATTGTTGGGAATAAATTAAGGCCAGATCACTTGAGCGCTGACAAGAACAAATCAAGCGTTGACAAGAACAAAACAAGCGCTGACAGCTCAAGCGTTGACAAGTTAAAGTCAAGCGTTGACACATTGAAGACAAGCACTGATGGAAGATATAATCTACACGTTTATTATATTCTAGAATACTTCTAGTAAGGATAGAAACGACAATGTATTTTCTATATTTATCTTTACCTAGAATAGTTGATACGTAGATTATTGTACAAGGCTTCTTATGTCTATAAAAGAAGGCCTTTAGGTTAATGTTTAATATAAGTTTTCATATAAGTTTTCGTTCGTAAACATCTTTCATTGTAAGCAAGTTCGACATTCATAATCAAAGTGAAAGTTTGTTTACATCTTGTGTGTTCTTGTTTAAGTGTTAAATTCCGCATAACACTTAGATTCATAAAGCATATACAAAGGTTTCTCTACGTGTATTACTTGATCTAATCTCGTATACACAAAGCTAATCGATCTAAGTTTGGGATCAACAATAAAATTAAACGTTTATCGAATAATTTATTTTTTTCACCTATTACCAGATCCCGTTTATTTTTTTACAAAAATTACTTAATAAACTATACCCGACGTTAGACGGGTCTTTAAGCTAGTTTTATTATGTAACAAAAAAATGTTTTTTGTTTGCATTTATTGATGCAATAATTCATTATAAGGAATAATTTATTACACCAAAACCATTATTAAGGGGTGATAATTTGCACACTCCATTAATTTATTGACACACTCTAAATTATGTATGTCATGACTATTATGCCCTTAATATATGCATATACCATTAATGATATAAGAGTCCCTCTTTTTTTCATTACATCTTGTAATAATTTCAAAATTACATAAAACTCCATTATAACTTAGCACATTAAATAAAATTTATTTAATTTTTACTTTAATGCTTTTATTATCGATTACATTACATCTTATCGTACAAATCAAACATGACTAATAACAGTAAGATACTATTACATCACACTTCATAACATTGTGTTGTTCATTTCATTCATTTGACATTTCATCTATTTCTACCAAATAAAACCTAAGTGAAGTATGTATTAATAAGTTTTATATTAGTATTAAATTATGTTATAAGTTTTACTTGTTAATTTTTAATTATGCTTGTATATTTGTACATTATGCAATAATACATGTAAATTAAAATTTCAAGTATTCTAAGATTAGAATGTTATTTGCTTTATGTACTTATGTAGTATAGATAACAAAAAAATGTGACTTAGGATGTACAAAAGTCATTTTCGTTATACATTTTTTATCAAACAAAATATATGCATAATTTTGTTAAATAGTTTTAATACAAAAATCAAATCTGAAACAAGAGGAAAAAAAAAATCACAATAAAACATAAAATAAATAACAAAGGGAAAAAAGTAAAAAGAAATTAAGAATAAAATAATTTTGTTAAGAGACACTATTTACATTTAGTTTAGTAAAAGTTTTGTACCTTTTAATGTGTCTCACTGATCAGAAAAAACAAACGCACTTAATACTGATTGCCTCTAAATAACTTTAAAAAAGTAAACAATCTTAATGGATTAGATTTCTAAACGCATTTGAATAAGTCAGATTAAAATGTTGTTAAAAGGCACTTATTAAAAAGCAAACACAAATATTCCAAACACAAACATTCCAAAAAGGATCACAAAAACATATCCACCAAAAAAAAATTATAAAAAAATTGATAAGGCCAAAATCGTTAGCTGGTAAGCCTTGTATCTACGACAAAAGCGGACTCGGCACGAGGTCAACGCTGTAAACGAACTGACACCAAAATCTACCAGCTTATCACTCTCTGAACAATAAGTAAAACACCACATGTTTTATCACTCAAATATCATGTATATATATTTTAAATATTTTTTAAAATATGCAGTTTTTATAGTAGATTCGAGACTAATATAAGTCCAAAATTATCTAAAATTAAAAACTGAATAAATCATTATTAGCCCCATGTTTTTTATTAACATGTAAAGCTTACTTTTGACTTAAAAAATATTTAAAATACATCATGAGTTTTTTTAGTAGATGAACATTATGAGATATTTTCAAAAATAATATTTTATTTATTTTATTATTTACATTTGAAAAAATCACATATACTTAATAAAAAATTGGTCGAATAAAAAGTCACATGCTTAAAAAGCATAGAAACTTTATAGTAGTAAAGTGAGACGTGTCTCCTTCACTCAACTTTACATTCAAATAAACTTTAGTAGGTATTTGTATATGCATATTTTTTATAAAACAACATAATATTAATTTATTAAGAGTTAATTAGTAAAAAAACTTAAATACCATAAATATAGTGAATCTTAGTGGTTGTTCAATAAGTAAGAGAAACTTGGCTAACCGATTGTAAGTGTAAATCAATTGCAAAGAAGGAAAGTATGTGTGAATCAATTGCAAAGAAAGAAATAACGTGTATATTGATTTCAACCGTATGCTATCACTAGCAACTTTGAAAATTTGCAAAATAGTTACATGATCTAACCAAATCGTATATTGATTTAACTTATTTTCTAAAACATTTAGCTGTATAAATCTAAACATTTCATCATAAACCAAAATAGTAGAGAAGCACAGGAAAGCAATATATAAAGCAATATCATGTCTTCAAAGATGGGCTATGCACCAAATCCACCTATTATTAAAGTATCTGCTAGCAATCCGCTTCAACCTCACCAGAGGTTTACATCGTTTAGCCACTTTATGTTTGTTGTATAACATGTACATTTGGTAGACCATTATAATATATCTAGTGTTACTTGTTAGGTTGAATCTGACAACCTTAGCGCTTTTGGTCCTATGGAGGTTGATACGGTTTCAACCCTAATGATGTCGATAGCAAAGTTGAGGCAAACGCGATATACGATTTACTTTTTCTGCATGTAGAAACTATCTATTACACTAATTTATGCTTTATTTAGGAGCATGTTGATTATTAAAAGGGTTCTTATAAAACGACCAGACTTGTGTAATCTTAAACTCGTTGGTAACGATTACCAGAGGCGGGCTCATGTAGGATTTAGGTGGTGCCACCTTAGAGTAAAAAAAACAGACGAAAAAACTATTCAGAAAGATCTTGAAGAAAAAACGATGTAGCATCATATTCTTGATGGTAACGATTACATTATCTAGAACAACATGCACATACATATAGAAATGACGAAACATGAGCTTCATTTTAAGTCCGAGTTACGCTATAATTTCTATTTGTATACTGCCTACGATTTGAGAAGGTTTTTATTCTACTTATCATTGTCTATACAAGCCCTACAGGACTAGGTGAATACCGAACCAACCCAAGACTACCAAATGGTATAAAACATAAGCAATGCAACAAAAACATTTAATGAGTAAACATCACATTTCTTGGAGAGTCAAACAAGTAGAAAAAGTTCCTGAAGCCAAAAATGCTTTATGAGGGAGAGAAAAGCAAAGCTTGTACCATCTAAAGTACAATATTCAAGAAAACCAACAAAAACAAAAAAAGAGCAGAACACTAATATTATTGTTCAGAAAACTGTCAAAATACCCCTTGGTCCACATTCGGTCATAATTAACAACAAAAAACATTCAACTATCTTATGTTTCGACATAGTGTTAATTCATCTTACTAATCAACTCATTGATATACAGAGAGATTAATAAATTATGTCAAATCATGCACGTGTATGTGCAGATATTAAGTACTCAAAAACTAGAAGAATTTACAATTAATGTATCTTAAAAAGTGTCTACAATAATAGATTATTATTCTTAAAATTGTTTAACAGTAACCAGAGTAAAGGGGTTACCAGGGTTAGCAAATTAGTAGACATAGAAATCTTTTAAGTCAACACGTTTTACCAAAGCGGTGGCCTCTTGGATTTGATCATCATCGGCTATAGGAACAATGGCATTAGTCTCTGCATGAAGCTGCAAGAAGCAAAAGATACCACTCTTCTTATAAAATGGATCATTTCAAGAAAAAATTATAAGCAAATTTTCAAACCTGTTACAAATTTCCACCTTGTTAATACTAATAGTCTGCAAGTATTCTAAGCAAGTTAGCATTCTTCTTATAAATTGGATCATTTCAAAAAAAATTATAAACGTTGATATCACTCCTATATGTTAAAAAGGAAGCTAAGATAATGAGAAAAATGTTATAAATGGATAAATGATCATACTTAAAGTTTAAAAAGAGGTTATCTGAAAACGCCATAAGCACGAACATAAGCAGAATTAGACAAAAGGTTCATTCTTACATCTTCAATGAGTCTTATGTCATCAGAATCTGGAAGATATATCATGTGCATTCCTAGTGGTTCAATGTGACCACCACCTTTAATGATTTCCTCATGCGCTCAAAAGAAATTAAATATAGTAATGCTAGGAGAGTATCATTGTATCAAAAATATAACACAAAACCGAGAATTGATTCCATAAATTACACCCAATGTTCTGTGGTTTATGTTCTGTTAGCCCCTGAAGTTTCTTGTCCATAACTAGCATTACTTATTGCTACCTCATTTGAAGTCTTGGCCCTTTTTCTCTTTAGTCAATCATGTCTCCAGTAAAGACCTATTACATGTGTTAGGTTTGTGAAATCATTATTTATTGATCTCATGTTTCAGTTTCACCCCTTCCATACCTTTTTTTGCAAGACAAACTGACAAAGTATAAGAACATGTCACTATACCTGTACTATATAATCATTTCAACTATCATTTAATTTCCAACTCTAACTAAAAAGAAAAAACTGTGATTGTGCTTGTAACATCTCCATGATCAGTTATGTTCCATGACTATATGAAAATAACTAACATAAATAATCTATGTGGATAAAAGGAACACGACTTGATGAAAGAAGATTCTAGATATCACAGCCTTTTTTCGTATATTAAATAAAATCATTTGATCAAATAATGATGGGAATGATGTAATAACTGAAATATGTATGCTTAAGACTTCAAGTATATTAAAAAAAGCTACACGATATGCTATCGTGCTTCGTGAAAATAACCAAACATGAATAAATAAGTCAAAACACGGGACTTTAAGAACATCTTTCTCATAATCACATTAAATAATGGTAGTAGGAAATGCAAGGGAGGAGGAAATGCATACTCATACATGTATATTCACGAGAATACACTAAAATCTGAACCAACATAACATAGGTCCTCATTTACAAGCATATTAGCACGAATGTAGAATGTGTGCCTACAACATATATAAACAAAAAAAAATGAATGAAAATGATTTAGGATACATTTCTGGACATTAGACATCTATCACAACATGTATCACGACAAGATTAAGCCACTGAAACATGTATCACACATAGACATAACATGAAATCCTAAAAAAAACCTGAAAACATCAAAACATTAAAACATACACAATTTATATCAATTAATTTCTTAATGAGTGAAGCGTATACGCTAAATCTAAGCCATGGTTTTTAAAACGTCAAATCATATCACTATACATTGAAGATTATAAAAAAAAGTAAAAAATCTTAACGATTTGAAAGTAGATACACTGAATCTAAACCAAATTTTACAATGTTTTTTTTTCTAATTCCTCTTCTCTCAAGAATTTCGGATGATTGGAATTAATCAGTCTGCCACCATGATTTTGACCCCCACTCAAGTTGACTTAAGTAAAGGTATGCTTCATTCCTATTTCTAATGTCCATAATATAGTTTTTAGAAAATTAATTTCTTATACACATTTTAATTTCGTTTGATATTATGCTAGAAAAACGTAGATCATTCTTCATCAACGAGGTTCAGGTAACACAAACGGGAGAAAAAGGAAAGACAAACTCTGTCTAATTTGAAGAAATCCCATCTCATATAAACGACAACCCTAATAGGTTACCATTTGAAACATTGCATAATATCGTAAATACTAATGATGGTCCAAATAGAGAGCTATTAAAAACAACATCGCCTCAAAACTTGTCAACAAATAAAGAAAATATATCACCATTAAAAACACCACGTTCATCTTCCTCGGCATGTCTACAAGGTAATGTAAGTGTTGACCCAACCATTCAAAAAAAGAAAGAATACAATAGGCTTTATTACCAACAACATAAAGAAAAGAAAATAGTAGAAATGAATGCAAACATGCAATCACAGACACCCAAAGGAGCTACACAATATCTTTCATGCATGACACGTGAAGCAACCACGGGTATTTTTAACGTATTATTATGTTCTTTACGAAATTGTGTGTCATATATTACTAATCCTCATTTTAATATGCATACTAGATGATCGACATGGTAGTAACAAATTCTCTCCTCTATTTGATCTAGAGTACAAACAAACTATTGAGAGTAAGACTCATAATATAAATTGCTTTTTCTCTGGAATGCATGTATTTACATTAAATGTATATACCTATGCATAAACTAATGTTGTTGTTGTTGGTCCACTAATCTCGTGCACATATCGAATCTATGAAGAACAATGAAGAACAATATGCACAATTAACCAATTGACTAAGTAATAACACAATTTTGTCCTTTTCACCGTTTGTATATCTTATTAATATATGAATCAACAAATATACAAGTGTTGCCCGGTTGTTTGCGGAATAACAACCGGGCGATGATGACAAACTAAACTCCCATTTTGGGAGGAGGAAATCCTAACACTAACACTATGTGTATTTTGGTGGAATGGAAATCTCTGCCAAACTCTACGTCATGAGACCGCTATATATAGTGGGAAAGTGAAGCTTCCTTTGGAAGCTTCAATAAAGTCAAGTAACCACCTTGCACGTTATATTCTTCCTTTTTCACTAAAGGAAGTTCCCACTATGTCTTCAGTATAAATACTTCAGGTCTTCATATCAGAGATGGTCTTCGGGAGTTAGTGAGTCATTGTCATTACTCACTAACTCCATCATCATGATCCTGGTTCTTGTCTTCACTGAATCAGATCTGCTGCAGTAGTGAAGGAGTCTCTGTGGACTTTTAAGAACATCTTGAGGATGACTCGGTAAACTATCATGAGTTTACCGACCTATATAATACTTAGGGTATATTTCATTCAAATCAGTACAGGGACAATTTAGGCTCTAAATTGGCCCAACAGTTGTAGACCCAACCGCTCAGAAAAAGAAACAATATGACAAAAATCGTTACCAACGACTTAAAGGAAAGAACATAGCGGACATAAATGATAGCGTGGAAGCATACATTCTTCAAGGAGTGACACACAATCTTTCGGATTCGAGACGTGAAACCAACATAGGTGCCAACAAGTTGATTGCTTATGTCATTATATACACATTTCAGTGTAATCTATTACTAATACACCTTTTTTATTGTAACCCATGTGATCGACATGGTAGCAACGTATTGTTGGCCCTATTTGATCAAGAGTGCAATCAAATTATGGATGGTATTTCCCATTAAAGAAATTGTTTTTGATATTGAGCGCATGTATTTACATTATACCTGTTTATACCTATGTAGAAGGAAATGTTGTTGTAGACCCAACCATTCAAAAGAAGGAACAACACGACAAAATTCGTTACTAACGACTTAAAGGAACGAACAAAGCGGACGAAAATGATAACATGGAAGCACACATTATGGAAGGAATGACACAAAATATTTTGGCTTCAACACGTGAAACCAACATAGGTACCAACAAGTCGTTTGCTTATGTCATTATATACACACTATGGTGTAATCTATTACTAATCCACCTTTTTTTTGCAACCTAGATGATCGACATGGTAGTAACGTATTGTTGCCTGATGTGTCGTGATGTGTATAGTGATATAATTTGATATACGTTATAGGGTAAATTAGAAAATTACCTTTAGGAAAAAGTAATAGACTAATAATACCAATGACGAATTCAATTAAACACGTTGGTGACTCGAGTTCGTTGTACACAAAGATCTTATGAATTTGAGACGTTTTGTTTCGATTTGGACAATCGACTTGAATTGGTTTTCGGTTTTTAAACTACAAATAAAATCTACAATTTTAAACTATTTGGTTTTAACCTAAAGTGCATGAATCGTAAACCCCGCTAATTTTAAAATTCTACAAACAATTAATTACTTAAAAAAAATAAAACTATTTAAAATTTAAACTATTTTAATTATCTAGGAAAAATTAAACTATTTAAAAATCTATAAAATAAATCTAATTAATAACTTTAAATCTATTAAAAATATAATTAAGCTTTTTAAATCTAATTTACTTTATTACAAATTACTTTTAAAACAAATCTAATTACAAACTATTTTAAATCCACTTCTAATTAATAGACTAATTAAACTATTTAAATAAAAACATTTTTTTTATATTTATTTGTTTTGATTTATTTTTATTTAACTAAAATAAAATACTTTAATAAAAACATTTTTTTTATTATTTTCATTTTAACTTAACACTGCTAATTATTTAAAATTTCGAAATTTTACTTTAATTAAAATATTAAACAAAAATTATATATAAAATAAAACATGAGTTCAATAAACAAAAACTCAAACTAATTCTGCCTAGATTGAAACACACTATATTAATGAAATGAGATATACTAAAATCAAAAGAGCAATGAGCTCAGTTGGGTAACTCGTTTGACTGGTAGAGGGGAGGTCTCGAGTTCGAGACTCCTTAATGACAAATTTTTGGTATTAAATCCTTTTTGACAGATGAATACATTTAGTCTCAGGAAAGACTTTTGGACAACTTATTTTGATAAGCTGTTAGGCAAACAGCTTTAATGGACTTATCAGATCATTAGGATCTGATAAGCATATAACCTGAACAATTTATCAGCTAAAACAAATAAGAAGTAAACTACCAAAATTTATAACAGTTAACACATTCGTAACAAGAATCCTCACGCAAACTCAATCATTCAGATTCAAGTTAATCAGAAAATATAAAATCCCAATACAGTTTAGAGTACTCAACGAATTTAAACTATCAAAAGATCAAATTAGTAATGTTAAATTAACCAATTTCCTCAAAACAGCATGACTAAAAAGCAATATTTAGCTACCAAAGTTAATATCAGTAAATCAAATTTAATGAGAGCTGCTAAAATGCTTAATCCTAAAAGTTAAATAAAAACTGATTTATTCGATTACTCAGCAAATCATTTGAGACTAAACACACAACATTTTATATAAACGAAAACCCATTACTCAACAAATCGGATCAAAATTTCTCAGCAGGCCAACATTATTCAGAAATAGCTTTCACAGATTCACAGTCCAAGTAGTTCCCAAATAAGCAGATATAAAAAACCTATTACCAATTACTGACTAAATACTAACAAGTTATCCAAACAGATCAACATACAGTACATAAAACCAGTTAAATCCTAGAAGACTTAATAACAACTTATTAAATTCGAGACAAAACTATATATCACAACTTCAGTAACCAAAACCGTATACAATCAGGACTTAAATTCAACAAAAGCTAAATCAAACGAACATCATTTTTATCATGACTTAAGCATATAAAACGAAAACTCAAGATCAGATTAACATATCATCATATTTAAACTATAAGCATGAAACTAAAAGGGGATCAAACCTTTTTGTAGCAATCCGTTGAGCAGTAGGTATGCGCTGAGCATCCTATGAACCGGAAACTAAACCACCATCATCCACCATTATACCGTTCCACCATCACAAACCGACGAACTAAGCAGATTTGATTTTCACTTATCCAGTGGGGATAAGTGTGGATCCAAACTTAAATTTTAAAATTAATTATAAACTATTACTTAGCTTATAATTAACATCTCAACATTATTAATGTGAAACAATTAATAGAAATTAAATCGTATATCAATTCAAGCAGAAAATAAAACAAGACACGATTTAAAGTTAAAACAAATAATCTTTCATTAATTTCAGAAATTTTACAATACTTTATAAAAGAAATACAAATTAACCCTACAATTATTTCTGCATAATAACTTTAAAAGAAAAGTAAAGGATGAATTTTACAAGAGAAATTGGGGATTTTACAGCCATCCCAAGGGCTTTGCTTGAGCGAATATCCGAATATCTTAGGAATATTCTTCTCTAATCTTGGCGTTTGATCTTCACTTTCTCTTTCTTTGATTGATCCGATGGAGGAGAATCACACACTAGCACACGGATTGCCAACGTGGCATCCGTGTGTGCTAGTTGTGCTTCTTTGAAGCCCTATGATTGGTTGAATTTGAGATTTGAGGTGTTGCTTCCAATGATGAGATGCCACGTATCTCTTCTCTCTGCATACTCTCTTCCTTAAAGATTAGGGGAATTAATTCTCCCACACGTGATTAACACGTGGGATCAAAACCCCCATATTTAATTTAACTTTTACCCATCTAGGGTTTGTGATGAATAGTAAATATTTGTAGGTTTTGGGTGGGGAAGATGGATGACATAGAACTTATCGAAAGGGTATTTTTATTATTTAACAGTGTGTGTGGGAATGTGAATGAGTGGGTGAGGTGTAAATGGGGAATAGATGGGGTCGGTTTTATTTAATAAGTGTGAGTAAATTAGTGGAATATTTAACCGAGTATGGAAAAGTGTGAGTGAAAATAACGTGTTTTCACGTTTGGTAGAAAAAGTAAACCCTAGGCCCAATAAACTTTCTTCATTCGTTTCATTTCATTTGAATAAACATTGGGCTTGAAGCCCAAGTTTCCATTCGTGTAATATAATCTTTTTGGGCCTAATGGACTTTATTAAAAGCAATAAGATTAGTATCCAAATTTGGGCTTTTCAGGCCCAATAAGCTCTTGTGGGTCCCACTTGGCCCATAAACTTTTATTTAAATATTGAATCCTCTAAATTGAACTCGGTTTTGGCTTCCTCGATCTTTTCTTCAATCTCGTGTCGATATTTGCCGGTTTTTGCGAACTAGGTACCTACACACATTCAAACAAGAAACAAGCATATACAAGGCATTCTTGATACATTTATAGCATTATTTCATTGTGATTTGATAGAAATGATATGAGTAATTAAGCTCATATTAAATTCCCCCATGCTAAGCAATTGTCGTGTCCTCACGCAATGATAAAATAAAACTATGACTACACCATTATTCAACTTTTGACTAATTATTTTGTAAAGACATAATGTATTGCTTTCATTACTGAAAAATAACTTTAAGGATCATAAAACTCAAATATATTCATCGTCCCCGACTTTTCACTTTTCCATGCCAAGTGCAAAAACAAGATCATTGTTATTATAAGTTGGTAGACAAACACGAACTCATGTGGGCCAATTATTCACTTAGACTCCCTTATTCCTAGGTGTATCTCTTTTATTTTATTGTTGTCTTGATTGATCACGAGGATGCATTTGTTGACTTATTACGATAATTTATTAGGCCGAAAATAAAGTGAACGATTTAATCAGTAGTTAGCTAAAGGACAAAATCTTTTAAAACTGCTTCTCGGGACTTCATAAAGTTCATATCTTGGCATAACTTGCTTCGTGATTTGAGACCTTTCTCGGACCGATATTTGGCAGCGACTTTATACTTCAAACCTTAAGAGACGTTCATGAAATAATGGTCTTCTCTTCATATAGGAATTTCTTCACTTGAAGTTTTGAGAGATTCATACTTGGACCACGACTTCATTTTTCTCCAATCTTTATTTGGGATTTTGATATACAACGATCCGCCTCCTTTTTGGACTTGGCTTCATTTATCCTCATACCTTATTATGGTCTTTTTGGATAGACTTCTCCATGACTTTTTGTGAGTATTTGCTTTTCGTCGTGTGTCTCGATCCTTCATATTGATTTTTGATAAATGATTCTTCACATCACTTGAGATCTTTAGCAATAAAACATTGCCCTCATGTCTTGTTAGGACCTTTTTGGACTCGCCAATCTTCGCATCCCGCTTCAATAAGTTATGCCTTGGCTATGAACTCTGATCCATACCGAGCAACTTTTAAACGATCTTGGGCTAGAAGCTAAGTAACTTTTCAAATCGTTCAACCTTATTTATTGCAAATGAATTTATTAACAAGCGATGAGAGAATAGGCTTATAATTAACTTACATAAATTCCCGAAAGAATACCAAACTTATAATTGGCTCTATCATCTCTTGTTCTCCATATTGTAAAATTTCAAAAATGTGAAATCAATGGATACTTAGCCTATTAAATCAAAGTTTTGGGTTTTCAAGTCATCTATAGGATCTTGCATCTTCTTATACTTTTGCAAGTTTTAGAATTTGCGTTTTAAAGTTCCCTTGATAGACGACTTTCTAGGATCAATTATAGGAGCTTGCGAAAAGTTCTTGTTCTTAACTCGTATGAATTAAGACTTTCGCGTTTTAAAGCTCCCTACATAATAGCCTAGCAAAACTTAATTCAAATACGTTAAGGAAAAGCTAAGGTTAAAAACCGAGCCGAGTCAAAAACTATTCTTATTTTCACCAACGGAAAGCCTACATTCGTGTCAAAAACACTTATTTTATTTATTAAAACTTAAAAATAACTCTAAAAATTTAAAATTTTATGAAAAATGAGAAAACAATACGTTTGGACACGACAAAAGCAATTGCAAGCGATTATATCTGTTAGAAGTATTTAAAGTGATGGTCATATAATATACCGTTGCGAAGCTCGTGGAAAATGCTATTCAACAGTGTCGAGAGTTCTATGTCATTATTATGCATGAAACGGGAATTAGTCCCGAACACACAAATGAGGAAGGCCTCCTATTCATGTAAGCCTTAGTATAAAAGGCATAACCATCCTCATTTGTGGGTGTGTCTCCCATTGTATCTTTTCTCTTCTTCTTGTTTTAGAGAGTGAAACTCTCCTTAGTTTCTCTCACTAGAATCATCTACCTTGTATCTTTCTAATTCTTCTTCATCTAATCTAATATTCCATTCTTAGTTTTAATCTTGATCTTATTCATCTATATTTCTTATTCTTATAAGTCGTGTGATTAGTTCATACAAGTGGTATCATTCGCCAAGGGATTCGTGGATAGCTCTTTGGTGTTGTCCTTGTTTCTTGTTAATTCCGTGGGTTTTTGATTTTTTACTAAAGATTCAAAAAAAAAAAAAAAAAAAAAAATTCGTGTTTTTTTTGTTGTCCCAAGTATTCGTGTTGTGGGTATTTTGGTTCGCTCAAAAAAACGAACTTGTTGCCTTAAAGTTGCCAATTTGTTGCCTAAAAGTTGCCAAAATCGTTGCCTAAAAAGTTGGAAGAAAGTTCTCTTATTGCGATAGCTACAATTTCGGGAAAGGTAAGTACGGTTTTGATCGCAATAACCCAAGGGTTTTACTTTGCGATCTAAAGATTTCGATACCTATTCCGATCTGGACATTCCGATCGTTCTTTGCGATATGGGATTCCGACGGTTTTTAAGGAACTTTGAGACGCTACTCTGCCAAATTGATCTTAGCCACATTCCGATCTGAAGATTCCGATCTGAACATTCCGATCTAAGCATTCCGACAGGTCATCATTGCGATCTAGGATTCCGATAGTAGGACATTCCGATAGAAGCACATTCTGATCTAGGATTCCGATCTACACATTCCGATCTAGGATTTCGATCTACACATTCCGATCTAGGATTCCGATCTGCACATTCCGATAGAGGGACATTCCGATGGATTATTCCGATCAACATTCCGATGGAAATTTTGTTTGAGTAATTTTTAGACTTAGCCACTATCTAGACTAGTCTCGGAACATACTTTACACGAAGATCAAAAAAAGAAAAAAAAAAAAAAAAAAAAAAAAAAAAAAAAAAAAAAAAAAGAGTTTTTTGGCGGGAAAACCATAGTAAAATTTAGTTTTTCCTAGACCATTTTTAGGCCATTTAAGCTTCAATTTCAAATTTTGGTTATGCGAAAAAATTTTCGACCAAAAATTCAAATTTTCGGACCAAAATTCAAATTTTTAGGCCAAATTTCAAATTTTTTAGGTTTTATTTTTCATTAAAAATTTTATTTTTTCAAACTTTTTCCCTACTAGTTATTGGCTATTTCTAACTCGATTTCAAAACTTAGTGTTTCAAATTTTTTTCGGATTACCGTTTTGTCGGACTGAGGAATTTTTTTTTGTCGGGCTGGAAAATTTTGGCAAACTTTGATTTTCTTGACACCCCAACACACGCTTTCTACGAATTGAGATCCTGTTTTTCACACGACTTCTACTATGAGTTATCAACAAGATAGTGATGCTGCGGGTTTTGAGCATCGTGATAGACATTAAAACTAAGAATGGAATATTAGATTAGATGAAGAAGAATTAGAAAGATACAAGGTAGATGATTCTAGTGAGAGAAACTAAGGAGAGTTTCACTCTCTAAAACAAGAAGAAGAGAAAAGATACAATGGGAGACACACCCACAAATGAGGATGGTTATGCCTTTTATACTAAGGCTTACATGAATAGGAGGCCTTCCTCATTTGTGTGTTCGGGACTAATTCCCGTTTCATGCATAATAATGACATAGAACTCTCGACACTGTTGAATAGCATTTTCCACGAGCTTCGCAACGGTATATTATATGACCATCACTTTAAATACTTCTAACAATCTCCCCCTAAGGGGTGGTCATATAATATGTGACTTCACTTCTTTGACCATCACTTTAAATACTTCTAACAATATCGATTGACTCCCCCATGCTAAAACCAAACATTATCCTCAATGTTTCTTAGCTCAAGAGTAACACCCCCTTGCTAAAACACGAAGAGTCTAATGCAAATTCCTAACATGGAAAGAGCACGCAAATCTATAAGCCGTTTATTAATTATGCCTCAAGATAAAACGTTAGTCGATAAAAATCAAGGGATAGAAAGTGTGCCCCTTTTTGGCATTCAAAGAAAGGAAGATCAAGTGGACCGGCAAAAACCAAACACGAGAGTCTTCAAATATAAGGGTCATACCTAAGATTCACAACACAACAAAACACGAGCACGAGCTTGAAAGATCAAGCCTTATTAGGTGTTAGAAAATAGAAAGAAGATAGAATGTACTCGTTTTTGTTCACCGAGTCATAAGCTCGACTCGATCCCCGCATTCATTGGTCCTTAGGGAAAGTGGTGAAAACCGGCATAATGGAATAAAATCCATGATAAAGCACGATGTCGGGGTCAAAGATCTCATCCTCGTTGTCGGATGACAAACGAAAGGATAAAACTCTAACACAAATCTCTAAAAAGATATGGTAGTCACAAATAATGGTATGGATGTAGCATGCTCCCCGAGATAAACTCGCACCAAGATGATAGAAAAATCTTTCATTTATTACATCGGTGAAAGGCCGAGATTTCCCCAAATAAACGATTCTGGGATCGAATACCTCGTCCTCGGGAGAGAAAGGAAAAGATAACACGGTGTCGTCCCCCCATGCTAATCCAAGATCATATAAAGCACATGGCAATGGTGGGATAAAAGTTTTATCCATAGTGGAATCAACATTCTTAGCTTTAACGACCATTTCACCCTTAGGAATGTGATCAATTGGGTCATGGTACTCAATATGAGACACATGAAAAACCCGCACATTAAGGTCAAAGTGGGTGGGAGGAGGACTACGAACGAAATCATCATCAAGTAAATTCTCTAAAAAGAGAGCGTCCCCCTCCGGGTCGATATCATCAACACCCGGTGGTATCGAATCATTAGAAGCAAGAAAAGTATCAATCTCCTCCATAAGCGGATCACTATCCTCAACGGGAATAGGAAATGGAGAGAAAGACTTTCTAATAGGCTTAGAATTCAAAGCCTCGATCCTAGATATGAGAAGATAGACGTTAGATAACTTCTCACGAAGAACCACGTCTTCCACATCTAAATGAGAAAGTTCTTCGGAGAACTTCTCAAGGATCGGAATAGTCAAATCAACCTCATTTCCCGGTGGAAATGGGTCTAAAGGAGCAAGTTCAAAAGTGAACCTCTCATAAAACGGATCACTATCATCCTCATTTCCCGGTGGAAATGGGTGAAGAAGAGTAGGTTCATCGGTAAACCCCTCAAAATCCAAGTCGTGAATATCATCTTTATAAGAAAGTTCATCGGAGAACTCCTCATTAGAAAATTCACTAGAAGTAGAATCATCCTCAAAATCTTCATTTCCATCACAATTTTCATCATTAGAATTGGAGAAAATATCAAAGTGAATGGAAGAAGTAGAGTCATCACAATGTGGCAAATCACACATCTCATTGGAAATACCGTCAAACTCTCTTGGGTTTTGGACAAGTATAGTGCTAATATGCTCGTCCCCATTGCTTAGAGAATTTTCGGGTTCCACGATGGAAGAATCATGAATAGGAGTGGTGATGTCATGAGAGATTTCCTCATCATCTAGGATGGGAGAATCCTCGGGCTCAATAGCCGGCAAGATACGAATAGGAAGCACGATAGCACTAGACGAAGGATGTAGAGCAATAAGATCTCGTAAAGAAATAGTACTATCCTCGTCATCATCCAAAAGAAGAGAACGCTCGATTTCACGATTAGCAAGATATCTTTCTTCCTCTTGAATTTTTTCTTTCTTTCGAATCTCAATGCTTAATCCATTATAATCTTGCGAAAGTTGTCTAATCTTAAGTTCACAATCTCTTCTAAATCCCTCATCAATTATTTCTCCATGAAATCGATGACTCCCTGATTCATTAGTCATATCATTAATCTCTTGATTGATTTGTCTCTTTTCAAGCAACAAATCTTCAATGCTCTTCTCAACAACTTCAACATTTCTTTGATTCATTGTTTCAAATTGTTCAATATCGAAAGAATATTGTGGACATTGGTCAAAACCGGAAGGAATCGAATTATAGCAAGGATTAGGCTCATAAAAAATTTGATCTCTCGGTTGACAACAAAAACTCTCGTGAGGACCTCCACAATACTCACAACAAAGATATTGTTGTGATAAACTCGGTAAATCTTGTGGATAACAATTTTCATTAAAGTTTTGATTGTAGCTCGGTTCTTGCTCGTAATTAAGCGAGAATCGATGCGAACAATTATCACCAAAATGAGAATCGTTTCCACAAAACTCACACGAGGATGTCTCGTATGTAGGGTGTGGAGGTGGATTGAAATCGAGAGAATGATTCGAAAAATTCGGATTTCCACATGAAGTAATATCATTACAAGAAGGACAAAATCCAACTTGTAAATTGTAACACCCCCAAATTTATACAACTTAGTACAGTGGAAGACTAGTTGGTGTTACGGGATAGCACATTACTCACATCATAGACAACGCATAAAAATCGCGTTGTTTAATAATAAATCATTTCCATTCATAAATATCAAAGTTACATCGGTCCCAAGTCATTACATTTCATACAAAGTTTTACAAAGTATTTGAATGGAAAATATTGTTTTACGTGCGGGCCATGAATTCTTGTCGTCTTCCCGAGAATTACCTTCAAGTACCTGAGATAAAACATGTTAAAAGAAAAGGTCAGCGATAACGCCGAGTGAATTCATAGAGTTTAATAAATTCCATCAATATAATATCAGTATAAAATTATTACTGAAATCATTTTGTACAAATCATTTTAATAGGCCATAAAATAGCCAAAGTCATTTTATACAATTCTTTATCGAAAATCATAATATAGGCATTTGCCTTAAAAATCGTTATACGAATCATTATCGTTAAAAACACCATACAATACGTTTTTGCAACGTTGTATAGATTAAATAAAACCATTATATGAATATGGTTATTAAAAAAAGCCTTAAAAATCATTAATGTCGTAAAAACGTCATACAATACGTCTTACGACGTTGTATGAAAATAAAACCGTTATATGAGTATGGTTATGAAAACCAAAACACAAACATAATATCAATAGTATGACCCCGTATTGCTAGTCAGGCAATACTTCGTAATTCGATGCGTCTAATAGTATTTCGTTAGTTTTGGATTATTACAAGCCGCATGACATTGTTACCTTACTAAACCAAAACGGGTAGCTAACCCGATACCACTTTTGCCCATCTAAAGTAGCGTGTCGTCACAAAGGTCACGCTATGGAAATCTTCTCATACATAAATTCGCTTACCAATCAATGTGGCACGACAGGGATCAACCGTCAAGGCGCGAACTGGGGTGATCGTCCCCAAATAGTACTATTAAATGCATAAGCGTCTACCAACTCCCGGTAGTTCACAATTCATGCTAATGGGACTTTTAGTGACATAACCTAACTTTAATAATCCATTTAATTTCATCTATCGGGTCCATTAATCATTTATCGGGTCATACAATCGGGTCATTCAATCATTCGGGTCCAAAATCAATAAACAAACAATCGGGACAAATGGTGTCTGAACTTTTATAAAAACTAACATGTTATCTCCCTCGCGGGTTTATAAAGCATTTATAAAACATTTAAAAGAGTGTGAGGCTATGAACTCACGTTGATATGGGAAGGCGGGTTATCGGCAATTCGGACGTACGGTACGTGCTTCAATCACGGAAACATAGACAAATAATACTCGGTCTTAGACGTTTGTCCAATGACTTTATAAAAATAACAAGTATGTATACATATGATGATTATATATATATGATGATCAAGTGGGTTTACATATTCTCGTTTACTCATTTTAGTGTTATATGTCGATAACTTTTATACTAGTTTACTAGTTTTACCCTTTTACGTGTTTTAGGTCCAATAAGCCTATTATAAGTTTATTAACTTGTATTAATCCATTTCATACTTATATTATCAGTATTTAAACTTTCAAGTTGGGCCCAAATGGGTTAAGCCCAATAAGTTCTTTTTATGAGTATTTATCTTATTTAGTCCAATTATTAGCCCAAGTATTAGTCCAATATGTTTACTTAGCTTGTTAATGTCCGTATGCCCTATAGTTCGGGTTTTATCGGTTTTTACTTGTTATACATGTCTATATATCAGTATATAAGTTTTGTAAAGTTTTCATTAGACGGGTCCACCCATCTAAGTTTTATTTAACAAAAACGTTAATTTTACAGCAATAGCCGAAATAGTCGTAAAAATCATGTTTATAGTTTTATATCTTATAAAACATAACAAGTTACCATTTTTATAAAATGTCCACTTATTTATCATTGTACATATTTTTATAAATAAAATTCATGAGTTAGTGGGTTTTAATTATAATTTATACTATTAAAATTTGAGTGCTTATATAATAGTATTATTCTTTAATTTCCAAAAATTTGATTTTTATCTTCACTTTAACCAAAACTGCCATATCTTGAGTTCTACATGGAGATAGAAGCTCAAATTTTTATCACATAAACTACATGATATGTGCTACATTTAACTCTTCTATAGCTACTGTTGAATCATCCTTTAAGTATTTTCTAAAAATCGTCCAAAACAGTAACCTCAGATTTATACCCTAAACTTGTTTTGATCATATCTCACTCATTACTTTGATTCCATTGCATGGCCAACTCTCACATGTGTACAAGACCCATAGCTTACTGTAAATCCATCCTACTTCATCATTTTATCAGTTCATAACATGTTTCTTTACTGTTTAATACAGCCATGAAAATTAATCAAGATTTTAACCTTGTTTCTTATAGTTTTTCACCTTTTTGATCATGTTTATCAACACCAAATCCCCACACAATATTTTTATCATCATATAATCATAATAAACATATACAATAGGAAATAAATACATGATTACATAACCAAAAATAACAAGAAGATGAGGAGGACAATCTTTATACCACCAAGTTGATGTAGGTTGTGATTTGGACATGGTTTTTGATGGAGAAACTTGTGGATAACCATGACCATCTTCAAGATCACCATTCTTCATAGAATCCTTGTGGAAAATCAGCCCTAACACTTCATGGAAACTCCTCCTTGGATGTTATAACTTGCACCAATCAATAGGGCTTCAAAAGGGCATCAACATGTATATGAATAACATGAGATTTGTGGTTGATTTTGATCAAATGAGGGTGTTGTTTGATGATGATGGACGGCACATAGAGGGAGAGATGAGATGATTTGTGTGTGAGTTGCATGGAGGAAATGAGTTTGGATTGTGTTAGCTTGTTTTAAAAAGTTGCTAGTTGTTTTGGTAAACTTAGGAGGACAAGTGTCCTTCCTAGTTATAAGAAGTTGACACCTTTGTGGTGTTGGCTTATATTGAACGCCACATATAGTGGGGTGAGCAAGTGTATAACTTGTCCCATCCCACTAATTTACGGGTACTCCTCGATTCTAGTTTCCTCGATTTGCGTGCCCTCGGGTCGTTTTACGAAAAACGTTTTTATAAATTATGAATCAACGTCACAAAACGAATCTAATAAAAATTGTTCCATCAAAAACGGAGTTCGAAAACGTAAATACGTAATCCTAAGGTTTCCGGTTTAGTCGTAAAGGACGTTAAAATAAAATCGTAAGTCCTAATCTCTTCTCGTAAATTTGTGAGTTTATGAACCAACACAAATTTAAAACTCCAAAATAATATTCACCGACAAATTTATTTTCTGAAATGTCGGACTGTCACCAAAGACGGTGTATGTAAACGTAAGCACGTAACGTTGAATCCTCTGGTTTAGACGTAGTCGACGCTACTTCAAGACGTAAATCCAAATTTCTTCCCAAAAATAAGTGAGTTCATATTGTAACATTAAAATAATGTTTTCAAATAAATATCGAGAATAAAATATCAACCATAAATTGACGGATTGTCACAGCATTTACCCCTAAACAGGATCTTTGTCCTCAAAGATCATCTTACCTTACTACTCGCTTCTTATAGAGTTAAAGCCATGTGGGTATTTCCTACACATTCGGTCTTTTCTCACAAGTGCAATTCGTTACAATACGCGAGTTTCATCAAACATAACTACGGGAATAAGATCAGGCTAAATGTTGACTTACTTTCTCTATCCATGATGTTCACGGGTTTCTGATGAATGCAACTTTTCGCCGATCTAAGCTTTACTAAGAACAATCAGATTTTCACTTGATAGATATTCCATCAAGTTCGATTTACGAAACATAATTCACGCAGTTCTTGAAGTCCTAGGGTAGATCCAGCTTGTATGCCTTTCAATCCCAACTTTTACATCATCTCAGTGGTCCCAATCAACGGAGACTTATATCCCATGATTTGTCAGATCATGAATTCAATTTTCCAAGGTTAAAAATTTTGGCATAACTTCGCTACCCATTTGGCACTTCAAGATCTACATTTCATATTCACATAACTTCCTGCCCACTATCGGCAGTTAATAATCAAATCCTAATTTCAACAATCATTTCAGATCTCGCGGGTCGGGTATTTTGCAAGGATAGGTTCGCCATCATAGGAAACCTTAAACCTAAGAGACATGTCCAACTCACAATGGGTGTATGTCGGATGTCTTCATCTCAACTCCTGCTTATAGATGCTCTAATATAGATCCTAACAAGATTAGATCTCGATCCTAATACGATAATTATCAATGATAATCTCTCCAAAGGAAAACGATTATACGGTCTATTACCAAAGGTCAATCATTCAAACATAGAACAGCGCTTATAGTATTTTGTATCGTTACTTTACCTCGTCCCTTCGATTGGGGTGGTACATAGTACTCTCATCAAGGTTCGTTCTCACTGATTTCTGAGCAAATCTCTAGAAATTCTATGCGAAGCGAGGATCTTGATATATAGATGATCGATACAGGCACACTATGTTTACATAACTCCTTTAAATAAAAGAGTCTATTTCTTCATCAAGATTCTATCATTAACGAGAATGATATTAGCAGATTTGGTCAGTCTATCGACGATGACCTAAATCGAATCAAATTCAGATGATGACCTTTGCAATAGCTAGACGTTTACTAATGTATGAGGCGATGTCTGCCTTCATAATTGCCATTAGTACAACTTCTTCAGTCAAAGATACTTTTAGTCAGACATGACATAAATAGAATACTTATACTTACAAATTCTAACATAACTATATCTCAATCTCCATATTTAGGCAACCACAAGTGGCCTTTAAAACATTTAACGCTTATTGGCTTCATAATTTTTAATGGTTCATATTAGTCGTGAACCCTTTTTATTATCTATATTATCCTTCTTACAAGCATCGGTTATTTTTATATTGTTTGGCAATTTATTTTGCACCTTCATTATTAAGGAACACATCCTAATTGGTTCTTTATATTTTATACATAATGTGTCAGTATCTATATTCACTTCTCCTGATGATGTAATTATCATGTCCACAATTTACTCAGATATTCTTTCTATATTATGCGTCAGTAATTACGTTCACCTTCCTGATGAAATAAATATCACAATCGTATTTATTCAAAATTCTTTCTTCATATCTTCTATGTTTCAGTTTCGTCTTTACTATCATTTTTATCCGTTTTACTCAATCTGTCGTCTAAAGCGTCGATAATTATTATAATTAATTAAATAATAAATTTTTTAATTTTTTTTTATTTTTTTTTGAAATGTAAACATAAAGATTTTAAATTTCTTAGATCGACCAATTATATAAAATGTTCAAAATAAATTTGAATTTAATTAACAAGATTTTCGTTGATTTATCCAAAATATTTAATAAGATCCGTAATTGTTCGAAAAATCTTTGTTTACACTTTGGTCAAAGTTTTCTTAGTTGAAAAGCAAAAATTGTCGTTTAAAATTTCAAGTCATGGTATAAATGGTTTTACTCAATCCTTCTTAGGTTATCTTGAGGTATACACAAACATTTACCCCTAAACAGAAGTTTAGTTAAATGGTTTGTGTATAAGGGAATAATCCCTTAAAATCCTTTGTTAAAACATTTGTCAAATCATATTTCCACTTTCTTTTTAGTAATAATCCAAAGTCTTAAATGACTTCTAAATTTTGAAGAGTCAATTTATATTCCACTATCTATTAGTCACATGGTTAAATCATGTAAAGTATTAAGTCTTAGGTCATACGTTAAATACTCAAGGTACAGGTTTTTATCGTTCGGCCAATTCAGGGCAATCTATAATTAATTATTAACTCCTTCTTATTCTTATAAACAAACAAATGATCCTTAATGATCACAAGCATGAATTTATCAAATTACAGCCTACACACATGATTCACCAAATTTTATGAATGCTACATGTGCATCGATCAATCCAAACGACATCACATGAAACTTATAGTGTTCATTACAAGTACTGGATGTAGTGATTGGAATACATAATCTTTTCCGCAGATGCGAAGTTGATGATAACCATGCCATGGATCAAATTGCTAGAACCTTGTAAATGATCGAACAAATCTTCCATTTCGAGTTATGGATATCGTTTTTGATTGTCAATTTACTCAGTTCACAGTAATTTATAAATATAAGGAATGATAACACCATAGCTCTTCAGGATGACAGGCTTGGTAGAATAAAATCATTCTCCGACAACTCTCTTAGTTGTACGGTAATTCCTTAAATTCAGATGGTGCTGACGTACAGTGCACACGCCACAGGTGCAGCACTGGGAATATAATCAATACTAATTTCAACTTGCCTTAATGGCGAAAGTCTAGGTAATTCACCAACAAATACTTACTAAAGCTTCAGATAACATTATCACCTTTTAATAAATTCATATTAGGTTCTTCTAGATTACAATATCTATAACTAGTTCACAACCATTCACGGTATAACTTCAAATCTAAATGCAGGATATGGTCATTCATCAAGAATTATTTAGATCACTTTTGATAATCAACATCTTATCTTTTAGGGGAATTCAATTCGAGTTCCCGTCAATTAAGACAATGTCGTCATGTCATAATCAATCAATCCATTCTACTGGCACTATCAACTTTCCAGTTTTATTACCGTCGATAAGATGTGAACTTCTCAAAAGACTAACAATAACTCATAATCCTTCACAGATTCAAGGATATCAGGAGACACAACTACTATTAAAAGAATAAGGTCAACGCATAATCTACGCGAGAGGATTTTAAATCAGATACAGACGAAAACATTTAACGAATATGAATATATCCCATGTTTTCATAATTTGAGTACGCATTCGAAAGCTCCTCGGATCGTTACCCAGGTCATTCAAATGAAATCAAATCAAAAGAAATGATAAGAACGTCGATACATCCAATCGGGTATCAACACTCGGTAATCAGATACTTTTCCTAAGAATCTCACTACGGGAGAATTGGACAAGAAAGAATTGTCAATTGTCAAATAAGACAATTTCCACAGATGAGTAAATTCGACTCAGAAGAATAGATGCTACAGGCACATATGTAGGTGTCCCTAACATTATGTCCTTATTTTTCACTTCTTGCAGATCTCATTAAAATTTAATCTTTCACAATCCTCAAAGAAAATGTAGTGTTTATTCATTAGTTTTATGGTGACTACTAATCAGTCTTGCATAGTCCATTCCAAATTGTATGTAGGCGCGCAACTATATACAATTTCAAGATTAACGATGCAATACTCAGTTCGTCAAAACTTTACCATCATGTTTATAATAAAAACATTTTCATGCTTAATTCTTAAATAAGACTCAAAATAAATTTACAAAGATCTTCCTTGTTATGAAAACCATTAAGTTTTCCAAGGTGTTTTATAAACAACTTCATTTCGACAACAATCACTTATAAATCTCACTTTGAATAATCCTTATAGTGATGAAAATTAAATTTTCCCAAAGGATACCGTTTTAACTTTATAAAAACAATGTGTGATCTGCAAAAGAGTGATGAAGAGTTGTTCACCAAGAATTAACTACGATATGATAGGAAATGAGCTTTAGCCAAATAATCATGAGGTTCATGACCATGATGGCACTCAAAAAGAATAATTCACAACGTAACTCAATTCAAGATGAGTACTTGTTCAATGGTTGCATCACTAATGCGAACATTAGGATGAAGCAATAAAGGATAGATAACATCGATACATGTAGAATTTAGCAATCAAAGGTAGTCTTTTCATTGATCACAAACAAGTCAAAATTGTACCGTAACACATTACATGTCACTATGTCATACAATTCTCAAAACTCATCCTACCAACTGATATCTCAGTTAAGTTAGGGATTCTTAAAAGATACCACAATGAATACTAATCCACAAGAGTCATTTGGTGTTCCACATGTCCCGGAAGATCCATCGGTCCCAATTCAGAAGAAGATTTCTTCAATTTATTTCCTGGACACTGGGCATCCTCATTAGTGGACAATGGCCTAGGAACAACCCTTAACACTAACCTACAATCATTTAAAACCTCATAATTCAATCAAAGAACTTAACGAATTCCTCTCAACAATTTCATATTCCATATAAGTTAAGTTTTACTTTATTCAAGTTTCAATCCATTTATACTCAATTCGATATCCTACCTCATTCTTCAATACTTACAACCTTATTCTTCGGCCTTGTAAAGGAAATACAATCTCAATATGAATCAACACTTAATTTCCAATCCTATTAGCTCTTACAACAACAATTATCAAATGAGTCATTAATATGAAATGACTTGATCATTCAACTAGACTTCTCGGAAAGGTATTAGTGGCATGAGGCTTTTGGGTAATGGTTCCAATAACAGCCTCAAGTGCAACATTCACCCTTTCGATTTCAATTTAAGAATTGGATGACAACGAATCAGATGACATCTTTCCTGGTGATAACGTTTTGTCAAACTCCACTCTATAAGGAAAGATCGTCATGACATCGATGTCAGATTTAATCTCGCCAATTCTTCTTCAATATCGCAATCAACTAATATCTATATTTCTAAGAATATCAACCATTTGTTTGGATTATAAATATCCACAACTTGGTTTAGATCTAGGATAGCTAGAATTCCTACGAGAATAGCTTCGATTAATTTACTAGGGGAGTTAGGGTTTCTTGTGACAATCTACGTCGTATAAATACCTCGTATAAATATCAAAATAATCATCACACAATCATGTAATAAAATTACATCATATATATATAATCCAAGTTATATATATATTAAAATAATACTTCTCAGTCTGGCCTTGTCGGTAACTCAGGAATTCTTCGGCGCCGTTATAGTCAAAAGATTTTTAGACATTTTTAGAAAAATGTTTATAGTTAAAAGATTTTGAAAAGTTTTATTCAAAACCTTAGTTTTAAAAATCTTTCGTTCTCTATAACGAGAGCTCTGATACCAAACTGTAACACCCCCAAATTTATACAACTTAGTACATCGGAAGACTAGTTGGTGTTACGGGATAGCACATTACTCACATCATAGACAACGCATAAAAATCGCGTTGTTTAATAATAAATCATTTCCATTCATAAATATCAAAGTTACATCGGTCCCAAGTCATTACATTTCATACAAAGTTTTACAAAGTATTTGAATGGAAAATATTGTTTTAAGTGCGGGCCATGAATTCTTGTCGTCTTCCCGAGAATTACCTTCAAGTACCTGAGATAAAACATGTTAAAAGAAAAGGTCAGCGATAACGCCGAGTGAATTCATAGAGTTTAATAAATTCCATCAATATAATATCAGTATAAAATTATTACTGAAAATCATTTTGTACAAATCATTTTAATAGGCCATAAAATAGCCAAAGTCATTTTATACAATTCTTTATCGAAAATCATAATATAGGCATTTGCCTTAAAAATCGTTATACGAATCATTATCGTTAAAAACACCATACAATATGTTTTTGCAACGTTGTATAGATTAAATAAAACCATTATATGAATATGGTTATTAAAAAAAGCCTTAAAAATCATTAATGTCGTAAAAACGGCATACAATACGTCTTACGACGTTGTATGAAAATAAAACCGTTATATGAGTATGGTTATGAAAACCAAAACACAAACATAATATCAATAGTATGACCCCGTATTGCTAGTCAGGCAATACTTTGTAATTTGATGCGTCTAATAGTATTTCGTTAGTTTTGGATTATTACAAGCCGCATGACATTGTTACCTTACTAAACCAAAACGGGTAGCTAACCCGATACCACTTTTGCCCATCTAAAGTAGCGTGTCGTCACAAAGGTCACGCTATGGAAATCTTCTCATACATAAATTCGCTTACCAATCAATGTGGCACGACGGGGATCAACCGTCAAGGCGCGAACTGGGGTGATCGTCCCCAAATAGTACTATTAAATGCATAAGCGTCTACCAAATCCCGGTAGTTCACAATTCATGCTAATGGGACTTTTAGTGACATAACCTAACTTTAATAATCCATTTAATTTCATCTATCGGGTCCATTAATCATTTATTGGGTCATACAATCGGGTCATTCAATCATTCGGGTCCAAAATCAATAAACAAACAATCGGGACAAATGGTGTCCGAACTTTTATAAAAACTAACATGTTATCTCCATCACGGGTTTATAAAGCATTTATAAAACATTTAAAAGAGTGCGAGGCTATGAACTCACGTTGATATGGGAAGGCGGGTTATCGGCAATTCGGACGTACGGTACGTGCTTCAATCACGGAAACCTAGACAAATAATACTCGGTCTTAGACGTTTGTCCAATGACTTTATAAAAATAACAAGTATGTATACATAAGATGATTATATATATATGATGATCAAATGGGTTTACATATTCTCGTTTACTCATTTTAGTGTTATATGTCGATAACTTTTATACTAGTTTACTAGTTTTAACCTTTTACGTGTTTAGGTCCAATAAGCCTATTATAAGTTTATTAACTTGTATTAATCCATTTCATACTTATATTATCAGTATTTAAACTTTCAAGTTGGGCCCAAATGGGTTAAGCCCAATAAGTTCTTTTTATGAGTGTTTATCTTATTTAGTCCAATTATTAGCCCAAGTATTAGTCCAATATGTTTACTTAGCTTGTTAATGTCCGTATGCCCTATAGTTCGGGTTTTATCGGTTTTTACTTGTTATACATGTCTATATATCAGTATATAAGTTTTGTAAAGTTTTCATTAGACGGGTCCACCCATCTAAGTTTTATTTAACAAAAACGTTAATTTTACGGCAATAGCCGAAATAGTCGTATAAATCATGTTTATAGTTTTATATCTTATAAAACATAACAAGTTACCATTTTTATAAAATGTCCACTTATTTATCATTGTACATATTTTTATAAATAAAATTCATGAGTTAGTGGGTTTTAATTATAATTTATACTATTAAAATTTGAGTGCTTATATAATAGTATTATTCTTTAATTCCCAAAAATCTGATTTTTATCTTCACTTTCACCAAAACTGCCATATCTTGAGTTCTACATGGAAATAGAAGCTCAAATTTTTATCACATAAACTAAATGATATGTGCTAAATTTAACTCTTGTATAGCTACTGTTGAATCATCCTTTAAGTATTTTTTAAAAATCGTCCAAAACAGTAACCTCAGATTTATACCCTAAACTTGTTTTGATCATATCTCACTCATTACTTTGATTCCATTGCATGGCCAACTCTCACATGTGTACAAGACCCATAGATTACTGTAAATCCATCCTACTTCGTCATTTTATCAGTTCATAACATGTTTCTTTACTGTTTTATACAGCCATGTAAATTAATCAAGATTTTAACCTTGTTTCTTATAGTTTTTCACCTTTTTGATCATGTTTATCAACACCAAATCCCCACACAATATTTTTATCATCATATAATCATCATAAACATATACAATAGGAAATAAATACATGATTCCATAACCAAAAATAACAAGAAGATGAGGAGGACAATCTTTATACCACCAAGTTGATGTAGGTTGTGATTTGGACATGCTTTTTGATGGAGAAACTTGTGGATAACCATGACCATCTTCAAGATCACCATTCTTCATAGACTCCTTGTGGAAAATCAGCCCTAACACTTCATGGAAACTCCTCCTTGGATGTTATAACTTGCACCAATCAATAGGACTTCAAAAGGACATCAACATGTATATGAATAACATGAGATTTGTGGTTGATTTTGATCAAATGAGGGTGTTGTTTGATGATGATGGACGGCACATTGAGGGAGAGATGAGAGGATTTGTGTGTGAGTTGCATGGAGGAAATGAGTTAGTGGATTGTGTTAGCTTGTTTTAAAAAGTTGCTAGTTGTTTTGGTAAACTTAGGAGGACAAGTGTCCTTCCTAGTTATAAGAAGTTGACACCTTTGTGGTGTTGGCTTATATTGAACGACACATATAGTGGGGTGGGCAAGTGTATAACTTGTCCCATCCCACTAATTTACGGGTACTCCTCGATTCTAGTTTCCTCGAAAACGGAGTTCAAAACGTAAATACGTAATCCTAAGGTTTCCGGTTTAGTCGTAAAGGACGTTAAAATAAATTGTTCCATCAAAAACGTCACAAAACGACGTCACAAAACGAATTTAACAAATTATGAATCAACGTCACAAAACGAATTTAACAAAAATTGTTCCATCAAAAACGGAGTTCAAAACGTAAATACGTAATCCTAAGGTTTCCGGTTTAGTCGTAAAGGACGTTAAAATAAGATCGTAAGTCCTAATCTCTTCTCGTAAATTTGTGAGTTTATGAACCAACACAAATTTAAAACTCCAAAATAATATTCACCGACAAATTTATTTTCTGAAATGTCGGACTGTCACCAAAGACGGTGTATGTAAACGTAAGCACGTAACGTTGAATCCTCCGGTTTAGACGTAGTCGACGCTACTTCAAGACGTAAATCCAAATTTCTTCCCAAAAATAAGTGAGTTCATATTGTAACATTAAAATAATGTTTTCAAATAAATATCGAGAATAAAATATCAACCATAAATTGACGGATTGTCACATAAATCGTGACGTAAGTCATTTCCACAACGCTCACACGTGCACCACCGACATGGTGAAAAACCATATAACGGTTCTCCACACCCTTCACAACTGACGAAGAAATTCATGGAAGAATTAAAATTTAGAGGGTGAGGAGAAAAAGAATTAAACATGATAGAGGATTAAGAAGATTATTTTTGGTATTTTTCATAAAAACGATACATACTATATAATAAGAAAATAACAAAATTTTCCGAGGACTGAAAGGGTCTTCAAATCAACGATCAACAAATCTCCACAAAGACGAATCGTACACAAGATCCCCGGCAGCGGCGCCAAATTTTTTGATGTGTCGTGATGTGTATAGTGATATAATTTGATATACGTTATAGGGTAAATTAGAAAATTACCTTTAGGAAAAAGTAATAGACTAATAATACCAATGACGAATTCAATTAAACACGTTGGTGACTCGAGTTCGTTGTACACAAAGATCTTATGAATTTGAGACGTTTTGTTTCGATTTGGACAATCGACTTGAATTGGTTTTTGGTTTTTAAACTACAAAAAAAATCTACCAATTTTAAACTATTTAGTTTTAACCTAAAGTGCATGAATCATAAACCCCGTTAATTTTAAAATTCTACAAACAATTAATTACTTAAAAAAAATAAAACTATTTAAAATTTAAACTATTTTAATTATCTAAGAAAAATTAAACTATTTAAAAATCTATAAAATAAATCTAGTTAATAACTTTAAATCTATTAAAAATCTAATTAAGCTTTTTAAATCTAATTTACTTTATTACAAATTACTTTTAAAACAAATCTAATTAAAAACTATTTTAAATCCACTTCTAATTAATAGACTAATTAAACTATTTAAATAAAAACATTTTTTTTATATTTATTTGTTTTGATTTATTTTTATTTAACTAAAATAAAATACTTTAATAAAAACTTTTTTTTATTATTTTCATTTTAACTTAACACTGCTAATTATTTAAAATTTCGAAATTTTACTTTAATTAAAATATTAAACAAAAATTATATATAAAATAAAACGTGAGTTCAATAAACAAAAACTCAAACTAATTCTGCCTAGATTGAAACACACTATATTAATGAAATGAGAGATACTAAAATCAAAAGAGCAATGAGCTCAGTTGGGTAACTCGTTTGACTGCTAGAGGGGAGGTCTCGAGTTCGAGACTCCTTAGTGACAAATTTTTGGTATTAAATCCTTTTTGATAGATGAATACATTTAGTCTCAGGAAAGACTTTTGGACAACTTATTTTGATAAGCTGTTAGGCAAACAGCTTTAATGGACTTATCAGATCATTAGGATCTGATAAGCATATAACCTGAACAATTTATCAGCTAAAACAAATAAGAAGTAAACTACCAAAAGTTATAACAATTAACACATTCGTAACAAGAATCCTCACGCAAACTCAATCATTCAGATTCAAGTTAATCAGAAAATATAAAATCCCAATACAGTTTAGAGTACTCAACGAATTTAAACTATCAAAAGATCAAATTAGTAATGTTAAATTAACCAATTTCCTCAAAACAGCATGACTAAAAAGCAATATTTAGCTACCAAAGTTCATATCAGTAAATCAAATTTAATGAGAGCTGCTAAAATGCTTAATCCTAAAAGTTAAATAAAAACTGATTTATTCAATTACTCAGCAAATCATTTGAGACTAAACACACAACATTTTATATAAACGAAAACCCATTACTCAGCAAATCGGATCAAAATTTCTCAGCAGGCCAACATTATTCAGAAATAGCTTTCACAGATTCACAGTACAAGTAGTTCCCAAATAAGCAGATATAAAAAACCTATTACCAATTACTGACTAAATACTAACAAGTTATCCAAACATATCAACATACAGTACATAAAACTAGTTACATCCTAGAAGACTTAATAACAACTTATTAAATTCGAGACAAAACTATATATCACAACTTCAGTAACCAAAACCGTATACAATCAGGACTTAAATTCAACAAAAGCTAAATCAAACGAACATCATTTTTATCATGACTTGAGCATACAAAACGAAAACTCAAGATCAGATTAACATATCATCATATTTAAACTATAAGCATGAAACTAAAAGGGGATCAAACCTTTTGTAGCACTCCGTTGAGCAGTAGGTATGCGCTGAGCATCCTATGAACCGGAAAATAAACCACCATCATCCATCATTATACCGTTCCACCATCACAAACCGACGAACTAAGCAGATTTGATTTTCACTTATCCAGTGGGGATAAGTGTGGATCCAAACTTAACTTTTAACATTAATTATAAAATATTACTTAGCTTATAATTAACATCTCAACATTATTAATGTGAAACAATTAATAGAAATTAAATCGTATATCAATTCAAGCAGAAAATAAAACAAGACACGATTTAAAGTTAAAACAAATAATCTTTCATTAATTTCAGAAATTTTACAATACTTTATAAAAGAAATATAAATTAACCCTACAATTATTTCTGCATAATAACTTTAAAAGAAAAGTAAAGGATGAATTTTACAAGAGAAATTGGGGGTTTTATAGCCATCCCCAGGGCTTTGCTTGAGCGAATATCCGAATCTCTTAGGAATATTCTTCTCTAATCTTGGCCTTTGATCTTCACTTTCTCTTTCTTTGATTGATCGGATGGAGGAGAATCGCACACTAGCACACGGATTGCCAACGTGGCATCCGTGTGTGCTAGTTGTGCTTCTTTGAAGCCCTATGATTGGTTGAATTTGAGATTTGAGGTGTTGCTTCCAATGATGAGATGCCACGTATCTCTTCTCTCTGCATACTCTCTTCCTTAAAGATTGGGGGAATTAATTCCCCCACACGTGATTAACACGTGGGATCAAAACCCCCATATTTAATTTAACTTTTACCCATCTAGGGTTTGTGATGAATAGTAAATATTTGCAGGTTTTGGGTGGGGAAGATGGATGACATAGAACTTATCGAAAGGGTATTTTTATTATTTAACAGTGTGTGTGGGAATGTGAATGAGTGGGTGAGGTGTAAATGGGGAATAGATGGGGTCGGTTTTATTTAATAAGTGTGAGTAAATGAGTGGAATATTTAACCGAGTATGGAAAAGTGTGAGTGAAAATAACGTGTTTTCACGTTTGGTAGAAAAAGTAAACCCTAGGCCCAATAAACTTTCTTCATTCGTTTCATTTCATTTGAATAAACATTGGGCTTGAAGCCCAAGTTTCCATTCGTGTAATATAATCTTTTTGGGCCTAATGGACTTTATTAAAAGCAATAAGATTAGTATCCAAATTTGGGCTTTTCAGGCCCAATAAGCTCTTGTGGGTCCCACTTGGCCCATAAACTTTTATTTAAATATTGAATCCTCTAAATTGAACTCGGGTTTGGCTTCCTCGATCTTTTCTTCAATCTCGTGTTGATATTTGCCGGTTTTTGCGAACTAGGTACCTACACACATTCAAACAAGAAACAAGCATATACAAGGCATTCTTGATACATTTATAGCATTATTTCATTGTGATTTGATACAAATGATATGAGTAATTAAGCTCATATCATTGCCCTTGTTTGATCAAGAGTACAATCAAACTATGGATGGTATGTCTCATAAAAGAAATTGTTTTTAATATTAAGAGCATCTATTTACATTATATTTATACCTATGTAGGAACCAATCTGGTTGTAAACGCAACCATTCATAAAAAGAAACAATACGACAAAATTTGTTACCAACGGCGTAAAGAAAATAATATATCAAACGAAAATGATAACATGGAAGCACACATAATCGAAGGAATGACACAAAATATTTCGGCTTTGACACGTGAAACCAAAATAGGTACCACCAAATTGTTCTATTATGTCATTTTATATACAATTTTATATCTCTCTATTTAATGCATGTTTTAAATTTGTTTGCTAAAGGTTCATTATTCAAACTATTTTTTTCTCTTAACTCTATGTATTTATATCTTACCCATGTAGGTATTGATGTTTTTTGAAGACCCAAGCATCCAAAAAACCTAAACAATACAATAGAAGTCATTATGAGCGTCGTAAAGAACTCCATAACCCTCAAGCCGACCCGTCCAAATTTGTGTACAATGGGCTTCCTAAAGAGCATCAGTTATTAAAGGAGAAACCACCATGTGTTCATTGTGGGGCAAAGAAAATACAGTACGAGTTCCCTACTTTTTGTTGCATGAATGGGAGAACGACTTTGCAGCCATTAGACATTCCTCCAAAACTATAAAACCTATTCACGTCGCAATGTCGTCTAGGAAAAATGTTTAGGAAAAACCTACGAGCGTACAACACAAACTTTTCCTTCGCATCGATGGGTGTAAATATGGACAAAAGATATGGTGCTCAAGGCTCTGGAGTATACACTTTTTGTGTGCAAGGAGGAATATATCATAGAATTGATCAGTTGGTACCTAGAGATGGAGAGTCAAGCTACTTGTAGTTGTACTTTTACGACGCAGAATCTGAACTTGAACATAGGTTAAAATGGCCTAATCATGATAAAGATATTGTTACAATATTATCACGGGTTCTTACATCAAACCCATACGTCCAAACATTTCGATCACTTAGTAACCTTGGTCCACTGGAAAACTATAGGGTCAAATTAAATGCGTCTGTTAAGGTTGATCAAAGAGAATACAATCGTCCTACAACGCCTGAGGTAACAATATTATTTTGACCATCCTACATCTTATTAAAATACATACCTTATATATCTCATCTTATACTCTTAACTTGAATCACGTATCACATAGGTCGCTGGTACTTGGATGGGGACAATGACAACATCACTGCCTACAAGAGAAGCATTGTCGTCTACGGAAAGTCTGAATACCCTACGCATATACAACCTTATTTTGCTTGCTATGATCCTTTATCTTATCCAATGTTCTTTCCAGATGGTGAGGCTGGATGGCATTCTCGAATACCAAAGGAAGGTGTAGACATAAGAGAACTCGTTGAGGATGATGATGGCAATGCGGACGACGATGGCGATGAAGGTACTAAATTAATCGTACTAGGCATATACCATATTATCTTGATTAATACCATGTTATGTTAGTATCGTAGAATAAATGTATCTCTTACAAAATGTTTTTAACCATCGTCACACAGGAATTAACACACAAACCGGTAGAAGAACTGTTACTATGCGTGAATATTATTGTTATAAATTCCAGATTCGGCCATATCATAACTTAATAATGTTTGGAGGGCGCTTGTTTCAACAGTTTGTGGTAGATATATACATAAAGATCAAGACTTCACGTTAGCAATTTTGTGAAAAAAACCAATCCACAATTAGAGCTGATTTGTATCAAGGAATCGTTGATTGTGTTAACGCCGGGGAGGTTCAAACGAATACACTTGGCCAAGTTATTGTCTTGCCGGTTTCTTTTATCAGAGGACCACGTGACAAGAAAAGACACTTTTTGGATGCCATGACGTTAGTTCAAGATGCTGGAAAACCTGATATCTTTCTTACCATGACTTGCAATCCAAATTGGCTTGAAATTATGGAAGAACTTCATGAAGGGCTAACGGCACAAGATCGAACGGACTTGGTTACAAGAGTTTTTCGTGCTAAACTAGAGGATCTCAAGCATAATCTATTAACGAAGCATATACTCGGTGTGGTTTCGTCGCATATATATGTTATCGAGTTTCAAAAACAAGGTTTACCACATGCACATTTTCTTGTGATTATGAAATCAGATGAAAAGTTGTTGAATCTCGATGATTATGACAAAGTTGTTTGCGCTAAAATTTCGGACCCAGATAAGCAACCTAAATTGCACCAGCTGGTCATGAAGCACATGATACATGGACCTTGTAGCCACTTAAATGGTAATTGTGCTTGTATGGAGGGTGAACCAAAAAAATGTCGTTGGAATTATCAGAGGCAGTTCCAAGAAACAACGCAATAAGGAGATGACTCATACCCTTTGTATAGTCGAAGAGAGAATGGAATTAAGGTAAACGTACTAAACAACGTCCTAGATAATAGATGGGTCGTTTCATATAACCCCAAATTGTTGATGATGTTCAGTTGTCACATCAATGTGGAGATATGCTCAAGTATTAAATCCGTTAAATATGTCTTCAAGTACGTTTACAAGGGTCATGACAAACAAGTTGTAAATGTTGATAATGATGGCGACCAAGTCCTTAACAAGATAAAGAGATTCTGGGATGCGCGATATGTATTACCCCCCGAGGCCATGTGGTGAATTTACAGATTCCCTTTGTCAAATATCAATCCGTGTGTATTGGCATTGCAAGTTCATCTACCGAATAAACAATTGGTTAGGTTCACAGAAGACTGTGTACTCACTGACATTCTTGCAAGAGAAAAGGATAAAAGATCGATGTTAACTGCCTTTTTTGAATTAAACAAGTTAGTCGTCAACGCGAGACAATATTTGAATAAAGACATCCCAAAGTTCTATACATGGAATAAGAGTACACGTAACTGGAACCTTCAAAAAAAGGGAAAATTAGAGGAAGAGTGGTTTCGGCTAGTCCTGCTGAAGGAGAGCGGTTTTATCTACGGGTACTATTGCAACATGTTAAAGGGCCTACGGGATTTGAGTTTCTTTACAAGGTGAATAACGTATTGTATAGTACGTTTCGTAAATTAGCACTAGAAAGAGGGTTAATAAAGGGTGCTAATCACATAAATGATTGTCTACGCGAGTCCTCTACACACGAGATACCCGACCCTATTAGAAGACTATTTGCTACTATTTTAGTATTTTGTGCACCAGGAGATGTTCGAAAGTTTTGGGATGACCACTACGAATCTCTTTCAGATAACTACAACTTAGAAGGTATGAGTGTTGAACGGGTTCAAGATATGGTTCTAACGGACATATCAGCAACTCTACAATCTATGGGTAAGAGTCTCAGTGATTTCGATCTTCCAAACATTACTTCAGATGCGCGTTCATATGCCTATGGATGTCGTGAAGTACACGAGGAATGCTTGATAGTTGTTCTTCCTAAAGATATACTAGCTCGACATTCATTAAACGCTGATCAACAAATAGCATATGATACCATCATGAAACATGTTGATGACGACTCCCCCGGTGTATTTTTTATTGATGGTCTAGGAGGAACAGGGAAAACGTTCTTGTATAAAGCTTTGCTTGCCACTGTTCGTTCTCGTGGACTTATTGCACTTGCCACCGCTTCATCAGGGGCTGTGGAAAATAACATGACAAGGGAGAACTGCTCACTCGTGCTTTAATGTTCCCATCAATCTGACTACAAACTCAATATGCACTATCAAAAAACAAAGTGGGCTTGCAACTGCTTTGTCAATCCAAGTTGATAATATGGGATGAAGCCTCGATGGCTAAAAGACAAGGTGTGGAGGCGGTAGATCGACCTATGTGAGACATTACCGGGGTGAATCTTCCTTTCAGTGGCAAGATAATGGTTTTAGGAGGGGACTTTAGACAGGTTTTGCCAGTCGTAAGACGTAAAACGCGAGCGCAGATTGTAGACTCAAGTCTCCGAATGTCACCGCTTTGGTCTGGAATTAAAAAATGCGGTTAACCATAAACATGAGGGCGCGAACAGATCCATGGTTTTCAAATTTTCTGTTACGTGTCGGTTATGAAGTTGAACAAGTCATCAATGAAGACTATATACAAATACCCAATGACATGACCATTCCATACATTACCGATGATGCCTCAAAAGATGCATGGATCCATAAAATTTTTCCTTCCTTTGCTAACAACGTTCATACATCAGCTGATATAGTTTTAAGAGCAATATTATCAACTAAAAATGAACACGTTGGCAGTATTAATGAAATGTTGATTGGCAGATTTCCTGGTGAAGAGAAGGTTTACTATAGTTTTGATGAAACGGAAGATGACACACACAACATGTATCCTCTTGAATTATTAAACTCCCTCAATGTGAGCGGATTGCCACCACATTACTTGCGCTTGAAAATTGGATGCCCGGTTAATCTTTTGAGGAATCTCGATCCGGCAAATGGATTATGCAATGGCACGAGGCTGATATGCAAACGATTTGATCCAAATGTCATCAATGCTGAAATTGCTGTCGGGCATCATGCTGGAGTTAGAGTTCTCTTGCCAAGAATTCCTCTTGCTCCATAATATTTGTCTTTTTTAAGTATAATCGTCTCGGTATCTTAACGAATTGATGTAACTATTCAAGCACGACTTAATTGTTTTTGGTGGTAAAAACTTGTTTGAAATTTATGTCTAATTGGCAAATAGCAAGTAAAAAGGTAAAAATATTAACTAATTTACGTATACGTACTATCTAAAACAAATTGCAAATACGCAATTAAATGCACAAACTATAAGAAATGTAAAATACTAATTTAATAAAACTAAAATCAATTTTAAAAAACTAACAACAACTTTATAAACTGAAATTTGAAAAAACGAAACTTATATCCAAACAAACATATGGCCCAGTGAAAGCCCAACAAAGAAATCAATTGGTCTAACTAGCCACTAACAGACCTATAACTAATCTAATAGAAAAGGACTAAGGCCGCAATTAATTTCTAACTAATAGAGCAACAATATAACTAACTGTTAGACTATGGATTGTTACTGCAACAAGAGTATACACAATGAAGGATTAAAGTTGCACATTGACCAAAATTAACCTAAATGGAAAAAGAACTCATTTACTTCAAAACGTACCTACTGTTCTTAATATTTCTTTCCTTTCTAAATTCAAATACTTATGTACAGCTTATTGAAAAACCCAATTTCATACTTTCCTTTGAAAGTTCACTTTTAACCACTTGAAAAAGCTTAATGACCCTATTGACTAATGACTACTACCCCACAATATTAACTAGCTAACCAACTGTACTAAACCAAACACTCAGAAATGAGCAGATATCACAACATCTACAACGCTGGAATGAATCAACTAAACTGACACAATAGAAACTAGTCACATATCCTTAACAAATTGAATAAAATCACATGTATAATTTATCTAGTCAAATCAAACTGATAGCAGTCCAAATCTGCACTACAATTCTAAATAGCAAGCAGATTATTTATAAAAAAATGCAAGAAAATAAAACGTGCTTGACCTGCTACATCCAGGCCAGTCCGTTGATGACGAGAAGCACGACGCTGAACCGGCTTAAATCCAAACACACCTACACTCTTTCAACTGCTAATCGAAAACACCTGCAAAATTAAAACAAAACACAGAAAAACTGGACGAAATCTCTCGATTCTGAAACCTGCAAGAATAAAGGATGTGCAACCGAGACTGTGCTAACGAGATAACATATAAAACCAATGAAAGTACTTTAAGACTGAAAAGAAGCTTGTTTAAGAATCTGTTTGATTCTACTGTCAAAATAAACCTCTATCAACTTCTATTTTTCGCCTCAAACTGATTCCAACATTTACTCGAAGAACGATTGAACAGTAATGATTAACTTAGCTTAGCAAAACTATACTTTCTGAAAAGAACGTGAACTGATTTCTTGAGTTCTAATTTGAGAACTACGCATCTGATTTCTATTGAAATAAACTGGACTAATTCATATCTAAAATACAATCTACTTTTACTTGATTAAAACTGAATCTAACCAAATTGAAAATCTGCAAGATCAAATCTTTTAAAACTGAACACAAATCACAAACTTTTTAGAATAACAAACATTTAAAATCAAAACTATCACCATATTACTTCTTAATGTGAACAGTACTATTATTCAGCATAATCCATTAAATTAAGTCCTCGATGAACAGTAAAATAAGCAGTAAAGATAGAGAGAGAAAAAACTATAAGCTTCGAAGAGCTTATATATGTGAACAGTAACAGACTAAGAGAGCAGAAATCAAAAGAATATTAAGAAGACATTTAAGAAAGCTTTTGAGAGAAAAGAAGAATTCATTAATGGCAGAAAACTGATTCGGTTACAAGAAGATTATCTAATCTCAACTGATTTCTAAACAAACTTTAAACTGAAAGTTTAACTGAAAATCAATAAGCTTTGAGAGAAAATTAAAACTAACTAACTAACCTAACTACTAGGTGTTTCTACTCCTAAGCTAACCGATTGAAGTGAGGGTCTTCTCTTGTATTTATAGCCGTTGAGGAGAAGGAGTGACGTGTTTCTTCCAATCAGGAGTGGACACGTGTTTAATACGAGGATTAAATCGTCTTCATTCTTCATTCCAAAATTGGGCGTTTCTTTATCTTCAACTCTTGATCTAATTAACATATATCTTCTTGTAGAGGAGATTGTGATGATCATTTTTGTAGTTATAATCTTCGATTGAATCTTTATGAATCTTCCATGAATCAAACTTGCAGGTTTTTGGTGAAAGAGGTGATAAAAATCTGATATTCGTTTGTCTCTCTTCTTTGGGAACGAAGAAAGACGCGTTTTGTGTTAGTTTGACCGGGTCTTCGTCAATTGACCAAATATAATAAACTTAACATTTATTTCTCTTTGGTCCTTCAAGTTTCATATCTTTCCAAATGGTTTTAAAACTTTTTAAGTAAATTCCTTTCATCCTTCATCTTGTTAAAAGTTGCAAGTTCAACCCTTGATCTTTGAAAACTTGGCAAATAAAGTCCTTGAAGCATCTCTAGTCTCTTTCTTCGTATTTTCGTCAAATAAATCCCTTGAAAACGCGTGATTGCTCAAAAATGTATCTTATTACCTAAAAACACATAAAACACAAATACACGCGTAATTCTGATATTTTAAAGTTAAAATAATGTATTTGACTGTGTTTTGAGTGGTTTTTGGATCATTATTGATGAGTGTTTTCACAGTTATCAACTCCCCTCCACTTGACCATTGCCATGACCTCATGCAATGCAGCATTTTAAAGCACCAAGTTACACTTTTCTCATAATTAACCAACCTTGGCCATTTTATGATCTAATAAACTAAACTATACTACATGATGAATGATTTTGAATATTTACAATGCAATGCAAAGAAAACAATTCTATTTATATATTTTTGATTTTTATAAATGGTTTTGATGGAAATAACTTATAAAGAATTCAATGACTTTGATTAGGGCTTTGGTACCATGGACACTTATCACCCTCAAGTTTCACTTTCCCCATACCAAGCTTAAAAATGGGATCATTGTATTCACAAGTAAAAAGTGCATCAACTTATTCATGACAATTAAATGTGGAACCGGTTATTATTTGAGCAAATTGCTTTTGGGCAAATTTGTCATTATTTAAAGCGTGAAGTATAAGAAATGCAAAATCCAAAAATAAGGAAGCACGGTTTTAATCCTAAGTAATCCTCTCATCCATTACTTGAAAAACCGCTGACAATTAATATAAGTCCGTTTCAAGAATAATAAGTCATTCGCCTTATGTGTAAAATCCTCATGTCATGCTTTCATAAGTAGCTACACACTCGCTAAGGAAAGAAAAAAAACTCACGCAATAATTTACATCCGCCATCTTTTTGAGACTTTGGATCTTCAACCCCGCAACCCGTCAGGGTAATATTGGATTGGAGCAATCTATTGAATCCCCGCAACCCGTCAAGGTAATATTGGAACTCAATAGTCACTATAATTAACACCACACTGCCCCTCTTGGGAGTCTTGTATATATATTTTTTTCTTTTTTTTTTCTTTTTTTTTCTAGCCACTCATTTCTTTTGTAAGCCGCTCTTATTTTTCTTTATTCCTCACAAAGAAAGTTTAAAAGAATAAAAGGAAAAACACCCACTAAATATTAAGCATGACATAGGTCTAGTACACATAAAACGTTCTAACTTAGAATCTTAAGACGTACTTATATCAACCATGAATGATTAGTCAAAAATGCATAAGAGATTACAAACCAATTAAAACCGTTCTTGATTATTTATTAACAGTTATATACATGCGAAGAAAATAGAGGTAAAGAAGAGAAGGGTCTAACCACAAGTAATTATCATGAAGTTTATCTAGCCCTTTTATACTTGCTTCAACTCTATCATTTCCCATTCTCCATAAATTTAAAATCTCAAATAATGAGATTGGTGGATGCTTAGCCTAATAGACCAATGAAGGACTACATGGTTAAGGATACTAGCTAGAGAGTGCTAAAATAAGCAAACTCGGGTTGAGTCAAAATATCCATGGCGGGCCTAATATGTCAAAGAAGTCTAAATTTGTTAAACCATGTTCTTATTATATTTTTTTCTTTTATATATTTTTGATGAAAAATAAAAAAAATATATATACAATGCAAATGTGATATGCAAATGAAAAATGGTTAATGCAAAAATTATGAATGCATATTTTTGGCGGCCAAAGTAGATCAAAAATTTGAAAAATGTTTGAAAAATTAATTTTCCAAGTTATCATGAAGTTAAGGCAATGGTCTAGTTAAGGTCACTTCGATAGAAGTCTCCCCTACACTTAAGATAAACATTGTCCTCAATGTTTAAGAGCATGGGAGTGAACTCCCCTACACTTATTACATTGATTACTTTGCTTAACTCAAGTTAAGGAAGAGACAACTAAAGGGTATTCATTTTAAGCACAAGTGTTTTGAATATCACAATAGCAAAAACTAATCGAAGTGAACCAGATACACGGGCCTCCTCCATAAGCTCCAATCATGAAATGTGAGAGAGCAACCCTTGAAGCAAACACCAAAAGACGAAGAAAGGCACCCCTCTACTTCAACTCTACTATAACATCCTTTTAATTAAACCTAACCTATTGAAAATCTACTCTACGTTTTCTATCCTAGTTAGTCAATGCTTGAGTTTTTTTAACCCTAAGTCGCTAGCTCGACTCGGCCCCGAATTAGGTTGTCCTTGGGGAAACCATCATGGAGAATAAAGAATATCCACTTTGAAGCACGTCTCACATGATACACTCAAACTTAGCACGTTGCCATTTACTATAAGATTTACAATATCCGCCTCGATAAATGGAACGGTCCAACGTGTCTCAAGTTTGTCCAACATACGAAAGCTCTCATATAGAAATCACCCCAGGATCAAATACATAGTTTCCATCTCGACAAGTGAACAACTCCAAAATAGGTAATATCACCAAAGTAAGCTCATACAAGAATTCCATCTCAATAAAAGTCACACTCTTAAGTGGAGTAGATGAAAACCAATTTTTCCCAAACATACGGATCCCCGGATCAAAAACCTTTCCCTTCATGGGAAAATAAGAAGATGAACTCGTATCAACCATATAAGATTCCCCCTTAGTGATCAAAGCATCATGAGACAACGAAGTTGTAGGTATCAAAACATTCATAACGATTATGTCCATATTAGGCTCGTCATCATCATCAAAAGGTGGGTAATCTTCCATAGAAGGCATAGTGAAAGGAGGATCAAGAGTACTAATGTCTTGTGGAGGAGGTGTAGGCTCTATGTTCCCAAAAAGCAATGTAGTAATAAGACGAACCTCCTCTTCCAAATTAGAAACACTATCGTCGACCTCTATATCAAAATGTGCAAGAGTATCCTCTATGGTGGTATCAATCTCCATAAAAGATTTCATATCAAAGGTTTTGAGTTCTAAAGGTGCCTTAGATGAAAAAGTATCAATCTCTAAGAGGAAAGGTGATACTTGCATTTTGCTAGGTTCAATTTTCTCTCGATATCCTCTCGAATTGATCTCGGTCTTAAGTGGAATGATTGTTCTTGGTTACTAAATAAAAGGGTTTGGTTTTCTAATCTAATAAAAAGTGGAAATAAAAATCTAAATCAAAGATAATTAATTAGATGATGATTAATAAAAACTTGAATTAAAATTGAAATTAAGATTAAAAATAAAATTAAAATTAAATCAAGGAAACAGTAAAGAAACAGTAAAACTTTAAAATACCCAAAAGATAACTGATTCGGAAGTTACTGTTCATTCGAAAGTTAAGCTTCATTCGGAACTTCCATTCATCCGGAAGTTTGGGAACTCATTCGGAAGTTTCTGATTCGGAAATTTTGTACTCATCCGGAACTTGCTGATTCGGAAGTTTTGGACTTCCGAATGAAGTCCTTGATTCGGAACTTAATGATTCGGAAGTCACTGTTCACTGATGCGGAACTTACTGGTTCGGAAGTGACTGGTTCGGAAGTCTAAAAATCGGTTCGGAACTTTTTAAAGGTAAACTCATTCGGAAGTTTTAAACTGACTCGGAACTTTTGAAAACACAACTCATTCGGAACTTACTGTTCATTGATTCGGAACTTCTGGGAACCCAGATACAGAAACTTAAGCGAAGAACAAGGAAAACACGGTTTTGATCCAAAAATCACCAAGTTTTTCACCAAAAACTAAAATAAATCAATCACAAAGCATCTACTAATCATAAACTACTAATCCCATCAACAAAAACACAAATCCCAACAACTTTTGAAGATCAAATCAAGAAAATAAAAACTTAAAAACTTGAAGATAAAGATGATGATGAACAAAATAAAATTGAAAGATTAAACAAGAACTTAGTATTGAATGATTGATGTTTTGACAAGATAAAGCAAAGATTAAAATTACAAGATGAGAAAATTAAAGATTAAAAATCACCAATCACCCTAATGGTGATGGTGGTGAAACGGACCCGAGAGAAAAAAGTGGAGAAGAAGAAAAACTAAGCTAACTCCTGGGTGTGTGTGAGGGGAGGGCTATTTATAGCCTTGTCTTTTGGTTGGTGAGTGGGCTTTCTCCCGTTCTTCTTGTCTTTTCGTCTTTTCAGAAAAGTTTCCGTTTTCGATTCTGATTCGGGATTTGTCGTCGATTAAATTCAACTCGTCTTTTAATTTCTTCGTTTAATAGACTTGAGTTTCTTCGACTTATATAAATCTTCCATCTTTGGTCCTTTTCTTCGATAAATCTTCGAATAGGCCCAGTGACTTCAAATCTTTTGCATCTCTTGGACAATAGACTTTATCTTGAGTCTTTTTCTTTAGTAAAACCCGTGCAATCCCATGTTTTCTTCAGTATTCATCCGGTTGGCTCTGAAAACACAATAAACACAAAAACCACGCATAATTCCAAACAAATGATATTAAATACGTGTTTTGGTCTCGTTTTAGCCCGAATTAAGTGGTAAAAGGATGGGTGTTTACACACCTATCAAATCCCCTACACTTAACCATTGCCATGCCCTCATGCAATGCTTAGTGATAAAGCAATTTTACACTTTTCTCATAATTAATCAACCTTGGCCTTATTTAAATTCTACTAAACAAAAATTAAAGAAATAAAACTTTATAGGTAACAAAGGGATAGAAAACCATTTTCACTTGAAAATAGCTACATGGAAATAACTTGCAAAGAAATCGATGACTTACATTAGGGCTTTGGTGCTGCGAAGATTTATCACCCTCAAGTTTCACGTTCCCCAAACTAAGCTTAAAAACGAGATCATTGTTATTATAAGTTAGCAATTCAAACACTTACACACATGGCTTAATTAAATGCTTAAACTCCCTTATTCCTAGGTGTATCTCTTATATTTTATTTTTGTCTTAGAATGATCATGAAGATGCATTTTTGGACTTATTTCGATAGTTTATTAGGGCTGAAAGCAAAGTAGGACGATTTGATCAATAGTTAGCTAAAGGACAAAATCTCTTAAAACTGCTTCTCGGGATATCAAAAAGTTCATATCTTGGCATAACTTGGTTCACGATTTGAGACCTTTCTCGGGCCGATATTTGGCATGTACTTCATACTTCATATCTTCGAGAGACGTTCTTGAGATAATGGTCTTCTCATCATAATAGAGTTTCTTCACTTGGAGACTTTTGAGGGGTACTCCAACTTTGTTGACCACGACTTCATGATTATTTCTTCAATCTCTAATTGGGATTTTGAGATACAACGATCCGCCTCCTTTTCGGACTTGGATCTATTTATCCTCATACCTTGTTAGGGTCTTTTCGGATAGACTTCTCCATGATCTTTATGCAAGTTGATTGCTTTTCGTCGTGAGTCTTGATCCTTCATATTGATTTTAGGAATAATGCTTTTCACATCACTTTGGATCTTCAGCAATAAAATTGAATCCTCATGCCTTGTTAGGGCCTTTTCGGACTCGCCAATCTTCGCGCCCCGCTTCATAAGTTATGCCTTGGCTATGAACTCTTATCATTACCGAGAAACTTTTAAATGATCTTGGGCTAGAAGCTAAGTAACTTTTCAAATCGTAAGACCTTACTTATTGCAGATAAATTATTAGCAAGTGATGGGAGAATAGGCAAATAATTACACCAAGTGAGCTTGCGCAAGAATACCGACTTATAATTGACTCTATCATTTCTCGTCCTCCATAATTTAAAATCTCAAGTCATGAGACTCGTGGATACTTAGCCTAATAAACCAATTAAGGTCTACATGGTTAAGGATACTAGCTAGAATAAACTTGGATAAGTCTATTCGGGTTGAGTCAAAATAAACGCAACGGGCCTAATATGTCAAAGACTTCTAAACTAGCTACACCACTTTATTAATATTTTTGACTTTATTGCGGGATATATACATATGAAAGCAACGATAAAAATTTAAAAATTACGACTAAATGGCCAAAGTTAATAAAAAATTTGAAAAATGTTGAAAACTATGATTTTCTGGTTAATTGAAGGCATTTTCATGGAAAAGTCTACTTAAAACTTCGATAGAAGTCTCCCCTACACTTAAGATAAACATTGTCCTCAATGTTTAAGCATGTGGGAAAAGTTTCCCCTACACTTATGACATTGTGCACGTTGGTTAACTCAAGTTAAGGAAGAGACGACTAACGTGATCAATTTCAAATGTGAGTATGAAGAAAATTGAATCACGATAGTTGAGAGATAGAACCGGATTTTTGGATAACACGGGAGCACGGTTCCTCAAAGATTCTAAGAGTGCACTTATCCCTGTAATCACACCACACAAAGACAAACACATATAGAAGTCCCCCTACACTTAGGGGATTAAAACATGAAAGGATAGATACTCGGGCTGCCTCCCGAGGAGCGCTTGTTTTTTATAACCGAGTCACGAGCCTGACTCGACCCAAAATTAATTCATGGGGAACGTGGTGAGGGATGGAATCACCTCCTGAGAGGTGTCCTCACCAAAGTACAACTTCACTCGTTGGCCATTCACCTTAAAATTTGGTCCATCCGGTTGAGCGAGCTCGAGAGTACCATATGGAAAAATTTGGGCAATGGTGAATGGGCCGGACCAACGAGATTTAAGCTTTCCCGAGAAGATTTTCAACCGAGAGTTAAAAAGTAAGACTTTGTCTCCAACGTGGAACTCTCGGTTTTTGATCTTGGAGTCGTGAATGAGCTTAGTTCTTTCCTTATAGATCAAAGAATTTTCATAAGCCTCATTACGGAGTTCATTCAGCTCATTGAGTTGGATCTTGCGTAGGTCACCGGCTTTGTTTATATCAAAATTAGCCCACTTCAAGGCCCAATAAGCCTTGTGCTCCAACTCAATGGGGAGGTGGCACTCTTTCCCGTACACAAGACGATAAGGCGTACAGCCGATCTGGGTCTTGTAAGCAGTACGGAAAGCCCACAAAGCATCATCAAGTTTATCAGCCCATGAGGCCCGATGCTCTCCCACAGTCCTTTCAAGAATTCGCTTCAGCCCTCGGTTGGATATTTCAGCCTGGCCATTAGTTTGTGGGTGGTAGGCTGTGGAAAGACGATGGTTTACACCGTACTTAGCCATGACTCGAGCAAATTGGTCATTGCAAAAATGAGTCCCACGATCACTAATAATGGCGCGAGGCACACCGAATCTAGCGAAAAGAGCTTTCAAAAAGTTACAAACCACCCTTGCGTCATTAGTAGGTAAAGCTTTGGCTTCAACCCACTTTGAAACGTAGTCAACGGCTACAAGGATGTATTTGTTTCCTTTAGAAGAAGGGAATGGCCCCATAAAGTCGATACCCCAAACATCAAAAATTTCACACTCTTGAATAAAATTCTGAGGCATCTCGTCTTTATGTGTGATTTTGCCTTGCTTTTGGCAAACATCACATCGTTTGACCATATCGTGAGCGTCACGGTATATGGAGGGCCAATAAAATCCGGAATCAAACACTTTTTTAGCGGTGTAGTTGGGACCAAAGTGACCACCGGTGGGTCCTTTGTGGCAAGCCTTAAGGATTTCAGACGCTGCCGGTCCATCAACACATCGGCGAATAATCAGGTCGGCACATTGTTTGAATAGGTAAGGGTCGTCCCAAAAGTAAGTCTTGATGTCGGTGAAGAACTTATTCTTTTGCTGGGACGTCAACCCTTCCTTGAGAATTCCACCCGCCAAGTAGTTTGCAAAGTCCGCAAACCACGGGGTTTCATTCGGCTTCGAGTTTATAGACATTAAGGTCTCCAAGGGAAAAGAATCATTGATTTCTTTGGTCGGATGATCCCCTTGGTAAGGATCCTCAAGTCTGCTGAGATGGTCCGCGGCTAGGTTTTCTGCTCCTTTTTTATCGCGAATTTCGATTTTAAATTCCTGGAGCAGCAAAACCCAGCGAAGAAGTCTTGGTTTGGAATCTTGCTTTGTCAACAAGTACTTCAGCACGGAATGATCGGTATACACAATGGTGGTAGAAAGGACAAGATAGGGGCGGAATTTCTCAAAAGCATAGACAACAGTTAAAAGCTCTTTTTCGGTTGTCGTATAATGCAATTGTGCCCCCGTCATTGTCTTGCTAGCGTAATGGATTGGTTGGAAGTGTTTGTTCACTCTTTGTCCAAGAACCGCTCCAATAGCAAAATCGCTAGCATCGCACATCAACTCAAAGGGAAGCTCCCAATTAGGGGTAACCAAGACGGGTGCCTTAGTTAGCTTATCCTTAAGCGAGTTGAAGGCTTCAAGACACTCTTTGGAGAAGATAAAAGGAGTATCTTTTTCCAAGAGGTGGGTCATCGGGCGAGCGATTTGAGAAAAATCTTTGATGAATCGACGGTAGAAGCCCGCATGACCCAGAAAACTTCTCACACCCTTCACGGTTGAAGGTGGAGGCAACTTTGCGATAACATCGACTTTAGCACGGTCAACTTCAAGACCGGCTTTCGAGATCTTATGTCCAAGCACGACACCTTCTTTTACCATAAAATGGCATTTTTCCCAATTTAGAACTAGGCGAGTGTCTTCGCACCGCTTTAGCATACGTTCCAAATTGGCAAGGCAAGAAGAGAAGGAATCCCCGAAGACCGAGAAATCATCCATGAAGACTTCCATGGTTTGTTCAACCATGTCATGGAAGATAGCTAACATGCACCTTTGGAAAGTCCCGGGCGCATTACATAAGCCAAAAGGCATTCTTTTGTAAGCGAAAGTGCCATAGGGACAAGTGAATGTAGTCTTCTCTTGATCTTGGGGATCGATGGGTATTTGAAAATAACCCGAGAAACCATCAAGAAAGCAGTAATATTCATTACCGGCTAATCGTTCAAGCATTTGGTCCATAAAAGGTAGAGGGAAATGATCCTTTCTCGTGGCATCATTGAGTTTGCGGTAGTCTATACAAACTCTCCACCCAGTAACGAGACGAGTGGGAATCAACTCGTTGTGTTCATTGGGAACAACGGTTATTCCGCCCTTCTTGGGCACACAATGGATTGGACTAACCCATGGGGAATCCGAAATAGGGTAAATCATACCCGCATCAAGAAGTTTGATAACCTCTGTTTTGATGACTTCATGGATTTTTGGATTCACCCTTCGTTGGCTTTGAATAGTGGGCTTGAAGTCGTCCTCCATGAGAATTTTGTGTGTGCAGAAGTGAGGATCAATTCCACGAATATCGGAAATCTTCCAAGCGATAGCCTTTTTATGATCTTTCAACACGGCGACAAGTCGGGCTTTCTCTTCATCCTTCAAATCCTTAGCAATGATGACTGGCGACTTCTTCTCTTCTTCGAGGAATACATACTCAAGATGGGGTGGCAACTCCTTAAGTTCCAAATCCGGAGGATTGTCGACGGGAGGCGTATTCGAAGTCGGAGTATCGATAGCAATAACAGTGGGAGATGGAGGGGAAGGATTGTCTTCTCTGAGGAGGTTTGCAATGAAACTGAGATCGTCATCCCAAGTGGCAGTAGAATCGTCATTGTCTTACTTCACATCTTCCAAGGTGGCTTCCAAATCTTTCCAAAGGAAATCACTTTCTCCAAATAAAGATAGTGATGAGTCGATAGAGGAAACGGTCTCAACATTGGGAAGAGAGGTAGGAATATTTTTACAAGCATCCTTGAAGTGTTCTTCACAAGCCTCATCAAGAACGTCAATACAATTAACATGCTCGTAAGAATAAGGCTGTTTAGAAAGCTTTCCCATGTTGAAGACTACTTTATCGTCACCCACTCTCATGATAAGCTCACCGGATTCAACATCAATGAGAGTGCGACCGGTCCTCAAGAATGGACGACCAACAATGAGTGGCACACGGGGGTCCATCTCGTAGTCGACGACAACAAAATCAGCAGGGAAGGTGAATTTGTCGACTCCTACAATGACGTCTTCGGCTATCCCCACTGGATAAGCAACCGTACGGTTAGCTAATTCCAAAGTCATTTTGGTGGGGACTAGCTCTGGGAGAGATAATTGTTTCCAAACACTTAGAGGCATGAGATTAATACTGGCACCTAGATCGGCTAGGGCCATGCAATTCTCTACTCCCGGGAAATTGCAAGGGATAAGAAAACGACCCGGATCACCAAGCTTGATTGGCAATTTCCTTAAGAGTACTGCAGAGCAGTTCTCATTAAGTTGGGTGTTGGCGAGATCGAGGAGCTTTTCCTTGTCGCTCAGAAGATCTTTAAACATTTTGGCATACTTGGGCATGTGAGCGAGAGCCTCAGCGAAGGAGATATTGAAATTCAGTTTTTTGAACATTTTTAGGAAGTTCGAAACTTGAATATCATCCTTGCTCTTTTGCCTCTCTTTCCTCAACCTTGAAGGATAAGGTATATTGGAAGAAGAGGAAGGCTTTAGGGGAATAGGATCACTCACAAGCACGGGTGGAGGAGGGGTAGAAAGAAGAGGTGGAGAAATTGGGGAAGGAGAAGGAGGAGGAATAGGAGCAGGCGACTCGTTCTCCTTAGTCACAACCACCGGTGGAGGTATAGGAAGCTCGGGTTCCTTGGTACCTTTACCACTTCGAGTAATGATTGCTTTCATCTCCCCTCTTGGGTTCGCAACGGTGTTACTCGGAAGAGTACCCGAAGAAGAGGGTTGACTACTTTGGAAGAAACTAGCCATCATGTTCCTCAGGTCATTTGTTTGGCTATCCAACGTATTTCTTATATCGGCTCTCAAATCATTTCCTTGCTTGACCAAGTCTTCTTTCAAATTGCGCACTTCCTCTTGGAGATTTCCCACTATCACATCATTGGTTCTCATGTAGGTTGCGACCTCTTGGTGTAAAGCAGTGGTGGTTTGGTTGGAAGGAGCATTGTATGCAGGTGGTTGGTAAGCTGGTTGTTGGTAGACTTGGTTGTTACGTTGAGGCGGTTGTTGCTACTTGTGAGGTGGGATGTATGGTTGTCGAGGTTGTTGTTGTTGAGGAGGGCGATTAAGGTTTTGTTGTTGGTTTGGATTGGTAGGAGGAAAGCCAGGTGGTGAAAGATAGTTGTTTGATCGATAGCTAAGCAAGTTACGGTCACCTTGAGGTCTAGCTTGATAAGCAGGTTGTTGGTAGGTGCCATATGCCGCATTCACATTCTCAGCAGGGTAATCTTGGGTGGCGGTACAAGTTGTGTAAGAGTGAGGACCACCGCATATCTCACAAGGTTGGCTGACAACGTTCACTTGAGCGTTTTTGGCGTTGTTGCTGTTGTTGTTGCTGACGGTGTGGGTGACAAGCGATTCAAGAAGCGTGGTGATTTTATCAAGTCGCTTGTCGCTGTCATTAGTGCTAGCACTAGCAACATTGGTCCTAACACTCTTGGTTTGCACACGAGATTTGTTCTCAATGATATCCCAAGCAGCATTGGAAGTCTTAGCCAATAGATTACCCCCCGAGGCACTGTTCAGTGAATCTTGGTCACTCATACTTAAACCATTGTAAAAAGTATTGATTTGATGTACTTTGGTAAAACCATGTTGTGGGCATTTTCTTAAAAGATCTTTAAAGCGATCCCAAGATTCACTGAATGACTCATCGTACTTTTGTTCAAAATTTATGATCTCATTCCGCAAAGCGGTAGTACGAGAGGGTGGAAAAAAGTAGTTGATAAACTTTGTTTCCAAATCCGTCCACGAGAGAATACTCTGTGGCGGTTCCTTAGCAAGCCAATGCCGGGCTTGTCCCTCTAAAGAAAAGGGAAAAAGTTGTAATCTTATAACCTCTTGTGGAACACCATTGAACTTGACCGTGTTGGTGAGTTGTAGAAATCTCTTGATGTGGTCGTTGGATCATCAATGGTTCGTCCCAAGAATGGTTGAGCAGAGACCATCTGGATAAAACCTGACTTTAGCTCGAAATTGTTGGCGGCAATTGGTGGTATAACAATTGGATCCGTATTGCCATCGACATGAGCTTGCAGCAATTCAATCATTGGGCGATTATCCGGAAGGTGCTCATTGTTGTTGTTATTCATGTTGTTGAAAGGTGGGTTGTTGTTGTTATTATTATTGTTTGGAGGTGGTATGTTATTGTTGTTTTGTACACCAGCCATGTCTAAGTTATCGAGAGGCTCGGGCTCTTGATAAGACGTGGATCGAGTGCGCATACACCTGCAAAAGAACGAACAAAGAGAAACAAAGCACAAATATTTTTGGTTTTTATGTTTTTTAATTTTTTTTTTTGTATTTTTGAAAAATTTATATTTTTTAGTTGTTTTTGTTTGAAAGTTTTCTAGAAAAAAGTAACGTTCATGGGGAACGGATCCCAAAATCCAAGTTCTCACAAAAAACTTTTGATCTTAACGAGAAGAACCGGCAGCGGCGCCATTTGATACTTGCATTTTGCTAGGTTCAATTTTCTCTCGATATCCTCTCGAATTGATCTCGGTCTTAAGTGGAATGATTGTTCTTGGTTACTAAATAAAAGGGTTTGGTTTTCTAATCTAATAAAAAGTGGAAATAAAAATCTAAATCAAAGATAATTAATTAGATGATGATTAATAAAAACTTGAATTAAAATTGAAATTAAGATTAAAAATAAAATTAAAATTAAATCAAGGAAACAGTAAAGAAACAGTAAAACTTTAAAATACCCAAAAGATAACTGATTCGGAAGTTACTGTTCATTCGAAAGTTAAGCTTCATTCGGAACTTCCATTCATCCGGAAGTTTGGGAACTCATTCGGAAGTTTCTGATTCGGAACTTTTGTACTCATCCGGAACTTGCTGATTCGGAAGTTTTGGACTTCCGAATGAAGTCCTTGATTCGGAACTTAATGATTCGGAAGTCACTGTTCACTGATGCGGAACTTACTGGTTCGGAAGTGACTGGTTCGGAAGTCTAAAAATCGGTTCGGAACTTTTTAAAGGTAAACTCATTCGGAAGTTTTAAACTGACTCGGAACTTTTGAAAACACAACTCATTCGGAACTTACTGTTCATTGATTCGGAACTTCTGGGAACCCAGATACAGAAACTTAAGCGAAGAACAAGGAAAACACGGTTTTGATCCAAAAATCACCAAGTTTTTCACCAAAAACTAAAATAAATCAATCACAAAGCATCTACTAATCATAAACTACTAATCCCATCAACAAAAACACAAATCCCAACAACTTTTGAAGATCAAATCAAGAAAATAAAAACTTAAAAACTTGAAGATAAAGATGATGATGAACAAAATAAAATTGAAAGATTAAACAAGAACTTAGTATTGAATGATTGATGTTTTGACAAGATAAAGCAAAGATTAAAATTACAAGATGAGAAAATTAAAGATTAAAAATCACCAATCACCCTAATGGTGATGGTGGTGAAACGGACCCGAGAGAAAAAAAGTGGAGAAGAAGAAAAACTAAGCTAACTCCTGGGTGTGTGTGAGGGGAGGGCTATTTATAGCCTTGTCTTTTGGTTGGTGAGTGGGCTTTCTCCCGTTCTTCTTGTCTTTTCGTCTTTTCAGAAAAGTTTCCGTTTTCGATTCTGATTCGGGATTTGTCGTCGATTAAATTCAACTCGTCTTTTAATTTCTTCGTTTAATAGACTTGAGTTTCTTCGACTTATATAAATCTTCCATCTTTGGTCCTTTTCTTCGATAAATCTTCGAATAGGCCCAGTGACTTCAAATCTTTTGCATCTCTTGGACAATAGACTTTATCTTGAGTCTTTTTCTTCAGTAAAACCCGTGCAATCCCATGTTTTCTTCAGTATTCATCCGGTTGGCTCTGAAAACACAATAAACACAAAAACCACGCATAATTCCAAACAAATGATATTAAATACGTGTTTTGGTCTCGTTTTAGCCCGAATTAAGTGGTAAAAGGATGGGTGTTTACACACCTATCAAAAGGATCTTCATCAATAACCAACTTTAAGGGTGGTAGGGTGGGAACATAAGGCTCAAAAGGAGGTGTATTAATGAGAGAATCACTCAAAGGGATGATATGATCATGAAAATCAATAGGTGTATCCTCAAAAACCAGTGAAGGATGATCAATCAAGGGTTCTTCTTCTATAGACTCATTATTAGGTTCTTCACACTCCTCAAAAAGTGGGTTATCAAAACATGTCTCAAAAAGAGGATTTGAATGTATCACAAAATCACTTAGAGTAATAGGTGAAAGAGTCATAGAAGAAATGGATTCATCATCATCAGAAGTAAAAGACTCATCACTATCATAAGGATCATCAAAGGTTTCATCACAAGAATCATAAGGTGGTAGAGGAGAAGGATCCACTTTTCCTATAGAAGCAAACTCTTCATCCAAATTAGGAATGTTATCTTGACAAGACAAATCATCGGATGATATAGCATAAGACGCGTCACTAGAATCACAATCATCATCCTCCATTTGTGGAAAGTGTTTCACAAACTCTTCCTCAATCTCATTATCCCTTTCTTTAAACAATTCATCAAGATCAAAGTCACCAAAATCACTAGTAGTAGCATGAAGGTCAATATGTGATAAAATCTCAATGTGATCATGAGGAGAAGAGGTATCATCACAAAGCTCATCACATGGTTCATCGGAAACACACTCAAGCTCTCTTTGGATTGGGATAAGGTTCTCAACACTAGAAAAAGTTAATTCATCCAAATCGGTGTTTGTATTAGTGCTAAGAGGCTCGTCCCCCATGGTGAAAGAGTCGGTGGGTTCCACGTGAGGTAAAGGTGATGAAGGTGTGTCATCATTAAGTGTCATACAAATCGAAGGTCCCTCATCATCTTCATCTAAGCTTTGTTTAAGCAAACGAGCACGATTAGCAAAAAACTGTTCTTCTTCTTCCTTTCTATCAATCTTAAAGAGTAAATCGTCTAACTTTTCCTTGAGAAAACGAGAGAAATTGGTCACTGATTCTCTATACGTATCACCAATTTGCTGATTATAAAACACCTTGTTCCTTACATCATCCTCAAGAGACTCGATATCCTCCCTTAACCACCGAGACTCTAGTTTCATCTCCTCGAGGCTCATCTTTTCCATACGTATAAAAAGCGTTAAAATATATTCATGGTGTCTTCCTTGTTGCTCGAGTTCAACCGCAAGCTCATTGAGATCACTAAGTCTACAATTGAAACCATAATGGTGTTCTGTTTTTCCACAAAACTCGCATATGTAAGTCGAAGAAGGGGGTGGAGGTGGATTTCCATAATTAGGTGAATTATATGTTTGAAAAGAGTCTTGATGATGAAAGTTTTCATGATTGTAACCTTGTAAATTCCCTTCATTTTGAAAACCCTCATAATGTGAAAATCCTTGGTTTTGAAAAGTTCCTTGATTAAAGCCTTGAAAATGATCATTATTTTGAAAACCTTCACTGTTTGAAAAATCTTGGTTATGAAAGGTTTCTTGATTATAGCCTTGAAAATTATCATCATTCTGAAAATCGTCTTGATATAAAAATTCTTGATTTTGAAAATCCTCATTAAACCCTTGATCATAATCGCGCGCGTATAGATGACAACTATTTGTACCATGCGGTCCTCCACAAGTCGCACAAGGCCCATACACAGCTCGATAATGCTCCTCTTGTAATATCTCCAAAATAGGACGATTATCCATGTGTGGCAAAATGGTCGAATGTATATACAAGTGAAATGACGTCTAAAAGCTTCCTCGGGGAAGGAAGTAATACACCAAAGATGGTATGTTTACACGCGTGCGAGTACACGTGTAAGTAAACACGAGGAATGAGGGAGTAGCCCTCGGTCGACTTTTGAGAGAGAAGAGATTATCTCCCTCGAGGTTCGATATGAAATATCCACAAGAAAGTATAATATATATAATTACTACTTGGGTGCAAGACCCCCAATAAAGCCTTCCTTCTTAGAATACGCACTAGTGAACGGGGGGTTAGGTGGCGCGAAGCACTTAAGTACCTATTGACCCTTAGATGGCATTTTATAGCACATCGCCTTTCTATTCACTTTGTAGTTTTTATTCTTCGAATTATTGCCTATTGGAAGTATTTATCTATTCTTGCTTTATTGAGTTTGATCGATACGCGTGTCAAGGACCGGAACGCCCCTCAACACGGTGTATTGCCTCGGCAATACTTATGGAAATAGGTAACTTGGTTGTTCGTATACGTATACGTATGTACATATAATAATATATCAAAAATATTTTTGTATTTATTTGATTTTTAAGAAAAATACTATATCTATGTAAAAACGATGAAAACGATATAATATATATTTTTGTTGTAATCTTTTAGGAAAAAGATTACTTTTTGGATTTTTTTATTTTTTTGGTTCAATTCTTTAGGAAAAGAATTGATTTTGTGATTTTTTTTTGTATTTTTATCTTTTTGATTTTTTTATGTTTTTGACTTATAATACGTAAAAAATAACGTTCATAAAGTGAACGGATCCCAAAATCCAATCGTCTCACTCGAAACCGTTAATCTTCACGAAAAGAACCGGCAACGGCGCCATTTAATATTTGTCTTTTTTAAGTATAATCGTCTCGGTATCTTAACGAATTGATGTAACTATTCAAGCTCGACTTAATTATTTTTGGTGGTAAAAACTTGTTTGAAATTTATGTCTAATTGGCAAATAGCAAGTAAAAAGGTAAAAATATTAACTAATCTACGTATACGTACTATCTAAAACAAATTGCAAATACGCAATTAAATGCACAAACTATAAGAAATGTAAAATACAAATTTAATAAAACTAAAATCAATTTTAAAAAACTAACAACAACTTTATAAACTGAAATTTGAAAAAACGAAACTTATATCCAAACAAACATATGGCCCAGTGAAAGCCCAACAAAGAAATCAATTGGTCTAACTAGCCACTAACAGACCTATAACTAATCTAATAGAAAAGGACTAAGGCCGCAATTAATTTCTAACTAATAGAGCAACAATATAACTAACTGTTAGACTATGGATTGTTACTGCAACAAGAGTATACACAATGAAGGATTAAAGTTGCACATTGACCAAAATTAACCTAAATGGAAAAAGAACTCATTTACTTCAAAACGTACCTACTGTTCTTAATATTTCTTTCCTTTCTAAATTCAAATACTTATGTACAGCTTATTGAAAAACCCAATTTCATACTTTCCTTTGAAAGTTCACTTTTAACCACTTGAAAAAGCTTAATGACCCTATTGACTAATGACTACTACCCCACAATATTAACTAGCTAACCAACTGTACTAAACCAAACACTCAGAAATGAGCAGATATCACAACATCTACAACGCTGGAATGAATCAACTAAACTGACACAATAGAAACTAGTCACATATCCTTAACAAATTGAATAAAATCACATGTATCATTTATCTAGTCAAATCAAACTGATAGCAGTCCAAATCTGCACTACAATTCTAACTAGCAAGCAGATTATTTATAAAAAAATGCAAGAAAATAAAACGTGCTTGACCTGCTACATCCAGGCCAGTCCGTTGATGACGAGAAGCACGGCGCTGAACCAGCTTAAATCCAAACACACCTCTCTTTCAACTGCTAATCGAAAACACCTGCAAAATTAAAACAAAACACAGAAAAACTGGACGAAATCTCTCGATTCTGAAACCTGCAAGAATAAAGGATGTGCAACCGAGACTGTGCTAACGAGATAACATATAAAACCAATGAAAGTACTTTAAGACTGAAAAGAAGCTTGTTTAAGAACCTGTTTGATTCTACTGTCAAAATAAACCTCTATCAACTTCTATTTTTCGCCTCAAACTGATTCCAACATTTACTCGAAGAACGATTGAACAGTAATGATTAACTCAGCTTAGCAAAACCATACTTTCTGAAAAGAACGTGAACTGATTTCTTGAGTTCCAATTTGAGAACTACGCATCTGATTTCTATTGAAATAAATTGGACTAATTTATATCTAAAATACAATCTACTTTTACTTGATTAAAACTGAATCTAACCAAATTGAAAATCTGCAAGATCAAATCTTTTAAAACTGAACACAAATCACAAACTTTTTAGAATAACAAACATTTAAAATCAAAACTATCACCATATTACTTCTTAATGTGAACAGTACTATTATTCAGCATAATCTATTAAATTAAGTCCTCGATGAACAGTAAAATAAGCAGTAAAGATAGAGAGAGAAAAAACTATAAGCTTCGAAGAGCTTATATATGTGAACAGTAACAGACTAAGAGAGCAGAAATCAAAAGAATATTAAAAAGACATTTAAGGAAGCTTTTGAGAGAAAAGAAGAATTCATTAATGGCAGAAAACTGATTCGGTTACAAGAAGATTATCTAATCTCAACTGATTTCTAAACAAACTTTAAACTGAAAGTTTAACTGAAAATCAATAAGCTTTGAGAGAAAATTAAAACTAACTAACTAACCTAACTACTAGGTGTTTCTACTCCTAAGCTAACCGATTGAAGTGAGGGTCTTCTCTTGTATTTATAGCCGTTGAGGAGAAGGAGTGACGTGTTTCTTCCAATCAGGAGTGGACACGTGTTTAATACGAGGATTAAATCGTCTTCATTCTTCATTCCAAAATTGGGCGTTTCTTTATCTTCAACTCTTGATCTAATTAACATATATCTTCTTGTAGAGGAGATTGTGATGATCATTTTTGTAGTTATAATCTTCGATTGAATCTTTATGAATCTTCCATGAATCGAACTTGCAGGTTTTTGGTGAAAGAGGTGATAAAAATCTTATATTCGTTTCTCTCTCTTCTTTGGGAACGAAGAAAGACGCGTTTTGTGTTAGTTTGACCGGGTCTTCGTCAATTGACCAAATATAATAAACTTAACATTTATTTCTCTTTGGTCCTTCAAGTTTCATATCTTTCCAAATGGTTTTAAAACTTTTTAAGTAAATTCCTTTCATCCTTCATCTTGTTAAAAGTTGCAAGTTCAACCCTTGATCTTTGAAAACTTGGCAAATAAAGTCCTTGAAGCATCTCTCGTCTCTTTCTTCGTCTTTTCGTCAAATAAATCCCTTGAAAACGTGTGATTGCTCAAAAATGTATCTTATTACCTAAAAACACATAAAACACAAATAAACGCGCAATTCTGATATTTTAAAGTTAAAATAATGTATTTGACTGTGTTTTGAGTGGTTTTTGGATCATTATTGATGAGTGTTTTCACACTTATCACTCCATCTGAAGAAGACATGTTTCCTTTCAAGCTAAAGAGAACACAATTTCCTGTCCGCCTTTGCTTTGCCATGACTATCAATAAAGCTCAAGGGCAAACTATTCCAAATGTAGGTGTCTATTTGTCTGACTCTGTTTTCTCACATGGCCAGCTTTATGTTGCGTTATCTAGAGGGATCTCACGTGCAACTACCAAGGTACTGGTGAATCCAGTCAAAGAGTTTGGTGAAGAAGGAGTATACACCTCAAATATCGTGTACCAAGAAGTTTTACGCAACGAGTAACATCAGTTCCTAGATTATATTTTATACTTGATGCAATTTTTCACTTTCAGTTTTACTTTATGTTTTTATATGTTGTTTGATACATTGTATATGGGATTTTATTTTAAATTGAATTACCGTATGTTTCAACAGTTTCCAACTACAATTTTATCTTACCACAATATAGTGTTTCGTTAATTATCTGCCACTAGACAATTCCGCAGCTATGCGCGGGTAATCGCCTAGTGATAAATGAAAGAGTATGTAATGTGAATAATTGAAACGAGAGATGGTAACTTATAAAGTACGTAGTACTCATTTTGGTAAGCAAACTATCGCCAAGATGAAATTTTAAAGTACACAATTTATGCAAGTTAGTTAAGCTAACTGTCCTTATCTACACTATTATATAAAAGGTGTATATACACATCTTAACTCTAAATCAAAATTAAAATAACATCTCAACTCTTAATTATTAGATTATTTTTAATTCAAACTTAACTTCAAACCAAATGTGTAGTCTTAACCATTCATCTTTTTTATAACAAACTTTTTTAACAACTTTTTAAAAAACCTCCCTTATTTTTAAATTGAAATATCTTTTAAATTATTTATTTTTTTCATAATCTAATTTCACTATATTTTCTAAAATTTTGTTCTTTTTAATTTAATATCCATTTTGATATATTTACAAATTTTTTGTTTTTTTTTTCACTTTTAGTGATTTTATTTATTTTAATTCAACTTTTTTACACTTTAACATTAATTCGATTGCTAAAAAAATAGTCACAATTACACGTCGTTATATTGAACAGGTACCATGGTAGTCTATTTTAAAGAGGAAAGAAAAATCCATTTTTGTAGTTATCTTTATATGATATAAATACAAACTATTCAAACAACCAGTAATTGTGGATGATTTTATCTGGTCAAGATTAATTTTGTTAATGACCTAACAGTTTATAGAATATGTCATGTCATATTTTTTTCTCTATGTAGTGCACACAATATTTATACTACTCATGGTTTTAAATAGCGCGCTATAGCGCCCTTTATAACGAGCTATAACATGAAGCGTGGTCTCCACGTTACGAAACAGACTAAAACGTCGTTTCTAGGCGTAGCGTGCTAAAAAGCGGCATAAAGCGTGATATAGCGCACTATAACGCGTAGCGTGACACTTTATTTTAAATCTTTTTACGGATTTACAAGAATTGGGTTTGGTTACTAGTTTTGGGCTATTTAATAGAATTGGGCTTAGTAATGTTAATATGGAGATAAATCCTTGAGTAACTACTAACCGATTTTGTTTTAAATTTGAATCAAATTATTGCTCTATTTTGTAAACTCGATATATAAATACTAATTTATAAATATTATGTGCCCCTATATATCACGCTTCAGAAAACGTCGTAGCTTTGCTATAGCTTATGTAGCTTGAAGCTTGAAAATACCATTATGCTACACTTCACACTATTTACAACGTTGATACTACTATATATATAAAAGGTGAATATACACAATTTAACTAAAAACCAAAAGTTAAGATAAACATATCAAATCTCAACCATTAGAATATTTTTAATAAAAACCTACCTCTAAACTAAAGATGCAATCTTAACCATCTATTTATTTTATAACAACTTATTAAAAAATCACTTTTATTTTAAAATTGAAATATCTTTCGATTCATTTATTTATTTTATAATTTAATGTTACCATATTTTTTAAAATTTTGTTCTCTTTCATTTAACATCTATTTTGATATATTTATATATTTTTATTTTTTTTATTTTTAATGATTTTTTTTATTTTGAATACTTTTACATTTTGACATTAATTTAACTATTAAAAAATATCACCGACGTTGTTGCATTACGCGAATATCATGATAGTAGGATAGTATAAAGTATAATGTAAGGTTTTTTTAGAGCAAAAAGTATATGTAAGGTAGGTGGCAAAACGGGCGGCAGGTTAAACGGGCGCGGGTTAAACGGGCACGGGCGAAACGGGCGGGCAAACGGGCGCAAGCTAAAAAAGGAAAAAAACATATAAAAACCTACAAACAAAAAATAAAAATACTTGTTTGAAAGCCGGGATAAAAATTTTAATAAAAAATATTCGTCGAGAATACTAATTTGTATTTTACAAGTGCGCCCGTTTAGCCCATTTAGTTTCTTACATATGCGCCCGTTTAGCCCTTCATTTTAAGGAATGGGCAAAAAGTGCCCCATCCTTTTTTAAAAATGGACAAAAAGTGCTCATATGTATCAAAATGGGCATGATTTGCCACCTTTATGTAGAAGTGTGTTAAAAAAAGTTAAAATTAACACGTGTCATGATTCAGGGGGTGTTTGGATGTGCGGTTAGGAGGAGATTATCTCCAAATCTCAGTTCCAAAATGGAGATAAGTTAAAAAAAGTGTTTGGGTAATAAATGAAGATAAGTGATTATTTGCGCTTATAAGCTCCAAAATGGAGTTTTGAAAAAGTTAGTGGGGAGCTACTTATTTCATTTTCAAAATGGAGTTTTGGAAAAGTAAGCTTTCAAAATTGAGTTTATTATCAAATAATCAAATTTGTCAAATACTAAAAAAAGTGATTATTTGATTATTGCGATTTCGAACTGAAATATCAAATCGAAACAATACTTTTTAAAATAAAGTTTTCAAAATAATGATTTTTCAAATTGAAGTTTTCAAAATAAATACTGTAATTTGTTTTCAATAAACAAATCCAAACACCCACTCAGTTAGTCACCAAGCCAGAGCCGCCTCAAATATTTTACTTTTTATTCTCGCGTTTGAGTTACGCGTTCGTAACCGACCCAGATACTTATAAATAGATACATCCACCCACCCAATTTGTTCTGCCTTATGCATACATTACTCCATTATAATCGACCTCTATATATAATACTGTAATATAAATTAATTGATCGTATCTTTCTTATTCGTGGATGCTAGGTCAGTTAATTAAACTAATATACTTTGATTTCCATGTTTGTTTGTGATGTTGGATTTATTAGGTTTTGTTACTGGAATATTGGGGGCCTTGAATTTATGAGTTTCACTTAGCTTGGAGTTTTTCGGTAACGGTTTTTCTGCTTCTTTTGTGTCGCCTTCCGTTTTAAGTCATAGTTTACCTTCGAATGTAAGGTATTTGTTTTGGTAGATGCTTTTGGTTATCGGTTTGTAGTTGGAGAAATGATGTCATTAACAAAAAAGGCAGTCTTTCTCTAATCAGTATGGATTATACTTCTATTTGTCACGGGAGATTTGGTTGGGTATAATTTTGCAGGTGATTAATCAATCTTTTTACGTAATTTTTGATTACTTGCTATGCGGGATCTCATATCTGTATGTCATCGCGGATTCATCAGGAGGTTGGTATATATGTGCATAAATATATGCAGGGAGTTGTTGGTAGCGGGTAACTTGTGACTAACTTCCTTTCAATTATATTTCGGATTATCAAATAGAACTACGGGCTTCAGGTTTTGTAGGTCAGTAGGGTTATTGGTTCGTAGGTTCAGTGCTCAAAGTGTTGATGACAGTGGATGCCAGGTTCTTGTAACTTATTATTTCCAACTATCATTTCACTTTGGTTGCCCCCATTTGATTCATTAGGTTGTTAACGGGTGCACCTAATTATGAGTGTGACTTCACTGTTGCGTGAGGGTTTTTTTTGGTAACAGTTCACAGGTTGTTTTTGGTGTTGCCTTTTATCTTTAAGTGATAGTTTTTTTTTACTTATTTGTATCTGTTATGGTGGATGCATTTGGCCATTGTGCTCTGTGGGTGGGAGAAAGTATGGCTAGATAGGAGATATTGTGGCATAAGGTAGTTTCTTTCTTCAGTTATAGTTCCATACTGGTTTGCAACATGGAAGATCTGCCGGGTTTTGTAGGCAATTAATCAAATATGACTGATTTTTTTTTAATTTTTTTTTAAAATTTTTAAATTTTTTTTTTTTGGTAACCGTGATTTCCGACACATTGGCCGATTAATCCACGGGGTTTGAGCCCACCGCCACACAGACTCAAACCGGGTAAAGCCCTCCCTTTTCAGGAGGTTGGCGTGGCCACTTCAAGTTTGTTTGCACCTAGCAGGAATTGAACTTGAGACCTCACTTTGCTATTTGCTACGGTGGATTGTGACCTGTTGTCATGGCTGCAGGGAGTTGTTGTAACTGGTAACTTTTGACTAACTTCCGTTAATAATTGGACTGACTACACTGGTCATGAATTCACCAGTATCTATAGGTTGCTGATATGTTTAGAGTATATCATTTTTTTTTTGCGCTGTTGTGAGGAAAACCTTCCTTGCTGTTACTATGCACTTAATATATCTTGTAATGTTGATTTGCAAGCTATTTGTTCCACGTTGGTTGAGCTGTGTATTCATAGGTTTTAGAAATTTCAATCTGGTGTCATTATTTTACGGTGATCTGGGATATCTGATTTGAGGTAGTAATCTGATTCCTGTTTAAAAGCTATGTGTTATGTGGATCCTTTTAGTTATTGCTCTGCAGGTTGGAGAAACTATGACCTGCATATTAGATTCCGATAAATGCCGTTAAAAAAGAGATTCCGATACATGATATAATGATCTTCTGGGTAACTACTCATTTAAGTAATAATCTAGTTTTGATAGCAAACCTATTTATCACGAGTGAGCAGTTCACTTATGGTTTTGTAGGTCTGAGATATTAGAATTGTTTATGTTCTGTTCTTCCCTGATCCACTATTATAAGATACTCCGTATTGTTTAAATACAGAACTCATGACAAGTTGCTCATCCCTATGGCTGCTTGCAGTGTGATGTTGTGTTGTCTGTGGTAATGGTTTTTCTGGTTGGCAAATATGAGATTTTTATAAGTTACTTAAGTTGGCAGATATGAGATTTTAATAAGTTACTTTAAGTTGGCAAATATATCCATTATTTTTGTCGATACTCTTCTCACATGGAAGATACTCTTCTCACATGGAAGTAAGATATAGTTTATAGTTGGCTGCTCTTTTTAGCTACTTTTCTACTTTTTCCTTTTTTTTGGTAAAAATGTGAACTTATATTAATCACAACATAATAATCCAACACATACATAGCAAGGTATTAAGTCTGATATGACATGCCCTGTATGTGTTGTTCTTTCTTCTTCTTTTTTGATAACTTCTTTTATTTTTTAATTTTAATTTTCAATTTTTTTTTTTAAATTTTAATTTGTAATTATTATATATATATATATATATATATATATATATATATATATATATATATATATATATATATATATATATATATATATATATATATATATATATATATATATATATATATATATATAATATAGTTAGGATCAAATGAGAAGAAACCTTAAAATAAGAAGGATACGAAGAAACTATAACCGCATATTCGAGATGGATGCACTTAAATTAGATGCATCTTTGTAATCTTAGATGCATTATAATGCATTATAACATGTTTTATAGCTTTTAATTAGATGCATATACGTATATTAGATGCATTTCATGATTTATCTTTATTTTTGTTCCTCTACACGTGCCCAAATCATGAAAATCAATTTGTACCATCTACATATCAAATTAACTTTCAAAACTCAAGATCGTGCATGTACATGAATAGAAATGCATCTAATTCAAGTCGTTGCATCTCAAATGTGTGATTTTTGTCTCTTCTCATCACTTCTTATTTTAAGTTTCTTCTCATTGGATCCTTACTCTCTCTCTCTCTCTCTCTCTCTCTCTCTCTATATATATATATATATATATATATATATATATATATATATATATATATATATATATATATATATATATATATATATATATATATATATATATATATATATATATATATAGAGTTAGAATCAAATGAGAAGAAACCTTAAAATAAGAAGGATAAGAAGAAACTATAACCGCATATTCAAGATGCATCCACTTAAATTAAATGCATCTTTATAATCTTAGATGCATTATAATGCATTATAACGTGTTGTATAGCTTTTAATTAGATGCATATACGTATATTAGATGCATTTTATAATTTATCTATATTTTTGTTCTTCTGCACGTGTCAAAATCATGAAAATCAATTTGCACCATCTACACATCAAATTAACTTTCGAAATTCAATCTGGTGCATCTACATGAATATAAATGCATCTAATACAAGTCGTTGCATTCAAAATATGTGATTTTAGTTTCTTCTCGCCACTTCTTATTTTAAGTTTCTTCTCACTGGATCCTTACTCATAATATAGTTAGGATCCTTACTCATAATATATTTTACATTATATATAACAGGAGGGAAATGCCACATCATCTAATCATCCCTAATCCACATCAGCATGACATCTGACTTTTGAAATTCGGATTTTAAAAACTTAGTCCGCTGCAAGGTTCGAACTTGAATCATGAAACCCAATGCAAATATCCTTAACCACCAGGCTAGACCAATAGTTGTGGTATGAATAGAAAATTCAGATTCATAAACACATTAAAAATAAAACCCATTCGCAATAATGGGCCCTTCGTAATATATCATCTACAATCCTCCTGTAGTCACAAAAACGTGTGGGATTAACCCTAAAATCATCGAACCATTAACAAAATCAGTCGATCATAATAGATGTATACAAAATCGCATCAATGATTTCACGGTACCAGGATTAGTTTTAATAAGATCAACCATGATCTCTTGATTTGTTCCTCATTGCTTATGGTCATTTTTTTGTTATTCGATCAATACTCAGGTTAATTTTTCTTAATTCTGAGACTCTTTTATTTTTTATATAAATTACCAGCAATATTTTTCCAAGCTTTGAGCTTGGCTTATTAACCAAGCGATACAAGCAGTTATTTAATTTTGTAGAGGAACAGTGGAACACAAACCAACCTACACGAAGAATTATCAACTGAGGTAATCAGTTATTTAATTTGTTTGAATTGAATCAAATTAGGTTAGTTTGTCAATTTTAATGTATGGAATCAGCAAGAAGGGCTGAGATCAGATCAGAGACACAACACCATCACACCAATCAATCCATCTATGCTCGATATTTTTAGAGGTAACTATTTGTTGAGCACTTTTCATCCAAAGCTTTATAATAAACTCTAATGAATTGGGCTTTATAAATTTGCTGATCTTTGAAGTGTTGCAATATGGCACCTGAGCAGTGTGGATCTTTATCGCGTAATTATTTTCTAATTTTTTGATCGATATCTTATTTATGGTTTTTCACATTGTTGTTCGATTTGAAAAAAAGAACTGAGCCATATACCAGCAAATGGGGATGGGATTTTTTGATATTACATGCTTTAACCCGTTTACCCAACCTACTCATGCTGGCATTTTTTTGTATTCAACTAATATTAGGTTAAAGTTCCTAACCAGCTATAAGCATGATGTTGGTGACTCTACAGGGCCAAAAAACTGAAGTTACGTCAGCAAGCTCTGGTGGAGCAGATGCAAAAGGCAGTGAGTCCACTGCCTAAACTTCTTCCCCAGCTGGCGTATCCGCAGACAAGAACTGGAACTATGCTGTCGTAGCTGGTGTAGTGACTTGGGGATTTTGGATGGTACCTTAAGTAGAAGAATAAGAAAACCGACAAAGTCCATGATCGAAGACACGTGTGAAATTGATCTAGGTACCAGTTTCCAAGTCCTTACCTTTTCTTCTTTGATAATGATGAAATATAAAAAATAAAGATCATATGTTTGTATGAACTATTTACTTGATGTGTTTTCTGTACGTACAATACCTGGTCATGTTTTACAAGTTCAAAATTATCTTACGGAATTATTTTCAAATCGAACAATAATAAAGAAGTGGGAGGCCAGATGCTTGTGGTTACAACAAAAGATGTAGAATGAAACTTATGCAAGGTGCAATTTAATTTAGTATGGCGTCGAGGGTAAGCTTCTTTATATTCATTTATTGTTGTTCTTTATGTGTATGTTGTTTTTGGTCCACCTTATGAACTAAGGTAGCAGTAGTGATCCTCAAAATGATGACATCATGGTGTGGCTGACATACTGATCATGGCTCTTACTGTATATGAATTTTAATTTCTGACCGTCCTATTCAAGACTGTCAGTATTATGTTCAAGCTTCATATATGTTCTTTAGAGTATACTAATAGAACTTAAAATGAAAGTTCATTGGAAATTAAACACTGCTGCCATTCGAAGGTAGTTTATTATTTTGTGTAAACTACATTTATGGTCCCCGAGTAACGTTGTTTACTGCCCGAAATAATAAAATCAACCTTCCAAATGCTAATGAAATAAAAAATTTATTTACAGGACTTCCGTAAATGAAATCAATCCTGACGACCTTTACCCAAGCCAATCTTTTGCCCTGTTGCAAACTTATCCTATGCCAAAACTTTCACTGTCATCAGTGGTCAAGGAGTTAGAAGCGGTAATGAATGCTGAATTAAACTTGGATTACAACTTCACAGATTCAGTAATGCAGAAATAGAGTACTTCTAATACACATTTTCATGATGATGATCATTGGCACGTCTAGGTAAGCAACATATTTTGGAGGTCAGTATACCAAACATGGTAGGCTGATGCGTGTTGCTATCGACTGCGTAATGAACAATGATGTCTCTTCCAATATTAACTATCTAGCATGTTGTTGGCTGTAGGTCCTACTGAATATATGTTTATTTACTACAAATTCATTTATGTTGCAGGCTGTGTACCAGTGGTCGTCAAGCCTCAAACTCCCTGGACAAATGGATTTCATTTTTGACATGGTACCTATTTCTTTTATACCCTCCCAACAACTTTCAGATAGACGTCTTTCTATGCAATTTTATTTGCTCAACATAAATGTTGTTATGCTTGAAAGGAGAGTGCTTTTTTATGATATTCTGACTATCGTCCACATAAGCAAACCCATGTCTCCCGAGATAAAATGAACTATCGACTGCTATAGCTGGCTTTCCAGAGCCAGAGATAGGTGTTTGGGATATCTTCCGCAGACACGTGCAACAAAGGCTCATCTTCAGGAGCCACGTAGTGGAGTTTGATAACTAACAATCCACAAGATTATGTGAATCTTTAGCAATGCATCATATTTCCAGTGAGCCATCCGTTTGGAAAATAATGCAAATTCTCGCTATTTTTTAGCTTTTCTCCTACATAACTTGAACTTTGTAAAGCTTGTGTATATATGTTTGATTTGGATGCCAATAACAATGTGGGCCTTTGAGAATCTATAATTAAGTAGGAGGTATTTTGTTTAAATAGGCTGGTAAAAAAACTATAGGTTAACAGATGTAAAAACAGATCAAATGATGTTAACCGGTTAGCATTTTCTGTCTTATTATTCATTAGATGTCAACTGAGTAGCCCTTTTGGTAATGTTTGTTAAGATGATAATTCTAAGTTTTAAAAATTGATTGTGTATCTTGCTGTTAGCTATGATCTGACGACATGATCCTTTTTGTAATTTGTTTCTTAAATCAGCATATGTTATTGGTAAGCATAAGAGATTCGACTTTCCTACGTTAAAATAACTATGTTCATCATATTGTAAGTTGTTTTACTGCAGGTCTTTAGACTACGAATTGTAGACTGGGACAGTGTGCAACATCGGGCTATCTCATGCGCATGGTATGACTGCAAGTTCATTGCTTTTTTGTAATAAATATTTTTCAGATATTTTGACAAGTGGAGGATACGGTTGTATCTACAGTTTTGTATCAAACTACATTGATTTTTGAATATTTGTTCATAGTTTTTAATAAAATGTGGAGCGAGTTATATATCTATTTATCTAATCCGCGTGTTCAATGGAGAAAAGAGTACTTCCTGTAGCTGATAGAATGGTTATGCCACTGTAATTAAATCCACTTTTTTGTTGATATTTCATAAATTCCAGTATTTATGTTTAATTCACCAGGGACGCTAAGTTTATGTCTCATCCTAATTATATCAGGGGGTGTGAATTACTGGAGAGGGTACTGAAGTTATTACAGGTAAGGCTTTTGATGAACTATTTTTAAAAATCCAAAATTTTAGTTTCTGGACAATGAAAAGAAATTGACATCCTAGGTTTGAATGAATAAACGATGCAATGACCCAAATACAATGAAAGCATAAATTTTTTGACAAGATTAGAAAATCAGTGTACATGACAATTTCACAATAAAAGAATAATAAGAATTGCAAACTTAGTTGAATTGACCAAAAATTCATAATTTGCTAATAACAAGTCACCTGGTACCCCCTTCTCTCCTAAATGAGGTAAGAACTGATTCGTTCATGTACTCAGTTTTATATTAATATAAGTATTGCATTCATCTATCTGACCTTGATGATATACGAGTGTAGGTATACGCGCATATTTTGGAGCTCAGTGTGCCAAACATGGTTAATTTAATAATGTAGGTAAATGTGTGGGTATGGTGTTAGATCATCGGTTCATGTTTAGCTGAACCACAAGCAAATTTTCTATATGTTAAAATATATATTAATATTCACTCGGTCAATTTGTATGACAAAACTTTTTTAAGGACAATAATAATCTGAACCTTTTATAATGCAAGAATCAGAATGTTCTGTTAAATCTGAATACAAATTGGATGACTCCAAACTGTTTCACAGGCTTAACTCATTTGACCTATTTTTTTTAGTCTAACCCATGTGCCACCTCAAATAGTTATACATGTATGCTTCTGACTTACATCTCTATGAGAAGAAAGTGATTATCCACTCCAGAATTTCATACCTCAAAGTACAAGTATGCTATGAAGAACCATGCTAATGGAGATCATCTCATTGATGAGAAAGTCTCAAAAGATATAGGTAAGCATAGTTTATAATTCATGTGTGTTTGGCTTAAACTTTATCTTCTGCTGGTTTAGCTTTGTAGATTTTTATCTGAAACAATTAGCTTTGTAGCCATTTGTTCAATCATGGTTGGACTTTCTATAACTTCTTGAGTATAATCTTGATCTCAATAGCAATGATTAGCATTCATATTACATCTATGTTATAATGTAAAGACTTCCCCATTCGAATACTGTATAGTAGTTCAGATGGATGTATTTTTTGTATTGTCACAAGCAACTCAACTTTATTACCTAAATAAAGTATCATTTGAATATAAATGATACAGGACATGTATTATGATATAGTATGATTCATTGTGCCACTTTTAACTAAATGTATAGGATACATGATCTCTTGGAAAATGTTTTGTAACTTATGTTATTTTCACTTCTTTTGCCTAATTACAAGTTTGCTACCTGATTAGAAAAAAAGTTTCATCATTAGCAACCCAAAATAATTATTGCAACTACAGTGGTATTATCACTAATGAGGGTCTATTCTTATCATCAGTTTCCTAAAGAAACCGTAGTTGGGCAATGATTTTTGCTTTAAATACGGGTGGTTTACCTACCAATGGCGACCAAGAAAGTGTCGATGGCGACCCACCTTCAGGCATGGGCCAAAAAAATTGGGTCGAATAATCACCGCATGTGGGAGACAACTACTAGAGTAGCTAAACTTGGCCAGATAAGACTTCCGGATGAAGGTATTTCTTCTACTACTTGGATTTTATATCGTTAATGCACTAGCCACTATCCTTGGTCAAACTAGGGATTAGGATGTGTGTCGTGCTGGCAGCTATCAAAGGGATGGGTATGTTTATGTATATAAAGTTTTCTAGCACTAGGTGGCACTAGCACTAGCAAGCCGCATTTCATCAAATTAGGAAGATAAATTGTTGGAGCTTCACCCAACTGCTGCGATACACTAAGTATAAAGGTCAGGTGCACCAACAATATCATAAGTTGTTAGATGCAGCATGTTGATCATTAGAGTAAGTACACTCAAAGGCATTTAAGATACACTCAAAGGCATTACTGGAAATAAATTTAAGAAGCCTTCATTATAATATTGTTTTATTTTGAAGTAAGTACACTCAAAGGCATTACTGGAAATAAATATACCAAAAGTACTCACTGATATTGGTTGTTGCTTGCTGCGTGGGTTCATAGGGAGAAGGAGTATATTCTACATAATAGGCTTTTCCGATTAAGGTTTACATTCCAGCAGCATTAGATTAAGAGTGTATGTCTGCTATCTCTTTTAGTTAATCACAGTACTATGTACATGTTTAAGTATTTGAGGCGGTAATTGAATGATTATTCATGTTTGTTTAAATAAACAATTTCCGATTTTTACATTAGGTATATTTCTTCGTGGTAACTAACAATCTAATTAGTTGTCTTTTGTTTAAAATTTAATTTCTTATTTCTTATAGTGTAGAGAGCAATTAAGTAGTCAAATATGTGTCACCACTATCCTATAGGTACATACAACATTGGCACCAGCTTATATTCAACACATTTTCTTTTTGATTATGGATTTCGTATTACAACGTAGCTTTTGGTTATGGCTGCATTTATATCCCATTATATCAGGAAAAAAATTCAGGTCAGGAAGGTAGCACCTGCTGCAATTGCAATTACAGAGGAGAAAATGGATATTTCATGAAGTAAAAAGGCATGCAACTTTTCGGTTAATTTACATTTTTGGCAGATTATTTATTGAGCTAAGATTTATGCCTGTGTTATCTACAAATGACACGATTCAAATGTCAAAGAATGGGAATGGTCAAACAAAGCCAAACGCCAAAGAGTTCCAACAAGAGTCCATAAGTGTCCTGAGGTTTCATAATTTTTCTAATTGAATATATGCATAATAAGAAACAGAAATTGTAAACTAGCGTGATTCAAGATAAATCTGTAAATTTGCACCAGTTTATGGAATCAAGATCCTTTGTTGGAAAAGTGTTTGGTTTTGCTTATGTGAGCCTCTTTCTTTTTCTTCCCAGAATTTTTCCACAAGCGTTTCATTATTTCATGTTTTCAACTCCTTAATTCGCGACAACTTTACACCGGTGTGTCGTCAACTCCATTGACGTTGACGGAAATTTCACTAACGTTGTCATCGTCAAATCTCGAGTCACTGCTCAATGTCATCTGTAACATTTTTTCGGTTACTAAATCTATTTGAGGCGGGATTAACCCAAATGCTTATGCGAGCCTATATCTATTTGAGGTGGGTATTGTAACTCTGCAACAAATAAGCATTTTACTCCGTCATCTGCGCATCTTAGTTTTTCAAGATATAACATCTTTATATTTCATAATTTTTCACTGTAATTTTGTAACTATTAAGACCCTCTTTACCATGAGCTAGCATACTAAAGCATCCAGCGACATATATCATTCTCTCATTTGTTCCTAGCCTCCTCTGCTTTTGTTTTGTTAAGTTATTGTCATCTTCATCATTTAGTATATGTGATATATTTCTCCTTATTTGTCTTAACCGCAAGACTATATCCATTTCAAATCAACGCCATTGTCAGGAGCCATAACAAATTGTTAAAGTCAACGCAAAGAGTGTCTTGCTATGTATGCAATAAATGGGTTGAAATTTATTCTGTAAAATTATTATTTCATTAATGTAACTTATGGATGGGACAATGCATAGTTTCCGTATAAGAAAGAATTTGTGGATTACTATAGTCGACCAAACATGGTAACTTCTAACCAACAAGGAAATGTGTCTCAACCCAAGATAAAAAAAAATGTGTCCCCTTTATGCTTAGAAGTTGTTTACCACCTTCAATGGATACAATGTTTTTTCACTTTTTACTGGGAGTAAATCATCTTGACATTTTCTAACTAAATCAAATAAGTATTAATTTTAATTTATAAGGAAAGTAAAAAAATTATCTTTGTGGTTTGTCAAAAGTGTGAATTACATCCCTCGTCGATACTTAACACATATTATATCAAATTGTTAGATAACCCGTGCACCATACATCCCTTGAACGAATAATGTAAATATTTTTCTAAAACGAAAGGTATTATCGTCTTTTTGCTTATAAAAGGATGTATTTCGCACTTTATACAAAAAGTTAATTTTTTTTAGTTTTTCATGTTTTTCTTCGAACAAAAAAAAAATTAAAACGACCAAAGTAAAAAAAGTAAAAGTAAAAAAAAATAAGTTCTAAATTTTATTTTTTAAAAAAGTAAATTGTTTTTTTAAATTTAAATCTTTTTAAATGGAAAATGTGTAGGCATTTTTAACATCTTAGAAACAAATTGAAGAAAAATGTGAATTTTTTTAAAACCTTTTTAACTTAAAAATTTTATTTTTCCTAAAGTTAGTTTCTAAGTTAAAAATAAATAAATTTTATTTAAAAAAAAGCATAAAAATGTGTAAATAAAATTCTGAAAATTTCAAAGTTTTTTAAAAATGAGAATAATTTTAATCGGTAAAACTTAAATTGTTTTTTGGAAAAAAAAAATTTTCTTTCTAAAAATTATTTTTTGTGTAAAGTGCAAAAGACATCCATGTGTAAGGAAAAAGACAAAAAGCTTCCTTTTACTCATGTTAATACTAATATAATTTTTTTTCACCTTCCGTTCATGTCCATAGGATGTATAATGCACCAGCTATATAATGATTATTCATTCTTTTAACAAACCACATGAATGAGTTTTGTACTTTACTCTTTACTTTTTTTTGCCTCTGATAAGTTACAACAATTGCTTTTTGCAAATCCTCTTAGACAAACAAGCAACGATAAAAGCAAACAGACTCTTCCTTTATAATAATGAGCTTGCTCAACTCATTTATTCTCTAGATTTGGTGTTTGATGGTATCTCTATGTACTATTGCTTCGATTCTTAAAAGATAGAGCAGTAATCTTACTAACAATCGATAAACTAAAACAAAGTTTATTATGTGTGCAAATTTGAACCAACAACATATACTTTGTTTTCGCAGAGACTTTAATAACTTTTATTTTCTCATATCAGATATACATTCATTTTTTTTCAATCTTAAGGCATTCAATAAATTAATTATTTTATGATTATAAGTTTTAGTCCTTTGTTATCTGCTTTACCTATGTATAATATGTGCTAATAATTATGCACATCATGCTTTATTGTTCTGTGGATGTTTATATAAATAAGTAGTTATTGGGTTTTAATGTGTCAACAAAATTATATGCACATCTCCATTTATGTACAAATAAGCTTTATTTCTCAATTGAACAAAACACATATGCTTTATTACTAGAGACAATTCATTAACATTTATTTTCTCTTATAGGATGCATATTGTATTCTTTTTTGTTCTTAACTTTCATTAAAAACGTCTTTTTGAAAAACACATTATAATTACAAAAAAGTTAAAAAAAATTATAAATTGTAATTTTTCATTACTTAATGTACAAGTCTTTTATGTTTATTCGCGAACAATTTTCAATAAAATCAATACAAATTTCATACGGTTACTTGAAAAAACATAAAAATATACTTAGTAAGATGAACATTGCTACTATAGTTAATAAAAAATTTGTAAACTATACAACCTTTTAACACCAATATTTAGATAAACAAAAAATGTAAACAACAATCATAAGTCATACCCGCCCATCGGGCGGGTTTTGCAACTAGTATATATATATATATATATATATATATATATATATATATATATATATATATATATATATATATATATATATATATATATATATATATATATATATATATATATATATATGTAAGAGTTATTTGCAGAACCCATTTTAAGTGTAGAACTATGTAGAACTATTAAAATGAATCTGGACCATGAGTATGATCAAAGGTTAATATTAAAAGTGTGAAAATTGTCATTAAAGAAAAGAAGAAGGATTTTATATCAACTAAATAAAATGCTGGAAGGATATAATAGGTATTATCCTTTAATGAAACAAATATTATATTAAAATAATTTTCCATATAACCCTAATATAAACCGTCATAATTTTTTGGTCAATTTTTTATCTCTCTTCATCTCTCTAAAACCTAGCCACCACTTCAACATCCCCCATAAAAAAATCTAGATCCAAAATCGATCTTTCATTATGTAAAAACATGGCTGGTGAAAACAAGAACACCAAAAACCATGATGTAAATATTTACAATAAAAAAAAGCACAACGGAGATCAAATGATGGCGTCAATCTATCCGATTATTGGGTTTTAATTAGTTTTTTATGAAATCATGTAAGTATTTTATACCTTTGTTATATTATCTAATGACAATGATATTCATGATTTTTTAAACAAAATCAAAGGATTAAAATCTGAAAAAGAAAGCATGGCTTTTTTTTGGTTGTAGACCTGATTTCACGACAACATGGTTGTATTTCATAAAGTAATTTTACGATTGGTTAAATGTTTAAAATACTTTGTATTTGTGCAAAAATACAAAATAGGAAAATATGGAGCACTTATAATAAAAGTTGTATTGATGGAGACTTTACTTTTGATTTAATTAGTATTTCTTGTGTGTGATACATACATGTTAGTTAATGCCATGAATTAATTAGAATTTCTTATAACTTGTGTTTTATTACATACATTAATTAGTATTTCAATGGCATGAATTAATAGATTTTTAATACGGAGTATAATAGCAATACGTAATTTTTTTCTTAATGAGTTTGGAAGAAAGAGTGTTTCGGAAATAAAGCATACATGTACCAGTCTTGGTTAATGCATATATATATGTTATGTTAGTTCTAACGTGAAGATTTATTTTAATGAAACTATCTTTCGTAGGATTTCACAGTAAATATGTGTTTAAGCTTGCTTTATGAGATTATTTTTTATTTCGTGCATAAATGTTTTGAAAAGCGTGAATTAATGTTTTTAGCTGTAAACATATGTTTTTTGAATGCGTGCATTGATGTTTTTAGATGTGGACATATGGTTTTTGAAATGTGCATTGATGTTTTTAGCTGTGGACATATATGACTTTGGAACAATTGATGTTATTTTTCAGTTTTATTTTTTCAACTAGTTTTAAAATTAATTTAGCATTATTAGATATAACAAGTCTTTTTTGTTTGTTTGTTTCAGTGAGAATGACTCAGTCATATGAAAGACGTTGTGACGAAGATGATCAACATATGCACTTATGTTCTCCAAGGGCGTGCACTTATGTTCTCGAAGAGTGAATGTATGTTTCTAAAAAAGTGCATTTATGTTTTTTTAAAGAGTGCACCCATGTTTTTGAATAAAATGTGCATTTATCTTTAAGAAGATACATTTGTATTTGAATTGTATTTTGTTTTGTATTATTTTTTGTGTATATTATTTATGTTTTTTTGTTATAAATATAGAAGTTACATGTATGTGTTTATGTTTTTTATTATGAATTTTAAAGATTAAAAGATGTATAGTAAAAAAAATATATGTAATTAATATTTTAAACAAATTAATTTTGGTGTCCAAACAATTACGCGCAAGCAAGAAATATATATAGAATTACGATATAAAAAACATATATGCACTTTATTTTCTCAGAACATTAATGCTAAAATAATAATAAAAAAAAAGTTTGAAATTCCAAAAATTAAGAAATTTTAAAAACGTTTTTTAATTAAAAAAAAATTGAAAATGTGTTTTACTATTTTACCCTTTAAAATTAAATAAAAAGATTTAATAATACTAATTTATTATTGGTCCAAAATAGTTCTGCAGAGTTCTACACCTGAAATGAGTTCTGCATATAACTCGCCCCTATATATATATATATATATATATATATATATATATATATATATATATATATATATATATATATATATATATATATATATATATATATATATATATATATATATATATATATATATATATTTAAGTTTACTTATTACTATTACTTTTTTTGCTATTTTCTTTATTGGTGTCTTTTTTGGATTTTCACAAGTTTTAAATCTGCCTGGGTCTCATGTTGAATCAGCCGGTCCCAAGCTCGGATAAAATGATGAGGGTTGAAAAAGGCGAAACGAAATGCCTCTATATAAAAAACTTGTATTCATACTTGTTTCGGCTGGTTGGTCTTAGTTATTGGAAAGAAGCCAAACAGAGCTTTGAGTTTCTGGTGTTTGTGGGCTTTGCATAGTGTGCTCACTGGATATATGGCTTTAGAATATGTTGGTTTTGCTTTATATAGGTGTTTACAAGTTTTTAAATCTGCCTGGGTCTCATGTAGACTCGGCCGGTCCCAAGCCCGGATAAAATGATAAGGGTAAAAGAGGGAAATTTTTCTATAAAAAACTTGTATTCTTGTTGTGGCGGGTCTGGTTATCGGGAAGAAGGCATTAAACTTCAAGTTTCTAGTGTCCTTAAGCTTCAAGTTTCTAGTGTCCTTAAGCTTCAAGTTTCTAGTGTCCTTGGTTGTTTTTGCAGTTAGGTGTGTTCACTCTGGCCTGGGGGTCTATTTTCAATATTTTGTTATGGAGAGCTGAGAATGATCGTACGTACTCGTGTGATATGAGAAACATTGTTCTTGCCTACACAAGTCTTGTACAATATTAACTTTCTACCGGCAAAAACATGATTCTTAGAATCTATATTTAAATCTTCTCCCCGAGTGATTGACCGTATGAAATTGGTTTCTAATCATCACTTACTCAAGAATGACTGAACAGTTGGTCGAAATTTATAACTAACATCTCCTTTTTCCGAGTCCTAAGGTATTTAGAAGAGGGTGTTACATTGGAGATGTTGAGAGTCAATGAAACATGTGGATTTAAAAAAATTGTTAAATGGTTGCCGAGTGTTGTGACTTGTGATGATTTCAGAATTATATGGAAGTTGCAGATGTTATAAAGAGAGGATGGTTTTAGGTTATGTATGGTTTTGGGTGATGTATGGTGTGGTGTGTCACAGTATGTTGCCACTTCACTTTTGCCTGTGATATGACATTTCTCATAATGGCCTACCTTCAAATGGTTTGACATAGTTAATGACAAACATCCTAATAAAATTACATCCGATATATAAGCACTTCACTAGTCGTCTTCCTTTGTCCGATATGGGGACCACGATTCTATTTATTCAGAATTCAATAACTATCATTGATTCAATACACACATGTGAAATAGAACAGAACCATCACCATACTCGACCAATAGTTTCACTTAAATCACTTATAAAACAGTACAACAAAAGCCATAAGAGTAACCAAAATTTAACAACTTTCCAGCCATCCTCCAACCAATATCATATCTTTTAGACTTGGCATGCGTCTACATGAATTTATGATCAATCTTCTTTAACAAAGGGGAAGAAGCAAGTATAAACTTTATCAAACATACTTCATTCTCTGAACCTCTAAAACCTGAAAACGACAAACTCGGAAGCTGTAGCTGTCTCATTGTGTTGCAACCTAGATCTATAGAAAAAACTGCTGAAGATGAGACATCCTGATCGAATGATCCCTGCCAAGATTAGATGCTATTCAAAACCACAAATGCGAGTAATTAATTAATTTGGTGCATTCTTCTCACCTTGATATTAAGAGTCTGTAATTTTGGGGAGGTACAAATCATTTTTAAGACAAATGATGCCATAATTTCACAACGGGAATTTATGTCGGATAATGTAAGAATCTTGAGGCATACAAAGGCGGCAGGGACCTTCTTGTGGACACACTAAAAAATAGAAAGCCAATTTGATTTGTTAGTGATAAATTCCAGACACGATATTTTGTAAAGAGGCTTTCGAGTACCCGAATGAAACTCATGTTTCCTTTAAAAAAAGCAAACACTTACCTTGCCATATCCAAATTCTAAATTAAGTTCTTGAAGTTTTGCGAGAGCCGTAAGCTGATAAAAACTCGAACTTTTGACCATGTCCACTAATACTTCTTCCATACACATCGACAAAGATAAATTTTTGAGATTTTGCTAGTTTAGAAATTTCGACGAGTACCGATTCAAGTGTTTCAACGGGTTCATAGATACTTAGGATCTCAAGATAAGGACACCAAGAAATAAACTCTCCAAGTGTATACCCATTGAAATGAGCATCATTCAAGTGTAAACTCAATAGATTTGGAAATCCGTGAACACCAATGAAGCAGGGAATAGAAACTTAATAGAGTTCCAAATGTTTCAACTCCATACAAGAGTGAAGTTGGGTTGGCAGATTAAAGCGATAACCAGCCCTACAATCAAGAGTGAACTCTGTAATTCCTCTTATTGAAAAGAACATAAATCTATTTCTTAGGAGTTTGACCATCTATATTCGGTCTTTAACAATTGAACAGATTGCTAAGTTGGATCGTTTGAATTCGTTGTCTATTCAGAACATGGTTGTGTCTGCCTATGATTTCAAAAGTTTGGCGAAAACGTTAGGTGCTATTTTAAAGAGCTTAGAGATTCGGGGGTGTAAGTTGCTTTCAGAGAAGGGTTAAGATGAGACCGCTAGGTCCTGTGTTGGCTTGAGAAGCTTGCGTTTAGAGTATAATGCCATAGAAAATACTTTTGGATGGGGTGACAGGGAATGGTTAGGTGAGTTGGCTTCGTGTAACACGGGGGTTATGGAGTCGATAGCTATAAATTACCCCTTTGTTCATTCTAGTGTGTCATATCTTACACTTCTTGCAAAGAAATGTAGCAAGTCGTTATTGTCTCTCAATGCTATTAGTTCTTCACCATATTTAGATAATTACCCAGAATTCTATAAGCATGCTAACAAGCTCAAACATTTTGGGTATGTAGCTATTGATAAAGGATGGTACTGGGAATGTAGTGATTTTAGATTCCCCCAAATATTCGTGGTTTACATATTGATGATTGGAGAGAAGATGCATTTCCTTTTCTAATCCCTTTTCTCCATCAGTTACGAGAATTGGATTTCATATGCAGAGACTTTGATTCAAATTGCCAATGTTACTTTTTTGAGAGGTGTCCCAATTTGTAAGTTCTACATACCGTGGAGATATCAGATGTTGATTGGTCAGTTTTGCAAGAACTTGCGCAAACTTAAGCATGGGGGTGGAGTATTTAGAGGTTTCTCTCTGATGTTTCAAATGAAGCTCTCGAGTGTGTAGGAACTCATTTGAAGAATCTGCTTAATTTCTGTATTTCGTGGGGTAGTGAATACTCTATAACAGATTCTCCTAGACAATGGGGTTTGAGCGATGCTTATTGATTGCATCAAAGTCGAGAGGCTGGATTTCGGGCTTTGTGCTGGTAGATTGACGGATGTGGGTTTAGGAATCATCGGGAAGTATGGTCATAATCTGAGATCTCTCTGTCTTAGACGTACTAGAGAATCTGATGTAGGAATTCGGAAGCTATTGAACGGGTGCCCAAAACTAAGAAATCTAAAATAGAAAGGTTGTCCATTTAAAGAGCAAGCAATGGCTAGTTTTGTGTTTACACAAGTTCGTAGAAATCGCTAGGCGCTAGTGAGGCGGTCGACGACCTTCGAGACGGAATTCATCTAGGCGGATTGAAATTTTATGCATATAAATATTATAAATAATATGTATGACATAAAAAATATTTTTAGTATCAAATCATTCGAAGTTCTTGCAAAATAGACAAATTAAACATAACAATTTAAGTGCTTAAAACTTTAAACGTGAACATATAATTCAATTTGTTCCAATTTCATACGAAAAACCCATTATTTTATGTTTATAATCATTCGTTTATCTCTTATTTTAAATTTTTATGTTAAAATAAATATGACACTATATGTTAGAAAGAAAACCCTTAACATTTTGTAAAAAAAAAATATTGGCTTTTTGTTGACTTTTTTTACTTCTTTGACCGCCTAGCTCCTAGACGCCGCCCTAGGCGGAGTATGACCGCCTAGCGCCTAGGCGGCCGCCTAGCCCTTGTTTTACAACATTGGTTTAACATAACTCAATCTGTAAGGTATGTGTGGCTCGAGTATGGCTATCCTGATGTTTCGGTACTCACTCTTCCTGAGGTAATACAACTTAAATCTTGACTAGTAAATGTTTTTAAGAGGTTGTATGAAATTTTTTTAGAACAGTTTCATCCATTTATTTTTCAGAACATTATTGCAATAATGATCAGCTTGTGCATAAATTATTGTTACCGGGGGTAGTAATAGAGGTTAGCTTGTTCCCTTGATCGGTCTAAGTAACGGGTGAAAACAACCGTTTTTTTTGTCTATTTACTAAAATACATTATTAGAGATTTATGTGTTACTTAGGATTACTAAACAATACTTTTTTACAAGAAGGATCTGAAACTTTCTAGGATATATTTTCCTTTTTATGTAAACGTTTGACCCATTTGGGATAAAAGCAACTCAAATGACCCATTTTATATAAATTGGTTGGGACTGTTGTATAGCAGTGTAAGAGGGTGTTCGGATTAGCATCCTATATCGGATACACTGATAAGTCACTTTGGGACGTCTAAGGTTATAAACTTTAGTTAATGGCTTGTTTTTCCCATAACCTCTAAGATGGAAATCTTAGAACTTCCGAGTGACTAGGTTATTGGCCTTTTCAAATCTTGATTAGTAGATAGTTTCTTTCATTTAGCTTAATGATGTTGATGTAGTTGATTTATTGGTTATGTTACATAAAGATTGGAAAATGATTTTTAGAGTCTCACACAAACCTACAAAGAAGCAAAAATCATGCCAAGGAAGCTTAGACAAAAGAAAACACAAACATAATAACATGAAGAATAAATAACGGTGTGACGGTCTGCCAACCAACAAGTAACCTGATTATCTAAACATGAGGTAACAAGAACAAATAATATGCATCATATCCACACAAAAAGAGAGAATAAATAAACACATTCGACACTAACCAAAACTCTAACACCCCCATTTTATCTTACGCAGCGGAACATTGATCCGGGGTATTACTTCATAATATCATAGTCACAATAATAGAAAATGCTAAAAAGACATTTTTATAGAACTGTTCGAAAAGTGACTTAAACTCTCAAGGGGCGTTTGGAATTTAGTATTTGGATATTTGAATTTGAAGACCAAGATTCGTTTGTTTTGAAGTTTCGTATGAAGTTGAACTCACGGTGGAGATTGTTGGAAAGTGAGTTAAACTTTAGGGTTTGTTTAGTAAATTTTTTTGGCTTGTCTTACAAGCTTTGTTATTTTTAGTATGTTTTTGTTTGGTAAGTTTTAGGTCATTGGTTCCCATTAAATAGAGGCCAATGTCATTAGTTTTCTTTGTATCTTTCGAATTGTAATTTAGGGTATTGAATAAAAGCTTCCGCTTCGTTTGTTCGGATATTGTGTGTTCTTTTTGTTCGTTTGAATTATCAAACAAGTGGTATCAGAGCGAGTTCGATTCATCATGGCGAAAAAGAAGAGAAAAAAAAGGTGCGGCGAATTTAGTTTTGGGTTTTTCTGGAATTGTCACTTTGGTTTTGATAGATCGACTGTTTCGAATTGTCGAAGAAAATAAGGTTCCGAATTAGAGGTCATAAATTTGATTGCATTTGATTGGATATCAATGTTAGTGGGTCGGTGTCTTTCTATATTCAAGGTGGTAATCGTAATTGGTTTGAATTTGACTTTTGGTTAAGTTTATAATTGGTTCGTTCGGAATTCGTTTGTTGGTATGGGATTTTTTTCGAGGATTGTCGGTTACGGTGGAGTAACTATTTGAAATTTGGGATCTTCGTTCGTTAGAGTTTTCTGAAGTTAGTTGTCCGAATTTGATAGTCTTTGGTGAAGATCGTTTTGGGTGATTTGTTTGTTTGGTTGACCGTTTTCAGGTTCGGTCGTTAGTTGGTTGACCGTTTTCAGGTTCGGTCGTTTGTTTGGTAGATCGTTTTCAGGTTCGATCATTTGTTTTTGTTTTGATCGTTTTCAGGTTCGATTGTTTATTTGTTTGTTTGTTTAATCGCTTATTCGTTCGTTTGTTTGGAATTCTGAATTAAGACGGAATGTTCGTTTGGTTTGAAGTTTCGAATAGAGTTGAAGTCACGGTGGAGATTGTTCGAAAAGTGACTTAAACTCTCAAGGGGCGTTTGGAGTTTAGTATTTGGATATTTGAATTTGAAGACCAAGATTCGTTTGTTTTGAAGTTTCATATGAAGTTGAACTCACGGTGGAGATTGTTGGAAAGTGAGTTAAACTTTAGGGTTTGTTTAGTAAATTTCTTTGTCTTGTCTTACAAGCTTTGTTATTTTTAGTATGTTTTTGTTTGGTAAGTTTTAGGTCATTGGTTCCCTATAAATAGAGGCCAATGTCATTAGTTTTCTTTGTAGCTTTCGAATTGTAATTTAGGGTATTGAATAAAAGCTTCCGCTTCGTTTGTTTGTATTTGATTTATCATAGTCACAATAATAGAAAATGCTAAAAAGACATTTATATAGAACAAATGTTATCATTCATTTATTTAAATCAGAGTTTAAGAAACAACTGTACATACGATGTACAAACACAGGTTTCCCAAAGATCTAGTTTTATTGAAAGAATGATAACTTATTCAAGACACCACCCTCCATAACATGCCAGTCTTCATTCACCTGAGATATATGCTTAAAGTCAACACAAAGGTTGAGTGAATTTATAGGTTTTAAACATGATTTGAATACAAATATGACTCTCGGACTACAGTGTTATACACCCAGTTTTAAATTCATCGATTCTTATTGCACTAGCTCATGACCCGCGACTAGACATTATCAGAAAAATCCAACAAATTGCCCTTAAGCAGGAAGATTGCCAGAGTATCCTAAGTTATGCAAAATAAATTATATCTGTTTAGCCTAGGAATGGACCATTAGCTGCTAGCAAGTGCGACTTGCCCAGATAGGAGATGTCAGTCTCCAATAGTACTATTCACGATATTAGCGCTTATTAAATGATTAGCGGTTCACGATTAAAAAGGGACTTGGGATGGCAACAAGTAAACATAGTGTCAATAATCATGTAGGCAACATACAAAAATACTTGTATTTTAGTTTTGCATATATCCCCCTCATTGGTTTTCAAATTGTTTGTAAGCTTTTAAAATGTGAGGCTATAAACTCACCTTAGCCTATAGAGTATTTTGATTTATCCAACCACAACCTTCTCACGGGATCTGGACTGACACATAATATGCATATATATCAAGTGTTAGTCCTGAGTTCATTCTATTTAATTAACATTCTTTGATGGAATTAATGTTTGGAGTAATAGTATCAGTGTTCGGGCCATCATACTCAGAAGCCATTCTATAAACGTTTGAGAAGTGAGGACACTTTAAATCGTAAACCCAACCACTCAGTCAGAACGTAATATCGAGATGGAACATCTTTGTACAAAGCTCCCTACTAACAATACACAACATGTTTTATTACATTTTGAGTTTTAATGTTGGCAAAAATAGTCCTCGTTGTTATAGTTTGGTGTAATTACACTTTTTACCCTTTGAGTATAAAGTTTCATAAATTGCAATTTAAACCTTCAATATTAACCTTAGGGTCTCAAACTTACCAACATTTATTCTTATAGCTTTTAATTTCATAAAATGAAAATTTTGGCCCAAAATGATTTATAGTTTCAAAAATGACAGTTTTAGTCTCTAAACTTGTAAAAATCACATAACAAGCTCAAAAATGATCCAAATGATCTAGGATTTGAAAAAAAAGTTCTAAACATGTTTATAATCATAATAACAACATTTCTTCAGAATTATAGCTTTTGAAATAGTGGTTTGCTTACTATTTCATGTAGATTACAAAACTAGGGTTTTAAGACATCTTTAACTTATAACTTTCATTTATAATGATGAAATGAAATAGTTTCTTTTGGATTATCTTTCTAACATAATTTTGGAATTATAACAAGTCTAATTAAACTTTATAACAAGATCAAAGCCTTGGTTAACATAGATTTACCTAGGTAGATCCAAAATGGCTCCTCATGGCTTCTTATGAACACAACTTGCTATCAAAGCTTCAAGAGCTTCAATGGCTAGCTTCTAGACCTGTTTTTTTGGTCTTGTGGGATTTCCTAAGATGCATATAGAGGTGGAAATGGAGAATGGGTATGAGATACAAAGGAAACGGGGTGCAAGTTTCAAATGAAGGTATACACCCCTATTTATACTTGAAATGACCCTTAGCCTCAAAGTTTTGCATTCAAACGTGTAAGAAGGATATAGGGGTGACTAATGAAGGCTAGTGAAGATCTACACAAGTTCATAGCTTGTATATTGGTCCTAATCCTTCCTTGTGGTCTAAAATAAGTCGCGACAACATGTTGATAAGAATGGTGATGTGTAGCAAGGAAGGAGGTGATCCACCTACTTTTAACACTCCTAATATGTCTTAGGATGAATAAATATCTGGTTTTCAAACTTGTAATGGAGGGAAATGGTTTGAAAATGAGTTTTGGAGGGAAAATGTAAAACCGGATTCAAAATCTAGAGCTTGTAACTTATGCTTTGGGTTTTTGGTGATTAAGTTATTAGAAAAGTGATTAGTGAATGATTAGGGCTTAATTAGGGTTTATAAATTCTATTTAAGAGATTTGGGGCCTTGGTTTGAAGTTTAACAAAAGTTTGATGTGAAAATGGGAAGTATACATTTGTAGATTAGGGTTTTCTAGTGATCTAGGGTTTAATCTTAGCAAATGTGATTATCCTACTCTTAGCTACTGATGTAAACTTAATTTAGGTCCTAGACATTGTGTCTTAAGTGTCTAATGAGTTCTCATACTTTGTTTAAGGGTTTATTTAGGGTAAACATGTCTAAAGAGTGAAAATACCTATTTTGACCTAATTTACAAGTCATGCATTGAAATCTTGTACCTTGTGAATTAGGGTACTTATACATTGTCTTAATATCATCTTATAATCTTAATGAAGTCCTATGAGTATTTTTAGACTTGTCCAAAAAGAACTAGGTAGTGATTCCATGTAGATTTCTTAATATTAGGGTTTTTAGGTCATTAATCCTAATGATTTTCTAACTTGGGTAATTAGGGTTTATATCCTTATGTATGCTTATTCTAGGTCTTATATAGCATGTTTATGACTTCTATGGGTTCTACATCTTAGTTTGAGGGTTTATATGAGTTAATCATATTCTAGGGTTATTTAAATAAGATTAAGGTTCTATGCTTTGAAAACTTGTACTTTATGCTTTAATAATTTGTAACTTAGTTTAAGATAAATGTATGATTATATTATGATACTTAGTTGAGTTTTATGTTTTGTTGCAAAAGATTAGAGTCTAATTCATTATAGATTGGATTTTATATGCTAATCTTGGTTTTAGGTCATTTTCTTGTAATTAGCTTGTGATTAGTGAATATTAGTGTTTTGTGATTATTTAACTTTCCTTTATTTGGTGGATTAGATTTAGTGTAGAGTTTTGAATAATAGTACATTGTTATTTGAGGTTACATTGCTTGAAATATTAGTTTATAAGGGATTTCTAGGGTTTCTATGGGAATTTAGGGTATCCTTGTTATATTTGAGTTGTTCTTATTCATTGTTTATTCATATGATAACTTTTTGAACTCAGACTTGATATATACATGGTGTTTGCAATATATAGGCATATGTTGATGTGGCAATTGTGATAGTGAGATCCATAAGTCAGTCATGAAGTATAGTGAAAATGCAAAAATTTCAGAGTAAAATCATTTTTTATTTATGAACATGGATATTACATTAACCAAAACTACTGGTTGTTATAAAAACACCCCAATTCATGAGAGGCTTAAACTTTGGGATAGGCAGCAGATGTCATTTAAATGCCAAGACAAGAGCTGAGCTACCAACAAACCTATAAACAAAACATTCCTCATAATTCAAGAGGCAAAGAATCAAACCATCTATTATCCTTCTTGAGGACCCATATATACACACAAAGGATGTCAAAAGAGCAGATAATGAGATGACGGATTGCTAAGAGAAACCAATATATGATCTACAGGAAAAAGCCGAGCCGATCATATTCAATTGTGTAAGCTTGTGATGAATCCAATGTATCCTTATGCATCTAAGCCACACAACACGTAGATGACATAATAAAGTAACTCTTAGGTGCAATCGGTTAGGATTTTTTTGAGGAAGTTGCTGGTCATTTTGTACTTCTCTGATCAGTAAGAGATGTTGAATGCTGCATGCTTTTTGATTCATCTGTTTATGCAAATGACTAGGAGTACATAAATGAAGTGTACTCAGTCCTTTTAAGAAGCTGTTGGTGTGCTTGGGTTCATATGGTTGCTTAATAATGTGATAGACCAGATGTGGATTTGTAATTATAGTATTGATTTTTGTGCTGATATAGAATAGAAGTATGGTTAAACATCTGTAACACACCACTTTGATAAGTGGACCTTTACGTGATAATTATGTCGTCATCAAAGCAGGTAAGGTAATATGTCATAAAACATAAGTGATCATATAGGGAAAAACCAGAATCAAACATCGGTCCCCAAACATAAACTCAAAAGATACATAAAGTAAATGAAGTGCAAAGGGAAGAAGTATAAGGTAGCTCCCATCCTATGCACGTCCTCTCCATGCTCGAGTCTGTCCTTAGGTACCTGCCGTTTGGGTCTTGGAAAGAAAATATACGGCTGAGCAATACGCTCTGTGAACGGATATTATGACATAAAATAATGAATGAAACATAATTAAAGATCTGAAATACAGCGGAAAATGTGTAAGTCCTAGAAAACGTGTAAGTTGTTTGAAAACATTTATACTAAAAAGGGTCTGATGTTTGTGTTTTAATGAAAATTCTTATGTTCATATTTATACTAAAAAGCTTTATATTCATGTTTATACTGAAACTTTATTTTAAATGCCAAAGAGCCAATATAGGTCATGATAAATATCAACGTGCATGAATACATAGAGGGGTGACCTCATCATGTAATTAGAGGGTTGCCTCTAATTAAAATAGTATGGGTGGAGGGATCAACTCCATGTAACGGATGTAGAGCACACACCACAGTTACCTTGTAATCTGCTAACATGTTCTAGGATGCACCCATTCGCCCCACATGATAATAATATAAAGGCCAAATAACTGAAAAGGGACGCCGCGAGCAATCACTCTCACCGCGTAAGAGTCATAACACCGGTGCCTCAAATGTTACGGTTATGGTACCTCCATAACTAGGTAGAACTGGCATGCATGTATATAGCTCAGGCAATCTAAAATATTTATCATATTAATTACTGATAAGTTTAATGTAAACTATTGGGGAAAACAGATGGCTACAAATGGGGAATCCTAAGTATAGGAAGAGAGTGTCCTTCTTGAAGGACGGAATATCCGTACCTTATGTCCAGTAATGCAAACAAAGATGAAAGTGGAAGATCTACTCCGACTTCACAAGCTACATAATAAAAGGGACAAGAATGATATGTCTGTTTAACTTATATTTACCGATTATTAGTTTACTTGACGTGTTCTTAACTTGTTTTACTTGTTCTTGTCTTGTTTTATGTGTTCTTGACTTGTTTTACTGGTTCATGTTTAATCATATGTTTCTTAGTGTTTCATGTGTTATTGATTAGTGTATTTCATGTTTTACGTGTTATTGTACTTATTCATAATGAGTAACTTTCTAAAAATAGCAGGTTTGCATAACTAGTAAATTTCCAAAAATAGAAAGTTTCCATATTTAGTATGTTTCCATAAATAGCATGTTTCTATATTTAGTATGTTTTTATAAATAGCATGTTTCCATATTTAATATTTTCCATATTTAGCATGTTTCTAAAAATAGTAATAAGCTTATTAAATAAGTAAATGATATAAGCTATAGTTTAATAAGCATATATTATAAGTCATGATTATTAGATATAATAATATAGTAAAGTTTATTAATATTAAATACTTAGTCTTAACACATGATTATTAACTAATAATAATAATACATGATATTATAAGTAATTATTAATTAATAATATTACCTGATTATATTAACTAAACCTTATCTTAACTGATTAATGTATAATTAAATTAAAGTAGGTTAATAATTTAATTAAACCTTGGTTAAAATGTATGACAACCCATAAATTTCACATCTATGCTATGTGATATGATTATATGAGTATGAAATTTGGCTAGAAATTTTTTCTTTTTATGTCTTACTTGGTAAGATGAATTATTTTCTCACAACCTGAACTGCCACTTCAACATATTCCTATATGTTGAAAATAAAATGTATATATATCAAGTATAAGATCTAAAAGTAATTTAATAAGTACAATATGAATAAGAACATCTCAAAATAACTTTGATGCCCTAAATTCCCTTAGAAATCCTAGAACCTCTCTAAATGAATTATAAACTAAAGAATGGTAAACTATGAATGGAGAGTACATACGAATAAATCATTATGGATTATAAACAAGTTATAAAAGATAATTTGAAGACATAATAATACCTAAGAATGGTAAGAACAAACTATACAAAGCTAGGTATAACTATAAATACATAATAGTCTACATCAACACCTAGAAACCCTTGGTAAACAATATTTCAAGCAATGTGATTACATAATATCTATGTACAAGTGTAAAAAACAATATACTAATTATAATCTATCACATAAAGGAAAGTTAACTGGTCACAAGTTACTAAGATTCACTAATCCAAGGCTAATTACAAGTTAAGACCTAGTAACCAAGATTAGCATATAAAATCCATTTCACATTGAACTAAAGTCTAATCTTTTTCCATAAATTATAAAACTCAACTATGTATCATATTAAGATTATACATTTCTTTCAATTTAAGTTACAAGTTGATAAAGGATAAGGTACAAGTTATCAAAGCATAGGATCTTAAGCTCCCATAATTATCCCTAGAATATTATCAACCTATACAAACCCTTAAAATAATAAGGTAGAATCCCTAGATGGCATAAACATACTATATAAGCCTTAGAATAAGCTTTTATAAAGGTATAAACCCTAATTACCTAAGATAGAAAGTTATTAGGATTAATGACCTAAAAACCCTAATATTAAGAAATCTACATGGAATCACTACCTAGTCTTTTTGGACAAGTCTATGAATATTTATAGGACTTCATTAAGGTTATAAGATTATATTAAGATAATGTACAAGTACTCTAATGCACAAGGTACAAGATTTTAATGCATGGCTTGTAAATTAGGTCAAAATGGGTATTTTCACCCTTTAGACATGTTTACTTAGAAGAAATTAATAAAACCAATGTAGGGAATTCATGAACACATTAAGGACAATGTAGGATGTATAAATTGAGTTTACATCAGTAGCTAATTTAAGGATAATCACTTTTATTAAGACTTAACCATAAATCATTAGAAACCTTAACCCGCCTAAGTTTTCTTCCCATTTTCACATCAAACCTTTGTGAAACATCAAACCAAAGACCCAAACTTCTTAATTAAAATTTAAATACCCTAAATAAACCCTAATCCATCACTAATCACATTCCTAAGCCCTTAATCACCAAAATCACAAAGTATAAAGTTACAAGCCCTAGTTTTGAATCCGCCTAGGCTTTTCCCTCCAAAAATGCATTCAAACACTTTCCCTCCCATTTTTAAACTTAGTATCAGTACTAATAGATATTTTGGGATATTTTTAAGTAGGTGATGCACCTACTTGTGTGCTATACATCATAGTCCTTATCTATTTCTAGCCGTGAGTTTATATTGGCCATATGTTGAAGATTTGCTTGAAACTAGCTTGCAAAGTTACCCCTAATACTTTCATAGACCTTACCTAGCATCCATTAGTCACTAAGATAGCTGATGTATACGTTTACAAGGTAAACTTGGAGCTTAAATGTTGGAAACACTATAAATAGGGACATATGGACCAAGCTTACACTTGCACCCCGTTTTCTCTTAATCTCCATACCCATTCTGTTTTACACTTCTTCTATATATGTCATAGGACATGTCCCAATACCAGAAACCAGGTCTACAAGGTAGCCATTGAATCTCTTGAAGCTTTGATAGCAAGTAGTGTTCGTAAGAAGCCATTAGGAGCCATTTTAGAGTATCCTAGGTAATTTCTATGTTAGCTATGCTTTGATCTTGTTATAAAGATTTATTAGAGTTTTTATAGTGCCAAAATTATGTTAGAAATATAATATAAAAGAAACTAAGTCATTTTATCAATTTAAATGAATGTTATAAGTTAAAGATGTCTTAAAACCCTAGTTTTTTAATTTACATAAAATAATAAGCAAAAACCCATTTCAAAAGCTATAAATGTGGTAAAATGTTTTTATTATGATTATAAACATGTTTTGAAACTTTATTTTAAAATCCTAGATCATTTGGTCCATTTTTGAGGTTGTTATGTGATTTTTACAAGTATTGGGACTAACACTGTCATTTTTGAAACTATTTAACATTTGGTCCAAAAGTGTCATTTTATGAAAGTTAAAGCTGTAATAATAAATGTTGGAAAGTTTGAGGTCCTAAAGTTAAATATTGAGGGTTTAAAATGCAAATACTAAAACTATATACTTTAAGGTCTAAAAGTGTAATTATACCAAAGTATACTAAAAGGGCTATTTTTGCCAATTTTGAAACTAAAGAAGATTATTATGAATATCAGGAAGTAATGAAAGTATCATTTTAGTAGGGAGCTTTTTACAAAGATGTTCCATCTCGATATTACATTCTGACTGAGTGGTTGGGTTTACGATTTAAACTGCCCTCGTTCCTCAAACGTTTATAGAATGGCTTCCGAGTATGATGGCTCGAATGATGATGCTAGATTTATAACCAAATAATAGTTAAAGAATATATAACCAACACTTAAAAATATTTAGCTAAAAGTCAAAGACTTGATACTATACACAATGTATTAATCCAGGTTTGTGTGAGATCAAGCTGTTGTTTATAAGACCATGTTGTGTTTGTATGATCAAGCTGTTTATCTGTGAATGAAATATATCTGGTTATAGATCAGATTCTATGGACATAAGGTGAGTTCATAGCCTCACTTTTAAATGCTTTATAAATGATTTGAAACCTGTGAGGGGGGATATATGCCAAAAATGGAATACAAGTGTTTTGGTATGCTTCTCAGATATGATTATTGACACTACGTTTACTTGTTACCGTTAAGTTCCTTTTTAATCATGAAGCGCTAATCATTTAATCAGCGCTAAGATTGTGAATAGTACTATTGGAGACTGACGTCTCCTATCTGGGCAAGTCGCGCTTGCTAGCAGCTGATGGTTCCTACCTAGGCTAAACAGATATGCTTTATTTTGCTTTTAGGATGGTCCGACAAACTTCCTACTTAAGGGCAAATTTGTTGGGTTTTTCCTGATAATGTCTAGTCGCGGGGTCATGAGCTAGTGAAATAATAATAAACTGTTTTATGTGAGCGAATAATAACGTAGCTCAGGAAAAAGGATCTTGTATTCAAATTATTTGAAACCTATGAATTCACTCAACCTTTGTGTTGACTTTAAGCATATATTTCAGGAAATTATGACTGATAGTATGGAGCAACACGAGGATGGCATGAAGAGGCACAAGATTGGAATTATTATTTTTGATTTTGGGAACCTCATATTATTATGGCTTGTGTTCTATGAAGTAATACCCCAGATCTATGTTCCGCTGCGTAAAGGTAAAATGGGGGTGCTACAGATTGGTACTCAGAGCCATGGTTATAGAGAACAAGAATAAATCTTGACTATAAATACTTTTAAAATAATTCAAGAAAGTCCTTCGTGCCCATGGCAGTGCTGCTACAAGAATAAGGTAATATTATACCAATACTAGTACTGCTACTCTTAGAACAATGTGTAATACCATGATTAAGTGTAAGTATAAATATTATACTTATAATACATATGTTTAAGTATATGTAATATAAATATATAATAAAATAGAAATTATAGACGTCTCCAGAAACCTGTATTCCTATCTTCCTCCAATTATCATCTTATCGGATTCTCAAGATGAGCATTCTGAAAGTATTCCTGATAATTTCCCGAAGTATATTTCCAATCTCCCGATGAATAACCCTTATGATACTTCAGAAAAAACACCCAAAGATCAGAAAATACCAAAAGCCATTTTACCATTTGATGACAACCCCTATATGCAAGTTATACGAGCATATAATGAAGAAATAGATTTTACACCTCGACACCAAAATTTTCCACAACCTTGCCCTATTAATATACCATCACATATATATGAAAACTTACCTAAAAATACCTATGATCAACAAATTAAAGATATCGTACTCTATATGAAAGAACTTCCCCCCAAGCGTATTGAAGATCTTGAAGATAAATTGAAGGACTTCAGAAAGGCCAAAGAATTATACAACGAGATTTTGAGAAATTAGAAGAAGATTTTGAAGAAGTTAAGACGAAGTTGCAGAGAAGAAAAATGATACATGATAAAGAAATTGTTCAAGCTCGACTAAAGATTTCTACTCTAGAGTTAGTCATTGAGGACATTCAAATTAGACATTGAGCCAACATACGAAGTATTTTTGATGCCATCAAAGAACTCAAGAAAGAGAGATGAAGACATTAGACTATTAAGTAATAAATAATTTCAACTTTATGTCTTTACTTTTATGTTAACAGTGAAGCTTGTCTTGTAAGTTTAAACAAGACAAGTTGTTAATAAATAAAAGTTGTGTTTCTCATCTTGTCGTTTCATATTTATTTTCGAGAAGTAAGAAACCCCTATTTCTTGGTTTTCTCACAAGTAATTATGAATAAAATTGCATTAATTCTGGAAAAAGCATATGCTTAATAAAGTATATATTTTTGGAATTTCCGTTATCTTCTATGATAGTACAAATTGTCAATTGAATATAACCCGCAAGTTTGAAGAAAGAGTAAGGAAACATCCCAAGTTTTCTAGAAGTATTCTATTCTCGGCTTTTTTCTATCAAAAGGTTTTTAAAAAAAATATATGATATGTAAAAGAGAAGCTTGTTTTGTAAGACGAGTTTTTACATATTCTGTTATATTCCTCCATTCCATATCATGGAAAAATTATGTTACGATTATGTATGAGTCATATCTTTATAGATCCGTGGTAAACTTTGAAATTCTATTTCATAGTTGGATTTATTATCCTTAGATATGAATTATAATCAACATAGTAAGTTTCCTATAAACCTAAAAGATATACCTTGTGTTCGATAGGCATTTATATGTATTCCTATACATATGTGAAAAATGTTTTCTGATAAGAGTATACCTTGGATTCTGAATTATTTCTATTCTTTCCCCTCATTCTAAACCCTAAAAGTATTTGACGAAGAATTGACGATGATATGGCTGCAATCCTACAAGTGCAGAATTGTCAATAAGAAGTATTATCCGGAAGAAGACTCAATGACTAGTTAGTTTTTGATATCCAAGGAAGAAAAGACGCTATTAGTATCACCCATTGGATTGAAAGAGCCCATTTCAGTTTCCTATTGTATTAATCATATTTGAAATTATAAAGTGAAGCTTGCTATAAGAAGATAACACTTCATCATTTATCTTGGTAATTTCTTTATGCTCAACCCATTGAGATAAAAGGAGTACATAAGATCGCTTGATTAAATTTCAAATATTTCTTATCAAGAATATGAAAGAAGAACTCCGCTATCTAATGATAAAAAGGAATTAACCTCGAGACATACACGAGGAAATTTCAAGAGTTAGTAGAGTTAGATCCTATTCCGTAGAATGATAAAAGCCTTCATTTGAAGATTTTATCATAGAATTATGACATGGAATTTCATATGAAATTGTATTAAGAACACTCCATCAAAAGATTTTGTTAGAAAATTTTATTAAGGAATTTTATCGAAGATTTTGAAGAAAGATTACTGATGAGACTGCTTTTATACATAGTCTCATCGTCCAAAAAGGGCTTAAAATGCATTAAATATCATGAAAATACCCAAATATATTCTTGTGTTTGTTGCTTGTGTATTTTAGGTACGGATATTGAGAAAATGACAAAAGATCACAATAATCATGCAGAAACGAACACGGGAAACGAAGGCGCACATTGACCCAAGCCCTAATGAAGAATTTTCCAAGAAAAAACCCTTGAAGATTTGAAGATTTATGAAGGTTCCTCCAATATGGAAGAATTGACACTTTATACCCTTGTATCTTCATAATTACAAGATTGGTCCCTAAAGTTTGTCAAAATTACCAAAAGGGTCCTCCACTTTGAAGAATTGGCAATTTTAGTCCCTCAACAAAACTAAAATGTCAATATTAGTCCTTCTCGAAGTCAAACATACCAAGAAGAACTCCAAGTTACAAGAATTACAAATTTGGTCCTTTGAAAATGTCAAAATTTCCAAAAGGACCCTTGACTTTGAAGACTTGGCAAAAATGGTTCCTCATCAATCATGACTTGGCAATTTTAGTCCTCCAAAATGTCAAATATACAATTCAAGTGTAACACCCCCAAAAATATACAACTCAATACAGCGGAATACTCGTTGGTGTTACGGGATAACACATTACTCACATCATAAACAACGCTTAAAAATCGCGTCATTTATTAATAAAGCATTTCCATTCATAAATCTCAGATTTACATAGGTCCCAAGTCATATTATTTCATACAAAGTTTTACAAAGTATTTGAATGGAAACTATTGTTTAAGTGCGGGCCATGAATTCTTGTCGTCTTCCCGAGAATTACCTTCAAGTACCTGAGATAAAACATGTTAAAAGAAAAGTCAGCGAAAACGCCGAGTGAATTCATAGAGTTTAATAAAATTCATCAATATAACATCGGTATAAAATTATTACCGAAAATAATTTTGTACAAATCTTTGTATTAGGCCATAAAATAGCCAAAGTCATTTTATACAAATCCTTATCAAAAATTATAATATAGGCATTTGCCTTCGAAATCATTATACGAGCCACTGTCGTAAAAACATCATACAATACGTCTTATGACGTTGTATAAAGTTAAATAAAAACCGTTATATGAATATGGTTATGTAAAACCAAAACACAAACATAATATCAATAATATGACCCCGTATTGCTAGTCAGGCAATAAATCGTAATTCGGTGCGTATAGCAGTATTTCGTTAAATTGGATTATTATAAGCCGCATGACATTGTTACCTTACTAAACCAAACAACGGGTAGCTAGCCCAAAACTCAATTTTCCCATCTAAATTAGCGTTTCGTCACAAAGGTCACGCTATGGAAATCTTCTCATACATAAATTCGCTTACCAATCAATGTGGCACGACGGAGATCAACCATCAAGGCGCGAACTGGGGTGATCGTCCCCAAATAGTACTATTATATGCATAAGCGTCTACCAAATCCCGGTAGTTCACAATTCATGCTAATGGGACTTTTAGTGACATAACCTAACTTTAATAATCCATTTCATTTCATCTATCGGGTCATATAATCATTCATCGGGTCATACAATCATTCGGGTCCAAATCAATAAACAAACAATTGGGAAAACTAGTGTCCTATTTCATAAAAACTATCATGTTATCTCCCTCGCGGGTTTATAAAACATTTCATAAAAACATTTAAAAGAGTGTGAGGCTATGAACTCACGTTGATGTGGGAAGGCGGTTATCGACGATTTGGATGTACGGTACGTGCTTCAATCACGGAAACCTAGACAAATAATACTCGTCTTAGACTTTTGTCCAATGACTTTATCAAAATAACAATTATGTATTCATATGATGATTTTATATATATGATGTTGATCAAGTGGGTTTCTACATTCTCATTTACTCATGTTAGTGTTATGTGTTGGTAACTTTTATACTAGTTTACTAGTTTTACCTATTTACATGTTTTAGGCCCAATAAGCCTATTACAAGCCCAATACTTTATATTAGTCCATTTTACACCTTTATTATCAGTATTATAGTTTTTATGTTGGGGCTAAGTGGGTTAAGCCCAATAAGTAAATTTATAAGTGTTTTAGCCCATTTTGTTGTATTATTAGTCCAATAACGTTAACTTAGCCCGTTAATGTCCGTATGTTATATAGTTCGGGTTTTATCGGTTTTTACTCGTTATATATGTTTATATATCAGTATATGAGTTTATAAAAGTTTACATTAGACGGGTCCAACCGTCTAAGTTTTATTTAACAAAACGTTAATTTTACGGTAATAGCCGAAAAAGTCGTAAAAATCATGTTTATAGTTTTATATCTTATAAAACTTATCAAACTACCATTTTTATAAAATGTCCATTTATTTATCCTTATACATATGTATATAAATGTATTATATAAGTTAGTGGGTTTTAATTCACATTTTATACTATTTTTATTTGAGTGCTTATATAATACTATTATACTTTAATTTCCAAAATCTGATTTTTACTTTCATGTTCACTAAAACAGCCATATCTAGAGTACTATATGGAGATAGAAGCTAAATTTCTTATGACATAAACTACATGATATGTGCTCCATTTAACTCTACTATAGCTACTGTTGAATCAGCCTCTAAGTATTTTCTAAAAATCGTCCAAAACAGTGAACTCAGATTTGTACTCTAAACTTGGTTTGATCATATCTCACTCATCCTAATGATTCCATTGCATGGCCAACTCTCACATATGTACAAGACATATTACATACTGTATATCCATTAATCTATGCCATTTAATCAGTTCATCACATGGTTCTTTACTGTTTTATACAGCCATCATTTTAAGCATGATTTTAACCTTTTTACATATAGTTTTTCATCTTTTTACCCATGATTATCAACACCAAATCCCCATACAATATTTTTATCATCATATATCATCATACATATATACATTTAATAATAAAATACATGATTACATAATCAAATTTAAAAAGAGGATGGGAAGAACTATCTTTATACCATCATGATGATGTAGGTTGTGATCAATACATGGATTTTGATGGAGAAACTTGTGATACACCAAGACAATCTTCAAGACCACCATTCTTCAAGAACTCCTTGTGGAAAATCAGCCACAAGACTCCATAGAAACTCCTCCTTGGATGTTAAAACTTGCACCAATCTTCATCTTTTTGAATGGAGATTAACATATGTTAATTATAACAAATCTTTGTGGTTAAATTTTTGTATGAATGGGGTGTTTAATGGTGGAAATGGGACGGCAAGGGTGAGAGTTGAGAGAGAATTGAGAGTTGTTTGCATGTAGGAAATGATAGTAAGTTGTTTAGCTAGTGGTTTTGAGATGGAAGTAGCTTAAGTGTAAGGCTAAGCTTACACTTGTAAGCTATGTGTTTAAATGATGCCACATCTTTGATGTGGTGTCTTGTTTAGGACGTCCCATGTATAGTGGGGTGGGATAAATTATTTTGTCCCATCCCGCTAATTTACGGGTACTTCTCGATTCTAGTTTCCTCGATTCGCGTGCCCTCGGGTCGTTTTACGAAAAACGTTTTTATAAATTATGAACCAACGGCACAAAACGAATCTAATAAAAATTGTCTCATCAAAAACGGAGTTCGAAAACGTAAATACGTAATCCTAAGGTTTCCGGTTTAGTCGTAAAGGACGTTAAATTAAAATCGTAAGTCCTAATCTCTTCTCGTAAATTTGTGAATTTATGAACCAACACAAATTTAAAACTCCAAAATAATATTCACGGATAAATTTATTTTCTGAAATGTCGGACTGTCACCAAAGACGGTGTATGTAAACGTAAGCACGTAACGTTGAATCCTTCGGTTTTAGACGTAGTCGACGCTACTTCAAGACGTAAATCCAAATTACTTCCCAAAAATAAGTGAGTTCATATTATAACATTAAAATAATGTTTTTAAATAATATTTGAGAATAAAATATCAACCATAAATTGACGGATTGTCACAGCATTTACCCCTAAACAGGATCTTTGTCCTCAAAGATCATCTTATCTTACTACTCGCTTCTTATAGAGTTAAAGCCATGTGGGTATTTCCTCCACATTCGGTCTTTTCTCACAAGTGTAATTCATTACAATACGCGAGTTTCGTCAAACATAACTACGGGAATAAGATCAGGCTTAATGTTGACTTACTTTCTCTATACATGATGTTCACGGGTTTTTGATGAATGCAACTTTTTGCCGATCTAAACTTCATTAAGGAATAGTTATATTTTCACTTGATAGGCATTTTATCAAGTTCGATATACGAAACATAATTCACGCAGCCCTTGAAGTCCTAGAGTAGATCCAACTTATATGCCTTTCATACCAACTTTTACATCATCTCTATGGTCCCCTACAACGGGGACTTATATCCCATGATCTTTCAGATCATCTATTCATTTTCCATGGTTAAAATTTTTGGCATAAGTTCGCTACTCATCTGGCACTTCAAGATCTACATTTCATATTCACATAACCTCCTGCCCACTACCGGCAGTTAATAATCAGATCGTAATTTCAACAATTATTTCAGGTCTCGCGGGTCGGGTATTTTTTAAGGTTAGGTTCGCCATCATAGGAAAACCCAAACCTAAAAGACATGTCCAACTCACAATGGGTGTATTTCGGGTGTCTTCATCCCAACTCCTGCTTACAGATGCTCTTATGTTTAGATCCTAACAAGATTCGATCTCGATCCTAACACGATAGTTATCAATGATAATCTCTCCAAAGGAAAACGATTATACGGTTCATTACCAAGGTCAATCATTTAAGCATAAAACAAGACTTCTAGTGTTTTGTATCATTACTTTACCTCGTCCCTTCGATTTGGGGTGGTAAACAGTACTCTCATCAAGATTTGTTCTCAATGACTTCTGAGCAAATCTCTAGAAATTCGATGCGAAGCGAGGATCTTGATAGAGATGATTGATACAGGCACACCATGTTTACACAACTCCTTTAAATACAAAAGAGTCAATTTCTACATCAAGAATCTATCATTAACAGGAATGATATTAGCAGATTTGGTCAGTCTGTCGATGATGACCCAAATCGAATCAAATTCAGATGATGACCTTTGCAATAGCTAGACGTTTACTAATGTATCAGGCGATGTCTGCCTTCATAGTTTGCCATCAGTACAACTTCTTCTGATAATGATACATTAAATCAAAAATGACAAGAATAGAATACTTATACTTACAAGATTCCAACATAACTATATCTCACAATCCCCCATATTTAAACAATCACAAATGGCCTTTAAAACATTTAACGGCATCGGCTTCTCAATTCTAATGGTTCACATTAGCCGCGAACCCCTTTTTATTATCTATATTATCCTTTTTATATAATGTGTCAGTATCTATATTCATCTCCCCTGATGAAATAATTATCATGTCCGTATTAATTCAAAATTTCTTTCTTCATATTTTCTAAGTTTTAGTTTCGTCCCAACTATTATTTTTATCAGTTATGCTCAATCTGATGTTTAAAGCGTCGATAAGTATTACTAGTAATTAAATAATAAATATTAATTTTTATGAAACGCAAGCGTAAAAATTTTAAATTTTCTCAGTTTGTCCAATTATATAAAAATGTTCAAAATAAATTTGAATTTAATTAACACAATTTTTTTATATCGGAAATAATTAGTAAGATCCGTAAATGTTCGAGAAACCTTCGTTTTTTTTGGTAAAAATTTTCTTAGTTGAAAAGCAAAATTTGTCGTTTCAAATTTTAAGTCATGGTTTAAATGGTTTTCTCAATCCCTATTAGGTTGTTTTGAGGTATACACAAACATTTACCCCTAAACAGGAGTTTAGTTAAATGATTTATGTATAAGAGAATAATCCCTTAAAATCCTTTGTTAAAACATTTGTCAAAACATATTTCCATTTTCTTTTTGGTAAAACCCAAAGTCTTAAAAGGGCTCTTAATTTTTTGAAGAGTCAATATAGATTCCATTATCTTTTAATCACACGGTCAAATAATGTAAAAGATTAAGTCTTAAATGACATGTTAATTATTCAAGGCACAGGTTTTCTGTTCGGCCAATTTAGGGCAGTCTATAAATAATTATTAACTCATTCTTATTCTTACAAACAAACATATGGTCCTTAATGATCTCAAGCATGAATTTATCAATTTACAGCCTACATACGTGATTCACCAAGTTTAGGAATGCTACATGTGTATTAGTCAATCCAAACGACATCACGTGAAACTCATAATGTTCATTACAAGTACCGGATGTAGTAATTGGAATAGATAATCTTCTTCGCGGACGCGAAGTTGATAATAACCATGCCGTGGATCAAATCTTTAAAACATACGCTAGAACCTTGTAAATGATCGAACAAATCTTCCATTTCGAGTTATGGATATCGTTTTCGATTGTCAATTTACTTAGTTCACAGTAATCTATAGATATAAGGAATGATAACACCATAGCTCTTCATGATGACGAGCTTGGTAGAATAAAATCTTTCTCCGACAACTCTCTCTGTTGTACGGTAATTCCTTTTAATTCAGATGGTGCTGACGTACAATGCACACGCCACAGGTGCAGCACCTAGAATATAATCAATACCAATTTCAATCTGCCTTAATGACAAAAGTCTAGGTAATTCACCAATAAATACCTCCTAAAGTTTCAGATAACGGAAACATCTTTTAATACATTCACTTTTAAGTTCTTTCTAGATTATAATATCTATGACTAATTCACAATCATTCATGTTATAATTTTAAGTCTAAATACAGGATATCGTCATCCACCAAGAATTATTTAGATCATTTTGATAATCAACATCTTATCATTTAGGGAAATTATACTCGAGTTCCCATCAGTTAAGACAATGTCGCCATGTCATAATCAATCAATCCATTCTACTGGCACTATCAACTTTTCAGTTTTATTGCCGTCGATAAGATGTGAACTTCTCAAAAGACTAATAATAACTCATAATCCTTCACAAATTCGAGGATATATGGAGACATAACTACCCTTAAAAAGAGTAAGGTCAACGCATAATCTACGCGAGAGAATTTCAAATCAGATACAGATGAAAACATTTAATGAATATAAATATATCCCATTTTTTCATAATTTGAGTACGCATTCGAAAGATCCTCGGATCGTTACCCAGGTCATTCAAATAAAATCAAATCAAAAGAAATGATAGGAACGTCGATACATCCAGTCAGGTATCATCACTCGGTAATCAGATACTTTTCCTAAGAATCTCACTACGGGAGAATTGGACAAGGAAGAATTGTCAATTGTAAAATAAGACAATTTCTACAGATGAGTAAATTCGACTCAGAAGAATAGATGCTACAGGCACATATGTAGGTGTCCCTAACACTATGTCCCTATTTTTCACTTCTTGCAGATCTCATAAAATTTAATCTTTCACAATCTTCAAAGAAAATGTAGTGTTTATCAATCTATTTTATGGTGACTACTAATCAGCCTTGCATGGTCCCTTCAAATTGTATGTAGGCGCGCAACTATATACAATTTCAAGATTAACGATGCAATACTCAGTTCGTCAAAATTTTATCTTCATGTTTATAATAAAAATATTTTCATGCTTAACTCTTAAACAAGAATCAAAAATAAACTTACAAAGATTTTCTTTGTTATGAAAACAATTAAGTTTTCCAAGGTGTTTTATAAACAACTTCATTTCGATAACGATTACTTGTAAATCTCACTTTAAATAATCCTTTCAGTGATGAAAATTCAATCTTTATCAAGGGATACTGTTTTATCTTATAAAAACAATTAGTGATCTGCAAGAGAGTGATGAAGAGTTATTCACCAAGAACTAAATTCAATATAATAGGAAATGAGCTTAGCCAATTAATCATGAGGTGCATGACCTCGATGGCACTGAAAAAGAATAATCCACAACGTAACTCAATTCGAGATGAGTACTTGTTCAATGGTTGCATCACTAATGCGAACATTAGGAACAAGCAAGAAAAGATAGATATCATCGATACATGTAGAATTTAGTAATCAAATGTAGTCTTTATATTAATCACAAACAAGTCAAAATTGTACCGTAACACATTACGTGTCACTATGTCATACAATTCCAAGAACTCATCCTACCAACTGATATCTCAGTTAAGTTAGGGATTATTTTTTAAAAGATACCACAATGAATACTAATCTACAAGAGTCATTAGGTGTTCCACATGTCCCGGAAGATCCATCAGTCCCAATTCAGAAGAAGATTTCTTCAATTTATTTCTTGGACACTGGGCGTCCTCGTTAGTGGACAATGGTCTAGGAACAATCCTTAACACGAACCTAGAATCAATTAAAACGTTAATTCAATCACAGAACTTAACGACTTCTATTAACAATTTCATATTTCATACGAGTTAAATTTTACTTTGTTCAAGTTTCAACCAATTTTATACTCAATTCGATATCCTACCTCATTATCCAATGCTTCAACCTTATTCTTAGGCCTTAAAAGGGCAATAAAAGCTCAATATGAATAACACTTAATTTCCAATCCTATAGCTCTTACAACAACAATTATCAAATGAGTCACTAGTATGAAATGACTCACGCATTCAATCAGACTTCTCAGAAAGGTACTAGTGGCATGAGGCTTTTGGGTAATGGTTCCAATGACAGCCTCAAGTGCAACATTCACCCTTTCGATTTCAATTTAAGAATTGGGTGACAACGAATCAGATGACACCTTTCCAGGTGGTAACGTTTTTTCAACCTCCACTTTATAAGGAAAGATCGTCATGGCATCGATATCGGATTTAATCTCGCCAATTCTTCTTCAATTTCACAATCAACTAATATCTACATTTCTACGAATATCAACCATTTGTTGGGATCATAAATATCCACAACTTGGTTTAGATCTAGGATAGCTAGAATTCCTACGAGAATAGCTTCGATTAATTTACTAGGGGATTTAGGGTTCCTTGTGACAATCTACGTCGTATAAATACCTCGTATAAATATTAAAATAATCATCAAACAATCATGTAATAAAATTACATCATATATATATAATCCAAGTTATATATATATATATATATATTAAAATAACACTTCTCAGTCTGGCCTTGTCGGTAACTCGGGAATTCTTCGGCACCGTTATAGTCAAAAGATATTTAGACATTTTTAGAAAAATGTTTATAGTTAAAAGATTTTGAAATGTTTTATTCAAAACGTTGATTTTTAAAAATCTTTCGTTCTCTATAACGAGAGCTCTGGTACCAAACTGTAACACCCCCAAAAATATACAACTCAATACAGCGGAATACTCGTTGGTGTTACGGGATAGCACATTACTCACATCATAGACAACGCTTAAAAATCGTGTCGTTTATTAATAAAGCATTTCCATTCATAAATCTCAGATTTACATAGGTCCCAAGTCATATTATTTCATACAAAGTTTTACAAAGTATTTGAATGGAAATTATTGTTTAAGTGCGGGCCATGAATTCTTGTCGTCTTCCCGAGAATTACCTTCAAGTACCTGAGATAAAACATGTTAAAAGAAAAGTCAGCGAAAACGCCGAGTGAATTCATAGAGTTTAATAAAATTCATCAATATAACATCGGTATAAAATTATTACCGAAAATCATTTTGTACAAATCTTTGTATTAGGCCATAAAATAGCCAAAGTCATTTTATACAAATCCTTATCAAAAATTATAATGTAGGCATTTGCCTTCGAAATCATTATACGAGCCACTGTCGTAAAAACATCTTACAATACGTCTTATGACGTTGTATAAAGTTAAATAAAAACCGTTATATGAGTATGGTTATGTAAAACCAAAACACAAACATAATATCAATAATATGACCCCGTATTGCTAGTCAGGCAATAAATCGTAATTCGGTGCGTATAGCAGTATTTCGTTAAATTGGATTACTATAAGCCGCATGACATTGTTACCTTACTAAACCAAACAACGGGTAGCTAGCCCGAAACTCAATCTGCCCATCTAAATTAGCGTGTCGTCACAAAGGTCACGCTATGGAAATCTTCTCATACATAAATTCGCTTACCAATCAATGTGGCACGACGGGGATCAACCATCAAGGCGCGAACTGTGGTGATCGTCCCCAAATAGTACTATTATATGCATAAGCGTCTACCAAATCCCGGTAGTTCACAATTCATGCTAATGGGACTTTTAGTGACATAACCTAACTTTAATAATCCATTTCATTTCATCTATCGGGTCATATAATCATTCATCGGGTCATACAATCATTCGGGTCCAAATCAATAAACAAACAATTGGGACAACTAGTGTCCTATTTCATAAAAACTATCATGTTATCTCCCTCGCGGGTTTATAAAACATTTCATAAAAACATTTAAATGAGTGCGAGGCTATGAACTCACGTTGATGTGGGAAGGCGGTTATCGACGATTTGGATGTACGGTACGTGCTTCAATCACGGAAACCTAGAAAAATAATACTCGTCTTAGACTATTGTCCAATGACTTTATCAAAATAACAAGTATGTATTCATATGATGATTTTATATATATGATGATGATCAAGTGGGTTTCTACATTCTCATTTACTCATGTTAGTGTTATGTGTTGGTAACTTTTATACTAGTTTACTAGTTTTACCTATTTACATGTTTTAGGCCCAATAAGCCTATTACAAGCCCAATACTTTATATTAGTCCATTTTACACCTTTATTATCAGTATTATACTTTTTATGTTGGGGCCAAGTGGGTTAAGCCCAATAAGTAAATTTATAAGTGTTTTAGCCCATTTTGTTGTATTATTAGTCCAATAACGTTAACTTGGCCCGTTAATGTCCGTATGTTATATAGTTTGGGTTTTATCGGTTTTTACTCGTTATATATGTTTATATATCAGTATATGAGTTTATAAAAGTTTACATTAACGGGTCCAACCGTCTAAGTTTTATTTAACAAAAACGTTAATTTTACGGTAATAGCCGAAAAAGTCGTAAAAATCATGTTTATAGTTTTATATCTTATAAAACTTATCAAACTACCATTTTTATAAAATTTCCATTTATTTATCCTTATACATATTTATATAAATGTATTATATAAGTTAGTGGGTTTTATTTCACATTTTATACTATTTTTATTTGAGTGCTTATATAATACTATTATACTTTAATTTCCAAAATCTGATTTTTACTTTCATGTTCACCAAAACAGCCATATCTAGAGTTCTATATGGAGATAGAAGCTCAAATTTTTATGACATAAACTAAATGATATGTGCTCCATTTAACTCTTCTATAGCTACTGTTGAATCAGCCTCTAAGTATTTTCTAAAAATCGTCCAAAACAGTGAACTCAGATTTGTACTCTAAACTTGGTTTGATCATATCTCACTCATCCTAATGATTCCATTGCATGGCCAACTCTAACATGTGTACAAGACATATTAGTTACTGTATATCCATTAATCTATGCCATTTTATCAGTTCATCACATGGTTCTTTACTGTTTTATACAGCCATCATTTTAAGCATGATTTTAACCTTTTTACATATAGTTTTTCATCTTTTTACCCATGATTATCAACACCAAATCCCCACACAATATTTTTATCATCATATATCATCATACATATATACATTTAAGAATAAAATACATGATTACATAATCAAAATTAACAAGAGGACGGGAAGAACTATCTTTATACCACCATGATGATGTAGGTTGTGATCAAAACATGGATTTTGATGGAGAAACTTTTGATAAACCAAGACCATCTTCAAGACCACCATTCTTCAAGAACTCCTTGTGGAAAATCAGCCCCAAGACTCCATAGAAACTCCTCCTTGGATGTTAAAACTTGAACCAATCTTCATCTTTTTGAATGGAGATTAACATATGTTAATTATAACAAATGTTTGTGGTTAAATTTTTGTATGAATGGGGTGTTTAATGGTGGAAATGGAACGGAAAGGGTGAGAGTTGAGAGAGAGTTGAGAGTTGTTTGCATGTAGGAAATGATAGTAAGTTGTTTAGCTAGTGGTTTTGAGATGGAAGTAGCTTAAGTGTAAGGCTAAGCTTACACTTGTAAGCTATGTGTTTAAATGATGTCACATCTTTGATGTGGTGTCTTGTTTAGGCTGTCCCATGTATAGTGGGGTGGGATAAATTATTTTGTCCCATCCCGCTAATTTACGAGTACTTCTCGATTCTAGTTTCCTCGATTCGCGTGCCCTGGGGTCGTTTTACGAAAAACGTTTTTATAAATTATGAATCAACGGCACAAAACGAATCTAATAAAAATTGTCTCATCAAAAACGGAGTTCGAAAACGTAAATACGTAATCCTAAGGTTTCCGGTTTAGTCGTAAAGGACGTTAAATTAAAATCGTAAGTCCTAATCTCTTCTCGTAAATTTGTGAATTTATGAACCAACACAAATTTAAAACTCCAATATAATATTCACGGATAAATTTATTTTCTGAAATGTCGGACTGTCACCAAATACGGTGTATGTAAACGTAAGCACGTAACGTTGAATCCTCCGGTTTAGACGTAGTCGACGCTACTTCAAGACGTAAATCCAAATTACTTCCCAAAAATAAGTGAGTTCATATTATAACATTAAAATAATGGTTTTAAATAATATTTGAGAATAAAATATCAACCATAAATTGACGGATTGTCACATCAAGACCATTATGCTTGAAGAAAATACCAAATCAGCCCTTCAAGAATCACAAAATTGCAAGAATTACCCCTGGAATCATTTTACAAAACTTTTGGGGGAAAAAGTGTGAGAAATGAAAAGTTGATACAAAGGATTTTGGCGTTGTTAAGGTTTTAAGCTGAAATGACAAGAAGAAGAAAGATGAAGGGTGAATCATGGCAGACAAAGATTGTTACCTAGACCAGTGAGTGGGTGACACCTGGCCCACTCACACTCTCCACCAATCACATTACACCATTCATCCACCTCACACTCCACTTCATCCGGTTTATATTAAACTAATCTTGGCGCCATTAACAAGTTTTTAAACTTAATCCAAACCAAAAACAAATTAAATACGCCTACTATTCACTCAAGAACACAATTAGGTATTCTTAATTGTGTTGTAATTAGGCCCTAAGATTATACAGATCCATGATTAAGCATCCCTTAATCATAACCCAACACCAAAAACACATGCTACATCACCAAGGAACCCCACATGAGATTCCCCTACTACACCTTTGAGCTAACTGCCTAATTTTGGACAGTCATCCAACGTCCAAGGATCCAGCTTACATTTCAAGCTTAATACAAGCCATTAGATCAACTTTTCACTTGCTAGCTACCACAAGACAACAAAATTCAGTCACATGATCCTCAAGAGTTCAAAACCCTACAAGGGAATTTTGGGACTTCTACAACTAGGGTTTTACGTTTTTCTTAGCATCAGTAGTTCACTTGTAGCCTATATAAAGGCCTTAGGGTGCAACATTTTCACTTTGCTTTTGGTTTTTCCTTGTTCACAAACCTGTAAATCCTACTTTCAGTTTAATGAAATTGTGTTTGAGTTTGTTGAAGAAAGATCAAGTGCCATTTAATTCTATGCTTGTTTATGTTATATGTTAACTAAAATTGAACCCTAAAACGTGTTTGTAAACCTTGTGTAAGAAATTGCACATTAGACTAAAATTTGATATTTTGCTAAGTTTCTTGGTACATCTTGGAATTTTTGGGCTATAAGCTGATCATAGCACCCTAATTATGATATTAAGGTGTTGTGAAGCTTATAACTTGGGGATAATCAAGAGTAGGTACAAGAAGTTGCATTAATCAAGTTTATTTTCCAAAAAGTCACCTTTCTGTTTTGATATTTTGCTTCTAACTCTGTTGAATCTTAGCAGGGTTGTTGTTGGAAGCTTGTGCTTGTTCTTGCTAGCATATAAGCTCTAAAATTCGTGGGTGTGGATGTACATCCATGAGGTTTGTCTTAAAACCTTGAAAATCTGAGAAATTTTGGATTTTTGGTGAATTTGTGCTCTACTTGTGTTCTTGTTGTTTTCTTGGCTTGAATCTGCTTCATCTTGCATGTTAATGTTGTTAGTATGCTAGATTAGTCACTTGGTAAACTGAATCACACTTATACTTGTTTAGTTTTTGGATTAAAAAGATAAAGGGGTGTTTGGGATTACCTGCTTTGAATCATAACTTGTTATTGTGTTGTTAGAAGTTTGAGTTTGTGCTTTGTATCTGATAAACACTTGGTTGAATGCATTTTGCTGCAAGTTATTGGGTTTGAAACCTCAAATCATAAATTATGCTATAACTACTTTATTTTAACTGTTTTTGACCTAAGATTTTGGGAAAATCTAGAAATTATGCATGCTTAGGGTTAAAAGTTGTTAAAACTTCATTAACATATCATATGTGATAGATTTGAGTGGTTGAATCTGGCTTGTTGGTCAATTGCATCAGCAAAAGTGAAAACTACATGTTCTTGTGTTCATCAGTAACTTTAAGTGCTTGAATCTTGCTTAATACTTTGAATCAGTGCATGAAACCGGTTTAGACTTGCTTATTTAAGTTTAATATTGCTTGTGTATGAACTTGGTTAAGTTTGGCTGGCTGAATTGTGTTAAAAGTGCTTATTGAACCTCAACTGCTTATGTGTTCATGTCTGTGTCAGATTTGGTGATTGATTGAATTAACTGTACCAATTGGCTGTTGTTGATTGTGATTTCTTTGTTGTGTTTGACTCCTCTTGATCACTGATCAATTGGGTGCCTTTGTGTAACCTGAATCTCCAAAAAAGTCACTAAAGACAAAAAAGTCAACAAGTCAAGCAGTGGAAAAAGTTTCCACTGCTCAACACCCAAAACTAGCCCCTGTTAGTACAAATTTTCAGTTAGCTTATCAATAAGCCATTTTGGCTTATCTAGCAACAACTTATTTTTTGTGATAGATCTTCATTATTTGACCCATTTGATTGAACTGGAGCTTATTGGACTTTGACTTTTTGCTAGAAAACCAACTTATTTGACTTTTTCATAAGTACTTATTTGCTTTTTCCAGTTTATTGAGTCAACTTATTTGAAAACTCTTTGTTGATTAAGCTTAGTTAAGTCATTTAAAAGGTTTTGCAATTTAAATCAGCTCGTGGGATAATCTAGAACTCAAAAACGACTATTTTGTCGTTTTCTATGGATTACTTTTTGCATTTTCAGGCTTATTCCTTTGGGTTATTTCAAATTTATTTTTACAGAAGTCTTATTTAGGTCAAGAGAAGCTTGTGTGTCTAAGTTGAGCTTATGGCATTAGCTTATAGCTTAATGGGCCAAAAAGCCTATTAAGAATAAGCTGTTGGTAATAAGCTAGCTTATATCATATTTTCAGCTCTTGGGCCTTTGGAAAAAGTTGTTCATAATCGAATTTTGAGTCAAGTAGTGGTTTTTGGGCTAATTTGGGCCCCTTTTTCTTATTGGGCCAATTCTAAGCACATTAAGGGACTGTTTGGACTTTAGCCTATTTTCTAGGCCCAATAAGGGTATTTAGGTAATTTCAACTTCATTTCTGTGTTATTTAGGTTAAAATTGGCTAGTTTGCAACTTTTTAGAATTTTTTAGGATTTTTGGATTTTTATTAATATTTTAATATTATTTTATTATTAAAAATTAAAATTCTGATTTTCTAAGTTTTTTATATTTTTCATAGACTCTATATACTTAATTAGGAATTTTACAACTTTCCAAATATTTTTAGGGTCTTTCAATTATTTTCTAGAATTATTTTAAGTTTTTATAGTTTTTAATAGTTTTTAATTGTTTAAAAATAGTTTTTAGTGGTTTTAAAATTTAGAAAAATACTTTTTAGCTTAATTTGGTTATTTTAAAGGTTTAAAAACTTTAAGATCTTGATTTGGACTTTTTATTAGTTAATTTTGATTTTTAGGTCTTTAATTAGCATTAAAAAATTAATAATTAATTAATTAAAAGGTTTTAGCAAGTTTCGATTTTTTGTAAACCCTTAGAATATTTTATTGGATTTTTAGGAATTTTTAGGATAAATTTTTAATTTTGGTGCTTTTTACGTTTTTACGTGTACGACTCCTTCGTCTTAGTTTAATCCTTAATCGTAACCGTCAATCTCTTCTTATCCCATTTCTATTTTCTTTCTCATAATCATATAATCACAAAGTTAATCATTTCTTAACACACACACCAAGCCTCCTTGAGAACGATCCCCACTTTGGGTCATAACTCGTGGTTTTCCTAAATCACTTGTTAACGCTTGCCCTAATTTGCCCTCTTTTCCTAAAGAGTGGTAAAAACACTACATCATTTTGGCGCCGCTGCCGGGGAGGCGTGTTGTGTTTTGATTTGGACGTTGTTGTTTTTATATATAGCCATAATATCTATTGTATTAGTAGCACTCTACTAATACGTATTATCGGTTTTTTGTTTTTTGTGTGAATACTATTAATATATTGTATACGTAGAACAATAAATACACAAGTACTCCAAAAGTGAGAAATCACAACCTTGACTTGGGAGGTCATTACCCAATCATTGTATTTGAATCTCAAACCAAAGAAAAAAGCAAAAATAGATAAATACTTTCGTGAAGCTCGATTTTGAAAAATACAAACTATAAGGTAGGTATAAGGCGGATATTATAAAATATATCCTAAGGAAAAAGGCTCTTAAGTGCTTCGCGCAGCCTCGTTTCCCCGCTTGCTTGTGAGTATTTGATTTTGAGAGCTAATCGAGGGTTTTGCCGCCCAAAGTATTATTAAGTATCATATATACTTTCTTGGTTTTATTTGATTAAACCCTCTTGAACGTTTTGGTGTTCCACCAACGTTCTAAAGTCATCGAAGGCGTTCACTTCACGTGATCGTTTTTATTCCTTGAGGCTTCTTTAATCAAGAGATTTGATTAAGGAGGAGATTTGTAGATTTTGGTCTACTTAATACAATCACAAAAATCCAAAAAAAGTAAAAACAATCAAAAACCACAAAAAAATTGGAAAAATACAAAACACCAAAAAGAATCTTCTTTGATCATCCCCTCGTTTTACTTGACGTTTATGCAAACTCGCTCCAAAGCAAGACGTGCACGTAAACGTCGTCAAAAGGATGGAAAGCAAACATCTTCTAGTGAAGAATCTCCCATTGTTGAACCCATTGTAGAAAAAGAACCAACCATGGCGAATCGTACTATGATGGAGTTACTTCAAGCACCCACCGAGGGTTATGGAGAGGCTATTGTGATTCCCGCTATACTTGCGGAGAATTTTGAGGTGAAAACGGGTTTGTTGTCGATGATCCAAAACAACAAATTCCGTGGTGATGAGAAGGACAACCCGCACAACCATATCCGCCAATTCAATCATCTTACCGCCACTTGCAAGTTTAAGGATGTTACTAATGACTCGATTAAGATGATGCTTTTTCCGTATTCCTTAGCGGGGCCCGCTAAAATTTGGTTAGAGAAAGAGCCACCCAATTCTATATTGACGTGGAAGGATCTCGTGTCTAAGTTTGTGAACCAATTTTTTCCGCCCTCTAAGACTACGCATTTGAAAAACGAGATTTCAAAATTTTCACATGAATTTAATGAAAGTTTTTCAACGACTTGGAATAGGTTTAAGGAAATGTTACATGAGTGTCCTCATCACGGTTTTTCCGACATGCATCAAATTGACACGTTTTACAATGGACTTAATGATCATGAAAGGGATTATCTTAATGCCGCCGCGGGTGGTAATTTTTTGTGTAAAACGGTCGAGGAAGCATTGTTAATCATTGAGAATAGATCTAAGGTGTATAGTCCTCGTAGCACGTCTAGTGTTCGTAAGGCTTCGTCTTCGGCTTCACCTTCTTTGTCTACTACCATCGATGCTTGCCAAATTGAGGCGAACTTATAAAACAAAATCTTTGATAAGCTTAAAGGTCTTTTGATTGAGTTCAAAGTTGGAGAACCAAGTGCTCCCGCTACGGCTAAAGCGGTTGAGGTTTCATGCATGTATTGTGGTGGAGGTCATGATTTCTCCGAGTGCATTACCAACGGTGGTAACACTTCGAGTGCCTACGCGGCCACGGGAACTTACAACCAAAACGATTAAGTTACCCGCTCTAATCAATTGACTCCACCGGGTTTTGGTTCAAATAAAAATACTAACAACAACTATCGAAAAAATCAAGTTGGTTTCAAAAACAGTTACAACAAGGGAAACTATGGTAATCAAGGGGCTAATAATCAAGTTTCAAACAAAAATCAAAATGATTTTCAAAACAACAACAAAAGTTTGCAACCTTTGAAAGATATTCCAAATGAATTTGTTGAATACGCTAATGGAAACGATGCTAGGTTTGACAACATTCAAAGAGAAATCATTAGCCTAAGATCCGAGTTTAAGAACGACTTGAAGAAAGAGTTGAAAAATGAGTTAGCAAATGAGCTTAATATCCATACCAACAAGATGGAAGGAAATGTAACAAGGTTACAACAAAACCAACAAAAAATGGAACAAGGGCAACATGAAATTAAGCAAAAGATGATTAAAGCCGAGAAGAGGCAATCCATGTTTGAAGACAAAATTTCATCTATGTTTGAGGCAATTATGTGTAAACCGTCTTCGAGTAGTCTTCCTAGCAACACCATATCAAACCCTAAGGGTGAGATGAAAGTGATTACCACACGTAGTGGTAAGACACTTAAGGAACCGACTCCTCAACCAATTGTTCATACGGAGGATGCAATTGAGGAACAACCCGAGGTGGTGGTCCAAAAGGAGCATGTTCCAATCCCACGAAGTACCACTCATGCCACACCTACGGTTGACCCATTACCAACATTGGAACCCGAGATTCCAAAGGCTATGCCTATGCCTCAACCCACACCACCTTTGCCCTATCCATCAAGACTTAGAAAGGAGAAACGTCAAGAGCGCGACAATTACCAATTTGAGCTTTTTATGAAAATGTTTCGTGATTTGCACTTTAATGTGATTTTCGCCGTTGCTTTGGTCATGATGCCTCGATTTGCCGCTAACTTTAAGAGTATGTTGAACAACAAGGAGAAATTTCATCAATTGTCTAGTTGTTCATCGGTTTATCTTAATCGCATACCTCAAAAGTCGGTGATCCCGGTAAATTCTTGATCCCTTGTGCAATTCAAGATATGAAAGAATGCTTTGCCTTGGCCGATCTTGGTGCTAGCATTAACTTGATGCCACTTGCAATCTTCAAGTCGCTCAATCTTCCTAATCTTACTCCTTCACTAATGTCTATCGAGTTGGCCGACCATTCCATGATTCCCGCATGTGGATTGGCGGAAGACGTTTTTGTGAAAGTAGGAAAGTTCTATTATCCGGTAGACTTTATCGTTGTCAATATTCCCACGAATCCTCAAGTTCCTCTCATTTTAGGTCGTTCGTTTTTAGATACGTCTATGGCTTTGATCGATGTTCATGCTAGAAAGATCACCTTACGTTTCAACGACGAGGAACTTGTTATAAACGTAACTCAAAACTCTCAAATTTCTCATGTTTATTCCGTTGCAACCATAAACCTCGTTGATATGATCGACGTGGTTTGCGAGGAATTTTCACAAGAAGTTCTAGGTTTTGGTGATGATGAAAATAGTGGCAATCCCACTATGTTAGATCCCATCCTTGATAACTCGACACCAACCTTCACTCCATTTGAAGGTGGTGGTTTTACGTTGGAAGAATTCGATGTTCCACGTACTTGTAACGAAGACCTCGACAACGATGAGGACTTCTCGGTTGTCAAGTATTTCCTTAACGATTTCCCATTTCCTCCACTCGAGGAGGTTATGAGTATCGAGCCCAAATCTTCAATTGAGGAACCACCTATCCTCGAGTTGAAAGATTTACCTCCTCATCTCGAATATGTCTGTTTGGAGGAGGGAGAAAAGTTGCCGGTTATTATTGCGAAGGAACTTTCGGATGATGAAAAAACCCCACTTGTCGATGTTCTAAAGGATCACAAAGGGGAAATTGCGTGGAAGTTATCCGACACTAAGGGAATCGATCCCAAATCTTGTACCCACAAAATCTTATTGGAGGAGGATTACAAGCCCGCAATCCAATGTCAAAGGAGGGTGAACCCCAAAATTCACAACGTCATCAAAAAGGAAGTCCTTAAACTCCTTGACGCGGGAATGATTTACCCTATTTCCGATAGCCCTTGGGTGAGTCCTATTCATTGTGTCCCTAAGAAGGGAGGAATGACTGTTGTGCCAAACGATGCCAACGAGTTAATTCCCACTAGACTCGTGACCGGATGGAGAGTGTGCATTGACTATCGTAAGTTGAATGAAGCCACTCGTAAAGACCATTTTCCCTTGCCCTTCATGGACCAAATGTTGGAGCGTCTTGCGGGAAACGATTTCTATTGCTTATTAGATGGTTTTTCCGGTTACTTCCAAATCCCCGTCGATCCTCGTGATCAAGAAAAAACTACGTTTACATGTCCATATGGAACGTTTGCCTATCGTAGAATGCCATTCGGACTTTGTAATGCACCGGGAACCTTTCAAAGGTGTATGATGGCTATTTTTCATGATATGATCGAGAAGACGATGGAAGTCTTCATGGATGACTTTTACGTGTTTGGTAATTCATTCACTTCGTGTTTGTCGAATCTTGAGAGAATGTTGAAATGTTGTGAGGAAACCAACCTTGTGCTTATTTGGGAAAAATGTCATTTTATGGTTAAAAGTGGAATCGTCTTAGGGCACAAGGTTTCGAAAGCGGGGATTGAGGTAGATCAAGCTAAGGTAGACGTCATCGCCAAACTACCTCATCCCAAAACCGTTAATGGAGTTAGGAGTTTCCTAGGCCAAGCGGGCTTTTATCATCGATTCATCAAGGATTTTTCAAAGATCTCTCGACCTATTACACATCTTCTTGAAAAAGAGGCACGTTTTATCTTTGACGAAGATTGTGTACGAGCCTTTGGAATCCTTAAGAGGAAACTTACCGAAGCTCCCATTCTTGTTGCCCCCAATTGGAACCTCCCCTTTGAGCTCATGTGTGAGGCTAGTGACTACGCTATTGGGGCCGTATTGGGGCAACGTAATGAAAAGCACTTCTTGCCTATTCACTATGCTAGCAAGACGATGACCGAGGCTCAACTAAAATACACTACAACGGAAAAGGAGTTCCTTGCCGTGGTGTATGCATTTGAGAAATTCCGACCTTATCTCGTCTTGACGAAATGCATAGTGTATACGGATCATTCGGCTATCAAGTATCTTATGGCTAAACAAGATGCAAAACCAAGATTACTTCGTTGGATTCTCCTCCTTCAAGAATTGATCACAAAATCGTTGACAAAAAAGGAGCCGAGAATCTAGCGGGCGATCATCTTTCTCGTTTGGAAGATCCTCACCAAAGTGTTTACGAGCCCAAGGAAATCACCGAAACATTTCCGCTCGAGACACTTGGTGTAGTAAATTCTAAGCTTGATTCTTCCACCCCATGGTTTGCGGACATCGCAAATTACCATGCGGGCAACTTCATCATCAAGGGTATGACGAGTCAAGAAAAACGAAAATTCTTTCGTGACGTCAAGTTCTACTTTTAGAACGACCCTTACTTGTTTCGAACTTGTGCGGATCAAATCATACGACGTTGTGTCTTTGGTACCGAAGCTTCTAGCATCCTTAGAGCTTGTCATGAGGAACCCACGGGTGGTCACCATGGTGCTAATCTTACGACTAAGAAGGTTTTTGATGCCGGCTACTTTTGGCCTACTATTTACCGAGATGCACATGAACTTGTGAATTCGTGTGACTCATGCCAACGACAAGGAAAAGCCTCACAAACAGATGAAATGCCACAAAATATCATCCAAGTGTGTGAGATCTTTGACGTTTGGGGCATAGACTTTATGGGGCCGTTCCCATCATCTCGTGGTAATAAGTACATCCTTGTCGCGGTTGACTACCTATCTAAGTGGGTGGAAGCTAAGGCTTTGCCCACCAATGATGTTCGTGTGGTAGTCAAGTTTTTGAAAAGCTTGTTTTCTCGGTTTGGAACCGCTCGTGCGATCATAACCGACCGTGGAACCCATTTTTGTAACGACTAATTCGAAAGGGTCCTAAGGAAATATGGGGTTACAAATCGGCTTTCTACGGCTTATCACCCACAAACGAGTGGGCAAGTCGAGGTTTCAAACCGAGCTTTGAAGAGGATCTTGGAGAGATTCGTTGGGGAAAACTGACAATCTTGGTCGGATAAGTTGGATGATGCTTTATGGGCCTTTAGAATCGCTCATAAGACGCCTATTGGGTGCACTCCCTATAAGCTTGTGTATGGAAAAAATTGTCATTTGCCAATTGAATTGGAATACAAGGCTTATTGGGCCCTAAAGCATTGTAATGATGACATGGAGACCGCGGGAAAACACCGGAAAATGCAATTAAATGAATTGGATGAATTAAGGGATATTGCTTATGATAATTCATTTATTTATAAAGAAAAGACTAAAAAGTTGCATGATTCTAAAATTAAAACCGGGTTTTTAACATTGGGGATCAAGTTTTGCTTTTTAATTCTCGTTTGAAAATCTTTTCTGGTAAGCTGAAATCCCGTTGGTCCGGTCCATTCACCGTGACTCAAGTTTTTCCATATGGTACCATCGAGCTAGCTCAAAATGAGGGCCCCAATTTTAAGGTGAATGGACATAGGTTGAAGCACTACTTTGGCGGGGAAGTTCCATCCTTGAACTACCTCGACCAAATCACCTTCCCCAATGATAATTAGTATTGAGGGGATCGAGTCGAGCTCATGACTCGGTAATCAAAAACGAGGTGCCTCGTGGGGGAGTCCCATGCTTATCCTATGTACATATTATCGCTTTCTAATGTAGTAACGTGTGGGGATTTGTGCCCTTCCAACCTTTGTTCCGTGGTTGTTTGTGAATTGTGGATTTTAGATGATCATGATTGGATCCTCTCGTGTTCGTTTTATGGGAGCACTCGTCGTTTGCTTTGAATACTTTCTCAATATCCATGATATATCCTTTTAATGTTCTAACCTTAGGTTTATAGCACACTTCATAAACGACTTTAAATTTAACGGTTACACCCTTTCCATGCTAGATTAGGCATTCGACTACGTCTCTAGTATGGGGATGTTTGCACCCCTAGACTCGAAACATTGAGGACAATGTTTAACTTTAGTATGGGGGGGGGGGGGGGGGTGGGGGGTTAATAGATACTTGCCTTGCCAAACCTTCACGCTTTCTAAAGTTTATCTTTTTGTTTATCGTTTTGTTGCAAAATAAGGCTAAAAATGGCCAAATTTTAAAAATTTTCTCAGGTTTTATAAGTGTTTGAAGACACGAATGTAGGTTTTCCAATGACGAGAATAAGAGTAATTTTTGACTCGACCGTACGTGTTGAGCACTTACCTTTGATTGCTTAACTTCACATTAGGCTAAGTCTCTTAAATGAGGACGAGAAATGATAGGGTTAATTATAAGTTACTATGCTAAACGTAGAGTACTCGTATTCTTTCAAAAACTCATGTGTTCTCGTTGTTTGCTTATTCTCCCTTCGCTTGTAAATATTTTTTACTTAATAAATATTGACTTTGAGGTTTAGTTGGGATTGTTGGGTTTCTAGTCTTTTCTAGTAGCTGTCGTGTAATTAAATTGGGAAGACATTAAGGTATCGCCAGCGTCACGGTTTTGAAGTATTGGCACCCGAATAATCAAAAGCTTCACCCAATAATAAGATTTCAAGTGCTCACCTAAATCAAGCAAACAATTTGAAGCCCCACAAGGCTGAAAAATCTATGCAAAATTGAAAGTGAATCAAGCCTTAATCTTTGAAGCTTTAAAGATCCAAAATTCGCCTTAGCGTGAGGATATACGTCTTTGGCTAATAAAACTACCGATGAGGTGGATAATAAAAGGCAAGACAAGACCGAAGTCATAATAAAAGCTTCATGGCGAAGTTGAATAAAAGATGGAGGTAAACCAAAGATAATAAGGCCCTTCCGTTAGGGGGCGTATAAAAGTCTTGGTAATAAGTCTCATGTTCAAAACCGTTATAAAACCGTGTTTATCGATCCTTCTTGTTGACTTAATTTTTTGACATCGTTGTCTATTAGGAGGGATTATTGGTTTGATGGTCTTGGTTACACCGTTATTACTCTATTTTTAGACCTAAATCTCTATTATCGCATATGTCAAACAATGTATCCTCGTGAAACATTCAAGACATAATAAAATATAAGAGATACAACTTAGGAAATTGGGAGGATAAGTACGTGATTAGGGCATATGAGTAGTGTTAGCATTACTAACTTATAATGACAATGATCTTGTTGCACGCTTGGCATGGAATTGGGGTGAAAATCGAGGACGATGAAGTTATTTCTAACGAAGCATTCACGTGTTCTTATTCTATGAACCTAAACGTCCTACATTATGTCTAAAACGCAAGTAGTAGCAATAGTAGTAGTGTAGCTAGTTTATCATTCAATAAAGTAAATAAAAATGAATTTTGGAGATGCTACGATACTTTATTCTAGCATTGCGTGAGGGCACGACAATGGTTTAGTATGGGGGAGTGATGAGACTGCTTTTATACATAGTCTCATCGTCCAAAAAGGGCTTAAAATGCATTAAATATTATGAAAATACCCAAATATATGCTTGTGTTTGTTGCTTGTGTATTTTAGGTACGGATATTGAGAAAATGACAAAAGATCACAAGAATCATGCAGAAACGAACACGAGAAACGAAGGCGCACATTGAACCAAGCCCTAATGAAGAATTTTCCAAGAAAAAACCCTTGAAGATTTGAAGATTTATGAAGAAGGGTCCTCCAATATAGAATAATTGACACTTTATACCCTTGTATATTCATAATTACAAGATCGGTCCCTAAAGTTTGTCAAAATTACCAAAAGGGCCCTCCACTTTGAAGAATTGGCAATTTTAGTCCCTCAACAAAACTAAAATGTCAATATTAGTCCTTATCAAAGTCAAACATACCAAGAAGAACTCCAAGTTACAAGAATTACAAATTTGGTCCTTTGAAAATGTCAAAATTACCAAAAGGATCCTTGACTTTGAAGACTTGGCAAAAATGGTCCCTCATCAATCATGACTTGGCAATTTTAGTCCTCCAAAATGTCAAATATACAAGTCAAGACCATTATCCTTGAATAAAATACCAAATCAGCCCTTCAAGAATCACAAAATTGCAAGAATTACCCCTAAAATCATTTTACAAAACTTTTTGGGGCAAAAGTGTGAGAAAGGAAAAGTTGATACAAAGGATTTTGGCGTTGTTAAGATTTTAAGCTGAAATGACAAGAAGAAGAAAGATGAAGGGTGAATCATGGCAGATAAAGATTGTTACCTAGACCAGTGAGTGGGTGACACCTGCCCCACTCACACTCTCCACCAATCACATTACACCATTCATCCACCTCACACTCCACTTCATCCGGGTTATATTAAACTAATCTTGGTGCCATTAACAAGTTTTTAAACTTAATCCAAACCAAAAACAGATTAAACACGCCTACTATTCACTCAAGAACACAATTAGGTATTCTTAATTGTGTTGTAATTAGGCCCTAAGATTATCCAGATCCATGATTAAGCATCCCTTAATCATAACCCAACACCAAAAACACATGCTACATCACCAAGGAACCCCACATGAGATTTCCTTGCTACACCTTTGAGCTAACTGCCAAATTTTGGACAGTCATCCAACGTCCAAGGATCCAGCTTACATTTCAAGCTTAATACAAGCCATTAGAGCAACTTTTCACTTGCCAGATACCAGAAGACAACAAAATTCAGTCACATGATCCTCAAGAGTTCAAAACCCTACAAGGGCATTTTGGGACTTTTACAACTAGGGTTTTACGTTTTTCTTAGCATCAGTAGTTCACTTGTAGCCTATATAAAGGCCTTAGGGTGCAACATTTGCACTTTGCTTTTGGTTTTTCCTTGTTCACAAACTTGTAAATCCTACTTCCAGTTTAATGAAATTGTGTTTGAGTTTGTTGAAGAAAGACCAAGTGCCATTTAATTCTATGCTTGTTTATGTTATATGTTAACTAAAATTGAACCCTAAAACGTGTTTGTAAACCTTGTGTAAGAAATTGCACATTGGACTAAAATTTGATATTTTGCTAAGTTTCTTGGCACATCTTGGAATTTTTGGGCTATAAGCTGATCATAGCACCCTAATTGTGATTTTAAGGTGTTGTGAAGCTTATAACTTGGGGATAATCAAGAGTGGGTACAAGAAGTTGCATTAATCAAGTTTATTTTCCAAAAAGTCACCTTTCTATTTTGATATTTTGCTTCTAACTCTGTTAAATCTTAGCAGGGTTGTTGTTGGAAGCTTGTGCTTGTTCTTGCTAGCACATAAGCTCTAAAATTCGTGGGTGTGAATGTACATGCATGCGGTTTGTCTTAAAACCTTGAAAATCTGAGAAATTTTGGATTTTTGATGAATTTGTGCTCTACTTGTGTTCTTGTTGTTTTCCAGGATTGAATCTGCTTCATCTTGCATGTTAATGTTGTTTGTATGCTAGATTAGTCACTTGGTAAACTGAATCACACTTATACTTGTTTAATTTTTGGATTAAAAAGATAAAGGGGTGTTTGGGATTACCTGCTTTGAATCATAACTTGTTATTGTGTTGTTAGAAGTTTGAGTTTGTGCTTTGTATCTAATAAACACTTGTTGAGTGCATTTTGCTGCAAGTTATTGGGTTTGAAACCTCAAATCATACATTGTGCTATAACTACTTGATTTTAACTGTTTTTGACCTAAGATTTTGGGAAAATTTAGAATTTATGCATGCTTAGGGTTAAAAGTTGTTAAAACTTCATTAACATATCATATGTGATAGATTTGAGTGGTTGAATCCGGCTTGTTGGTCAATTACATCAGCAAAAGTGAAAACTGCATGTTCTTGTGTTCATCAGTAACTTTAAGTGCTTGAATCTTGCTTAATACTTTGAATCAGTGCATGAAACCTGTTTAGACTTGCTTATTTAAGTTTAATATTGCTTGTGTATGCACTTAGTTAAGTTTGGCTGGCTGAATTGTGTTAAAAGTGCTTATTGAACCTCAACTGCTTATGTGTTCATGTCTGTGTCAGATCTGGTGATTGATTGAATTAACTGTACTAATTGGCTGTTGTTGATTGTGATTTCTTTGTTGTGTTTGACTCCTCTTGATCACTGATCAATTGGGTGCCTTTGTGTAACCTGAATCTCCAAAAAAGTCACTAAAGACAAAAAAGTCAACAAGTCAAGCAGTGGAAAAAGTTTCCACTGCTCAACACCCAAAACTAGCCCCTGGTAGTACAAATTTTCAGTTAGCTTATCAATAAGCCATTTTGGCTTATCCAGACCGGAAACAACTTATTTTTTGTGATAGATCTTCATTATTTGACCCATTTGATTGAACTGGAGCTTATTGGACTTTGACTTTGACTTTTTGCTAGAAAACCAACTTATTTGACTTTTTCATAAGTGCTTATTTGCTTTTTCCAGCTTATTGAGTCAACTTATTTGAAAACTCTTTGTTGATTAAGCTTAGTTAAGTCATTTAAAAGCTTTTGCAATTTAAATCAGCTCTTGGGATAACCTAGAACTCAAAAAACGACTATTTTGTCTTTTTCTGTAGATTGCTTTTTGCATTTTCAGGCTTATTCCTTTGGCTTATTTCAAATTTATTTTTACAGAAGTCTTATTTAGGTCAAGAGAAGCTTGTGTGTCTAAGTTGAGCTTATGGCATTAGCTTATAGCTTAATGGGCCAAAAAGGCCCATTAAGAATAAGCTGTTGGTAATAAGCTAGCTTATATCACATTTTCAGCTCTTGGGCCTTTGGAAAAAGTTGTTCAGAATCAAATTTTGAGTCAAGTAGTGGTTTTTGGGCTAATTTGGGCCCCTTTTTCTTATTGGGCCAATTCTAAGCCCATTAAGGGACTGTTTGGACTTTAGCCCATTTTCTAGGCCCAATAAGGGTATTTAGGTAATTTCAACTTCATTTCTGTGTTACTTAGGTTAAAATTGGCTAGTTTGGAACTTTTTAGAATTTTTTTAGGATTTTTGGATTTTCATTAATATTTTAATATTATTTTATTATTAAAAATTAAAAGTCTGATTTTATAAGTTTTTATATTTTTCTTAGACTCTAGACACTTAATTAAGAATTTTACAACATTCCAAATATTTTTAGGGTCTTTCAGTTATTTTCTAGAATTATTTTAAGTTTTTATAGTTTTTAATAGTTTTTAATTGTTTAAAAATAGTTTTTAGTGGTTTTAAAATTTAGAAAAATACTTTTTAGCTTAATTGGGTTATTTTAAAGGTTTACAAACTTTAAGATCTTGATTTGGACTTTTCATTAGTTAATTTTGATTTTTAGGGCTTTAATTAGCATTAAAAAAATTAATAATTAATTAATTAAAAGGTTTTAGCAAGTTTTGATCTTTTGTAAACCCTTATAATATTTTAGTGGATTTTTAGTGATTTTTAGGAATTTTTAGGATAAATTTTTAATTTTGGTGCTTTTTACGGTTTTACGTGTACGACTCTTTCGTCTTAGTTTAATCCATAATCGTAACCGTCAATCTCTTCTTATCCCATTTCTATTTTCTTTTTCATAATCATATAATCACAAAGTTAATCATTTCTTAACACACACACCAAGCCTTCTTGAGAACGATCCCCACTTTGGGTCATAACTCGTGGTTTTCCTAAATCACTTGTTAACGCTTGCCCTAATTTGCCCTCTTTTCCTAAAGAGTGGTAAAAACACTACATCACTTACCACTTCCAAAATCCCAAAAGGGCTATTTTTTCCAAAGTATAACTAAAAGGGCTATTTTTGCCAATTTTGAAACTAAGAAGATTAATTATGAATATAAGGAAGTAATGAAAGTATCAAGTTAGTAGGGAGATTTTTACTAAGATGTTCCATATCGGTATTACGTTCTGACTGAGTGGTTGGGTTTACGATTTAAAGTGCCCTCGCTCCTCAAACGTTTATAGAATGGCTTCCGAGTATGATGGCCCGAACAATGATGCTAGATTTACAACCAAATGATAATTAAAGAATATATAACCAACACTTAAAAATATTGAACAAAAAGTCAAAGACTTGATACTATACACAATGTATTAATCCAGGTTTGTGTGAGATCAAGTTGTTGTTTATAAGACCAAGTTGTGGTTTGTATGATAAAGTTGTTTATCTGTGAGTGAAATATATCTGATTATAGCTCGGATTCTATGGACATAAGGCGAGTTCATAGCCTCACTTTTAAATGCTTTATAAATGATTTGAAAACCCATGAGGGGGATATATGCTAAAAATGGAATACAAGTGTTTTTTGTATGCTTCTCAAATATGATTATTGACACTACGTTTACTTGTTGCCGTTAAGTCCATTTTTAATCGTGGACCGCTAATCATTTAATGAGCGCTAATATTGTGAATAGTAATATTGGAGACTGACATCTCCTATCTGGGCAAGTCGCGCTTGCTAGCAGCTGATGGTTCCTACCTAGGCTAAACAGATATGCTTTATTTTGCTTTTTAGGATGGTCCGGAAAACTTCCTACTTAAGGGCAAATTTTTTGGGTTTTTCCTGATAATGTCTAGTCGCGGGGTCAAGAGCTAGTGCAATAATAATAAATTGTTTTATGTGAGCGAATAATAACGTAGCTCAGGAAAAAGGATCTTGTATTCAAATTATTTGAAACCTATGAATTCACTCAACCTTTGTGTTGACTTTAAGCATATATTTCAGGAAATTTTGACTGATAGTATGGAGCAGCACGAGGATGGCATGAAGAGGCACAAGATTGAAATTATTATTTTAGATTTCGGAAACTCATATTGTAAAACTCTGAATTTTAATGATATATAAAGAAAGTTGATTTTGTCACTCTTTTGAGTTGTTTTCTATTATTATGACTTGTGTTCTATGAAGTAATGCCCCAGATCTATGTTCCGCCCGTAAATGTAAAATGGGGGTGTTACAAAATGAAAAGAACTAATTAAGCTAAGTTTCTTAATTAATTAAATGTGACCTGAATAATTATGCTGATAATTATTATAACCTAAAGTTTATAAAATGGCCATGTTTAATTACCATGATAATTCTATTAATAATTATATCCAAAGTCTTGTTATTAATTAATTTTAATTATACCATATATTAAATAATAAAATTAATTAATAAACATAACATAAAGTTTATTTAGCAAAAGTTTAGCCAAGCACCCCTCGTCGTGTTCGGTTCTACCCGAACCCCTAACCATGAGCCTACCGAGACCCGCGTGTCGGTCGCACGAAAACAACCAAAAAAACACCACAACCTTTTGCATGTGGCCTTGCCCCCTAATACAAGGTTTTTGTGCCAAGTATGAAAATTTGTTCGTCTTGGTGTCTAATCGAATTGATCTCCGGTTAAAAGTGTGACTCAATTATTTTTGGTTAAGAAAAAGGGAAGTTTGGTTATCTATTTCTAAGTAAAAAGGTAAAAGCGAAACATAATGAAAATAAACTAAAAACAATTAACTAATAATAACGAAACAATAATAAAAGTAAAACAAACTAAAGACAAATATTTAATTAAAAAGTAAATGCGAAAAATATTTAAAAACAAGCTAAAGACAAGTACAAATAATAAAAGTAAAACAAGGTGGATTTTAAAAACTAAAAATTAAAACGATATTAAAACGAATATTAAAACAAAAAATAAAACGTGAATTAAAGCAAAACAATTAATAAAAATAAAACTAAAAGACGAAATTGAATATCGACTCGAAAATAAAGTTTACTAAATGAAAAATGAGAGAATAAAACTAACGGGGTACTTTATAGCTAAACGAGGCAAAACCTAAAGCGGGTACTAAATAAAAGATAAAACTTAAACTTTACGAAAAATATTAATTTTAAAATTAGACGAAAAATTCAACTAAAAATACGTAACTTTCAAAAATAAAAACGGAACAACTTTCAGATAAAACTAAACCATTACGGAATAATACTAAATAATAAACAAGTTAGCAGGCAGGCAGCTGGAAGCTGCGAGCCAAGCACCTCAAATTGGAGCCAAACGAAAGCAAGCAAGCGCACACACACACCACAATTTTTCTTCTTGCTACAGTAGTTTTCGGAAGTAATTTCGGAATAACAATTATTTCGCAATAGTTGTTTTTCGGAAGAGTTCATTTTTCGCAAAAGCTACTGTTCTTTTCAGAATTCCTGTTTCTTAGCAATAAATCTTTTTCCCAACTTTCTTTGGAATAATTATTTTCAGAACTTTTTTCGGAATAATATTTTTTTGAATAATTGGTTTTTCAGAGAAATGACTAATTCAGAAAATGGAAGATCTTCGGAATAATTAACCCTAATCCGAAAACGATAAAACATATACAGTACTATTAAAAAGCAGAAAAATAAGCTACAAATAAGCTAAAACCAAATAAGCAGATAAACAAAACTCAATCTAAAACACTTTTAAGAAAAACTAATTCAACCACAAATCAAAAACTTAAAAAACACTAATAAAACTAAAAATTAAAAATCAACTTTTAACAAAATAAACTAATAAGCACTTATCTAAAAACTTAACCAAATTTATTTTTAGAAGAAGCTAATATGCCAAAATTTAAAAACTTTTAAAAACACTAAATAATAAAAATATTTAAAAACAACTTTTTATAAAAATTAACTAATAAGCACTTAATTAAAAATAAGAAAATTAACACAATAAGAACTAAAACACTATAAGCTATAAAACTCAAACACATAAAAACCAATAAGCACAATCAATCAAAAGCATCAATAAATCAATAAACATCAAGATTAAGCAACTACATGATCATCTAAATCAACACAAGATTAATAATAAAGAAAGGAAGAATGAGAATGATTAATTGAAAAACTTGATTAAGATTAAGATTAAGATTAAGATTAAGATCTAATACAAGATTAATGAAAAAGTTTAAAACATTAAAGAAAAGCTAGAGAGAGAAAGTATATTAATCTACTCCTAATCCTAAAACTAATCTACTCCTAATTTTCTAACCACCTCCTAATGACACATTAGGAGGGTATTTATAGGAGGAGTAAAATGTTGGTGCTTTCTTCCTTCTTTCATCTTGTCTCGACTCGATTTTAATTCTTTGTCTTTCTCGACGTCGTCTCGGGATTTGTCGATATAATTTGAACTCGTCTTATAATTTTCTTCTTTAATTAGACTTGGTTCTTCGACTTCATTAAACATCCGTCTTTAGACTTTTTCTTCGATAAATCTTCAGAATAGGCCTTGGACTTCCGTTCTTTTTGCACTCTTGATCTTTTGACTTCGTCTTTTCTCGTTTTCTTTGATAAAAGCCCGTGAAAGCCCGTGTTTTCTTCCTTTTTCATCTTTTGGTCCTAAAACACAATAAAAACACAAACCACGCATAATTCCGACATTTACGACATAAAATACACGTTTTGGCTTGGTTATTATTATAATTAAGTGGTAAAAGGATGGGTGTTTTCACACCTATCAAATCCCCTACACTTGACCATTGCAATGCCCTCATGCAATACATTAGTTACAAAGCAAGTTTTACATTTTTCATCATAATCAATCCACCTTGGCCTTTATTAAAGAGATTATAAAATATTCAAAGGAAGAAAACAAGTAAAAAGATCAAAAACTTACCTTAGGGTTTTGGAATGTCATGAATGATTATCACCCTCTAGTTTCACGTTCCCCATACCAAGCTTAAAAACGAGATCATTGTTATTATAAGTTAGCAAACTAACACAAACTCATGTGGCCCAATTATTCACTTAGACTCCCTTATTCCTAGGTGTATCTCTTATAATTTATTGTTGTCTTAAATGATCACGAGGATGCATTGTTGACTTATTACGATAGTTATTAGGCTGAAAATAAAGTAGGACGATTTAATCAATAGTTAGCTAAAGGACAAAATCTTTTAAAACTGCTTCTCGGGACCTCATAAAGTTCATATCTTGGCATAACTTGCTTCACGATTTGAAACCTTTCTCGGACCGATATTTGGCAGCGACTTCATACTTCGAATCTTTGAGAGATGTTCTTGAAATTATGGTCTTCTCTTCATAATAGGAATTTCCTCACTTGAAGTTTTTGAGATATTCTTCATACTTGGACCACGACTTCTTCATTTTTCTCCAATCTTTATTTTAAACTTTATATAAAACGATCCGCCTCCTTTTAGGACTTGGATCTATTTACCCTCATACCTTGTTAGGGCCTTTTTGGATAGACTTCTCCATGATCTTTAGGGGAGTATTTGCTTTCCGTCGTGTGTCTCGATCCTTCATATTGATTTTTGATAAATGATTCTTCACATCACTTGGGATCTTTAGCAACAAAATGTAGCCCTCATGCCTTGTTAGGGCCTTTATGGACTCGCCAATCTTCGCATCCCGCTTCAATAAGTTATGCCTTGGCTATGAACTCTAATTAATACCGAGCAACTTTTAAACGATCATGTGCTAGAAGCTAAGTAGATGGGAGAAAAAGCTTATAATCAACTCACATAAATTCATGAAAGAATACCAAACTTATAATTGACTCTATCATCTCTCGTTCTCCACTAGTTAAAATCTCAAAGAATGAGATTCGTGGATGCTTAGCCTATTAAATCAAAGTTTTGGGTTTTCAAGTCATCTATAGGATTTTGCAACTTCTTAGACTCTTCAAGTTTAGAATTCGCATTTTAAAGTTCACTTGATAAACGACTTTCTAGGATCAATTATAGGAACTTGCGAAAAGTTCTTGTTCTTAACCCGTGAGAGTTAAGACTTTCGCGTTTTAAAGTTCCCTATATAAAAGCCTAGCAAAACTTGACTTAAACACGTTAAGGATAGTAGCAAGAGTAAACTTAGATAAGTAAACTCGGGTTGAGTCAAAAGATTCATGACAAACTTAAAACCACTTTATTAAACTTTATTCTAGCAAAGAAAGTAAATAACGATAGCAAAGGAAAATACTACTATACAACTAGGCCAAAATAGATTAAAATTTTTGAAAAATGTCGAAAAATCAAATTTTCCGGTTAAAATGAGGACAAATACAAGGAAAAGCCCACTTAACTTCGATAAAAGTCCCCCTACACTAAATATAAACATTGTCCTCAATGTTTAAGCATGTGAGAGTGAACTCCCCTACACTTAGGACATTGTGCACGTTGTTTAAATCTTGCTAAGGAAGAGACAACTAAAGTGATTCCTATTTTAATACTGAAGAATATAAAATAGAGAATCAAAAGAGTTTAAGATAGAATCGGGAAGACATGAACACAGAATCACGGGTCGTCAAAATTCATCAAGAATGTATCTTTGAAAGCTCGAATCCCTGCACATGATAAGAAAGAAAACAAACACATACAAGGGTCTCCCCTACCCTTATTATAAAAAAATAGACAAAGATAGATAGATAATCGGGTTGCCTCCCAAAAAGCGCTTGTTTTTGTTAACCGAGTCACGAGCCTGACTCGTCCCCGTATTAAATGGTCCATGGCGAAGCCTCGAATGCAATACCGGGATCAAAGACCTTGTCCTCGTTCCCGGAGGAATATACAACAGGAGAGGCCGGAGGATAAGTCTTGAAGGGTAGAAAAGTCCTTTCAACATACGAGAAGTATGTGAAATCATGATCCACGGGAGGTGGGGTGGGTAAAGGAATCAAAATGTCATCCCTAAAATACATATGATTATCACTGAGCGGCAAAGCCGTAAAGGTGTCAATCATGGAAAGGTCAATGTCACCTCCCGGGTCAAAGCACTCATCCTCCGTAATGGTGTCTAAAAGTTGGGTTAAAAGGTGCTCGGGAGGGGGACTTGGGACAATATCTTCATGCAGGAAATTATCAAAAAGATTATCCCCCTCCATGTCATCATCATCAATACCCGGAGGTATTGAAAGATTGTCGATTTCCTCCATAGCTGTATCATTATTCTCAATTGAAGTAATAGATGGAGGTAGAGACTCAGAAATAGGAGCAGAATTCAACGCTTCAATTTTAGCAATAAGAAGATGAACTTTCAGTAATTTGTCGCGAAGAATAACATCTTCCACCTCATCTACAAGACCAAGTTTAGTGGTGAACTTCTCGTATGTCGGAGAGAATAAATCAACATCGCCTTCATCGCCCGGAGGAGAAGGAGAAATTTCAAAAGTGAAATTCTCATAGCATGGAGAAAAATCATCATTAAGAGCGACCTCGTCCGTAAGCTCAGCAAAATTAGGGACATCACAAACCTCATCAAAGAATTTATCAAGACCAAAATCACTAATCTCACTCGATGTATCACTATCCTTAGACGCATTAGGGATATCAAGAGTAGGAGTAGTAATCTCAGAAGATGGGTTGAGATCATAGATATCATCCTCGTCATCATCATAAAAGTAGTATGGACGCACAAGAGGAGGAGTATAATCACTAAGATTAGATACTTGTTCTTGTTTCTGTCGCTTTTCCTCCTCCCTTGCTTCGCGTATGCTAGCTAATTCTTGTTGAACGTATTCAAGCCACATTCCAACAGAAGGTTGATGATCGAGGGTGTATTGTGGGGGCTCAAAATTGTAAAAACCGGAATTATAGCACGGATGTGGCTCATAGTAATTCATCGGTTGAGAACATTTAGAACACGGATTTGGTTCATAATAATCCATCGGTGAAGAAAAATGAGGACACGGATTTGGCTCATAATAATTCATTGGCTGACAATAAGAAGTATCGTGAGGGCCCCCACAATTGTGGCAACACGACTATTGAGAGAAACCCGGTGCATTTTGTTGATATGGATCGTCATATATGGGAGAGGGTGAAATAGTGTCATTAGAAGAGAATAATGAATTGAAGTATGAATTGATCGAATTGCACGATAGACAACGACCATATTCGCAATTAGGGATATCCATTCCACACCGTTCGCATGAACACCATTGACAAGATTGGCTACCAGAAGATGGTCTTCCATACCCTACACAGTCAACAAACGAATCCAATAAGAACAATAGATAAGCAAGAAGAATACTTTTGGTGCAAAACTTCCAAAAAAGAAATGCTTTTATGATTTTTCAAATGTTTTTGGATTTTTGAAATTTTTATTTTTATAGATTTTTGAAAATTTTTGACACGAAAAATAACGTTCACGAGTGAACGGATCCCAAAATCCAACGCGTCTCTCACAAAAAACCGTTAATCTTCACAAAAAGAGCCGGCAGCGGCGCCATTTGAAAGTAGGTTTTTGCCTAGTATAAAAATTTATCGTCCGATCTTTTCGAATTGATTACTAGTAGAAAGTGTGACTCAGTCGTTCTTGGTGGAAAATAAAATGGTTTGCTTATCTATTCTACTAAAAAGGTAAATGCACAAAATAATAACAATAAGCTAAAAGCGATTAACTAATAAAAACAAAATAATATAAATAATAAAACGTGAAATTAAAACGAAACAATTAATAAAAATAAATCTAAAAGACGAAATTAAATATCGACTCGAAAATAAAATTTACTAAATGAAAAAGGAGAGAATATAACTAACGGGGTACTTTAAAGCTAAACGAGGCAAAACCTAAAGCGGATACTAAAAAAAAGATAAAACTTAAACTTTACGAAAAAATATTAATTTTAAAATTAGACGAAAAATTCAAATAAAAATACGTAACTTTCAAAAATAAAAACGGAACAACTTGTAGATAAAACTAAACAATTACGAAATAATACTAAATAATAAACAAGCTAGCAGGCAGGCAGCTGGAAGCTGCCAGCCAAGCACCTCAAATTGGCGCCAAGCACCTCAAATTGGCGCCAAACGAAAGCAAGCAAGCACACACACCATAATTTTTCTTCTTGCTACAGTAGTTTTCGGAAGTAATTTCGGAATAACAATTATTTCGCAATAGTTGTTTTTCGGAAGAGTTAATTTTTCGCAAAAGCTACAGTTCTTTTCAGAATTCCTGTTTCTTCACAATAAATCTTTTTCCCAACTTTCTTCGGAATAATTATTTTCAGAACTTTTTTCGGAATAATACTTTTTCAGAATAATTGTTTTTCAGAGAAATGACAAATTCAGAAAAAGGAAGATCTTCGGAATAATTAACCCTAATCCGAAAACGATAAAACAGATACAATACTATTAAAAAGCAGAAAAATAAGCTACAAATAAACTAAAATCAAATAAGCAAATAATCAAAACTTAATCTAAAACACTTTTAAGAAATACTAATTCAACCACAAATCAAAAACTTGGAAAACACTAATAAAACTAAAAAATAAAAATCAACTTTTAATAAAATAAACTAATAAGCACTTATCTAAAAACTTAACCAAATTGATTTTTAGAAAAAGCTAATAAGCCAAAATTTAAAAACTTTTAAAAACACTAAATAATAAAAATATTTAAAAACAACTTTTTATAAAAATTAACTAATAAGTACTTAATTAAAAATAAGAAAATTAACACAATAAGCACTAAAACACTATAAGCTATAAAAATCAAACACATAAAAACCAATAAGCACAATCAATCAAAAGCATCAATAAATCAATAAACATCAAGATTAAGCAACTACATGATCATCTAAATCAACACAAGATTAATAATAAAGAAAGGAAGAATGAGAATGATTAATTGAAAATCTTGATTAAGATTAAGATTAAGATCTAATACAAGATTAATGAAAAAGTTTAAAACATTAAAGAAAATCTAGAGAGAGAAAGTATATTAATCTACTCCTAATCCTAAAACTAATCTACTCCTAATTTTCTAACCACCTCCCAATGACACATTAGGAGGGTATTTATAGGAGGAGTAAAATGTTGGTGCTTTCTTCCTTCTTTCATCTTGTCTCGACTCAATTTAAATTCTTTGTCTTTATCGACGTCGTCTTGGGATTTGTCGATATAATTTGAACTCGTCTTATAATTTTCTTCTTTAATTAGACTTGGTTCTTCGACTTCAATAAACTTCCGTCTTTAGACTTTTTATTCGATAAATCTCCAGAATAGGCCTTGGACTTCTGTTGTTTTTGCACTCTTGATCTTTTGACTTCGTCTTTTCTCGTTTTCTTTGATAAAAGCCCGTGAAAGCCCGTGTTTCTTCCTTTTTCATATTTTTGTCATAAAACACAATAAAAACACAAACGACGCATAATTCCGACATTTACGACATAAAATACACGTATTGGCTTGGTTATTATTATAATTAAGTGGTAAAAGGATGGGTGTTTTCACACCTATCATCCCCGTCAAACCAAAGCAGCCACCAACTGCTTGTCGGTGCCACTTCTGCTCAAAACCACCCCCTGCTTCGTACAAACATCCCACCGAGAGTCATAAGACTCTCGGTTTACCACTGTTATCAACCAACAACCCCCGTAGGGGTGTTGGTGCTTGCGGCTGCCAAGGATCACCAGCCACCGACCAATATGAGGTGCGGCTAGCCGAGACCTCAACACCACCGAGAGCATGGAGGCTCTCGATTTACGTGCCACAACCAACAACCAAACTAAAACCCAATTTCTCCATGTTTTAAACCTTTAATTAACATGTTTTAATTATTGTTTTCAATGATTCAAGAACATAGAAAATAAATAAAAGATTAAAGATCAAGGATGTTAGCCTCAAAGTATTGAGTCAAACAAGAATGATCAGTCATAGGTTTATTGTGTATTGACTATTAGAATATTGTAATAGGTAGTAGAATAGTCGTAACAATATAGGCTTGATGGCTAGCTTAAAAGGCCTCTTTCAAGGTACTAAGCATTTATTCAAGTCCGACCCAATCAAACAATATAGCCCATTATGCCACATGTAGGCCCGGCCATATATACCTCTCCTAGCATGTTAGGAGAGGGTTGGTTGTTTCATTTTTCTTATTCTAATATCATATAGTTTCTGCATCTTCTCTCTACACTCTCTCTTTAGAATTCATATCTTTTTATCTTTATTTCTTATAATCTAACCATGGTGGAGTGAATAATAATGAAACAAAAGTTGGTATCAATCGCCACAGGTTAGATTCGTGATTGGTTTTTGTTCTTGATTTTGGTTCGTAAGATTTAATCCCATATACCTCACGTATCAATTATTTTTTGTGTTTTTTGGGCTCTAAATCTTCATATATATCTCCTACATAGTTGTGGTAGGGATTTGGGTTAGTTATTGTGGTTAAAAACGCAAGATTTTGGGGGTGTTTGGCTTGATTTTGGTGGAATGTTTCGAAGAACAGCGCATCTATCCGAGATAAAGTCGGCTGTCATTGTTTAAAGACCATTTTCGGAATACTCACTATTATTCCGAAAATATGTGGAACAATTTTTCCTGAAAATATTGCTTAGACAGTTTTTTCGAAAATCAGTAAGTAAAAGAGTCATTTCGAAAATCTTTAAAAGATTGGTATTCCGAAAAATACTGTCCCATTTATTCCGAGAATCTGGTGGAAAAAAAATATTCTGAAAATTGAGACTAAACGATATTCCGAAAATCATTATGTAAGACCCGCATAAAATACCCATGAACAGTAAATACATGAAAACCCGACTAAATTAAAACTTTCCATTAATAATATACGACATGTGTCACGAACATGTAATTACAAGTATTATGTATATTATTAATATACGATAAATGTTTACGCATAATATTTAATTCACGACATTTAAACACGAACATTTACGAATAATAATTAAGTCATGAAAAACAAATGGATTTGGTCTTGGGTTCGTGTGTAGCCGCGGTAAACAAATGGAACAAGGGCCTTATGTCCTGACCCAATTGGTAATCCAACTAGTAAAATAATACACCAGGGAAAAAATCACAAGAAACCCTAGTTCTCCTTCTCCCCCAGCCACGGCATACATTGAACACCAAGGGATTCGATTTTGAGTTTTGATCTGGAAGTTTTACGTGTTTGTATTTGTGTTTCAATCCTTAATCCATCCACGCTTTCGGTAATCATCAAACCTTCACCTTTTTATTAATTATGATTAATTGATTCATGAATCTTGAAAGTGTTTATTTTAAAAACATGTTATGGAAATGGATTAAACAAGACAAGGGTGGGTTTGGTTTTGTTTTTGGCTCGGCTGCACTCAAACCGAGAGTCGCATGACTCTCGGTGGCTTAATGGATCCACCAGCCGCAACCCCAAAGGGTGCGGTGGTGTTTGGTTTTGGGTCAGCCGCAAGCCAATGTCCCACATTGAGATCCTTGGTGGAAACAGTGAGAACCGAGACCTCTCATGGTCTCGGTGGGTACGTATGTCATGGTAGGGGGAACCCTTGGCTAGCCAGTGGGAACCCTGCGGTATCAATGGCTAACCGGCTGCAAGGCTAAGAACACCCAGTCGCCGGCTAAGGTGTTGTATTTTGGGTGTTTGGTTTTTGTCTCGGGTTTGGGGCTCGGGTACAATTTAGTTTAGCCAATTATTTTGTTAATTAATTAATTAATTTGATTTACATAAACTATTAATTAATTAATTAAAATCATGACTTAGGTTAAATTATTAAACTTAATAATCCATGTTATAACCAAAGTATTTATAAGGCATAATCAAATTAACTGTGCTTTAATTTAATTAATGCTATAAAGTAAAGTTTTATTCAAATTAACCATGACATATTATTAATTAATAAAACCATGCATTTCATTATTAATTAATAATTATTTTAGCCTAAGTATTTAATTTGATAAACTTTGCTAATAAATCATCATGACTTATGAATTAAGATTATTAAGCACTAGCTTATATTTTAGACTTATAAATCAAGCTTATTTCTATTTAAGGAAACTTTCTATTTTTAGAAACCTGCTATTTTTAGAAAGTTACTTATTATGACACTACAAGTATAGTAATACAAGAATACATGAAATACATAAACATAATATATGTAAAACATGAATAAGTACAGGAAAACACCTAAAACAGTAAAACTTGACAAGAACATATAAAATAAGCTAAGAAAACATAGAACCAGTAAAACACACAGTAATCAGACAACTCATACACGTCCCTTATTTATGTAGTATCCGTGAAGTCAGAGTAGACCGTTCAGCTTCCATTCTAGCTTCATTACTGGACATAAGGTACATATATTCTTTCCTTCAGTAAGGACAATTCTTTCCTATATTAGGATTCCCCGTCTGTAGCCATCTATTTTCTCCAGTATTTACGTGTCTTAAACACTTTCAGTATATGTTATGTTTATTTTAGATTTCCTGATTTATATACATGCATGCTAGTTTCACCTAGTTATGGGGGTTCCATAAACATAGCACTGGAGGCACCGATGTTATGACTCTTCTACGGTGAGAGTGATTGCTCGCATCGACCCTTTATTGTATTTTGGTCTATGTTATTCTTTTTAGGGGCGAATGGGTGAATCCTAGGACAAGTTAGTAAGATTTCATGGTAACTGCAGTGTGTGTCTTGCATCCATTACAGGAGATGATCCCTCCACTCATATTGTTATAATTAGAGGCAACCCCTCTAATTACAGATAAGGCACCCCTCTAAGTATTCATGCACGTTGATATAACATGACCTATATGGGATTTGGGCATATTTAAAATACAGTTTCAGTACAAATTAAACATAAGTCTTTTCAGAAATATTAAACCAGTCTATAAAACATACACCAGGTTTTCCAGGACTTACATTGTTTCACTACACTATCTTGTCATACTTTCATTTCATTCTTTACTTATGTTTATGCTATCATTTCATTGTCATTATATCCGTTCACTGAGCGTATTGGTCAGCCGTATATTTTCCTTTCCACGTCCCAAACGACAGGTATCCAAGGACAACTTGGAGCATTTGGATGACGTACATAGGATGGAAGCTGCCTTAGAGTTCTTCTCCTTTTGCCTCATATACTTATGCTTGCTTGGACACTTGTTTTATCCTTCCTATTCCATTTACTTTATTTATGTATTGGGGCATGTATGGGAACCGATGTTTGATTCCGGTTTCCCTTTTGTGGTCATTTATGTTTTAGGACATTACCATGCATGCTTTGATGACACGCCATAATTATCATGTAACGGTCCACTTATCAAAGTAGGGTGTTACAATTATGGTATCATAGCCAGGTTTCGACCTGTAGGCTCAATAACTCGACCTGTGATTAGTAGGTAGTCACCAGGGCTTCCTAAAGTGACAGTTGATTTTACTTATTTATTTCATGTATCATTGTTTTATGCTAAGTTTTTGACTAAGTAATGGTTGGTACAGGACTGGCCATATTTAGTCGCATGTGCTTTTAATTTGAATTTTTTCTTGTGAACCGACCCATAGGTGTTCACCCTTGCTCATGTCAATTTTATTTTGTGAAGCGACCTATAGGCGTTTACCCTTGCTCATGTCAATTTTGTTTTGTGAACCGACCCATAGGCGTTCACCCATGCTCATGTCATTTATCGTTGGCTATGCCTTCATAAACTATTCCATGCATCTCTTATGTTGATCCTATGTTTCTAAGAGATCAATCATGTTACTTTGTTTTCATTTTAAACTGTCAGATGGCTGTATAATGTCCATATTCCATTGAAGTTTTGAATAGTATGGATTGGACCCCAGCCATCCATATTTAGTCCCATGTTGTTTAATTCTATCCATGATATTTTTCCCATTGAAATTTGACAAGTATGGATTGAACCAAAATCATCCATACTTAATCACATGTCTTTTCTTCAAAGCTTGTAGGTGAAACCATAGTCATCCATTGAAACTTGAAAGTAAGGTGAAGACTCTTTCCCCTAATCCATCCATGAATATAATTTTTTCGCTATGAAATCCTCGACTGGGGTAAATCAACGTCGGACCCCGGCTATCCGAAGAAGGCGGACTGAATCGGAGGAGCAGAAAATGCAACACAAAAATGGGCGAACCAAAGTCTTGAGCGAAGGAAGAAGCGAATCAATCATAATGGAGACAGGGAGGAGCCCCTTTAGAGTTAGTTGGATCAGAACCAGCAACAGATCCTACTATTAGTTTATGGTCTCAGCTTTTCTTTACTATGTTCATATCTATGGATCTCGTGTACAAAAATAAGAAAAATAAATAGGCTGGTTTAAGGACGAAAGCTCCTGAACCCCGTCGCTCGTCTTATGGAGACTTCTGGGTCAACCCAACCTGAATGGGAGGAAGGGGGTCAGCCAAATAGCGGTCCACTTTATACGTTTGCTGAGCAGACCAATCAGTCATTTTTTGAGAAAAAACTATATTTAACATCTGTTGATTATGTTTTTATGTTCTTTATGACAACTATGTCTTCATGATCTCATGTTGATTGCGTTTTCATGATGATTTTGTTTTCGTACCTCCTTATGTTGTTTATGTTTCCATGCTAGACATGGATGGATTACATTTAATCATGCTTTCATGATAGTCATGGTTGGTTTTCATTAATCATGCTTTCATGTTGGCCATCATTCGACTCTATTAATCGTGCTTTTGTTCTTCTTATGCAACCAGAATTATGTCTAAGCCGGAATGGCTAGGCTATCATGTTGCTTGCTTTAATTTGGTTTTTTAAACGTTTAATTAATTATTTCTTTTAAAATCATGTCAGATGGTTAACACTCATACGGATCATATCATGTGCATTCCACGTGTACTCCATGTACCGTATTACATGTGTACTCCATGTACCATACTCCATATGTACTCCATGTACCGTATTCCACGTGTACTATACGTACCGTAAACTATGTGTATTTCACTTACAATACTCCATGAGTATTCTCTAGTCGATTCTCAATCATCTCAGGCGTATTCCACTTGCTAACATTCTACTAGATGTTAATGCTGCTCATAATTTGGAGAAGTTACAAGATGATGATGCTGCTCATAAGTTAGAGATTCTACAAGATGCTGATGCTGCTCACAACCTCGAGATCCTATAAGACGAAGACAAAGGCGTTAGATCAAAACGATCGAACGAGAAAGATGCTTCACCATCAGACTATTTCCATCAAAATTCATGTCTTTACCTGTTAGTTAAATGTCACCCGTCATTCAGTGGTCTTTTCAGTTATATGAGTGGGAACCGGTACCAGCCGGCCACTCAGCTAAATAGATTTATGAATCACAGTCATGATAAAGACCATCATGAAACAGACAGACAAGACGATAGTGACCGATGCCATAACAACAACTATCCTGGCAGTAACAACAGAAATTCAGTCACATGCATGATCAGGAGTACAAAGACCAGTATTCCAACCTATCCGCCAATTCTGGCATTTTAACCAGAGTTTTCAACTTATTCATTTTCACATCTGAAGACACATGTCAAGACATTTGTCAAGACACACGCCTTATGTATATTTTCTGAGGACACATGTCAAGACATTACTCAGGACACATGCCTCGCGTACATTTTGAAGACACACGTAGACATCCGTCAAGACACATGTCTCGCGTATGCTTTCTCAATGCACATGTCAAGACACCAGTCAAGACACATGCCACACGTATATCTCTCAAAGCACGAGTCAAGACACACGACTCATGAATCAGGCCACTAAAATTTCAGTACCATCTCCGGTGTATTGTTCATGTTTGGACACGAAATTTTCATCCTGTGTCAGACAAGAGAAACACATTTAAATGAGATCTGCCACTTTTGCTCCATCTATTAACATGGCACCCTAATTTCTCAATCACGTATTACGCATATCCATGACTAGAAATGACGCCGTTATATCAACCATGTATATAATGGTTTTCATTTCAGATTGACGACAAGATCCTTTCTTCTAACGCACTCCCTTGGACAGATGCGAGAACGATATGCTTTTGAGTATGGACTGGTTAACAGTATGACGCTACGATTTATCGCCAATCATATCAGATAATCTTCAACTTTGTCCAGGCTCATGAATGCATTCATCATGGTTTTATTACCAGGAAAATATGTACAGATTATTTCTGCTTTACAAGCACGTGGGTATTTATTATTCCATGGCTACGAAGATTTTCTAGCTACCATTTATGACGCCACATCTAAAGTTCCCTCTATCCATAACTAGCCGATTGTTTCATAATTCCCAGATGTATTTCCAGAAGAACTACTAGATATACCACCCATTCGTAAAGTGATGCTTGACATCGAGCTCAAGGAGTTGTAAGAACAACTACAAGATGTGCTGGAACGAGGTTTTATTCGCCGAGTGTATCGCCTTGGGGTGTATTGGCTCTGTTCATTAAACAAGAAGGACGGTAGCATGAGAATATGCATCAATCACAGTAAATTGAACAGGATCACCATTCATAATGAACGTTTATTAACATCATAAAAATTATATAAAAACCTAAACGAGATCAAAGCACACATATAGCGGAAGCGATTTAACAAGATCATAATTAACACAATTATAATTAATCGAATGGGGTTACATACCTTTACGCTAAAGCAAATCCACAAGACGAAGAACGAATGACCAATTAGGGTTTATAACGAACACCACCAAGATATAGTCTAAAGTAAGACTATATGTAACACCCCACTTGGATAAGTGGATCGTTACGTGTACTTATGGCGTGTCATCAAAGCATACAAGGCAAATGTCTTAAAACATTAACTGACCATAAAGGAAATACCGGAATCAAACATCGGTAGTCCAGACATAAGCTCAAACATGAATAATTAAGACTGAGAGGAAGGAATAAAAAATGTCCAAACAAGCAAAGTAATGTATAAAGTGCATAAAGTAAAGAAGTTTGGATAGCTTCCATCCAAATTCACATACTCTTAGAATCCTAAGAACGTCCCTGTGTACCTGCCGTTTGGAACATGAAAGGAAAACTACGGCTGTGCATAACACCCAGTGAACGAATATAAAGCCTGATAAAAAGTACTGGAATGAAACAAATAACCAATACTGAAACTATAATACTGATATGTAAAGTGAAACGGAAAATTGTGTATGTTCTGAAAAGTCTGGTTTATAATTAGTAACGCCAAACTATTATCTGTTAAATCTGAAAACATGCATTTACTGTATTTTAAGTGCTAAGAGCTTATATATGTCATGTACTGTAAAAACGTATGCATGAATACATAGAGGGGTGACATCGTCATGCTGTATAGGGGTGACCTTTAACTGACAAGTTGGGTGGAGGGATCCTCCAATGTGAAGGATGTAGAGCACACACCACATTCACCTGATAAGCTGTAAACTGATAACCTAGGATACACCCATACGCCCCATTGATAATACTGATAAATGGCCAATCTTTAATAAAAGGGACGCTACGAGAAATCACTCCCCCGTAGAGGAGTCATGACACCGGTGCCTCAAGTGTCATGGGTACGGTACCTCCGTAACTAGTAGATAACTGGTCATGCATGTATATAAAGATCAGGAAATTAATATAGTTATCATGGCAATCATGTAAAGTTTTAAAACATATAACTAGGAAAACATTTGGCTGCAGACGGGGAATCCTAATCATGCATAGGAAAGGAAGTCCATACTGAAGGACGGGAAATCCGTACCTTGTGTCCAGTAACGGATCGAAGACGGACAGATGAAACCCCTACTCTGCCTTCACAATAGCTACACGAATAAGGGACATGAATGAGTTGTCTGATTACTGTTTACTGTTATTGATTCTTACTGTTCTTAACTTGATTTATTATGTTCATGTATTGTTGTACTGTTTTGGGTATAATATGATAACTCTGACAGTTCTCTAGTATTTACTGATTAGTGTATTTCCTGATTAGGGTATAATATTAGTGTATTTCCTGTACTCTGATTAGTGTATCTTCCTGTAGTCTGATAAGTGTATAACATGTATTCTTATATAATTATACTGTTATAAGTAATCTGCTAAAATAGAAAGTTTCCTAAAATAGAACGTTTCCAAAAAAGGTATCAAAATAATTTAATGATTTAATAATAATCAAGTATTAAATAAGCAATTTAATATAACGTGATTAATTTTAATTAACGATAATTAAATTAGAGTGAAAAGGTTTATAACTTGATTAGTTTAATAAAACAATTTAATTAACACATACTTTTAAATCGTTAAAAACGTAAGCGTCTTGTAAAACTTTTCGAGTCACCCGAACCTGAGTCAAAATCAAACCCCAGAACACCCATGTCTCGGTTAGCCCAAAACCGAGCCCACACAGTCACGTTTGTGTCCCCCTGCTGACGTCAAACAAACAGCAGCCACCGGCCTATCCTGGCAGTCACTGCCGCCCATGTGGTTCCCCATGCGCTGCCTATACTACCCACTGGCCATGCCAGCTTTCCCCCTGTTGGTTCACTACTCCCCCCGTCCTATTATTCTACCCACTGCTGCCCACAAGAGATCCACCGAGACCCTGGTGGTCTCGGTTGCCACTACTAACAACAAACACCCCCTGTTGGTTTCCACTGTTATATACAAACACACCCTGTGCCCAAACCCAAACACCCCCTTGCTGTAATCAAACGCCCCTTGGTGGCTTGGGTTTCGGCTGAACAACAACTGGCCACCACCGAGAGTCTAGGACTCTCGGTTTGCGTGTACCCCGACCAAAACACAACAATAATCCCATCTTTTCCATGTCTAATCATATTAATTTTGTATAACATTTATTAAGTTAACTGATTAAGAATTAAAGATTAAGGTTAATTGATTACCGAGGGAGAAATATTAGGAATTAGGACGCGAATACAACCCGTAACCGAATCACAAAATGAGATCAAGGAATCTGTCACCATTGCCCTTTTTTCTGCCGGTGGCCTCCACTCCACAAACCCTAACTCTGTTTTTATTTTTTTGTAAAAAGAAAATGAGAAAACCTCTTGTTACTTTATTTTTAACATGGACTGGGCCTCGAGCCATTCTCCTTTCTTCTTGATATTAACCTCCAACCTAAATACATATATGTAAGTTTTCATTTTCTTTTTGTGTTGTAATTTTAGTCGTTCGTGTTCGCTTTGGATTCCCGACGTGTATTAATTTATTTTCTTGAAGAGTAATACTTACGTAATATTAGAATAACTAATATTAATTATTTTCAAAATAATTAATTACGTCACTTTTAAATAAAACTGGGACTGTGTATACTTAATGTTCTTGGATTTTAAATACGGGTTTTACAACTCTTCCCGTCTAAAAAAATAATTCGTCCTCGAATTAAGGATGCGATAATGCTGCGGCTTTACAACTCCCTCTCTAAAAGGAAAATTCGTCCTCGAATTAAAGGTAAATTAAGCTGGTGAAGTTATAAGAGCTGAAAGGACACATAGGCTGAAAGAACATGAAAGCTGAAAAGACATAAAAAATGAAGAGACATGAACGTGACATGACTAAAGAGAACATGGGATGTGACATGGCTGAAGAGGACATAGAACGTAACATGACTGAAAGAACTTAACTGGATTATTGAAGGAAAATGATGAGAGGTCCGGATTGACTCCTCCGTTCTGAGTGGGTTCTCGCTCGAAACGACTCCTTCAAAGGTCTAAACACAATGAAAATCTTGGTCCTAATGACCCTGTCCTGACGATGATGAATAGTTTCTGGTTCCATACTTGAGATGGATTTTCCGAATTTGGTCGAATGAATAAAATATGACACGTAGGATACATGAAACGATACGTACAATTAACATGAAACGATGACTTCTATATTTCTGAGCAAAGCTGCTGAAAACATATTGGGACGAACTACGTGAACAATTGTGAACGTGCTACGTGAGCAATTTGTGAACGTGGTTCGCGATTATATGAAGAACACTGTGCATGGAGTATCTCGTGAATGTGATACGTGAAACATAATGTGAATGTGATACGTAAAACATACCGTGAACGTGATACTAGGACATATCATGAACGTATGCTGACTGAGGAAGGAATGTCAAGCGATACGGCCTGAGACGTGAAACGTTTGCCTGGTATGGAAAGGCTATGCTAAACTTGAGTCTGGTTTCTTAAGCTTTCTGTAACTATATTCAATAACAAGCTGTGAAACGTGTATCGTGAGATGGAACACGAACCTGAACGTGAACAATGTCATTAATGCGAACGTGAACTTAAATCATGAGATAGCACAAAATATGGAAGGAAACAACATCATAATGTGAATGTGAGACGTAAACGTGAAAATAGACATAAGCGTGGCGTAAATGTGAAGGTGAAAATGATCATGAACATGAATGTCTGTCTGATATGATGGTTAATGTAATACCTTGAAATCGTACGATCTATTGCTGAATTTCCTGCAGATCTGCTACTGCGTAATCCCTTCGGATGAAAGAACCCGTGCAGGCTGCGTTAAATGGTCGAAAATGACTTAGATGATATCATACTTCTGCTGAGTCTGTGGTAACTGATAACAACTTCCATGGAATCTTGTATCATTTCTGTTAATGGTTGTAATAACTCACTAGCATGTCAGTGTTATATCTTGAACTTGCTGTCATGTCAGGCATCAAGATATGAAAATAGCTTCATCGATGTGTTATACTGCTTCTATAAAAATTCTATCTGGGATTATGGTACATTCTTGTGGAATCTATAAAAATAGTCATGGAAGTACTATGAGTTTTGGTAAATTAGACCTCTTCTAGCGTAGGGTCTTATGGTATACCAGGTTTTAGTGTAGGTTCTCCCCATTATGCGTAAGCTTAGTTATGGAAAGCCTATCGTAAGAACTGTCAGCAATTTCTGCGGTAGTAGTCAATGAATTCTAGAGATTTCGTTCTTCAGTCGTAGACGCCAGTCTTGACCAATCTGGTGATGGACTTCACCTTCGCAGGATTTCTAAAATTTGTTTTTGCTAAAATAACGTGGCCCAGAAATGCCACCTTGTTCAACTAGAAATCACATCTGGAAAGCTGCGTATATAATTTTCCCCTATTTGAGAATCTGTAGGATCGTGAAAAGATAATTCTCATGTTCTTTTCTAGAATTTAGCAGATCAGAATGTTATCGATGAATATACTGGCGAACTTGTCTAAGAATTCGTGGAAAATTTGTTTCATCAATTTCGTAATATAGCTGGAGCATTTGGAAGCTCAACATTATAAATCAACATTTTAGAGAGACCATAACGTGTGCATAAGCAGTCTTGGAAGTATCCTATTCTTTCTCTCATCACTGATGGTAGTAAGATCGCGAAGTTTTCTTGGGAGAATGTTTAAGATTTCGTAACAGATCAGATAAACTTCTATACGTGGAATGAAAATCGATTATGAATGATGAAAATGTCAATTTTTTTTGTGTGGTTGATACATGATCTCATGTTACCGGCCTTCTTCTTGACGGTACACTCGACGAATAAATCCTCGTTCCAGGAACACTTGCAGTTAGTCCTGCAGTTCCTTTAACTCAACTAAAGCCCTGTGATAAGGAGTTTTGAAAATAGGTTCCGTCCTTGAGAGAAACTCGATGTTAACTCCGTCTCGTGGTTAGGAAATTTTTTGTTTATGGAAACCCTTCTGGAACTACATCTGAACACTCTGAAAAAAAAATCTGCTGGTCATGGATTAAAGTAACTTCAGAAATTGGGTCATGACTGATAGCTAGAAAGTCTTCGCTTCTATGGAATAAAAAGTCACACGCTTGTAAAGCTGAGACAATTCGTACTGATTTTTCTGGCAGTAATAATAATGAATGTATTCAGAAGTTAGTAAGACGGATCTTGTCTTCAACTGAAAGGAATTTTTTCATAAATATGGGTGATGATATGGAGTCTTTTCTGGCTGGGGGGTAGGTAATACATAATCTAGGACAAAGCTATCATACGAATACGCGGAGTATACACGACAGATCTCACTGAATGTATTCATCTGTAATCCTACAGAATGAACTCTATGTGTATAAGATGTACAATACTCCAGTGGTGGTAATTGAACCTTTAATGGTCTGATTTATGCATGACATAACAGAACGGTTATACCCCCCTGGAGGGTACCCTGAATTTCTGAGGGCCCGGTTTAGAAGACATACTGAAGTTATGAGTCTTGACTCGTGCCTTGAGAAAATATTCGTATGACATGTATCATGACTGGTGTCCTGACAGGTGTCTTCTAAAATAATACTTGAGACTTGTGTCTTAATTGATGTTTTGACATGTGTTTTGGTAGGTGGATACGAATAAGGTTGAAAAATTTTGGCAACTGCTAGGATTGGCGGACCGGTTAGACTGCTGACCTCTATATTTCTGGTCACGTCCGTTCCGGAGTTTCGATGGTTACTGACTGATTAATTATTAGCACGGTGGTTGTCAACACCGCCTTATCTGTCAGTTTCATGATGGTTATTATCATGACCGTGATTCATGTTAGCTATTTCTGCTGAGTGGCCGGCTGGGTACCGGTTCCCACTCTTCTGACTGAAAATAGCTTTGTGACGTGTGACATCTTAACTAAGGAAATAAAGGCATGGAATGGGATGGTAGCGTCGGATGGTTGAAGTATATTATTGTCTGGAATTTCATATCTATAGTCTCTGTTCTTGCTCTGTAAAATCTTCATATTATGAACAACATCAACATCTTGTGGAATCTCCAACTTATGAGCAGCATCAACACCTTGTAAAGTCTCCGAAATATGAGAAGCATCTGTATCTAGTAAAATCTCTAACTTATGAGTAACATCAACATCTGTACAATAACGATAAGTGGAGCAAACGCCTGAGGTGGTTGAGGATCGATTAACAATTCTCATGAGTAAGGTACATGGAGTACACCTGGAATACTTTACATGAAATAACCATGAAATACTGTACATGGATTATACTGGATACACTGTGCATGAAGTACACATGAAATACTGTACATGGCACCGATGGCAAATTTTATGGGATTATTGGTACTGGTGTCAATCGTCTGACATGATCAAAGGAATTAAATTGATTTAACCGGTTTAGCAAACCAAACTGAAACGAGGAACATGATAGCCTGACAATTTCTGCGTAGACTTAATGCTGGTTGTATAGAGGCTCAAAAGTATGATTAAACGGAATTTCAACAATGGCCAGCATGAAGACATGATTGATGAAGACCAAACATGATTTATCCTGAAACAGGATTTTACTGTAATCCCTCCGCGCCTTAGCATGAAAACATCATCACCCTGTTGATGACATAATCCTCATAAGGAGACATGAAACATAATCAGCATGAATACGACATGAACGTGAGGTTGTGAGAACTTGATTGATACAAAGAACATAAGATTATTGTGACAATCCGTCAATTTATGGTCGATATTTTATTCTCAATATTTATTTGAAAACATTATTTTAATGTTACATTATGAACTCACTTATTTTTGGGAAGAAATTTGGATTTACGTCTTGAAGTAGCATCGACTACGTCTAAACCGGAGGATTTTACGTTACGTGCTTATGTTTACATACACCGTTTTTGGTGACAGTCCGACATTTCAGAAAATAAATTTGTCCGTGAATATTATTTTGAGATTTTAAATTTTTGTTGGTTCATAAACTCACAAATTTACGAGAAGAGATTAGGACTTACGATTTTAATTTAACATCCTTTACGACTAAACCGGAAACCCTAGGATTACGTATTTACGTTTTCGAACTCCGTTTTTGATGAAACAATTTTTATTAGATTCGTTTTGTGCCGTTGATTCATAATTTATAATAACGTTTTTCGTAAAACGACCCGAGGGCACGTAAATCGAGGAAACTAGAATCGAGGAGTACCCGTAAATAAATGAGAACGAGACAAGTGGGACACTTGTCCCACCCCCACTATAACTGGCCATAACTAGCAACACAACACCCTTAGGTGTCAAGTTGCAAGCTTAATGCTTACACTTGTAAGCTAAGCTTACAAGCTAAGCAAACTTTTCCACCAACACATCAAAACTAGCACCACAAACCACTTGCTCTCATTTTCCACCATGCAAAACTCACACAAACTCTCTCTTCCTCTTGTTTATGCCGTCCACTTCACCATCCATAACCATCATTTGATCTAAATTTAACCACAAATCTTATGTTATTCTTGCATAAGATGATGTCCTTTTGAAACCCTATTGATTGGTGGTGATTATAACATCCAAGGAGGAGTTTCCATGGAGTCTTGGGGATGATTTTCCACAAGGTTTTTATGAAGAATGGTGGTCTTGAAGATGGTCTTGGTTATTCACAAGTTTCTCCATCAAAATCCATGTCCAAATCACAACCTACATCATCATGGTGGTATAAAGATTGTTCTCCTCATCTTCTTGTTAGTTTGATTATGTAACCATGTATTTTCTTTCCTATTGTATATGTATATGATGAATATATGATGATAAAATTATTGTGTGGGGATTTGGTGTTGATAATCATGGGTAAAAAGATGAAAAACTATATGTAAAAAGGTTCTATGGCAGTTTTGGTGAACATGAAAATAAAAATCAGATTTTGGAAATTAAAGTATAATAGTATTATATAAGCACTCAAATAAAAATAGAATAAAATGTGAATTAAAACCCACTAACTTATATAATACATTTATATAAATATGTACAATGATAAATAAATGATACATTTTATAAAAATGGTAATTTGATAAGCTTTATAAGTTATAAAACTATAAACATGATTTTTACGACTTTTTCGGCTATTACCGTAAAATTAACGTTTTTGTTAAATAAAACTTAGACGGTTGGACCCGTCTAATGTAAACTTTTATAAAACTCATATACTGATATATAAACATATATAACAAGTAAAAACTGATAAAACCCGAACTATATAATATACGGACATTAACGGGCTAAGTTAACGTTATTGGACTAATAATACAACAAAATGGGCTAAAACACTTATAAACTTATTTATTGGGCTTAACCCATTTGAGCCCAACATGTAAAGTATAAATACTGATAATACAAGTATGAGATAGATTAATAAAAGTTAATGAACTTATAATAGGCTTATTGGACCTAAAACACGTAAATAGGTAAAACTAGTAAACTAGTAAGAAATTACCAATACATAAACACTAAAATGAGTAAAAGAGAATATGTCAACCCACTTGATCATCATATATATAATCATCATATGTATACATAATTGTTATTTTTATAAAGTCATTGGACAAAAGTCTAAGACAAGTATTATTTGTCTAGGTTTCCGTGATTGAAGCACGTACCGTACGTCCGAATTGCCGATAACCCGCCTTCCCACATCAACGTGAGTTCATAGCCTCGCACTCTTTTAAATGTTTCTATAAATGTTTTATAAACCCGCGAGGGAGATAACATGTTAGTTTTAATAAAATAGGACACCATTTGTCCCGATTGTTTGTTTATTGATTTGGACCCGAATGATTGTATGACCCGATTGTATGACCCGATAAATGATTAAATGACCCGATAGATGAAATTAAATGGATTATTAAAGTTAGGTTATGTCACTAAAAGTCCCATTAGCATGAATTGTGAACTACCGGGATTTGGTAGACGCTTATGCATATAATAGTACTATTTGGGGACGATCACCCCAGTTCGCGCCTTGACGGTTGATCCCCGTCGTGCCACATTGATTGGTAAGCGAATTTATGTATGAGAAGATTTCCATAGCGTGACCTTTGTGACGACACGCTAATTTAGATGGGCAAATTGAGTATCGGGTTAGCTACCCGTTGTTTGGTTTAGTAAGGTAACAATGTCATGCGGCTTATAATAATCCAATTAACAAAATACTACTATACGCACCGAATTACGATGTATTGCTTGACTAGCAATACGAGGTCATACTATTGATATTATGTTCGTGTTTTGGTTTTATATAACCATATTCATATAACGGTTTTTATTTAACTTTATACAACGTCATAAGACGTATTGTATGATGCTTTTACGACATTGGCTCGTATAATGATTTTTAAGGCAAATGCCTATATTATGATTTTGACAAGGATTTGTATAAAATGATTTTGGCTATTTTATGGCCTACTACATGGATTTGTACAAAATGATTTTCGGTAATAATTTTATACCGATGTTATATTAATGGGTTTTATTAAACTCTATGAATTCACTCGGCGTTATCGCTGACCTTTTCTTTTAACATGTTTTATCTCAGGTACTTGAAGGTAATTCTCGGGAAGACGACAAGAATTCATGGCCCGCACTTAAACAATAATTTCCATTCAAATGCTTTGTAAAACTTTGTATGAAATAATATGACTTGGGACCTATGTAAATTTAATATTTATGAATGGAAATGCTTTATTATTAAACGACGCGATTTTTATGCGTTGTCTATGATGTGAGTAATGTGCTATCCCGTAACAGCAACTAGTCTTCCGTTGTATTGAGTTGTATAAATTTGGGGGTGTTACAGTTTGGTATCAGAGCTCTCATTATAGAGAACGAATGATTTTTAAAACTAAGGTTTTGAATAAAACATTTTAAAATCTTTTAACTACAAACATTTTACTAAAAATGTCAAAATATTTTGACTATAACGGTGCCGAAGAATTCCCGAGTTACCGACAAGGCCAGACTGAGAAGTGTTATTTTAATATATATATATAACTTGGATTATATATATATGATGTAATTTTATTACATGATTGTTTGATGATTGTTTTGATATTTAAACGAGGTATTTATACGATGTAAATTGTCACAAGGAACCCTAAATCCCCTAGAAAATTAATTGAAGCTATTCTCGTAGGAATTCTAGCTATCCTAGATCTAAACCAAGTTGTGGATTATTATGATCCCAACAAATGGCTGATACTCGTAGAAATGTTGATATTAGTTGATTGTGATATTAAAGAATAATTGGCGAGATTAAATCCGATATCGATGTCACGACGATCTTTCCTTATAAAGTGGAGTTTGACAAAACGTTACCACCTAGAAAGGTGTCATATGATTCGTTGTCATCCAATTCTTAAACTTGAAATCGAAAGGGTGAATGTTGCACTTGAGGCTGTCATTGGAACCATTACCCAAAAGCCTCATGCCACTAATACCTTTCTGAGAAGTCTAATTGAATGTATGAATCATTTCATACTAGTGACTCATTTGACAATTGTTGTTGTAAGAGATATAGGATTGGAAATTAAGTGTTGATAATATCGAACTTATGTTGCCCTTTAAAGGTGTAAGAATAAGGTTGAAAGTATTGGAAAATGAGGTAGGATATCGCATTAAGTATAAAATTTGTGGAAACTTGAATAAAGCGAAACTTAACCTGTATGGAATATGAGATTGTTAAGAGGAAGTCGTTAAGTTCTTTGATTGAATTATGAGGTTTTAAATGATTGTAGGTTCGTGTTAAGGGTTGTTCCTAGGCCATTGTCCACTAGTGAGGATGCCCAGTGTCCAAGAAATAAATTGAAGAAATCTTCTTCTTAATTGAGACCGATGGATCTTCCGGGACATATAGAACACCTAATGACTCTTGTAGGTTAATATTCATTGTGGTATCTTTTAAAAATCCCTAACTTAACTGAGATATCAGTTGGTAGGATGAGTTCTAAGAATTGTATGACATAGTGACACGTAATGTGTTACGGTACAATTTTGACTTGTTTGTGATTAATGGAAAAGACTACCTTTGATTGCTAAATCCTACATGTATCGACATTATCTATATTTTCTTGCTTCTTCCTAATGTTCGCATTAGTGATGCAACATTTGAACAAGTACTCATCTTGATTTGAGTTACGTTGTGGATTATTCTTTTTGAGTGCCATCGAGGTCACGAACCTCATGATTATTTGGCTAAAGCTCATTTCCTATCATATTGTAGTTAGTTCTTGGTGAACAAGCTTTCATCACTCTTTTGCAGATCACTGATTGTTTTTATAAGATAAACTAGTATCCCTTGAGAAAAATTGAATTTTCATCACTATAAGGATTATTCGAAGCGAGATTTATAAGTGATGTTATCAAAATGAAGTTGTTTATAAAACACCTTGGAAAACTTAATTGTTTCCATAACAAAGAAAATCTTTGTAAATTTATTTTTGATTCTTATTTAAGAATTAAGCATGAAAATGTTTTTATTATAAACATGATGATAAAATTTTGGCGAACTGAGTATTGCATCGTTAATCTTGAAATTGTATATAGTTGCGCGCCTACATACAATTTGGAATGGACCATGCAAGGCTGATTATTAGTCACCATAAAACTGATTAATAAACACTAAATTTTCTTTGAAGATTGTGAAAGATTAAAAATTATGAGATCTGCAAGAAGTGAAAAATAGGGACATAGTGTTAGGGATACCTACATATGTGCCCGTACCATTTATTCTTCTGAGTCAAATTTACTCATCTGTGGAAATTGTCTTATTTGACAATTGACAATTCTTTCTTGTCCAATTCTCCCGTAGCGAGATTCTTAGGAAAAGTATCTGATTACCGGGTGTTGATACCCGACTGGATGTATCGACGTTCCTATCATTTCTTTTGATTTGATTTCATTTGAATGACCTGGGTAACGATCCGAGGAGCTTTCGAATGCGTACTCAAATTATGAAAACATGGGATATATTCATATTCGTTAAATGTTTTCATTTGTATCTGATTTGAAATTCTCTCGCGTAGATTATGCGTTGACCTTACTCTTTTAATGGTAGTTGTGTCTCCATATATCCTTGAATTTGTGAAGGATTATGAGTTATTATTAGTCTTTTGAGAAGTTCACATCTTATCGACGGCAATAAAACTAGAAAGTTGATAGTGCCAATAGAATGGATTGATTGATTATGACATGACGACATTGTCTTAATTGATGGGAACTCGAATTGAATTCCCCTAAATGATAAGATGCTGATTATCAAAAGTGATCTAAATGATTCTTGATGAATGACTTGAAATTATACCATGAATGGTTGTGAATTAGTCATAGATATTATAATCTAGAAAGAACCTAATATGAATTTATTAAAAGATGTTTCTGTTATCTGAAATTTTAGAAGGTATTTGTTAGTAAATTACCTAGACTTTTGCCATTCAGGCAAGTTGAAATTGATATTGATTATATTTACGGTGCTGCACCTGTAACTTGTGCACTGTACGTCAGCACCATCTGAATTAAAGGAATTACCGTACAACTGAGAGAGTTGTCGGAGAAAAAATTTATTCTACCGAGCTCGTCATCATGAAGAGCTATGGTGTTATCAATCCTTATATTTATAGATCTCTGTGAACTGAGTAAATTGACAATCGAAAACGATATCCATGACTCGAAATGGAAGATTTGTTCGATCATTTACAAGGTTCTAGCGCATGTTCTAAAGATTTGATCCATGGCATGGTTATCATCAACTTCGGATCTGCGAAAAAAGATTATGTATTCCAATCACTACATCCGGTACTTGTAATGAACATTATGAGTTTCACGTGATGTCGTTTGGATTGACTAATACACATGTAACATTCATAAATTTGGTGAATCACGTGTGTAGGCTGTAATTTGATAAATTCATGTTCGTGATCATTAAGGACCATTTGTTTGTTTATAAGAATAAGAATGAGTTAATAATTATTTATAGATTGCCCTGAATTGGCCGAACAATAAAAACATGTACCTTGAATATTTAACATGTGATTTAAGACTTAATCACTTACATTATTTGACCGTGTGATTAAAGGATAATGGAATCTATATTGACTCTTCAAAAATTAGGAGCCCTTTTAAGACTTTGAGTATTACTAAAAAGAAAGTGCAAATACATTTTGACAAATGTTTTATCAAAGAAACTATTTGGGATTATTTCCTTATACACAAATCATTTAACTAAACTCCTGTTTAGGGGTAAATGTTTGTGTATACTTCTAGACAACCTAAGAAGATTTGAGGAAACTATATAACTTATTACTTGAAATCTGAAACGACAATTTTTGCTTTTCAACTAAGAAAATTTTGACAAAAGTATAAACAAAGATTTTTCGAACATTTACGGATCTTACTAATTATTTTAATTATTTTCGATAAATCAACAAAAATCTTGTTAATTAAATTCAAATTTATTTTGAACAGTTTTATAAAATTGGTCGAACAAAGAAATTTAAAATCTTTACGTTTACGTTTCATAAAAATTGAATGTTTAATATTTAATTAGTTGTAATAATTATCGACGCTTTAGACGTCGGATTGAGTAAAACGGATAAAAATGATAGTTGAGAAGAAACTAAAACTTAGAAGAAAGAAATTCTGAATGAACTGTGGTCATAATAATTATTTTATAAGGAAAGGTGAATGTAGATACCGACGCATTATGTAGAAAAGATAAAGAACCAATTAGGATGTGCTCCTTATTAATGGTAGTACAAAATAAATTGCCGAACAACTTAAAAATAACTAATACTTGTAAGAAGGATAATGTAGATAATAAGAAGTGGTTCGCGGCTAATGTGAACCATTAAAATTGAGAAGCCGATAGCGTTAAATGTTTTAAAGGCCACTTGTGGTTGCCTAAATATGGAGATTTTGAGATATAGTTATGTTAGAGTCTTGTAAGTATAAGTATTCTATTCCTGTCATTTCTGACTAAATGTATCTTTGTCTGAAGAAGTTATACTGATGGAAAAATTATGAAGGCAGACATCGCATCATACATTAGTAAACGTCTAGCTATTGCAAAGGTCATCATCTGAATTTGATTCGATTTGGGTCATCGTCGATAGTCTGACCAAATCTGCTAATATCATTCGTGTTAATGATAGATTCTTGATGAAGAAATTGACTCTTTTGTATTTAAAGGAGTTATGTAAAAATAGTGTGCCTGTATCGAACATCTTTATCAAGATCCTCGCTTCGAATTGAATTTCTAGAGATTTGCTCAGAAGTCGTTGGGAACGAACCTTGATAAGAGTACTGTTTACCACCCCAAATCGAAGGGACGAGGTAAAGTAACAACAAAACACTAGAAGTCTTGTTTTATGTTTGAATGATTGACCTTTGGTAATAAACCGTATAATCGTTTTCCTTTAGAGAGATTATCATTGATAATTATCGCATTAGGATTGAGATCGAATCTTGTCATAATCTAATTATTAGAGCATCTGTAAGTAGGAGTTGAGATGAAGACACCCGACATACACCCATTGTGAGTTGGACATGTCTTTTAGGTTTAAGGTTTCCTATGATGGCGAACCTAACCTTACAAAATACTCGACCCGCGAGACCTGAAATGATTGTTGAAATTAGGATCTGATTATTGACTGCCGGTAGTGGGCAGGAGGTTATGTGAATATGAAATCTAGATCTTGAAGTTCCAGATGGGTAGCGAAGTTGTGCCAAAAATATTAACCATGGAAAAATGAATTAATGATCTGAAAGATCATGGGATATAAGTCCCCGTTGTATGGGACCATTGAGATGATGTAAAAGATTGGTTTGAAAGGCATATAAGCCGGATCTACCCTAGGACTTCAAGAGCTGCGTGAATTATGTCTCGTATATAGAACTTGATGAAATGTCTATCAAGTGAGAATCTGATTGTTTCTTAGTAATGTTTAGATCGGCGAAAAGTTGCATTTATCAAAAACCCGTGAAAATCATGGATAGAGAAAGTAAGTCAACATTTAGCCTGATCTTATTCCCGTAGTTATGTTTGATGAAACTCGCGTATTGTAATGGATTACACTTGTGAGAAAAGATAGAATGTGGAGGAAATACCCACATGGCTTTAACTCTATAAGAAGCGAGTAGTAAGATGATCTTTGAGGACAAAGATCCTGTTTAGGGGTAAATGCTGTGACAATCCATCAATTTATGGTTGATATTTTATTCTCAATATTTATTTGAAAACATTATTTTAATGTTACATTATGAACTCACTTATTTTTGGGAAGAAATTTGGATTTACGTCTTGAAGTAGCATCGACTATGTCTAAACCGGAGGATTTTACGTTACGTGCTTACGTTTACATACACCGTTTTTGGTGACAGTCCGACATTTCAGAAAATAAATTTGTCCGTGAATATTATTTTGAGATTTAAATTTGTGTTGGTTTATAAACTCACAAATTTACGAGAAGAGATTAGGACTTACGATTTTAATTTAACGTCCTTTACGACTAAACCAGAAACCCTAGGATTACGTATTTACGTTTTCGAACTCTGTTTTTTATGAAACAATTTTTATTAGATTCGTTTTGTGCCGTTGTTTCATAATTTATAAAAACGTTTTTCGTAAAACGACCCGAGGGCACGGAAATCGAGGAAACTAGAATCGAGGAAACTAGAATCGAGGAGTACCCGTAAATAAATGAGGATGAGACAAGTGGGACACTTGTCCCACCCCCACTATAACCGGCCATAACTAGCAACACAACACCCTTAGGTGTCAAGTTGCAAGCTTAATGCTTACACTTGTAAGCTAAGCTTACAAGCTAAGCAAACTTTTCCACCAACACATCAAAACTAGCACCACAAACCACTTGCTCTCATTTTCCACCATGCAAAACTCACACAAACTCTCTCTTCCTTTTGTTTATGCCGTCCACTTCACCATCCATAACAATCATTTGATCTAAATTTAACCACAAATCTTATGTTATTCTTGCATAAGATGATGTCCTTTTGAAACCCTATTGATTGGTGGTGATTATAACATCCAAGGAGGAGTTTACATGGAGTCTTGGGGCTGATTTTCCACAAGGTGTTTATGAATAATGGTGGTCTTGAAGATGGTCTTGGTTATTCACAAGTTTCTCCATCAAAATCCATGTCCAAATCACAACCTACATCATCATGGTGGTATAAAGATTGTTCTCCTCATCTTCTTGTTATTTTGATTATGTAACCATGTATTTTCTTTCCTATTGTATATGTATATGATGAATATATGATGATAAAATTATTGTGTGGGGATTTGGTGTTGATAATCATGGGTAAAAAGATGAAAAACTATATGTAAAAAGGTTAAAATCATGCTTAAAATGATGGCTGTGTAAAACAATAAAGAACCATGTGATGAACTGATAAAATGGCATAGATTAATTGATATACAGTAAGTAATATGTCTTGTACACATGTGAGAGTTGGCCATGCAATGGATTCATTAGGATGAGTGAGATATGATCAAAACAAGTTTAGAGTACAAATCTGAGTTCACTGTTTTGGACGATTTTTAGAAAATACTTAAAGGCTGATTCAACAGTAGCTATAGCGCAGAGTTAAATGGAGCACATATCATTTAGTTTATGTCATAAACATTTGAGCTTCTATCTCCATATAGAACTCTAGATATGGCAGTTTTGGTGAACATGAAAATAAAAATCAGATTTTGGAAATTAAAGTATAATAGTATTATATAAGCACTCAAATAAAAATAGTATAAAATGTGAATTAAAACCCACTAACTTATATAATACATTTATATAAATATGTACAATGATAAATAAATTATACATTTTATAAAAATGGTAATTTTATAAGCTTTATAAGTTATAAAACTATAAACATGATTTTTACGACTTTTTCGGCTATTACCGTAAAATTAACGTTTTTGTTAAATAAAACTTAGACGGTTGGACCCGTCTAATGTAAACTTTTATAAAACTCATATACTGATATATAAACATATATAACAAGTAAAAACCGATAAGACCCGAACTATATAACATACGGACATTAACGGGCTAAGTTAACGTTATTGGACTAATAATACAACAAAATGGGCTAAAACACTTATAAACTTATTTATTGGGCTTAACCCATTTGAGCCCAACATGTAAAGTATAAATACTGATAATACAAGTATGAGATAGATTAATACAAGTTAATGAACTTATAATAGGCTTATTGGACCTAAAACACGTAAATAGGTAAAACTAGTAAACTAGTAAGAAATTACCAATACATAAACACTAAAATGAGTAAAAGAGAATATGTCAACCCACTTGATCATCATATATATAATCATCATATGTATACATAATTGTTATTTTTATAAAGTCATTGGACAAAAGTCTAAGACAAGTATTATTTGTCTAGGTTTCCGTGATTGAAGCACGTACCGTACGTCTGAATTGCCGATAACCCGCCTTCCCACATCAACGTGAGTTCATAGCCTCGCACTCTTATAAATGTTTCTATAAATGTTTTATAAACCCGCGAGGGAGATAACATGTTATTTTTTATAAAATAGGACACCATTTTGTCCTGATTGTTTGTTTATTGATTTGGACCCGAATGATTGTATGACCCGATTGTATGACCCGATAAATGATTAAATGACCCGATAGATGAAATTAAATGAATTATTAAAGTTAGGTTATGTCACTAAAAGTCCCATTAGCATGAATTGTGAACTACCGGGATTTGGTAGACGCTTATGCATATAATAGTACTATTTAGGGACGATCACCCCAGTTCGCGCCTTGACGGTTGATCCCCGTCGTGCCACATTGATTGGTAAGCGAATTTATGTATGAGAAGATTTCCATATCGTGACCTTTTTGACGACACGCTAATTTAGATGGGAAAATTGAGTATCGGGTTAGCTACCCGTTGTTTGGTTTAGTAAGGTAACAATGTCATGCGGCTTATAATAATCCAATTAACGAAATACTGCTATACGCACCGAATTACGATGTATTGCCTAACTAGAAATACGAGGTCATACTATTGATATTATGTTCGTGTTTTGGTTTTATATAACCATATTCATATAACGGTTTTTATTTAACTTTACACAACGTCATAAGACGTATTGTATGATGTTTTTACGACATTGGCTCGTATAATGATTTTTAAGGCAAATGCCTATATTATGATTTTGACAAGGATTTGTATAAAATGATTTTGGCTATTTTATGGCCTACTACATGGATTTGTACAAAATGATTTTCGGTAATAATTTTATACCGATGTTATATTAATGGGTTTTATTAAACTCTATGAATTCACTCGGCGTTATCGCTGACCTTTTCTTTTAACATGTTTTATCTCAGGTACTTGAAGGTAATTCTCGGGAAGACGACAAGAATTCATGGCCCGCACTTAAACAATAATTTCCATTCAAATGCTTTGTAAAACTTTGTATGAAATAATATGACTTGGGACCTATGTAAATTTTATATTTATGAATGGAAATGCTTTATTATTAAACGAGGCGATTTTTATGCGTTGTCTATGATGTGAGTAATGTGGTATCCCGTAACACCAACTAGTCTTCCGCTGTATTGAGTTGTATAAATTTGGGGGTGTTACAATTATAATCAACTGAGGTTTAACAACAACTGGTGTGGATGGCTGTGGTTTAATCCACCAAATTCGAATTATAAGACATGTGACTAACTATGGACGATTCTGGTTCGATCCATACTTGTCAAAATATTACTAGAACTGTCATGTATAGAAACTTACATTCTGGGACTAAATATGGATGGCTGTTGTCCAATCCATACTAGTCAAAACTTCAATGAAACATCATGATATGAACGAAGGTTAACGCCTATGGTTTGGTTCACAAAACAATATTCAACTGAAAGCATGAAAATTGACTAGAGCAACGGTGAATGCCTATGGGTCGATTCACCAAATAACATTCGACTGAGAACATGAATTTGACACGAATAAGGGTAAACGCCTATGGGTTGGTTTACCAAAACAGAATCTGAATTATGAAAGGTGAACGCCTATTGGTTGGTTCACCATAACAAAAATTCAACTGAAAAGCACATGCGACTAAATATGGCCAGTCCTGTACCGACCTTTTACTTAGTCAAAATTTTAAGAAAACTGACTGATAAATGCATGAGAAACATGGAAGATAACAAACGCCAAAATCTTGGAAGTTCCTGGTGACTACCCACTAGTAATATGTAAAGTTTTAGAGCCTACAGTTCAAACCTTGGTCTCTGATACCATAATGTAACACCCCACTTGAATAAGTAGACCTTACGCTACTTATGGCGTGTCATCTAAGCATGCAAGGCAAATGTCTTAAAATATTAACGGGCCATAAAGGAAATACCGGAATCAAACATCGGTAGTCCAAACATAAGCTCAAACATGAATAATTAAGTACTGAGAGGAAGGACTAAACAATGTCCAAACAAGCAAAGTAATGTATGAAGTGCATAAAGTAAAGAAGCATAGATAGCTTCCATCCAAATACACATACTCTCAGAATCCTAAGAGCGTCCCTGTGTAACTCCGTTTGGAACATGAAAGAAAAACTACGACTGAGCATATCGCCTAGTGAACGGATATAAAGCATGATAAAAAGTACTGGAGTGAAACAGATAACCAATACTTAAACTATAAGACTGATATGTGAAGTGCAGCGGAAAACTATGTATGTTCTGAAAAGTCTGGTTTATAATTAGTAACGCCGAACTATTATCTGTTAAATCTGAAAACAAGCATTTGCTGTATTTTAAGTGCCAAGAGCTTATATAGGTAATGTACTGTAACAACGTATGCATGAATAAATAGAGGGGTGACCTCGTCATGCTGTAGAGGGGTGACCTCTAACTGATAAGTTGGGTGGAGGGATCAACTCCAATGTGAAGGATGTAGAGCACACACCACATTCACCTGATAAGCTGTAAACTGATAACCTAGGATGCACCCATACGCCCCACTGATAATACCGATAAATGGCCAAGCTGAAATAAAAGGGACGCTACGAGAAATCACTCCCCCGTAGAGGAGTCATGACACCGGTGCCTCAAGTGTCATGGTTACCGTACCTCCATAACTAGTAAATAACTGGTCATGCATGTATAAAGCTCAGGCAATTAATATAGTTATCATGGCAATCATGTAACGTTTTAAAACATATAATTGGGAAAACATTTGGCTGCAGACGGGAAATCCTAATCATGCATAGGAAAGGAAGTCCATACTGAAGGACGGGAAATCCATACCTTGTGTCCAGTAACTGACCGAAGACGAACAGATGAAACCCTTACTCTGACTTCACAATAGCTACATGAATAAGAGACATGAATAAGTTGTCTGATTACTGTTTACTGTTACCGATTCTTACTGTTCTTAACTTGATTTATTATGTTCCTGTATTGTTGTACTGTTTTGGGTATAATATGATAACTTTTACAGTTCTATGGTATTTACTGATGAGTGTATTTACTGTACTCTGATTAGTATATCTTACCGTAGTCTGATAAGTGTATAACATGTATTCTTATATAAATATATTGTTATAAGTAATCTGCTAAAATAGAAAGTTTCCTAAAATAGAAAGTTTCCTAAACTAGAACGTTTCCAAAAATGTTTTCAAAATAATTTAATCATTTAATAATAATCAAGTATTAAATAAGCAATTTAAGATAACGTGATTAATTTTAATAAACGCTAATTAAATTAGAGTGAAAAGGTTTATAACTTGATTAGTTTATTAAAACAATTTCATTAACACATACTTTTAAATCGTTTATAACGTGCGCGTCTTGTAAAACTTTTCGAGTCACCCGAACCCGAGTCAAAATCAAACCCCAGAACACCCATGTCTCGGTTAGCCCAAAACCGAGCCCGCACAGCCACGGTTGAGGCCCCCTTGCTGACGTCAAATATATAGCAGCCACCGGCCTAAGCCGGCAGCCATTGCCGCCCATGTGGTTCCCCCTGCGCTGCCTATACTACCCACTAGCCATGTCAGCTTTCCCACTGTTGTTTCACTACTCCCCCCGTCCTATTATTCTACCCACTGCTGCCCACAAGAGACCCACTTAGACGCTGGTGGTCTCGGTTGCCATTGCTAACAACAAACACCCCCTGTTGGTTTCCAGTGTTATAAACAAACACACCCTATGCCCAAACCCAAACACCCCCTTGTTGTAATCAAACGCCCCCGGGTGACTTGGGTTTTAGCTGAACAACAATTGGCCACCACCAAGAGTCCAGGACTCTCGGTTTGCGTGTACCCCGACCAAAACACAACAATAATCCCATCTTTTCCATGTTTAATCATATTAATTTTGTATAACATTTATTAAGTCAACTGATAATGAATTAAAGATTAAGGTTAATTTATTACCGAGATAGAAATCTTAGGAATTTGGACGCGAATACAACCCGTAACCGAATCACAAAATGAGATCAAGGAATCTGTCACCCTTGCCCTTCTTTCTGCCGGCGGCCTCCACTCCACAAACCCTAACTCTGTTTTTATTTTTTTGTAAAACGAAAATGAGATGAAACCTCTTGTTACTTTATTTTTAACATGGACTGGGCCTCGAGCCCATTCTCCTTTCTTCATGATTTTAACCGCCAGCCCAAATAAATATATGTAACTTTTCATTTTCGTTTTGTATTGTAATTTTAGTCGTTCGTGTTCGCTTTGGATTCCCGACGTGTATTAATTTATTTTCTTGAAGAGTAATACTTACGTAATATTAGAATAGCTAATATTAATTATTTTCTGAATAATTAATTACGTCACTTTTAAATAAAACTGAGACTGTGTATACTTAATTTTCTTGGATTTTAAATACGGGTTTTACACTATATTACGATCTTGTACACACCTAATACAACGAGCTAACCGTGATTCTAGCACGTATAGACCGAGCTTCTACGCTTGTAGAAAATATACCCAACAACCCTAGAGAAGGGCTAGGACTAGATTATAAGTAAAATTGATCAAACAAGAAAACCAACCAAAACCCTTGTTTGGGTATGACTTGCGATCGCAACAAGAGAGAGGAGGGGAGAGATTTTGTGTGTGTTGAATTATGAGGTGAGGGGTTGTTTTTATAGGCTTAGTTCTTGTAACCCAAAACATATAAAAGGAAAGTTTTTCTTTCTTCTTCCCCTTCCTCCATAACCGACGGCTAACACCCCCTTTGGGGTGTTCCGGAATCTTCCATCCTTCTTTCTATTTTACTTACTTACTATAAATTTATTTAACGCTTGTTAATACTTAACTTTTAATTATTTTACGATCGTTAAAGTTATGTCTCATTTTAATTTTAATAAATACATAAATATATATTTATTAAATAAATTAATAAATACAATAAATATATTTATTAAATAAATTAACTCTTTACGTATTAAGTGCAATCCCGTACTCTCGAGTTCGATCCTATCATACGACTATTAAATATAAGTCCATAAACTTTCATCTCCCACTTGGACATATTTCGAATATTGTGATTATATTGACTAGCGTCTAGTTACACTTAGCAAAGTCTCTAGTACAACTCAAGTAAGGTCTCATGGATAAAACCTTTTTAATGATTCATCATTATTATTATCCGTTTATTTCTAATACAACGTTAATAAGGATATGGATCTCAGTCATTTCTTTCATTAACCATTCTGTTTCTCGTTCAAAGATTCAACAAGATTACCAAAACAAATTTGGGTGTGGCCACACAAACATCTTACTAATCCCACGAGGGGCCCAGCTGTATTAAACTCCAAAACAAAATTGGAGAAAATAAATTCCATATTGACTACAAGCAAAACTTATGAATTTTTCAACACTTCTGAAAATAATCCTTATAGCTACCATTTACGTTTAGCGTTATATTATTCTAAAGAGATGCATTAGATTCATAACAGTTTCCTGGTATCTCAAGTCTAAGGATAACTATTTATGATTTACTTGATGACATAGATCCACATGGTAAAATCATATAGTTGGGATAAGTCCAATATTCAATTCATCGAATAACATCCAAAAATCGATCAATATACTTTCAAGTATACTCTATCGCTATTTTGATTTGTCTTAATTTAATAATATTCCCATATTATTAATCGACAACGGACATTTAACATAACAATTTATTCATGGATTAAAACATGTAAAATGGGATACAAAATTAAGTAATAAGAAAAAACGAAACCCAATCTTTATTTTATTAAATAATAATGTCATAACATCCTTTATCCAAATATTAATCATAAATTTATTGCATGAGTTCACAAGCTAGTTGTAGCCTAATCGCCTTGGCATGCTTAATTACCTTTGGTCTAGGCAAAGCCTTAGTTAAAGGATCAGCTACATTATCATCTGTGTGAAATTTTATTAATTTGATTTCACGAGCTTCAAAATGTTCTTGGACGTAGTGATGTCTACGTTTAAAGTGTCTGGCGCCTTTCATGACTCAAGAATCATTGCCGAATATTATTGTGGTAGAATTGTGAAAATATATATCAATAGGTTCTTTAATTGAAGGCATCACTCCAAGATCTCCAATAAACTTCCTAATCCAAACAGCTTCCTGCAGCTTCTGAAGCAGGCATGTACTCAAATTGAGTAGCATGCATTGCAATCGTTGTCTACTTCTTGCTCTTTCAGTTAACTGCTCCTCCATGGATAACAAAAACGCAACCCGTATGAGACTTTATATCGTCTTTATCACATTTCCAGGACACATCATAGAAACCTATCACATTCAGTTCTGTTTCTGGTTTCCCTCTAAATAGCAAAAACATATCTTTCGTACTCCTCAAATACTTTAGGATATGTTTAACAACAGTCCAGTGGAGCTTTCCTGGATTCTGTTGGTATATACTGACCAAGTTCTGAGCAAACGCCACATCAGGCCTTGTGCATCTTACAACATACATTATAGATCCTACATCCGAAGCGTAAGGCACCTTCTACATGTATGCCTCCTCTTCAGGAGTTGATGCATCCATCTCATGACTCAGATTATGCTTAACTTCCATAGGTTGAAAACCTTTCTTGGAATTATGCATGTTATACTTCTTCAATATCTTATCTATATAAGCATCTTGACTTAGACCAATTTAACCATCTTTTCCTATCCCGATAGATCTTATTTCCCAGAATGTATGCATCTTCTCCTAAATCCTTCATAGAAAAACATTTACCAAGATAATCCTTAACAACTTTAAGTCTTCGAATGTTACTTCCCATGATTAATATGTCATCAACATATAGGGCTAGAAATACTACATCACTCCTACTAGCTTTGCGATATACACATGGCTCATCACAATTCTAAATAAATCCAAACTTTTTGATTTCTTCATCAAATCGTTTATTCCATTGACGTGATGCTTGATTCAAACCATAAATGGATCTTTAAAGTTTGCACACGTGTCCTGGATTCTCAAGATCAACATACCCTTCTGGTTGGCGCATATAGATGTCTTCATCTAAGCGACCATTCAAGAAGGCAGTTTTAACATCCATTTGCCATATCTCATAGTCATAGTATGCTGCTATAGCTATGAGAATCCTAATAGCTCTTAAGTCTGCTACAGGAGAAAATGTCTCCTCGTAGTCTATGCCAAAAGTTTGAGTAAAACCATTAGCTACTAAACGAGCTTCATAGGATTGTACTTTTCCGTCCATGTCGGTATTCTTCTTGTATATCCACTTATGTCTCACTACTTTAACATTTGGTGGTAGATCTACAAGAATCCAAACATCATTTACTTTCATGGATTTCATTCCCTCATCCATAGCAACCATCCACTTATCCTTCTCAGGATCAAGTATGGCGGACTTATAATTAGCAGGTTCACCAAGATCCCCTACTTTTCATTATCATCCTCTATATTAAGACATATATTGCTATTTGCGTTTTTAGTCCTTGCGGATCTACGCAGAGGAATTAGTTTCGGTGGAACCGCCATACTCTTTGGTTCTAAAGGAATTATATCGCTAGTGTTTTCAGAAGGTAATGTATCTATATGACTCTCTTCAAGATCATAATTTCTCCCACTGAATTCTTGATTTACAAGATCAGATTCAAGGAAGTCTCCATATCTAGCAACAATCACTTTGTTCTCAGGTGGATAATAAAAGTAGTAACCCATAGTTTCCTTAGGGTATCCTACAAAGATACATTTCACATATCGTTGTTGGAGTTTGTCACCTAATTCATGTTTCACATACGCCTCGCAAACCCATACCTTTAAATAAGACAAATATAGCTTCTTGCCATGCCATAGTTCATATGGTTTCTTATCGACCTTCTTTGTGGGAACCATATTTAAAATGCGAACAACAGATTCTAAAGCATAATCCCAAAAGGATAAAGGTAAAGTTGTAAGATTAAACATAGATCACACCATATCTAATAATGTACGATTTCTCCTTTCGGATACACCATTTTTTGTGGAGTATAGGGAGAAGTAAGATGCTGAACAATTCCATTCTCACTTGGATAATCTATAAACTCTTGACGTAAATATTCACCACCTCTATCAGAACGAAGAGCTTTAATCTTCTTTCCTAGTTCTAGTTGTACTTCTGCTTTAAACACTTTGAATGTTTCAAATACCTCATGTTTATGTTTAAGCAAATAAACATAACCATAACGGCTATAATCATTCGTAAATGTTAAGAAGTAGCTAGCACCTTTCCTTGAGACATGTCTAAGTGGTCCCTACACATCAGTATGTATTAATCCAAGTAGATCAGTAGGTCTTGCAATATTGCTGTTAAAAGGTTTCTTGGTCATATTTAAAGAGATACAAGACTCACATTTATCAAATTATTCATCATTGATATTTTCCAAAAGACCTTCACGTTGAAGCTTTTGTATACGAGTCTTCCCGATATGGGCAAGTCTACAATGCCAAAGATAAGAAGATTTCTTGTCAAACTTTCTCTTCTTATTCATGCTAAAGACAAAATTATTATTCTTGGATTCATTATCATGCATGTCTAATTCAAACACACCATTCACAGAAATTGCATTAAAATAGAAAATACCATCTTTCCAAACAGAAATTCCATTATTATCAATCGTGTGAACGAATCCATTATTCAACAAACAAAAAAAGGTAATAACACCCCTAACAATTGTAGGTGCAGAATGACAATCATTTAAAATCAGTACTAAACATGAAGGTAAAACTAAATTAAATGTTCTTATAGCTTCAACTGCTGCTTGTGCGCCGTTGCCCACTTGTAGAAATTGTTCCTTATAGGGATAACTTCCTTTTCCAGATTAAATCCCTGCAGCGTATTACAAATTTTAATACCGCATCCCGTATCATATACCCAAGAAATTAATTTGTATGTTAAATTGAACAATTCAATCATAAATAAAGTACTTGATGATGCAACACTATGCTCAGACTTCTTCTTTATTTCTCGCAACTCTTCGAGGTAAAGAGGGAAATTCCTCTTCTAGTGACCACTTGCCTTGCAATGGTGACAAGTCACATCCTTCTGAAATCTATTCTTCTTGACAAAGTTCTACTTAGGTTTTGAATAAGTCGCAATTTGTTTGCCCTTATCACCCTTGCCTTTGCCTTTCTTCTTGTTCGCTTGCGGTTTCGGCTTACTCACTCTACCCTTTTGTATGGTTAGTACAGGAGGCGTAGAATTAAATGCCTTGTCTTTTAACCCTTTTTCATAGTCAATGAGCATTTCATGCAAATCATTAACTGTCTTCCCCGTGCAATGCATATTATAGTTTCAAGCAAAATCATTAAGGTCCTAGTGCAATGAGCTGTTCCGTATAACCCCTCATCTCCAAGTAATAGGAACTAACAGACATTCTAGGAGCTTGCTTGTAGCTGTGCAAAGCATCTACTAAATCGTAGATCTCCACAGCTTGTGGCTTTTCGAACATAGCCTTGAGCTCATCAAGCATTCGCTTTGGTGAAAATAGCTCATACTTCTGTTGAAGTGGAGGAGCCATTTTACCTAGCATTAAGCAAGCCACCTCTGAGTGCTTCTTAACATTAGCAGCGTGTTCAAGCCTTTGCGCTTCAGAAGCTCCTTCAGCAAGATCCTCCGTATAAGGGTATTCAAGATATCAATAGTACCCGCTACTCTCAAGACAATTCTTAGTGAGCGGTACCAATCATTGAAGTTTGGGCCAGTAAGTTCAGGACTATCAAAGAACTGCTTTGAACGTAGAAATTATAGTTTTATTGTCGGGTTAAGCCATTTCTACAGAAATAAGTTCAAAAATTAGTATTTTTAATAACAAAATACTTTCAAGAAAATAAAATTACCCCGGTATATAAACCATAGTATTTTCCTTGAATCCTAGAACAATATTGACATAGATTCATTACGTCAGTTGATCTGCTAGTAATGAATGTACTCAATGTAGCGACTTGGCAAATAATTTTATTGACAAACAATTTTCAATTTCTAGATATTTAAGAGATTTACATTGCCAAAAAACGTTTTGTATTGTAAACATGTTTCATCCCTTCTGAATGCCTTATGTTTCCAGATCTCACTAAGTAACTTATTTAAATCGTCTAATCTGAGTAACGTAAAACCATCATACGAATTCTTATTCTATGAAAGTTTTCTCTCCATTACAACATCACCCAAAAATCTCATTTGATCACGCAGTAATTTCAAGTGTTCGTCAATTAGGAGCATTCGACTTAAATTTTAAGCGTATAAATTTGACATCATAATCAATGTATGGAGAAGCATGCATACAACTCCATAGCGTAAGTTTAATAAAACATTTAGTAAACTTCTTCATGAGACTAAATTTCTACAAAAATTATGTTGAGGTATTGGTTAAACCAATTAAATAATTTACCCACAACTATTCACAACGTACTTTTGCTAGAACTCGGCTACGCACAAAGCAATACCCTTATACATTGTGTTTCGGATGTGAATTTGTGGTAAATCACCCTTAAGGTATAATTCAATTAATAATCGTAGGTAATTTAAATTTGACACACAGGCAAGCCGGGAATTTGCTCAGCGAGTAATGGCTTAATACCTCCTTCCTTAACCGGATACATGACCAGCGGTGCGTTATACCCACTTTATAGTTTTTCAAAAGGAGTAGGCCGTTAGATTATTATTGCAATTCACCAATCAACGTACTCTTATGTAATTTAGATCTCTAACAAATCTTTATTTTAATATGTAATACAAGGATTTTACTAAGTATCAAAGTTCGTTGTTCCAAGTCTTTTCGAATTGATTACCGATTAAGAGTGCGACGCAATTGTCTTTTGGTGAAAAATAATTTGGTTTGTTTGATTATTTAATTTTAAACTAAAAGCAAATAATTGTCGTTGAGTAAAGTAGAAGCTTTTACAAGATTAAACTAAAAGTTATTTAGAAAAACACTTAAAACACAAAACTTTGTAAAACTTTAAAACATAAAAGCTCAATCTATCGGAATTCAACAAGTCCTTTCTATCGGAATGCACCAAAATTAGAACCATTGGAATAGTTAAATCATTGCTATCGGAATATATAAAAACACACCATCGAAATGAAAGAAGTGGCAAATCTATCGGTAAGTATAATATCGGAATGTTGCTGTCGGAATGTTTCAGATCGGAATACACAAGCTCAGTCCTATCGGAATGTATCTGTCGCAATACACTTCTGTCGCAATATGATTCTATCGGAATGTTACAAACTAAAATTGGGCAGAGTTTCGTCACAAAGTAACCTTAAACTCCGTCGGAATATACGATCGCAATTAGCGATCGCAATCCCAGATCGGAATAAGGGGGATGGTACACGTGATCGCAAAGTAGAACCACGAATGGTTATTGCGATCGAAACAAGATTCTCGTCGGAATGTTGTAAATCTCCAATATTGCGATGAACACAAAACTCAATCCGAAAATGGAGATAAGCTGAAAACTCAATAAGCAAAGCACGTTCAATAAGCTCACTTAACCAAATCTTAAACAACTCAATAAGCATAAATTTGGCAACTTTCAAAACTCCAAATAAGCAAACTTAATAAATCGAATCTTTTAAAAACACTAGACTTTTTAAATAATCTGAAAATGCAATAAGCTATAAATATGAAATAAACCAATAAGCACAAAGAGCTTATAGCTTATATCGTATGAAAGCTTAGTAAGGACTAAAAAAGACTAACTTTTTAATCACTCAAACATCAAAATCAAACACGAATAAAGGACTATTCGGATCAAATATGAAGTTTCAGATCAAGGACAATAGCAAAATCAAGAAAGGTAGAAAGAGATAAAAGATTAAAAGCTTAAACTTGAACTTTTGATTAATGAAACTCTATTACAAAGATTAAACAAAGCTTAATTTGAAAGAAAAGATGAAGTTTTAGTGAGAGAAAGTTAAACACTTTCTCTTTCTAAAATGAAAACTAAAACAAAGAAAATTAAAACTAGCTAATGACTAACCCCCTCCTAATGTGTCATTAGGAGGGTATATATAGGGAGTGGGGAATGCATGTATGCTTTCTTCTTTCTTTCTTTTCTTCTCGACTCGATCTAAATTCTTTGTCTTTCTCGATGTCGTCTCGGGATTTGAACTCGTCTTTTAATTTTCTTCTATAATTAGACTTGAGTTCTTCGACTTCATTAAACTTCCGTCTTTAGACTTTTTCTTCGATAAATCTTCAGAATAGGCCTTGGACTTCCGTTCTTTTTGCACTCTTGATCTTTTGACTTCGTCTTTTCTCGTTTTCTTTGATAAAAGCCCGTGTTTTCTTCCTTTTTCGTCTTTTGGTCCTAAACACAATAAAAACACAAACCACGCATAATTCCGAATTTTACGACATAAAATACACGTTTTGGTCTTGTTATTATTTGAAATAAGTGGAAAAAGGATAAGTGTTTTCACACTTATTAAATCCCCTACACTTGACCATTGCAATGCCCTCATGCAATGCATTAATTTTAAAGCACGGTTTACATTTTCCATCATAAATAACCCACCTTGGCCTTTATTATATAAAAAGATAGAAACAAGTAAAGAAATCAAATACTTACATTGGGGTTTTGGCTGCCTTGAACGTTTATCATCCTCAAGTTTCACGTTCCCCATACCAAGCTTAAAAACGAGATCATTGTTATTATAAGTTAGCAAACTAACACGAATTCATGTGGGCCAATTATTTACTTAGACTCCCTTATTCCTAGGTTTATCTCTTATATTTTAATTTTGTCTTGAATGATCACGAGGATGCATTGTTTGACTTATTTTGATAGTTATTTATGCTGAAAATAAAGTGGGACGATTTAATCAATAGTTAGCTAAAGGACAAAATCTTTTAAAACTGCTTCTCGGGACCTCATAAAGTTCATATTTGGGCATAACTTGCTTCACGATTTGAGACCTTTCTCGGACCGATATTTGGCAGTGACTTCATACTTCAAATCTTTGAGAGACTTTCTTGAAATAATGGTCTTCTCTTCATAATAGGAATTTCTTCACTTGAAGTTTTGAGAGATTCTTCATCTTTGGACCACGACTTCCGTTCATTTTTCTCCAATCTTTATTTTGGACTTTGATATACAACAATCCGCCTCCTTTTAGGACTTGGATCTATTTATCCTCATACCTTGCTAGGGTCTTTTCGGATAGACTTCTCCATGATCTTTAGGGGAGTATTTGCTTTTCGTCGTGTGTCTTGATCCTTTATATTGATTTTTGATAAATGATTCTTCACATCACTTTTGGATCTTTTAGCAACAAAATGTAGCCCTCATGCATTGTTAGGGCCTTTTCGGACTCGCCAATCTTCGCATCTCGCTTCAATAAGTTATGCCTTGGCTATGAACTCTAATTAATAGCGAGCAACTTTTAAACGATCTTGGGCTAGAAACTAAGTAACTTTTCAAATCGTACAACCTTATTTATTGCAGATATATTTATTAACAAGCGATGGGAGAATAGGCTTATAATCAACTCACATAAATTCACGAAAGAATACCAAACTTATAATTGACTCTATCATCTCTCGTCCTCCACAGTTTAAAATCTCAAGGAATCAAACTCGTGGATGCTTAGCCAATTAAATCAAAGTTTTGGGTTTTCGAGTCACCTATAGGATCTTGCATCTTCTTAGACTCTTTAAAGTTTAGAATTTGCGTTTTAAAGTTCCCTTGATATACAACTCTCTAGGATCAATTATAGGAACTTGCGAAAAGTTCTTGTTCTTAATCTGTGAGAGTTAAGACTTTCGCGTTTTAAAGCTCCCTATATAAAAGCCTAACAAAACATGACTTAAACACGTTAATGATACTAGCTAGAGTAAACTTAGATAAGTAAACTCGGGTTGAGTCAAAATATTCATGACTTTGAAAATTTTAAAACCTCTTTATTAAACTTTATTTTAGCAAAGAAAGTAAATAACGATAAAAAGGAAAACTACAAGGCCAAAATAGATTAAAAATTTTGAAAAATGTCGAAAAATCAGATTTTCCGGTTAAAATGAGGGCAAATTCATGGAAATGACCACTTACTTCGATAGAAGTCCCCCCTAAACTTGATATAAACATTGTCCTCAATGTTTAAGCATGTGGGCGTAAACTCCCCTACACTTATGACATTGTGTACTTTGTTTAAATCTTGCTAAGGAATGGACAACTATAGTGATTTCAATGTGAACATATAAGATATGAAATATTGAATCACGACAGTTTAGGATAGAACCAGGAAGATGAAAACACGGGATCACGGTTAGTCAAAAGTCATCGAGGTGCTCTTTGAAGCTTGAATCCCTGCACATAATAAGAAACAAGAGAACAAATACATACGGGGCTCCCCCTACACTTATTATGAAAACGGTAAAGGATAGATCACGGGTTGCCTCCCGAGAAGCGCTTGTTTTTGATAACCGAGTCACGAGCCTGAGTCGACCCAAAACTAGTTCATGGGGAACGTGGTGAGGGATGGAATCATCTCGTGAGAGATGTCCTCACCAAAGTACAACTTCACGCGCTGGCCATTCACCTTAAAATTTGGCCCACTTGGCTGAGAAAGCTCAATGGTGCCATATGGAAAGACTTTGGGGACGGTAAATGGACCAGACCAGCGGCTCTTCAACTTGTCCGAGAAGATCTTCAACCGAGAGTTAAAAAGTAAGACTTGATCACCAACGTGGAACTCTTGGTTCTTAATCCTTGCATCATGGATGATCTTGGTCTTCTCCTTGTAGATCAATGAGTTTTCGTAAGCTTCATTCCTCAATTCATTAAGCTCGTTGAGTTGAATCTTGCGAAGATCACCGGCTTTGTTGATGTCGAAGTTATCCCACTTCAAGGCCCAGTAGGCCTTATGTTCCTGCTTGATAGGGAGGTGGCATGCTTTCTTCTACACAAGACGATAAGGTGTACAACCAATTGGCGTCTTATAGGCGGTACGGAAAGCCCACAAAGCATCATCTAATTTATCGGCCCATGAGGCACGATGCTCTCCCACAGTACGCTCCAGAATTTGCTTCAATCCGCGGTTAGAAATCTCAGATTGACCATTGGTTTGGGGATGATAAGCGGTGGAAAGACGGTGATTGACACCATACTTAGCCATGACTCTTGCAAATTGATAATTGCAAAAATGAGTCCCGCGGTCACTGAATATAGCACGAGGAACACCGAATCGAGCAAAAAGTTGCTTTAGAGAGTTCACAACCACCCTCGCATCGTTCGTAGGGAGAGCCTTAGCTTCAACCCATTTAGAAACATAGTCAACGGCTACGAGGATGTACTTGTTCCCTTTGGATGATGGAAATGGCCCCATAAAGTCGATACCCCATACATCAAAGATTTCACATTCTTGTATGAAATTTTGAGGCATCTCATCTTTATGTGTGATCTTGCCTTGGCGTTGGCAAGCATCACAATGTTTAACCATCTCGTGAGCGTCAAGATAAATGGTGGGCCAATAAAAACCTGAGTCAAACACTTTCTTCGCGGTGTAGTTGGGACCAAAGTGACCACCGGTGGGTCCTTTATGGCAAGCACCAAGGATTTGTAAAGCTGCCGGTCCATCAACAAATCGACGAATGACAAGATCCGCACATTGTTTGAAGAGATAAGGGTCATCCCAGAAGTAAGTCTTAACATCTTTAAAGAACTTCTTCTTTTGTTGGGATGTTAACCCTTCGATGAGAATACCACCCGCTAAGTAGTTTGCAATGTCCACAAACCACGGGGTGTCATCAAGATTGGAATGAATAGACATTAAGGCCTCAAGGGGAAAAGAGTCATTGATCTCTTGATTCGGATGATCCCCTTGATAAGGATCCTCAAGTCTACTTAGATGATCCGCGGCTAGGTTTTCGGTTCCCTTTTTGTCACGAATTTCAATTTTGAATTCTTGAAGGAGCAAAACCCAACGAAGAAGTCTTGGCTTAGAATCTTGCTTAGTCAACAAGTACTTCAACGCGGAGAGGTCGGTATACACGATGGTGGTGGAAAGAACAAGATAGGAGCGGAATTTCTCAAAAGCATACACTACAGCTAAAAGCTCTTTTTCGGTAGTGGTATAATGAAATTAAGCCCCCGTCATTGTCTTGCTAGCATAATGGATTGGTTGGAAGTGTTTGTTCACTCTTTGGCCCAAAACCGCTCCAATAGCAAAATCGATATCATCACACATCAATTCAAAAGGTAGCTCCCAGTTAGGGGTAACCAAGACCGGTGCCTTAGTCAGCTTATCCTTAAGAAGATTGAAGGATTCAAGACACTCTTTGGAAAAGATGAAAGGAGTATCTTTTTCCAAGAGGTGGGTTATCGGGCGAGCGATTTTAGAAAAATCTTGAATGAATCGACGATAGAAGCCCGCATGACCAAGGAAACTTCTCACACCCTTCACGGTTGAAGGTGGAGGTAATTTGGCTATGACATCCACTTTAGCACGGTCCATTTCAAGACCGGATTTTGAGATTTTATGTCCAAGCACAATGCCTTCTTTTACCATGAAATGGCAATTTTCCCAATTTAGAACAAGGCGAGTGTCTTGACACCGCTTAAGCATGTGTTCCAAATTGGCAAGGCAAGAAGAGAAAGAATCACCATAGACCGAGAAATCATCCATGAAGACTTCCATAGTTTCTTCAACCATGTCATGGAAGATAGCCATCATACACCTTTGGAAAGTCCCAGGAGCATTGCATAAGCCGAAAGGCATTCTTTTGTAAGCAAATGTTCCATAAGGACAAGTGAATGTGGTTTTCTCTTGGTCTTGGGGATCGATGGGTATTTGAAAATAACCCAAGAAACCGTCTAAGAAGCAGTAATAGTCATTACCCGCTAGACGTTCAAGCATTTGGTCCATGAAAGGAAGGGGAAAATGATCCTTTCTCGTAGCATCATTGAGTTTGCGATAGTCTATACAAACTCTCCACCCTATAACGAGACGAGTAGAAATCAACTCGTTGTTTTCGTTGGGCACAACGGTGATTCCGCCTTTCTTAGGCACACAACGGACTGGAATAACCCATGGTGAATCCGAGATAGGATAGATCATGCCCGCATCAAGAAGTTTGATAACCTCTTTTTTGATAACGTCATGGATCTTGGGATTCACCCTTCTTTGGCTTTCAATAGTGGGTTTAAAGTCGTCCTCCATGAGAATTTTATGTGTGCAAAAGTGAGGATCAATTCCACGAATATCGGAGATTTTCCAAGCAATCGCTTTCTTATGATTCTTCAGCACGGCGATAAGTCGAGATATTCTTCTTCTTTCAAGTACTTTGCGATGATGACTGGTGACTTCCTGTTGTCTTCAAGGAAAACGTACTCGAGATGAGACGGAAGATCCTTAAGTTCTAAATCCGGAGGATTTTCGATGGCAGGCGTAGTCAAATTCGGATCATCGATATAGATTTCCTTAGGAGATGGTGGAGAAATATGATCCTCATTTAGAAGTTTCTCAATGGTACCAATGTCTTCATCCCAATAGGAGGGAGAATCGTCATATTGCAACTCCACATCTCCCAAAGTTGCTTCAAATTATTTCAAGATGAAATCACTTTCTCCAAATGGAGTTAGTGATGGAGAAATAGAGGCAACGGTCTCAACAGTGGGTAGAGAAGAAGAGCCACTTTTACAAGCGTCTTTGAAATGTTCTTGACAAGCCTCATCAAGAACGTCAATGAAATTAACACTCTCGTGTTCAGAAGGCTGCTTAGAAAGTTTACCCATGTTGAAGACTATTTTATCGTCACCAACTCTCATGATTAATTCGCCCGCGGCTACATCAATGAGAGTGCGACCGGTCCTCAGGAATGGACGTCCAACGATTAATGGAACACGGGATCCATTTCGTAGTCAACGACAACAAAATCCGCCGGAAAGGTGAATTTGTCGACGCCGACGAAAACATCTTCGGCTATCCCTACCGAATAAGCAACCGTACGGTTAGCTAATTCCAAAGTCATTCGTGTGGGGACTAGCTCGGGTAGAGACAATTGTTTCCAAACGCTTAAAGGCATTAAGTTTATACTAGCACCTAGATCGGCTAGGGCCATACAATTCTCTACCCCAGGAAAGTTGCAAGGAATCAAGAAACAACCCGGATCTCCTAACTTAATTGGAAGTTTTCTCAAAAGAACGGCAGAACAATTCTCATTTAATTGGGTATTAGCGATGTCGAGCAATTTTTCCTTATCACTTAAAAGATCCTTAAACATCTTAGCATATTTAGGCATGTGAGCGAGAGCCTCAGCAAAGGAGATATTAAAATTCAGTTGTTTAAACATTTTGAGAAAGTTAGAAACCTGAATATAATCCTTGTTCTTCAACTTCTCTTTCCTCAACCTTGAGGGATAAGGTATATTGGGTTGAGATGAAGGCTTTGGAATGAAATTCTCACTCACATCCTTGGGTGGTGGAGGGGTGGAAGTAGAAGGTGGTGAAATTGGAGAAGGGGACTCGTTTTCCTTTGTCACAATCACCGGTGTAGGTGTAGGAATCTCGGGTTCCTTTAAAGCTTTGCCACTGCGAGTGGTGATTGCTTTCATCTCCCCTCTTGGATTAGCAACGGTGTTACTCGGAAGAGAACCCGATCCAGAGGCTTGATTACTTGGGAAAAAACTAGCCATCATATCCCTTAAGTTATTCGTTTGATTGTTCATGGAGTTTCTCATGTCGGCTTGAAGAGCATTCCCTTGTTTCGCCATGTCATTCCTTAGCTCAGCTCGAATATCGTTCCCTTGTTTTTCCATGTCCCCTTTCAAGTTAATGAATTGGCTTTGAAGATTCGTCACCATCTCTCTATTGGTCCTCATATAAGTTTCGAGGTCTTGGTTCAAGGCCGTGGGTTGATTGAGAGGTGGGGCTTGGTAAGCTGAATTATTCCTTTGAGGTGGATATGGGTTTCTTTGGGATTGATATTGATTGGTAGCTCGAGTTTGACTTTGATTTTTGCGGTTGAAATTGTTTTGGTTTTGGTTTTGAGGAGAAAAACCAGGTGGGGATAGATAGTTTTTGGAACGATAACTTAGCAAGTTACGGTCTCCTTGAGGTCGTGCTTGGTAGCCTCCTGTAGCAAAGTTACTATTAGCGGCGTACACATTTTCCGGATTTTCAAGAGTAGAAGGATAATCGATGTACGAATGAGAACCCCCGCAAATCTCACAAGAAGGTGCAATAGCTTTGGCTTGTTGAAATTGGTTTGTAGCCATGGTTAAGAAGTTTTTGTTCATCTCAGCTATTTGGCGAGTAAGTTCGGTGAGCTCTAGGTTAGATGATGTAGAAGAAACATTGGCCCTCTGATTATTTCTTGAAGATGCAGATGAATCCCAATTTTTGTGGTAAGTGGCCATGTTCTCTATCAGCTCTCTACACTCCTCAGGTCGTCTCTTCATGAATGTACCACCGACGGCAACATTAATCGTATCACGATCACAAAAAGTTAGACCATTATAGAAAGTATCAATCAAAGTTACGGGGAGTATGTTATGGTTCAGACAACGGTCGATCAAGACATTATAGCGTTACCAAGCATCGAAAAGCGACTCATCAGGTTCTTGTGTGAATCCACTGATTTGGTTGCGCAGACTAGTGACCATGGATGGTGGAAAATAGCGCGACAAAATTTTTTGAGTCATGTCATCCCATGTTTGAACTGAGTTTTTGGGGAGACGATCAAACCATTTTTCGGCATGATGGGATAAAGTGTGTGGAAAGAGGTGAAGGCGAAGAAAATCCATGGAAGCACCGGGTAGTTTCAAGCTTTGAGTGACGGTAATGAACTTGTCTAGATGTTTGTTGGCATCATCATCCGGTAATCCGCTAAATGGGCAAGCGTTTTGAACTTGCTGGATCATGTGATGCTTCAACGAAAATTCAGGAGCCGTGATTTGCATCGGCGCAATCGGTCCTCCGCGTCCGTTCATGGTGGGTTGACACAGTTCCTCCATTGTTCGTAAATCAGGTAGGGGAACATTGTTGTTGTTGTTATTGTTATTCAAATTGGGTAGAGGTGGGTTGTTATTGTTGTTATGCACACCCGCCATATCTAAATCTTCACGAGTCTCGGGCTCAGAATAATTTGAAGATCTAGTACGCATACACCTACAGAAGAAAAAGATACCAAAGAAACAGAGAATATATATATAATCTTTTTGGTGCAAAACCTTTTGAAAAGAAATGCTTTTTATGATTTTTTAATGTTTTTGTATTTTTGAAATTTTTTATAGTTTTTATGGATTTTTGAAAATTTTTAGCAAGGAAAATAACGTTCCTAAAAGAACGGATCCCAAAATTCAACGCGTCTCTCACTAAAGACCGTTAATCTTAACGAAAAGAGCCGGCAGCGGCGCCATTTAATACAAGGATTTTACTAAGTATCAAAGTTCGTTGTTCCAAGTCTTTTCGAATTGATTACCGATTAAGAGTGCGACTCAATTGTCTTTTGGTGAAAAATAATTTGGTTTGTTTGATTATCTAATTTTAAACTAAAAGCAAATAATTTTCGTTGAGTAAAGTAGAAGCTTTTACAAGATTAAACTAAAATTTATTTTGAAAAACACTTAAAACACAAAACTTTGTAAAACTTTAAAACTTAAAAGCTCAATCTATCGGAATTCAAAAAGTCCTTTCTATCGGAATGCACCAAAATTAGAACTATCTGAATAGTTAAATCATTGCTATCGGAATATATAAAAACACACCATCGGAATGAAAGAAGTGGCAAAGCTATCGGAAAGTATAATATCGGAATGTTGCTGTCGGAATGTTTCAGATCGGAATACACAAGCTCAGTCCTATCGGAATGTATCTGTCGCAATACACTTCTGTCGCAATATGACTCTATCGGAATGTTACAAACTAAAATTGGGCAGAGTTTCGTCACAAAGTAACCTTAAACTCCGTCGGAATATGCGATCGCAATGAGTGATCGCAATCCCAGATGGGAATAAGGGGGATGGTACACGTGATCGCAAAGTAGAACCACGAATGGTTATTGCGATCGAAACAAGCTTCTCGTCGGAATGTTGTAAATCCCCAATATTGCGATGAACACAAAACTTAATCCGAAAATGAAGATAAGCTGAAAACTCAATAAGCAAAGCACGTTCAATAAGCTCACTTAACCGATCTTAAATAACTCAATAAGCATAAATTTGGCAACTTTCAAAACTCCAAATAAGCAAACTTAATAAATCGAATCTTTTAAAAACATTAGACTTTTTAAATAATCCGAAAATGCAATAAGCTATAAATATGAAATAAACCAATAAGCACAAAGAGCTTATAGCTTATATCGTATGAAATCTTAGTAAGGACTAACAAAAGACTAACTTTTTAATCACTAAAACATCAAAATCAAACACGAATAAAGGACTATTCGGATCAAAGATGAAGTTTCGGATCAAGGACAATAGCAAAATCAAGAAAGGTAGAAAGAGATAAAAGATTAAAAGCTTAAACTTGAACTTTTGATTAATGAAACTATAATACAAAGATTAAACAAAGCTTAATTTGAAAGAAAAGATGAAGTTTTAGTGAGAGAAATTTAAACACTTTCTCTCTCTAAAATGAAAACTAAAACAAAGAAAATTAAAACTAGCTAATAACTAACCCCCTCCTAATGTGTCATTAGGAGGGTATATATAGGGAGTGGGGAATGCATGTATGCTTTCTTCTTTCTTTATTTTCTTCTCGACTCGATCTAAATTCTTTGTCTTTCTCGATGTCGTCTCGGGACTTGAACTCGTCTTTTATTTTTCTTCTATAATTAGCCTTGAGTTCTTCGACTTCATTAAACTTCCGTCTTTAGACTTTTTCTTCGATAAATCTTCAGAATAGGCCTTGAACTTCCGTTCTTTTTGCACTCTTGATATTTTGACTTCGTCTTTTCTCGTTTTCTTCGATAAAAGCCCGTGAAAGCCCGTGTTTTCTTCCTTTTTCGTCTTTTGGTCCTAAAACACAATAAAAACACAAACCATGCATAATTCCAACTTTTACGACATAAAATACACGTTTTGGTCTTTTTATTATTGGAAATAAGTGGAAAAAGGATAAGTGTTTTCACACTTATTAATATGATTTAGTCCATATTATTTCTTTTCTAAAAAAAACCCTTCTTTAAAACAATTCAAATAATTTTAATATAAACGAGAAAAAAAACTAAATCATAAGCACATAATAACAATTTATATGTACGATAAATAAATCAAATAGCCACATGCATACGATTTATTCAGTAATCATCAAATCTATGTTTTTATATACATATACAAGTCTTCTCTAATTTAAGATTTATTAAGTCAAATAATCATGTAGTACATAAAATCATATAAACATATAATTTTATAATCCATAAAAACATGCATGTTATCATGGATCCTCCCACAAATCTTAACAATTAAATCTCTACGGATCGTAATCATACATGACATAACAATTAATCATGCAATTTAATCTAAAATTATCCCACATGTAATTTAGGTTTTCAAAACAATTCTTTTTTTTATTAAAAATTCGGCCAAAAACCCTAATTTTTTAAAAAACAAAACCCTAATTTTAAGAAAACCTAAAAAACATGTAGTTTTAACTCAAATCAATTATTAGTTAAAAAAATTTAGATTTTCGATAATTATAACATGTTAAAACGGCTCTCGATGCCTCTGAAGGTTTATTAACATCATAACAATTATATAAAACGCTAAACGAGATCAAAGCACACATATAGCGGAAGCGATTTAACAAGATCGTAATTAAAACAATTATAATTAATAGAATTAGGGTTCCATACCTTTACGCTAAATCAAATCTACAAGACGAAGAACGAATCACCAATTAGGGTTTATAACGAACACCACCAAGATATAGTCTAAAGTAAGACTATATTACGATCTTGTACACACGTAATACAACGAGCTAACCGTGATTCTAGCACGTGTAAACCAAGCTTCTAAGCTTGTAGAAAATCTACCCAACAACCCTAGACAGGGGCTAGGACTAGATTATAAGTAAATTTGATCAAACAAGAAAACAAACCAAAACCCTTGTGTGGGTATGACTTACGATCGCAACAAGAGAAAGGAGGGGAGAGATTTTCTGTGTGTTGAATTATGAGGTGAGGGGTTGTTTATATAGTCTTAATTCTTGTAACCCAAAACAAATAAAAGGAAAGTTTTTCTTTTCCCTTCCCCTTCCTCCATAACCGACGGCTAACACCCCTTTTGGGGTGTTCTGGAATCTTCCATCCTTCTTTCTATTTTACTTACTTACTATAAATTTATTTAACGCTTGTTAATACTTAACTCTTAATTATTTTACGATCGTTAAAGTTATGTCTCAGTTTAATTTAATAAATACATAAATATATATTTATTAAATAAATTAATAAATACAATAAATATATTTATTAAATAAATTAACTCTTTACGTATTGAGTGCAATCCCGTAATCTCGAGTTCGATCCTAACACACGACTATTAACTATAAGTCCATAAACTTTCAGCTCCCACTTGGACATATTTCGAATATCGTGATTACATTGACTAGCGTCTAGTTACACTTAGCAATGTCTCTAGTACAACTCAAGTAAGGTCTCCTGGATGAAACCATTTTATTGATTCATCATTATTATTATTGATAACTCGATTTTACCCAGGTTAAAATTTATCATTGTACCAATCTCTCCAAATTGAAAAACTTGTGTTTAATGTGTGACTCAGTTTTATTTTGGTGGAAACAAAAATGTTGTCGTTGTAGTATATTAAAATGTGCAAAACAATTAAAATTAAATGTGCGTTATAATAAAAGAGCGTGAAAATAAATCTAAGTCTAATTAAACGTAAAGTGTGCAATATTTAAAAACGAGACAGAAATTAAATTAACTAAATGACTAAAAATTAAAGCGTGACGGAAATTTAAGTTAGACAAAAATTAAAATGAGAATGCCAAAATTAAACAAGACAAAATTTAAAAACAACTCCAATCGGAAAATATTCCGATCAGACACAATCGGAATGTCAAACCTGTCCAATCGGAATGTCAATCGGAACCCCAAGATCGGAATAGCTGTCACCTACCTGATCGGAATACCATAAACACACTGATCGGAATGTTGCCCTCTGATCGGAATATGGAGTGGACCTGGTCGGAATGCTGATCGGAACCCTATGATCGGAATATTGTCACCTACCCTGATCGGAATACCAAACGAGCACCTCGATCGGAATGTTTAGAAATGGATTCAGATCGGAATGCTGTCACAATCCCCTGATCGGAATACCCAAACACTCGCAGATCGGAATACCAAAGTCCTCCTAATCGGAATGTTATATCCCTTTTCCGACCAAGCTAAGAAGCTATGGTCGGAATATATAAACCCTTTTCCGATCGTTAAGATCGGAATACGACGAAAGAAACTAAATATAAGCTAAACAAATAAGCTATGATTCTAATAAGCACAAGTCTAGTTTTCTAAAGAAAACCGATTAAGAAAAAGCTATTAAACAGAAATTTAAAGATTTTTGAAACAAGAAATGGATAAGCTTTACGAAAAACAAACTTTTATATAAGAATAACTTTTATATAAGAATAACTTTTATAAAAACTTTATAAACTTGAAAATAAACAAAATAAGCTATGAAAATAAATGGTTTAGAACAACCAAAAGCATAAAAATAAAATCTTTAAACAAATAAACAAGATGAAAAGCATATAAATCAAAGATTAAAGAAAAGTAGAACGAGATCAACAAGATAAAGTAAAGGTGCAAGAATTAAAAGAAACACTTACTTGAAATTAAAGGTAAATAAGGTGCAAGACATGTAATTAAAGGTATTAAAGGTGCAAGACAAGTATTTAAATTGACATGAAAAATAAAGGTGCAAGTAAATAAAGGTGGAAGAACTAATTGTCACGATTAGTCAACAAAACTAAATGAAATGAAAATGAGAAGTATTTATAGGTGATTAGGGGGATGGTTAGAGGAAGCTTCCTCCCCTCCTTCCTTTCTTCTTAATTGCGCCCTTAAGTCCTTCCTCCTTAATCTTTTTGTTAATCTTGGACTTTGATGACTTTTGGCTCGGGATTTCTTTGGACTCGTCTTTTAATTCTTCGATAAGTAAGACTTGAGTTCCTCGGCTTTAAGTAAACTTCCGTCTTTTGAATTTTTCTTCGATAAATCTTCAGAATTGGTCTTGGACTTCCGTTCTTTTTGCACTCTTGACTTCTTGACTTCGTCTTTCATCTTTTTCTTCAATAAAAGTCCGTAAATGCCCGTGAATTCCCGTGTTTTCTCCACTTTTCACCTTTTCGTCCTAAATCACAACAAAAACACAAACCACGCATAATTCCGACATAAAAGACATAAAATACACGTTTTGGTCCGATTATTATTGTAATTAAGTGGTAGAAAAGATGTGTGTTTACACACATATCAAATCCCCTACACTTGACCATTGCAATGTCCTCATGCAATGCATTGGTTATAAAGCACGTTTACATTTTTCATCATAATCAATCCACGTTGGGTTTTGGAAATGTCATGAATAATCATCATCCTCAAGTTTTCACTTTCTCCAAACCAAGCTTAAAAACGAGATCATTGTTATTATAAGTTAGTAAACTATCACGAACTCATGTGGGCCAATTATTCACTTAAACTCCCTTATTCCTAGGGGTATCTCTTATATTTTATTGTTGTCTTGAATGATCACGAGGATGCATTTTTTACTTATTTCGATTGTTATTAAGTCTGAAAATAAAGGGAACGATTTAATCAATAGTTAGCTAAAGGACAAAATCTTTTAAAACTGCTTCTCGGGACCTCATAAAGTTCATATCTTGACATAACTCGCTTCGCGATTTGAGACCTTTCTCGGACCGATATTTGGCAGCGACTTCAAACTTCAAACCTTGAGAGACGTTCATGAAATTATGGTCTTCTCTTCATATAGGAATTTCTTCACTTGAAGTTTTGAGAGATTCATACTTGGACCACGACTTCTTCATTTTTCTCCAATCTTTATTTTGGACTTTGATATACAACGATCCGCCTCCTTTTATGAATTGGATCTATTTATCCTCATACCTTGTTAGGGTCTTTTCGGATACACTTCTCCATGACTTTTGGGGAGTTTTTGCCTTACGTCGTGTGTCTCGATCCTTCATATTGATTTTCGATAAATGATTCTTCACATCACTTTGGATCTTTAGCAACAAAATATAGCCCCCGTGCCTTGTTAGGGCCTTTTCGGACTCGCCAATCTTTGCATCCCGCTTCAATAAGTTATGCCTTGGCTATGAACTCTAATCCATACCGAGCAACTTTTAAACGATCTTGGGCTAGAAGCTAAGTAACTTTTCAAATCGTACAACCTTATTTATTAGCAGATAAATTATTTAGCAAGCGATGGGAGAATAGGCTCATAATTAACTCACATAAATTCGCGAAAGAATACCGGACTTATAATTGGCTCTATCATCTCTCGTTCTCCACAGTTTAAAATCTCAAGGAATGAGACTCGTGGATGCTTAGCCTATTAAATCAAAGTTTTGGGTTTTCGAGTCGCCTATAGGATCTTGCAAATTCTTAGACTTTTTCAAGTTTTAGAAATTGCATTTTAAAGTTCCCTTGATAAACGACTCTCTAGGATCAATTATAGGAACTTGCGAAAAGTTCTTGTTCTTAACCCGTGAGAGTTAAGACTTTCGCGTTTTATAGCTCCCTATATAAAAGCCTAGCAAAACTTGACTTAAACACGTTAAGGATACTAGCTAGAGTAATTTAGACAAGTAAACTCGGGTTGAGTCAAAAGATTCACAACGTTTAAAAATTAAAACCACTTTATTAAGATTTATTCTAGCAAATAAAGAAAAATAACTATACAAAGGAAAAACTAATAGGCCAAAATAGATCAAAAATTTTGAAAAATGTCGAAAAATTGATTTTCCGGTTAAAATGAGGACAAATACAAGGAAAAGAGCCACTTAACTTCGATAGAAGTCCCCCCTACACTTAATATAAACATTTTCCTCAATGTTTAAGCACGTGGGAGTAAACTCCCCTACACTTAGGACATTGTGCACTTTGTTTAAATCTCGCTAAGGAAAAGACAACTAAAGAGATTCCTATTTTAATATTGTGAAATATAAAATAGTGAATCGAACAGAGTTTAGGATAGAACCGGGATAATGGAACACGGAATCACGGGTCGTCAAGAATCATCAAGAGTGGATCATTGAAGCTCGAATCCCTGATTAGTAGAAGAGAGGAGAGAGCAAACACCAACGGGTCTCCCCTACACTTATGATAAAGAAAGCGAAAAGATAGATGCATGGGTTGCCTCCCAAGAAGCGCTTGATTTTTGTTAACCGAGTCATTAGCCTGACTCGACCTTGATCTTCAACGGAAGAAGCATGGAACATATCCACCAGGATCAAAGACATAGTTTTCGTCCACTAAATAGCACGAGCTTAAGGCGAACAAGGCAAGCCAAAGAAGAGTAGGCAAGGTTCCCTTAAGCAGCGATGGAGCACGGTAGAAGCAATGTTGAAGTGGTACAAGCAGATTTCCATAAGTTCCAAAGATTTTTCCTTTTATTTCATCAGGTGGATACTGAGATGGCTGCAGAATATCAATACCGGGGTCGAACACCTTTTCCTTTAGGGGAAAATAGCACTTAGGCTCAGCAGAGTGTGAAGAAGATCTGCGAAGAAGCACAACCTCGTCCTCAGAAGTGGGACAAAGAGGTGTTAAATCATATGTGCTGCGGATATTGATGTCGACCGGTTTCTTCTCCTTTGAAAGAATGTGCTTCAAATCCAAAGTAGGATCAAGACGATAATCTTCAAAGTCCAAAGGAGGAGCATCACTCTCATGAGGGAAGTATGTGTTGAGAAACGTAGAGAAATCTTCCTCAAATGAGTAATCGTCCAAAGTAGGATCGAGTGATGGCGGAGGATCTTCATCGTGAGAAGAATCGCTCGAAAGAGTATCGGCCTCATCAAAATCATCATATGTGGGCAGCTCAGGATACTCAGAAGTAAGGTCATCATAATCATCTGAATCTGAGCTAGAATCATCATCATCATAATCATCAAAGACCGATGGAGAATCATAAATGGGAGAAGCGTCCAAATTAGGGCAAGAATCATCCACATCATCTTGAAAAAGTGGATTATCGATGCAAGAGTCGAATAGAGGATTGTTGAAGACGGTAAAGTCATCGAGCACATTAATCATATTCACTGATTCGCGGCCTCCAAAGGTTGTACTTGTAAGCTTCCCCCTTTTAAAAACTTGTGCATCATCCCCGACTCTTAAGATTAACTCACCTTCGGCCACATCCACTAAAGCTCGTTCAGTTCTCAAGAATGGCCGACCAAGTATTAAAGGAATACGATGGTCCATTTCAAAATCAACAACGACGAAATCGACCGGGAAAGTAAATGTGCCAACCTTGTTGAACACGTCTTCGGCTATACCAACGGGGTAAGCGAGAGTGTGATTTGCAAGTTCAAGAGTCATCTTTGTTGGAGTGAGGTCGGGTAATGATAGTGTTTTCCAAACACTCAAAGGCATCAAATTAATACTAGCCCCGAGATCAGCAAGGGCAGTAAATTCTTCAGTTTTGTTGAACACGCAAGGCAACACAAAACGACCGGGATCTCCAAGCTTTTCCGGAAGTTCTTTGAGAATAACTGCAGAGCAGTTTTCATTTAATCGTGTGTTGGCGAGTTCAATCAACTTTTCCTTCTTGTTTAGCAATTCCTTAAATGCTTTAGCAAATTTGGGCATGTGGACAAGTGCTTCAAGAAAGCTAATGTTGAAGTTCATTTGAGAAATCATCTTCACATAGCGTGTCACTTCGGAGTCCTCCTTAGTTAGCATTTTGTTCTTGCCTAAACGAGAGGGATAAGGGATATTGGGTTTGGGTGGTGAAGGTGCAGGTGTAGGTGGTAAAGGTTGAGATGTTGAAGGGTCCTTCCTAGGTACATCGTCATGACGAGGCGGAGACGGTAATGGTGCACTAATACTAGGTGTAGGAGGAGTAGGGATAAATGGTGGTGGAGGAGGTGTAGATGATGGTGGTGGGATTGGTGGTCCTATGATGGTGACTCTACTACGAGTAGTTATAGCACTCACATTCGCTCGCAGATTGGTGACGGTGTTTGAAGGTAGAGAACTCGAAGAAGAAGGTTGAGCGGCGGGCAAGAAACTAGCAAGCATATTCTTCAAATCATTGGTTTGATTGCTGAAGGAGGATTGAATATTATCTCGAAGCTCGGATCTTATCTCATTTCCTTGCTTGGTAATATCTCCTTTAAGATTGATAATTTGGCTCTGCAAATTCTTGATTTGCTCACCTTGGGTTCTCATGATGGCCTCAACATCCGGATTACTGGGTGGGGTTTGTTGGGCGGTGGGTGATAAGGATTAGAAGCTCTTGGTGGGATTTGGTTGCTTCTATTGTAGTTGTTGGCCGAGTTTTGGTTTTGAGGAGAAAAACCGGGTGAAAGGTAGTTGTTGGACCGGTAGCTCAGCAAATTTCTATCCCCTTGAGGTCGAGCTTGGTATTTTTCCGGTGAATAATTACCATAAGCTGCATACACATTTTCCGGATTTCCTTGAGTCGAAGGACAATCGGTGTATGAGTGAGGACCGCCGCATGTTTCACAAGGAGTAGCAACAGCTTTAACTTGTTGTTGTTGTTGGTTTGAAGCCAAGAGTTTCATACTTCTGCTCATTTCAGTCAGCACACGGGTGAGGTCGGTCATATCAGGGTTTGCTGAAGTGGAGGAAACATTGACTCTCGGGTTATTCCTTGAAGAAGCGGAGGAATCCCAGTTTTTGTGGTGAGTAGTCATGTTCTCAATTAGCTCTCTACACTCCTCGGGTCTCCTTTTCATGAATGTGCCACCGGCGGCTGCATTAATCGTATCACGATCACGAAAAGTCAATCCGTTGTAGAAAGTATCTATTAATGTAACTGGAAGCATGTTGTGGTTTGGACAACGATCAATCAAGAAATTATATCTCTCCCAAGCATCAAAAAGAGATTCATCGGGATCTTGCATGAAACCGCTGATTACGAAGGCTCGTGACCATGGATGGTGGAAAGTAGCGCGACAAAAAGCGTTGAGTCATGTCATCCCAAGTGTGAATAGAATTCTTCGGGAGACGATCAAACCATTTCTCGGCATGATGCAATAAAGTATGTGGAAAGAGTTGTAGGCGAAGTTCATCCATTGTGGCACCAGCCAACTTCATGCTTTGGGTGATTGTAATGAACTTGTCGAGGTGTTTGTTGGCATCATCATCAGGCAATCCACGGAATGGGTTTGTTTGCACTTGCTGAATCATGTGGTGCTTCAACGAAAACTCAGGAGCGTTGATTTGCATCGGCGCAATCGGTCCTCCTCGTCCAAACATGGTGGGTTGACAAAGCTCCTCCATGGTCCGAAGATCGGGCTGTGGAAGAACATTGTTGTTATTATTAGGGTGCGGTGGATTATTGTTGTTTACACCTGATATAGCTAAATCTTCTTGAGTCTCGGGCTCTTGATAATTAGAAGATCTAGTACGCATACACCTGAAAATGCAAAAGAAAAAGAAACCAAACACAAAGACAATATATATACACAATAAAAATAAAATCTTTTTGTATTTTTGAAATTTTTAATTTTTATTGATTTTTAACAATTTTTAATTTTTATGTTTTTTTTTTAAATTTTTAAGCAAGTAAATAACGCTCACAAGTGAACGGATCCCAAAAAGCAACGCGTCTCTCACAGAAAACCGTTAATCTTTACGAAAAGAGCCGGCAGCGGCGCCATTTGATAACTCGATTTTACTCAGGTTAAAATTTATCGTTGTACCAATCTCTTCGAATTGAAAAACTTGTGTTTAATGTGTGACTCAGTTTTATTTTGGTGGAAACAAAAATGTTGTCGTTGTAGTATATTAAAATGTGCAAAAAAATTAAAATTAAATGTGCGTTATAATAAAAGAGCGTGAAAATAAATCTAAGTCTAATTAAACGTAAAGTGTGCGATATTTAAAAACGAGACGGAAATTAAATTAACTAAATGACTAAAAATTAAAGCGTGACGGAAATTTAAGTTAGACAAGAATTAAAATGAGAATGCCAAAATTAAACAAGACAAAATTTAAAAACAACTCCAATCGGAATATATTCCGATCAGACACAATCGGAATGTCAAACCTGTCCAATCGGAATGTCAGTCGGAACCCCAAGATCGGAATAGCTGTCACCTACCTGATCGGAATACCATAAACACACTGATCGGAATGTTGCCCTCTGATCGGAATATGGAGTGGACCTGGTCGGAATGCTGATCGGAACCGTATGATCGGAATATTGTCACCTACCCTGATCGGAATACCAAACGAGCACCTCGATCGGAATGTTTAGAAATGGATTCAGATCGGAATGCTGTCACAATCCCCTGATCGGAATACCCAAACACTCGCAGATCGGAATACCAAAGTCCTCCTAATCGGAATGTTATAACCCTTTTCCGACCAAGCCAAGAAGCTATGGTCGGAATATATAAACCCTTTTCCGATCGTTAAGATCGGAATACGACGAAAGAAACTAAATATAAGCTAAACAAATAAGCTATGATTCTAATAAGCACAAGTCTAATTTTCTAAAGCAAACCGATTAAGAAAAAGCTATTAAACAGAAATGTAAAGATTTTTGAAACAAGAAATGGATAAGCTTTACGAAAAACAAACTTTTATATAAGAATAACTTTTATAAAAACTTTATAAACTTGAAAATAAACAAAATAAGCTATGAAAATAAATGGTTTAGAACAACCAAAAGCATAAAAATGAAATCTTTAAACAAATAAACAAGATGAAAAGCATATAAATCAACGATTAAAGAAAAGTAGAACGAGATCAACAAGATAAAGTAAAGGTGCAAGAATCAAAAGAAACACTTACTTGAAATTAAAGGTAAATAAGGTGCAAGACATGTAATTAAAGGTATTAAAGGTGCAAGACAAGTATTTAAATTGACATGAAAAATAAAGGTGCAAGTAAATAAAGGTGGAAGAACTAATTGTCACGATTAGTCAACAAAACTAAATGAAATGAAAATGAGAAGTATTTATAGGTGATTAGGGGGATGGTTAGAGGAAGCTTCCTCCCCTCCTTCCTTTCTTCTTAATTGCGCCCTTAAGTCCTTCCTCCTTAATCTTTTTGTTAATCTTGGACTTTGATGACTTTTGGCTCGGGATTTCTTTGGACTCGTCTTTTAATTCTTCGATAAGTAAGACTTGAGTTCCTCGGCTTTAAGTAAACTTCCGTCTTTTGACTTTTTCTTCGATAAATCTTCAGAATTGGTCTTGGACTTCCGTTCTTTTTACACTCTTGACTTCTTGACTTCGTCTTTCATCTTTTTCTTCAATAAAAGTCCATAAATGCCCGTGAATTCCCGTGTTTTCTCCACTTTTCACCTTTTCGTCCTAAATCACAACAAAAACACAAACCACGCATAATTCCGACATAAAAGACATAAAATACACGTTTTGGTCCGGTTATTATTGTAATTAAGTGGTAGAAAAGATGTGTGTTTACACACATATCAATTATCTTTTTCTTTCTAATACAACGTTAATAAGGATATGGATCTCAGTCATTCCTTTCATTAACCATTATGTTTCTCGCTCACAGATTCAACAAGATTATCAAAACAAATTTGGGTATGGCCACACAAACATCTTACTAATAACACGAGGGGCCCCAGCTATATTAAACTCCAAAACAAAATTGGAGGAAATAAATTCCATATTGACTACAAGCAAAACTTATGAATTTTTCAACACTTCCGAAAATAATCCTTATAGCTACCAGTTACGTTTAGCGTGAGATTATTCCACAGAGATGCACTAGATTCATAACAGTTTCCTGGTATCTCAAGTCTAAGGATAACTATTTATGATTTTCTTGATGACAAAGATCCACAAGGTAAAATCATATAGTTGAGATAAGTCCAATATTCGATTCATCGAATATCATCCAAAATTGATCAATATACTTTCAATTATTCTCTATCGCTATTTTGATTTGTCTTAATTTAATAATATTCCTATATTATTAATCGACAACGAACATTTAGCATAAGAATTTATTCATGGATTAAAACATGTAAAATAGGATAAAAAATTAAGTAATAAGAATAAACGAAACCCAATCTTTATTTTATTAAGTAATAATCTCATAACATCCTTTATCCAAATACTAATCACATATTTATTGCATGAGTTGGCAAGCTTGTTTCAGCCCAATCGCCTTGGCATGCTTAACTACCTTTGGTCTAGGCAAAGCCTTAGTTAAAGGATCAGCTACATTATCATATGTGTGAACTTTTATTAATTTGATTTCACAAGCTTCAACATGTTCTAGGACGTAGTGGTGTCTACGTTTAAATTGTCTGGCGCCTTTCATGACTCAAGAATCATTGGCGAATATTATTGCGGCAGAATTGTCACAATATATATCAATAGGTTCTTTAATTGAAGGCATCACTCCAAGATCTTCAATAAACTTCCTAATCCAAATAGCTTCCATTGCGGCTTCTGAAGCAGCCATGTACTCAGATTGAGTAGCATGCATTGCAATTGTTGTCTGCTTCTTGATCTTCCAGTCAACTGCTCCTCCATTGAGAACAAAAACGTAACCCGTCTAAGACTTCGTATCATCTTTATCACATAGCCAGGACGCATCATAGAAACCTGTCACGTTCAGTTCTGTGTCTGGTTTCCCTCCAAATACCAAAAAGATATCTTTCGTACTCCTCAAATACTTTAGAATATGTTTAACAACAGTCTAGTGGAGCTTCCTTGTATTCTGTTGGTATCTACTTACCAAGTTCTGAGCAAACGCCACATCAGGCCTTGTACATCTTACAACATACATTATAGATCCTACAGCCGAAGTGTAAGGCACCTTCTGCATGTATGCCTCCTCTTCAGGAGTTGATGCATCCATCTCATGACTTAGATTATGCTTAACTTCCATAGGTTGAAAACCTTTCTTGGAGTTATGCATGTTATACTTCTTCAATATCTTATATATATAAGCATCTTGACATAGACCAATTTAACCGTCTTTTCCTATCCCGATAGATCTTAATTCCCAGAATGTATGCAGCTTCTCCTAAATCCTTCATAGAAAAACATTTACCAAGATAATCCTTAACAACTTTAAGTCTTGGAATGTTACATCCCATGATTAATATGTCATCAACATATAGGACTAGAAATACTACATCACTCCCACTAGCTTTGTGATATCCACATGGCTCATCACGATTTTAAATAAATCCAAAATTTTTGATTTCTTCATCAAATAGTTTATTCCATTGACGTGATGCTTGCTTCAAACCATAAATAGATCTTTGAAGTTTGCACACGTGTCCTGGATTCTCAGGATCGACATACCCTTCTGGTTGGTGCAAATAGATGTCTTCATCTAAGCGACCGTTCAAAAAGGCAGTTTAACATCCATTTGCCATATCTCATAGTCATAGTATGCTGCAATAGCTATAAGAATCCTAATAGCTCTTAAGTCTGCTACAGGAGAAAATGTCTCCTCGCAGTTTATGCCAAAAGTTGGAGTAAAACCTTTAGCTAGTAAACGAGCTTTATAGGATTGTACTTTTCCGTCCATGTCAGTTTTCTTCTTGTATATCCACTTATGTCTCACAACTTTAGCATTTGGTGGTGGATCTACAAGAATCCAAACATCATTTACTTTCATGGATTTCATTCCCTCATCCATAACAACCATCCACTTATCCTTCTCAGGATCAAGTATGGCGGATTTATAATTAGTAGGTTCACCAAGATCCGCTACTTCATCATCATCCTCGATGTTAAGACATATATTGTTATTTGCGTTTTTAATCCTTGTGGATCTAAGCAGAGGAAATAATTCCGGTGGAACCACCAGACTTTCTAGTTCTACGAGAATTATATCGCTAGTGTTTTCAGAAGGTAATGTATCTATATGACTCTCTTCAAGATCATAATTTCTCCCACTGAATTCTTGATTTACAAGATCAGATTCAAGGAAGTCTCCATACCTAGCAACAATCACTTTGTTCTCAGGTGGATAATAAAAGTAGTAACCCATAGTTTCCTTAGGTTATCCTATAAAGATACATTTCACATATCATTGTTTGAGTTTGTCACCCGAGTCATGTTTCACATACGCCTCGCAACCTCAGACCTTTAAATAAGACAAATATGGCTTCTTTCCATGCCATAGTTCATATGGTGTCTTATCGACCTTCTTTGTGGGGACCATATTTAAAATGCGAACAACAGATTCTAAAGCATAATACCAAAAGGATAAAGGTAAAGTTGTAAGATTAAACATCGATCGCACCATATCTAATAATGTACGATTTTTCCTTTCGGATACACCATTTTATTATGGAGTATAGGGAGAAGTAAGATGCTGAATAATTCCATTCCCACTTACATAATCTATAAACTCTTGACTTAAATATTCACCACCTCTATCAGAACGAAGAGCTTTAATCTTCTTACCTAGTTGCAGTTCTACTTCTACTTTAAACACTTTGAATGTTTCAAATACCTCATGTTTATGTTTAAGCAAATAAACATAACCATAACAGCTATAATCATCCGTAAATCTTGAGAAGTAGCTAGCACCTTTCCTTGACACATGTCTAAGTGGTCTACACACATCAGTATGTATTCATCCAAGTAGATCAGTAGCTCTTTCAATATTGCTTTAAAAGGTTTCTTGTTCATCTTTCTAGAGATACAAGACTCACATTTATCAAATGATTCATCATTGATATTGTCCAAAAGACCTTCACGTCGAAGCTATTGTATACGAGTCTTCCCGATATGGGCAAGTCTACAATGCCCAAGATAAGAAGAGTTCTTGTGAAACTTTCTCTTCTTGTTCATGCTAAAGACATAATTATTATTATTCTTGGATTCATTATCATGCATGTCTAATTCAAACACACCATTCAAAGAAATTGCATTAAAATAGAAAATACCATCTTTCCAAACATAAATTCCATTATTATCAATCGTGTGAACGAATCCTTTATTCAACAAACAAGAAAAGGAAATAACACCCCTAACAATTGTAGGTGCATAATGACAATCATTTTAAATCAGTACTAAACCCGAAAGTAAAGCTAAATTAAATGTTATTATAGCTTCAACTGCTGCTTGTGCGCCATTGCCCACTTGTAGAAATTGTTCCATATATGATAGCTTCCTTTCCAGATTAAATCTCTGCAGCATATTACAAATGTTAATACCGCATCCCATATCAAATACCCAGGAAATTAATTTGTATGTTAAATTGAACAATTCAATCATAAATAAAGTACCTGAAGCCGCAACGTTATGCTCAGACTTCTTCTTTATTTCTCGCAACTCTTCGAGGTAAAGAGGGCAATTCCTCTTCTAGTGACCATATTCCTTGCATTAGTGACAAGTCTCATCCTTCTGAGATCCATTCTTCATGACAAAGTTCTGCTTAGGTTTTGAATAAGTCGCAACTTGTTTGCCCTTATCACCCTTGTCTTTGCCTTTCTTTTTGTTCGCTTACGGTTTTGGCTTACTCTCTCTACCCTTTTGTATGGTTAGTACAGGAGGCGTAGAAGTAGATGCCTTGTCTTTTAACCCCTTTTCATAGTCGATGAGCATTGCATGCAAATCATTAACTGTCTTCCCCGTGCAATGCATATTATAGTTTTGAAAAATCATTGAAGTCCTTGTTAAGGGACCTATTGATCAAGTTGATAGCCATATTATGATCATAGGGTTGTCCTAGTGCAATGAGCTGTTCCATATAACCCCTCATATCCAAGTAATGGGCACTAACAGATTTTCCAGGAGCTTGCTTGCACCTGTGCAAAGCATCTACTAAATCGTAGATCTCCACAGCTTGTGGCTTTTCGAACATAGCCTTGAGCTCATCAAGCATTCGCTTTGGTGAAAATAGCTCATACTTCTGTTGAAGTGGAGGAGCCATTTTACCTAGCATTAATAAGCCACCTCCGAGTGCTTCTTAACCTTAGCAGCGTGTTCAAGCCTTTGAGCTTCAGAAGCTCCTTCAGCAAGATCCTCCGGATAAGGAGTAGTCAAGATATCAATAGTACCCGCTACTCTCAAGACAAATCTTAGTGAGCGGTACCAATCATTGAAGTTCGGGCCAGTAAGTTTAGGACGATCAAAGAACGCTTTGAACGCAGAACTTATAGTGTTGTTGTCGGGTTGAGCCATTTCTACATAAATAAGTTTAAAAATAAGTATTTTCAATAATAAAATACTCTCAAGAAAATAAAGTTACCCTGGTATATAAACCATAGTATTTTTCTTGAATCCTAGAACTATATTGACATAGATCCATTACATCAGTTGATATGCTAGTAATGAATGTACTCAATGTAGCGACTTGTTGAACAATTCAATTGACAAATAATTTTCAATTTCTAGATATTTAAGGGATTTACATTGCCAAAAACGTTTTGCATTGTAAACATGTTTCATCCCTTCTAAATGCCTTAAGTTTCTAGATCTCACTGAGTAACTTAATTAAGTCGTCTATTCTGAGTAACGTAAAACCATCATACGAATTCTCATTCTATGAAAGTTTTCTTTCCATTACAGCATCACCCAAAAATCTCATCTGATGACGTAGTAATTTCAAGTGTTCGTCAATTAGGAACATTCGACTTAAATTTTAAGGGTTAAATTTGATGTCAAAATCAATGTATGGAGAAGCATGCATACAACTCCATAGCATAAGTTTAATAAAATATTTAGTAAACTTCTTCACGAGACTAAATTTCTACATATGTTATGTTGAGGTATTGGTTAAACCAATTAAAAATTTTACCCACAACAATTCACAACGTACTTTTGCTAGAACTCGGCTACGCACAAAGCAATACTGTTATTCATTGTGTTTCAGATGTGAATTTGTGGTAAATCACCCTTAAGGTATAATTCAATTAATAATCGTAGGTAATTTTAATTTGACACACAAGCGAGCCAGGAATTTGGTCAGCGAGTAATGGCTTAACACATCCTTCCTTAACCGGGTACATGACCAACGATGCGTTATACCCACTTTATAGTTTGTCAAGAGTAGGCCGTTAGATTATTATTGCAATTCACCAATCAACGTAATCTTATGTAATTTAGATCTCTAATAAATCCTTATTTTAATATGATTTAGTCCATATTATTTCAGTTCTAAAAAAGTCTTGTTTACAACAATTCGAACAATTTTAATATAAGCAAGAAAAAAACTAAATCATAAACATATAATAACGATTTATATGTGGGATAAATAAATCAAATAGCCACATGCATACGATTTATTCAATAATCATCAAATATAGGTTTTTATATTCATATAAAAGCCTTCCCTAATTCAAGATTTATTAAATCAAATAATCTTGTAGCACATAAAATCATATTAACATATAATTTTCTAATCATGCATATTATCATGGATCCTCCCACAAATCTTAACAATTAAATCTCTACGGATCGTAATCATACATGACATAACAATTAGTCATGCAATTTAATCTAAAATCTTCTAAAAACATGTAGTTTTAACTCAAAACAATCATTTGTTAAAAAAACTTTAGATTTTCGATATTATAACATGTTAAAACGGCTCTCGATGTCACTGAAGGTTTATTAACATCATAACAATTATATAAAACCCTAAACGAGATCAAAGCACTCATATAGCGGAAGCGTTTTAACAAGATCATAATTAACACAATTATAATTAATCGAATTAGGGTTACATACCTTTACGCTAAAGCAAATCCACAAGACGAAGAACGAATCACTAATTAGGGTTTATAACGAACACCACCAAGATATAGTCGTAAGTAAGACTATATTACTATCTTATACATACGTAATACAACGAGCTAACTGTGATTCTCTCACGTGTAACCGAGCTTCTACGCTTGTAGAAAATCTACCCAACAACCCTAGAGAGGGGCTAGGACTAGATTATAAGTAAAATTGATCAAACAAGAAAACCAACCAAAACCCTTGTGTGGGTATGACTTGCGATCGCAACAAGAGAGATGAGGGGAGAGATTTTGTGTGTGTTGAATTATGAGGTGAGGGGTTGTTTATATAGGCTTAATTCTTGTAACCCAAAACAAATATAAAGGAAAGTTTTTCTTTCCCCTTCCCCTCCTCCATAACTGACGGCTAACACCCCCTTTGGGGTGTTCCAGAATCTTCCATCCTTCTTTCTATTTTACTTACTTACTATAAAATTATTTAACGATCGTTAATATTTAAGTCTTAATTATTTAACAATCGTTAAAGTTATGTCTCGGTTTAATTTAATAAATACATAAATATATATCTATTAAATAAATAAATAAATAAAATAAATATATTTATTAAATAAATGAACTCTTTACGTATTGAGTGCAATCCCGTAATCTCGAGTTCGATCCTATCACGCGACTATTAAATATAAGTCCATAAACTTTCACATAATTGCTCAAGTATTAAAAATCTATCCGATCAACTACCAAAATTACGATCAGAATACCAACAGTTGCGATGGAAAGAGCAGGACAATTCCGTGACTGCCTTCGCACACGTTATGGTCATTACGAACTAGTGATTATGCCTTTTAGTCTCACGAATGCCAACAGTAATTATGGACTTGAGGAATAGAGTTTCCATTAATTCTGGACAAGTTAGTCATTTTGTGCATTGCTAACATTCTGATCTTCTTCATGTCTTAAGAAGAGCACGAAGACCATCTTTACATTACGCTACAAATTCTACTTCAAAATAAATTTCGCACTAAAATTTTCAAGTACAAATTTTGGTTGATTTCAGTGACATGCTGAATCGCATTGCTCCTCACGGTTAAGTTTTACCATGACTAAGCTTACGCGTAAAGGAGAAAATCCTACACTAAGGTATGTGTTCCAGAGGATCCTACGCTAAGAGAGGTCTAATTTACAGACACTCATAGTTTTCCTAAACTTCTATGTATCCAGTTTCTATGAATGTATCATGATCTTAAACCACATTTTGGTGGAGCGACATGAAACAAGATTCAGTTAAGTTCATATCTAAATGCTTGACTTACCAGCAGATTAAGATAGAACGCCAACATGCTAATAGTTATTCCAATCGTTATTACTTTTTGAACAGAAGTGGGACAAGATCTCCATAGACTTTGTTACCGTACTACCCCAGACTCAGAAGAAGCATGATGTTACCTGGGTCGTGTCAATCATTGACCAAGTCTACATAATTCCATCATATTCGTAAGAATTATGCAGTTTATCGGTTGACAGAGATATTCTAACATGAAATCATATGATTTCACGGTAGTCCATCAACAATCATATCGGACAGAAATTTACGTTCACATTCACGTTTACGTTCACATTCACGTTTACGTTCATTTTCACGTTTATGTTCATTTTCACGTTTACGTTGGCGCTCACAGTTACGTCTCACGTTCACGTTCACGACCATGTACGCGTTCACGTCCTTATTCCAGTTCGCGATTTGCTTTTAGCACTCACGTTCATGACGTTGTTCACGTTCATGATCGTATTCCATCTTACGATTTACGTTTCACTTTTCATTGTGGAAAGGTCTTCAGAAGCTTGGGAGACCAGCCTTAAGCTTAGCAGAAGTTTCCATCCTCAGGCAGACGTTTCACGACTCATCTCGTATCGTTTGGCGTTACCTCCTCAGTATCGCACGTTCACGATAAGTTTCACATATCATGTTCACCCTACGTTCCCCATATCACGTTCACGATATCTTGCACGTAGTCTCGTTCATCATATGTTCTCATCTTACATTCACCATATATGCACGTATCACGTTCACAATTGTTCATGTATCTCGTTCACAATTGTTCACGTACTACGTTTCAATATGTCTCAGGCATCATTGCTCAAAGATTACCAATGTCATTTCCAGGGTAATTCGTATCGTACCATTTCATGTATCCTTGCATGTTATTTCTTATCCACTCGATCAGATCCATGAGAATCTATCTCACGTTGATAAACTAGAAACTTTTATGTATCGTCAAGACAGAGTCATGAGGACCAAGATTATTTATCTTCGTCGTGACCTTTTAGAGGAACCGTTTCGAGCGGGAAGCCATTTACAAACGGAGGAATCCATCTGGATTCTTATCCTCTTTTCCTTCCATAATTCAAATATGTCCTTTTTCATCCACTCCACGTTCCATGTTCCCTTCAGTCACGTCATATTCCAAATTCTCTAAAGTCACATCACGTCCATGTTATTTCCAGCTTTTTGTATCTCTAATTCGAGGACGAATTATTCTTTTAGAGGCGAAGAGTTGTAAAACCCACATAAAATACCCATGAACAGTAAATACATGAATACCGGACTAAATTAAAACTTTCTATTAATAATATACGACACGTGTCACGAACATTTAATTACAAGTATTATGTATATTATTAATATACGATATGTGTTTACGTATAATATTTAATTCATGACATTTAAAACACGAAAATTCACGAATAATAATTAAGTCGTGAAAAACAAACAGATTTGGCCTTGGGTTGGTGTGTAGCCGTGACAAACAAAAGGAACAAGGGCCTCATGGCCCGGCCCATTTGGTAATTCAACTAGTAAACTAATACACCAAGGATTTATCATAATTTACTTTTAGAAAAATCACAAGAAACCCTAGTTCTCCTTCTCCCCTATCCGCGCCATACATTGAACACAAAGGGATTCGATTTTGAATTTAGATATTGGATATTTACGTGTTTCTGTTCGTGTTTCAATCCTTACTCCATCCACGCTTTCGGTAATCATCAAACCTTCACCTTTTTATTAATTATGATTAATTAATTCATGAATCTTGAAAGTATTTATTTTAAAAACATGTTATGGACATGGATTAAACAAGACAAGGGTGGGTTTGGTTTTGTTTTTCGCTCGGCTTCACCTAAACCGAGAGTCGCATGACTCTCGGTGGCTTAATGGTTCCACCAGTCGCAACCCCAAAGGGTGCGGTGGTGTTTGGTTTTGGGTCAGCCACAAGCCAAGGTCCCACATTGGGATCCTTGGTGGAAACAGTGGGAACCGAGACCTCTCAGGGTCTCGATGGGTATGTATGTTACGACATGAGGAACCCCTGGCTAGCCAGTTGGAACCCTGCGCTATCAGTGGCTAACCGGCAACAAGGCTAAGCCTTGGCTGCCGGCTAAGAACACCCAGCCACCGGCTGAGATGTTGTATTTTGGGTGTTTGGTTTTTGTCTCAGGTTTGGGGCTCGGGTACAATTTAGTTTAGCCAATTGTTTTGTTAATTAATTAATTAATTTGATTTACATGAACTTTTAATTAATTAATTAAAATTATGACTTAGGTTAAATTATTAAACTTAATAATCCATGTTATAACCTATGTATTTATTTGGCATATTTAAATTAATAACCATGCTTTAATTTAATTAATGGTATAAGGTAAAGTTTATTAAAATTAACCATGACATATTATTAATTAATAAAACCATGCATTTTTATTATTAATTAATAATCATTTTAGCCTAAGTATTTAATTTGATAAACTTTGCTAGTAAATCATCATGACTTATGAATTAAGATTATTAAGCACTAGCTTATATTTTGGACTTATAAATCAAGCTTATTTCTATTTAAGGAAACTTACTATTTTTGGAAACTTTCTATTTTTGGAAACCTGCTATTTTTAGAAAGATACTTATTATGACACTACAAGTACAGTAATAAAAGAATACATGAAATACATAGTCAGAATATATGTAAAACATGAATAAAGTACAGGATAACACTTAAAATAGTAAAACATGAAAAGAACATATAAAATAAGCTAAAAACACACAGTAATCAGACAACTCATAGACGTCCCTTATTTTTGTAGTATCCATGAAGTCAGAGTATATCGTTCAGCTTCCATTCTAGCTTCACTACTGGACATAAGGTACGGATATTCCGTCCTTCAGTAAGGACACTTCTTTCCTATATTAGGATTCCCGTCTGCAGCCATCTGCTTTCCCCTAGTAGTTAAGTGTCTTAAACACTTTCATTATATATTATGTTTATTTTAGATTGCTTGAGCTATATACATGCATGCTAGTTTCACCTAGTTATGGGGGTTTCATAACCATAGCACTGGAGGCACCGGTGTTATGACTCTTCTGCGATGAGAATGATTGCTCGCAGCGTCCCTTTACAGTATTTTGGCCAATGTTATTATTATCATGTGGGGCGAATGGGTGCATCCTAGGACAAGATAGTATGTTTTCATGGTAATTGCGGTGTGTGCCTTGCATCTGTTACAGGAGCTGATCCCTTCACTCATATTGTTATAATTAGAGACAATCCCTCTAATTGCTTGATGAGGTCACCCCTCTAAGTATTCATGCACGTTGATATAACATGACCTATATGAGCTCTGGGCATATTTGAAATACAGTTTCAGTACAAATTAAACATAAGTCTTTCAGAAATATTAAACCAGTCTATAAAACATACACTAGGTTTTCCAGGACTTACATTATTCCGCTGCACTATCTTGTCATACTTTCATTTCATTCTTTACATGTGTTTATGCTATCATTTTATTGTCATTATATCCGTTCACTGAGCGTATTTCTCAGTCGTATATTTTCCTTTCAATGTCCCAATTGACAGGTATCCAAGGACAGCCTGGAGCATTTGGATGACGTGCATAGGATGGAAGACGCCTTAGACTTCTTCTCCTTTTGCCTCATATACTTATGCTTGCTTGGACACTTGTTTTGTCCTTCCTATTCCATTTACTTTATTTATGTTTTGGGCACATGTATGAAAACCGATGTTTGATTCCGTTTTCCCTTTATGGTCATTTATGTTTTAGGACATTACCTGACATGCTTTGATGACACGCCATAATTATCATGTAACAGTCCACTTATCAAAGTGGGGTGTTACACATTAAGTCATTTTCAGAAATCTTTTTCCGAAAATCCCAAGCAACGTTATTCCAAGAATCCCAACGCAAAGTTATTCCGAAAATCATTGAAGTTCAAAGATTCCTAAAAACATATATTCCGAAAACCAAAAGCGTTTTTCAGAAAATCAAAGATTCCGAAAAACAAATATTCCGAAAACCAAAAACGTATTTTCCGAAAATCATGGAAGATTATTTATTGCGAAATCTTTTAGAAGAACTTCTCGGAAAATTGTTTGGAGATTTATTCCGAAAATTGCTTGAAGATTTATTCTGAGAATTTTGAAAATTTTTCAAAAATGTGAATTTGAAATTTTTTAACATCGCGAGTTATTTGGCCTTGAAATTTTTTGGTTTCCTAAGAACACAATTTTAGGGGATTTCAACATCTTTTCTCGACAACTACAATCACACCATATCTACTTAAGATCCGAAGTCACTTCATCAACAAAGAAACGATCATCATGGAAAAACGTAATACGAATGCTGGGAGTTCAAACGTAGCAGACCTCGATCTGGAACGACTACAACAGCGGACACGTATCATGAGATAAAGTTCAATTAACGGTATTAGAGGAGTTCAGTCATCTTTTGAGTCCCTGTCAAAAGTTTTGCAAGTCTTAGGTGAATCTACTAGCACTTTCACAAGAACATTCACCCAAGCCATGGATAAACTTGCCACACAGCTTGTCAAACAAAGACTCATTAGTAGTGAATGCCGGACCACTTTAACTAAACTCAAGACAACACTTGCAATGAAATTCAACTCTGAATTCATCGAGTCTCAAAGTACAAGGGAGTGCTTCAAGAGGAATAATGGATTGGATGCTCTCTCCTACAAAAATTTGATCACCCAGAACATCGAATTCATTGCAACCTACGTCAGCAAAACAATAATTCATGAACAAGAGTTAGGAAAAAGGTTCAAGGCAAGTTGTGGTACAATATCGAGTCATGTGAATGAAAGATGCACATCTGGGAACATAACGCATAGTACGTAGAATGATCATAGCATATCTGGGAAAGAAAGCAGCAACTCTGGCAAACAAGGCAACGACTCTGAGAATGTCATTAGCAATACACCTTCCTACGACAATGGTCCTGTTTTTTATTCTGATCCATTGGAAGAGGTACACAACGACGAATACAATGTGTTTGGCAATGCTAATACGCATGAGCATAGTGATCAAATAACAACCCTTATTGACACATGTATGACGGAAAAGGTTGATAACAACATTACACCTGCTTCATCAGACATGTGCAATAATTAGTCCGACGATGATCAACATGCAATTGAGTATGATGATGAGGAGCGTATTGCGCTTGATAATTTAATTGCTATTGTACAAAAAGATGTCAAAGAAACTAGAAAGAGTCAAAAGTAATTAAAGAAGGCAAACGCTATGCTCACTTAAAATTTTGAAGAAAGAAAAGCTGCAGTTATAAAATCTAATGAGCTTCTTGCAAGCTGCAGAGCTGAGCTTATTCAAAAAGACAAAGACCTTGAAAGGTAAAAAGGGGGTGTCATTACTACTATAGAGGATGTTTTTGAAACTCAATACAACGAAACTCTTAAGGTTTTAGAACAAGAGAAATATAATTATAACACTTCTTTAAGTACTGAACAACACAAAACGTATCGTGCTACCACTAATGTGAATGAGCTAACTCAAAAGATTTGTTTCCTTCAAGAGGATAAAACTAAACTAGTCATTGCGAAAACGGAAGAGGTTGCAAACTTGCAAAAGATCTCAAATCTAAACAAGCTAAAGACATTGACAAAGTCGTGGAACTTGAAGTTCAAATTGATTTTTATCAGAAATTTGTTTATAAAACAAATCAATCTATTCAAACCATGAGAAAGTTGTCACCTCGTTCGTTTTTCAAGGGTAACGCTAGTTTTGCTAGTCCTAAGTATCTCGAGCAAGCTAAATCTGAGAGCCCGCGCCTATATCTTGAGGATTCCCAATGGATCGACCTTGATTGTCTTATTGTTAGGCCTGATAGTGATGAATCACTAACTTTTGAAGAGGAGAGTAGATCACCAGTAAATAAAACTTTGTGAAGCCATATAATTATGCTTATGAAAATAGTCTTTATGAAATTTTCATACCACAAAAACCGAAGTCTTGTGAGAAAATATTTTTCGAATGTGCATAAATAAGAATTAAATGGAGAAAAGTTATTGCCACTAAGAAAACTGATGTTTCAAAATATATTGGGTACTTGCCGCATCAAGTTTCTATCAGCAAGAGTAAGCAAGAGTAACATTGAAAATTTCAAAAAGGTTGTTGATGATGATTGGAAAAAACTTGAGTTTTTGAAAGGCGATAAAGAAATTCCTCATGATATAAGTGTGCTTGTGAAAACTATTTTGATTCCGCTTGCGGAAAGAACAAAGAAACATGCTTTGGAATTTGAAACATTAATAGAGCAAGAAATGTTTGACGATTTGAAATATGTGGAATCTCTTGAAAAAGAAATTGTCGACCATCAACCTGAAAGAGACGAGTTTTTTTATAGCATATGATATACTCTTGCAAGATTGCCTCTCAAAAGATATTATGTGTGTTTATGTTACATCTTGTGCTGATATAGATGAATGCAAATATCTTGATAAAGTCAAAGAGTGTGAACGTCTTGAATCTGAGCTTTCGAAACACAATGAAAATGTTGATAAAAAGGCTTTTGCGTTACTTCAACATCGATGTGATTTCCTTAAAAAACATTGTCATTCTCTTGAAATTGCTTTGCAAGATAAAGTCATAAAAGGTCTAAATGATTATAACTTGCAAGTAAATCTTTCCGCCTCATGTCGAGAAATGAACGAAAGAGTATGGAAATTACAGAATTGAAAGCTCAGTTGCAAGAAATGGACATAGCGATAGAAGAGTTGAAGAAACTCGTTGCCAAAATGAGTGGGAAAACTGTGGAACCTAAAGTTGTGAAACCTGTTGTCCGGCAACCCAGTGCCTACAAGGATCCAAAGCCATCTATATTAGGGAAACCGACTCCTTTCTCCAATTCTTCTCATGTAAAATCTAGGTTAGCCCCTAAGACTAATGTGCAACCAAGTGTTCCAAAACCATCCGCATCACCCTATGTTCCTCTATTTAGAAAGCACACTTTTGCTAAACACAACCATGTGAATGCACCAAGCACTTCTTGGAATACTCCCAAGCGGGTGACATTTGCATCCACATAGGAATCTGTAGGTTCAAATGACTTAGTTTATACCAACAACCTAGAGGATGCTAAGCAAAAAGGGAAGACCTAGAAAAAAAAATCCGTGTATTCAAAATCTAGTACACCAAATACCGCTAGAGTTCAACGCACTCCTAATGGTAGTCAACCAAAACCTAGGATCCCTTTCCAGCAACCTAGTAATTGGAAACCATGCATGAATAGTCATGTTTCGAACACTACGCCTGAACAATATGGAAAACCCAGGAATACACGAACTTTCGTGAATCTCAAATTCCCCGCATGCCCCACTTGCAAAAAGGGCATTCACAATGGAAATCATGACCATTGCATTCTACAATACCTTTATGATGTCAAATCTCGTGCCTTTACACAGAGAAAGAATGCAAAATCTCATAAGACAACAAGGAGATACAAACCCGTCGCAAAGAAACGTAGATCCAAAAAGGACATAGTTTCTCTCCAAAGAAGTCTTCCGCTATGCAAGAGAAAACTACTCCTAGATCTAGTCTTCAGTGGAAACCAACGGGTAGGATCTTCAAAGAAGTTGGTCTTAAGTGGATTCCAATAGAGAAGAGTGTTGACACCTACGCCCGCACTAATGCTACTGTTCTACATGTTGGAAATGAATTTTTTACTCCTAATACTAGTATTTGTGCAAACTCTTCTTCATTGATTGCAGGTACTTCAGCGGATTCTGAACACACTTCTTCTTCAAAGGGTTCCAATTATGTACATTTTATATCACCTTCTTCTGTTGTACAAAAGTCTATTATGGATTATTTTCGAAAAACTTGAGAAAATACAAAAATAAAATAATACGTAAATATCAATAGAAAAACAAAATAAAAAAATGGAAAAACCTTTCAGAATACCCAAAATATTCTTCTCGACATGTCTTTCAGTATCGATAATATGGACGCACCTAGAAATGTCGCTCAATAACGACACGGTGGTTTATGTAAAGCTCGAATGAAAGTTGTAAATATTTTTCAAAACATGTCATTTCAATGATTTATAACCACTTTCAGATTGTGACTCGTTCATCAAAGAAAGGAAACTTGATCACGGATGATAACTTATCCTTAACAATGGGGAAATAACATTTTCTCGGTCTTGAGCTTTCCATAAAAACATTCCAAGTTTTTAAGCTCATTTAAATGACTTATAGTCAAATGTCAGACTGCAACTCGGACCTTAAATAAACGAAAGTGTATCTTTAAAGATAACTTATCCTAACAATTGGTGAGCAATCTATTACGTGTTGAGCTATTCACAAAACATTCAACGTTTTGAGCTCAACACAATGGCTTGTAATCACTTTCAGATTGCAACCCGGGTCGATATTCACGGAGGAGTGTAAGATTTAGTGCGTTTAACCTCAGCAAAAGAAGAGAAATCTTCTTACACTTGAGTGGATTTGTCAAGACATTCAACGTCTATGAACTCATGTTTATGCTTTTGAGAAACTATTTCTTAAAAAATTGAAATGTTGTTCTTTTTCCAAAAGCGTTGAACAAATTGTTTCAAGAGTTTTTCAATGATTATTCAAAATCTTTCAAAAATTGTGTGTTCAACAACTCCTATCCTCAAAAAGAGTAATGTGGATCACATCCTCACAATGACAATTCAATTGGATCAATTTTTGAGGGGGAGCGTTCCAAATAATTCATACTAGTAAGACACATTTTTCTCCCAAAGATTTTCAAGACTATTTTTTCGCGATATATTTTAATCAAATTTGGTATCTCTAATATCAAAAGATTTATATATTAGAGATAGGGGAGAAAATGTGATTAAAATGTGATCTAATACTCGAGCACTTTTAACTCTTACCTACATATGTGAAACACTTTCGATTATCGATGCACATGTGAAGGGGAGCATTTCTTGAAACCACTTGAAAGTTTATGGTTTTATGGTTATGATCTCATACCAACAAAATCTTTAATTCACGACGTTATTGGTGTCAAAAGGGTGGTTAGGCATACGTCCTATGATCCAACCAGAACCGGAGGGATCTTCCCAGGGACAATCCAATAGATTATTAGAAGTCCATAGGAAAGATGGAGTAGAATGTGAACGTAGTTGAATGCTGAATAAGTACTGAAGCTAGCACTGGAACAATCACAACAAGGTGCTAGTAATGATGTCTTGGTAAGCATTGAAGGGGTTGAATAATGAAAAATAAATGTAAGGATAAAGGGTGAAAATAAAGAAGCCCTCCATACAACTTAGGCAGAAACCGGGTCAACACATCATGAAGACAAGACATCATGGACCCAGTGATGTAATGCACAACCTTTCCCAGCTGACTCAGGCTTCTTTCAAAAGAAGTTTGTTTTATTGTCACGGAGATCAACACGACTTCTATTGACTTTGTCACTCCAAAATAGTTGATATTGAATAGGTGGCATCTGCTCCAGCCTCCAACCACTAAAAGTGCACTAATCAAGTCTAGAGCCAAGCGATCAATTACATCTCGTTAGGACACACAGAATGACGAAGAAGAGAGTCCTATGCTATATCCTTGCGATATTGCTAGAACACTCAGAGTGATTCTACCTAGTATTCACAATGATGAGTGGAAATCCTTCCAGTGTTAACATCAAACAGCACTGCGGTAGGTCATGTGTAAGATTCTTTATGAATTGAACATGTCTAAACTGAAATGCAACAGTGGTTTGATTCTCAATTGATTCAAACTCGTTTCAGGTTTCTACGCAATATCTTTATAGTCTTGCTAGAACATTCAGAGTGATATTCATTAATATTCACAGTGACGAATAGAAATCCTTCTAGCGTCAACATCAAACAGCGCTACAGTAGGTAACTTGCGAGATTCTTTATGAATCAAGCTTGTGTCAACTGGAAAGCAACAATGGTAAGATTCTCCATGAATCAAAATTTTTCCAGGAATTTGAATTGACGACTTTAATCAAGCGGGTATCTATCCAATTGATTCACTCTTTATGTTCGCAGTCTTGCTTTGAGACGGTCGAGTAAAGAGAACGGCTAGTACCGCCACAAAACCCTGTCAAGGAGGTTCTTAATTGAACCTACCTAATCACAGGTACGATATTTAATATCGTCTAACGGTCTTCACCGACCGGAGGTAAAACGCTACCGATTTAGGACGTATGTCAAAGCCATTCAGTCCGTGTCTATGTTTTGTATCAAGAAGGTGGCATTATAGTTTAATCAACAAAGTCAAAGATTCAAAAACACATACTCATGCCCAAAGACATATTCCACAATCAAGAAAGCCAAAGACTTCCGCAACTCTGATAATCAAAAACTTTCAAGATAATGAATAGTGTGAGCATATGGATGAAGTCACAAGACCGCAAGATGGAAAACACAAGTCAAGGATGGTTTGAAGATCTCAAGTTTAAAGACAAAGTCGAAAGACAACAACAAAGGCTCAAAGATGAAGGAACAAGACTACTATTACATGTTCAAGACTCATTTATGGCGAGATTTGTAATCTCTACAAATCTCCAAATGTCGAAGGGGAATGACCTCTCATTGGGGGAGATTGTTAGCCTCAAAATATTGAGTCAAACACGAATGATCGGTCATAGGTTTATTATGTATTGATTATTAGAATGTTGTAATAGGTAGTAGAATAGTCGTAACAATACAGGCTTTATGGCTAGCTTAAAAGGCCTCTTTCAAGGTACTAAGGATTTATTCAAGCCCGGTCAAATCAAACAATATAGCCCATTATGCCACATGTAGGCCCGATTATATATACCTCTCCTATCATGTTAGGAGAGGGTTGGTTGTTTCATTTTTTTAATCTAATATCACATAGTTTCTCTATCTTCACTCTACTTTCTCTCTCTAGAATTCATATCTTTTCATCTTTATTTATTATAATCTAACCATGGTAAAGTGAATAATCATGAGACAACAAAGGAATACCGTATGCGTGAGTATTTGTAAAACCCCCAAATTTATACAGCTCAATACAGCGGAAGACTAGTTGGCGTTACGGGATAGCACATTACTCACATCATAGACAACGCTTAAAAATCGCGTCGTTTAATAATAAAAGCATTTCCATTCATAAATATCAAAGTTACATCGGTCCCAAGTCATATTATTTCATACAAGTTTTACAAAGAATTTGAATGGAAATTATTGTTTAAGTGCGGGTCATGAATTCTTGTCGTCTTCCCCGAGAATTACCTTCAAGTACCTGAGATAAAACATGTTAAAAGAAAAGGTCAGCGATAACGCCGAGTGAATTCATAGAGTTTAATAAATTCCATCAAATCATTTTAATAGGCCATAAAATAGCCAAAGTCAATCTTATACAAATCCTTATCGAAAATCATAATATAGGGATTTGCCTTAAAAATCATTATACGAGCCAATGTCGTAAAAACATCATACAATACGTTTTATAACGTTGTATAGATTAAATAAAAACCGTTATATGAATATGGTTATATAAAACCAAAACACGAACATAATATCAATAGTATGACCCAGTATTGCTAGTCAGGCAATACATCATAATTCGGTGCGTATAGCAGTATTTTGTTAACTGGATTATTATAAGCCGCATGACATTGTTACCTTACTAAACCAAACAACGGGTAGCTAGCCCGAAACTCAATTTGCCCATCTAAATTAGCGTGTCGTCACAAAGGTCACGCTATGGAAATCTTCTAATACATAAATTCGCTTACCAATCAATGTGGCACGACGAGGATCAACCGTCAAGGCGCGAACTGGGGTGATCGTCCCCAAATAGTACTATTATATGCATAAGCGTCTACCAAATCCCGGTAGTTCACAATTCATGCTAATGGGACTTTTAGTGACATAACCTAACTTTCATAATCCATTTACTTTCATCTATCAGGTCATTTAATCATTTATCGGGTCATACAATCGGGTCATACAATCATTCGGGTCCAAATCAATAAACAAACAATCGGGACAAATGGTGTCCTATTTCATAAAAACTAACATGTTATCTCCCTCGCGGGTTTAAAAAACATTTATAAAAACATTTAAAAGAGTGCGAGGCTATGAACTCACGTTGATGTGGGAAGGCGGTTATCGGCGATTCGGATGTACGGTACGTGCTTCAATCACGGAAACCTATATAAATAATAATCGGTCTTAGACGTTTGTCCAATGACTTTATAAAAATAACAATTATGTATACATATGATGATTATATATATATGATGATCAAGTGGGTTTACATATTCTCATTTGATCATTTTAGTGTTATGTGTTGATAGCTTTTATACTAGTTTACTAGTTTTACCTATTTACGTGTTTTAGGTCCAATAAGCCTATTATAAGTTTATTAACTTGTATAAATCCATTTCATACTTGTATTATCAGTATTTATACTTTACATGTTGGGCCCAAATGGGTTAAGCCCAATAAATAAGTTTATAAGTGTTTTAGCCCATTTTGTTGTATTGTTAGTCCAAATAACGTTAACTTAGCCCGTTAATGTCCGTATGTCATATAGTTTGGGTTTTTATCGGTTTTTACTTGTTATATATGTCTATATATCATCATTATATGAGTTTATAAAAGTTTACATTAGACGGGTCCAACCGTCTAAGTTTTATTTAACAAAAACGTTAATTTTACGGTAATAGCCGAAAAAGTCGTAAAAATCATGTTTATAGTTTTATAACTTATAAAACTTATCAAACTACCCTTTTTATAAAATATCCATTTATTTATCCTTATACATATTTATATAAATGTATTATATAAGTTAGTGGGTTTTTATTCATATTTTATACTATTTTTATTTGAGTGCTTATATAATACTATTATACTTTAATTTCCAAAATCTGATTTTTATTTTCATGTTCACCAAAACTGCCATATCTAGAGTTCTATATGGAGATAGAAGCTCAAATTTTTATGACATAAACTACATGATATGTGCTCCATTTAACTCTTCTATAGCTACTGTTGAATCAGCCTTTAAGTATTTTCTAAAAATCGTCCAAAACAGTGAACTCAGATTTGTACTCTAAACTTGTTTTGATCATATCTCACTCATTATAATGATTCCATTGCATGGCCAACTCTCACATGTGTACAAGACATATTACTTACTGTATATCCATTAATCTATGCCATTTTTATCATTTCATCATATGATTCTTTACTATTTTATACAGCCAACAATTTAAACAAGATTTTAGCTTTGTTTCTTATAGTTTTTCATCTTTTTAAGCATGTTTATCAACACCAAATCCCCACACAATATTTTTAATCATCATTCATCATCATATACATATACATAAGTAAAAGAAATACAAGATTACATAATCAAAAATAACAAGAGGATGAGGAGGACAATCTTTATACCACCAAGTTGATGTAGGTTGTGATTTGGACATGGATTTTGATGGAGAAACTTGTGAATAAATCAAGACCATCTTCAAGACCACCATTCTTCAAGAACTCCTTGTGGAAAATCAGCCCTAAGACTCCATAGAAACTCCTCCTTGAATGTTAAAACTTGCACCAATCTTCATCTCTTTGAATGGAGATTAACATATGTTAATTATAACATATGTTTGTGGTTAAAATTGATCACGTGATGGTGTTGGATGATGAAGTGGACGGCACAAAGAGAGAACAAGAGAGAAAATGTGTGTGGTTTTGCATGTAAAAATGAACAAATGGTTTAGCTTTTAGTTTTTTTGAGGTAATTTTAGCTTAAATGTTAGGCTAGTTACATGTGTTGAAGCTTATTAGTTAAGCTTGGACACCTCATGGGGTGAGGTGGCTTAATGTTGGACGACACACTTAGTGGGGTGGGCAAGTGTAAAACTTGTCCCATCCCACTAATTTACGGGTATTCCTCGATTCTAGTTTCCTCGATTTGCGTGCCCTTGGGTCGTTTTACGAAAAACGTTTTTATAAATTATGAATCAATGGCACAAAACGAATCTAATAAAAATTGTCTCATCAAAAACGGAGTTCAAAAACGTAAATACGTAATCCTAAGGTTTCCGGTTTAGTCGTAAAGGACGTTAAATTAATATCGTAAGTCCTAATCTCTCCTCGTAAATTTGTGAGTTTATAAACCAACACAATATTAAAATCCCAAAATAATATTCACGGATAAAATTATTTCCAGAAATGTCGGACTGTCACCAAAAACGGTGTATGTAAACGTAAGCACGTAACGTAGAATCCTCCGGTTTAGACGTAGTCGATGCTACTTCAAGACGTAAATCCAAATTTTTTCTCAAAAATAAGTGAGTTCATATTATAACATTAAAATAATGTTTTTAAACAATATTTGAGAATAAAATATAAACCATAAATTGACGGATTGTCACAGCATTTACCCCTAAACAGGATCTTTTTCCCCAAAGATCATCTTACTACTCGCTTCTTATAGAGTTAAGGCCATGTGGGTATTTCCTTCACATTCGGTCTTTTCTCACAAGTGTAATTCATTACAATACGCGAGTTTCATCAAACATAACTACTGGAATAAGATCAGGCTTAATGTTGACTTACTTTCTCTATCCGTGATGTTCACGGGTTTTTTATGAATGCAACTTTTCGCCGATCTAAGCTTTACTAAGAAAAAAATCAGATTCTTACTTGATATACATTTCATCAAGTTCGATATACGAAACATAATTCACGCAGCTCTTGAAGTCCTAGGGTAGATCCAGCTTATATGCCTTTCAAACCAATCTTTTACATCATCTCAATGGTCCCATACAACGGGGACTTATATCCCATGATCTTTCAGATCATCAATTCATTTTTCCAAAGTTAAAATTTTTGGCATAACTTCGCTACCCATCTGGCACTTCAAGATCTACATTTCATATTCACATAACCTCCTGCCCATTACCGGCAGTCAGTAATCAGATCCTAATTTCAACAATCATTTCAGGTCTCGCGGGTCGAGTATTTTGTAAGGTTAGGTTCGCCATCATAGGAAACCTTAAACCTAAAAGATATGTCCAACACACAATGGGTGTATGTCGGGTGTCTTCATCTCAACTTCTGCTTACAGATGTCCTAATATATAAATCTTAACAAGATTCGATCTCGATCCTAACACGATAATTATCAATGATAATCTCTCCAAAGGAAAACGATTATACGGTTCATTACCAAAGGTCAATCGTTCAAGCATAAAACAGCACTTATAGTATTTTTGTATCGTTACTTTACCTCGTCCCTTCGATTGGGGTGGTACACAGTACTCTCATCAAGATTCGTTCTCAATGACTTCTGAGCAAATCTGTAGAAATTCGATGCGAAGCGAGGATCTTGATAGAGATGATTGATACGGCACACTATGTTTTCACGACTCCTTTAAATACAAAGAGTCAATTTCTTCATCAAGAATCTATCATTAATAGGAATGATATTAGCAGATTTGGTCAGTCTGTCGACGATGACCCAAATCAAATCAAATTCAGATGATGACCTTTGTAATAGTTATACGTTTACTAATGTATGAGGCGGTGTCTGCCTTCATAATTTGTCATTAATACATCTTCTTCAGATAAAGATACTTTAAATCAGAAATGACAGGAATAGAATACTTATACTTACAAGATTCCAATATGACTAAATCTTAAAATCTCCATATTTAGGCAACCACAAGTGGCCTTTTAAAACATTTAACGCTATCGGCTTCTCAATTCTAATGGTTCACATTAGCCGCGAACCCCTTTTATTATCTATATTATCCTTTTTACAAACATTGTTTATTTTCATATCGTTCGGCAATTTATTTTGCACATTCATTATTAAGAAACACATCCTAATTGGTTCATTATCCTTTCTATATTATGTGTCAGTATTTACATTCACTTTCCTAGACGGAATAGTTATCATGTCCGTATTTATTCAAAAATTATTTCTTCACATTTTCTCTGTTTTAGTTTCGTTTCAGCTATCATTTTTATCAGTTTTGCTCAATCCGACGTTTTAAAGCGTCGATAATTATTACAAGTAAATTAATAATAATTATTAAGTTTTTATGAAACGTAAACGTTAAAATTTTAAATTTCTTAGTTCGACCAATTATAAAAATGTTCAAAATAATTTGAATTTAATTAACAAGATTTTTGTTGATTTATCGAAAATATTTAATAAGATTTGTAAATGTTCGAAAAACCTTTGTTTATACTTTGGTCAAAGTTTTCTTAGTTGAAAAGCAAAAATTATCGTTTCAAATTTCAAGTCATAAATTATATAGTTTCCTAAATTCTTCTTAAGTTGTCTAAAAGCACACACAAACATTTACCCCTAAACAGGAGTTTAGTTAAATGTTCTGGGTATAAGCGAATAATCCCTCAAAAGTTCTTTTGATGAGACATTTGTCAAAACATTTTTTTTTTGCACTTTTTCTTTTTAGTAATACTCAAAGTCTTAAAAGGGCTCTTAATTTTCGAAGAGTCAATATAGATTCCATTATCTTTTAATCACATGATCAAATAATATAAAAGATTAAGTCTTTAATCATATGTTAAATATTTAAGGTACAGGTTTTCATTGTTCGGCCAATTCAGGGTAATCTATAAATAATTATTAACTCATTTTTATTCTTATAAACAAACAAATAGTCCTTAATGATCACAAGCATGATTTTAGCAAATTTCAGCCTTCAAACGTGATTCACCAAATTTTATGGATGCTACATGTGTATTAGTCAATCCAAACGACATCACGTGGAACTCATAATGTTTATTACAAGTATCGGATGTAGTGATCTGAATAGATAATCTTCTTCGCGGACGCGAAGTTGATAATAACCAAGCCGTGGATCAAATCTTTAAAACATACGCTAGAACCTTGTAAATGATCGAACAAATGTTCCATTTCGAGTCATGGATATCGCTTCCGATTGTCAATTTACTCAGTTCACAGTAATCTATAAATATAAGGAATGATAACACCATAGCTCTTCATGATGACGAGCTCGGTAGAATAAAGTCTTTCTCCGACAACTCTCTCAGTTGTACGGTAATTCCTTTAATTCAGATGGTGCTGACGTACAGTGCACATGCCACAGGTGCAGCATCGGGTATATAATCAATACCAAATTCAACTTGCCTTAATGGCGAAAGTCTAGGTAATTCATCAACAATTACTTACTAAAGTTTCAAATAACAGAATTATCTTTTTAATAAATTCATATTAACTTCTTTCTAGATTATAGTATCTATGACTAATTCACAACCATTCATGGTATAATTTCAAGTCAAAATGCAGGATATAGTCATCCATCAAGAATTATTTAGATCACTTTTGATAATCAACATCTTATCATTTAGGGGAATTCAATTCGAGTTCCCATCAATTAAGACAATGTCGTCATGTGATAATCAATCAATCCATTTTACTGGCACTATCAACTTTCCGGTTTAATCACCATTGATAAGATGTGAACTTCTCAAAAGACTAATAATAATTCATAATCCTTCACAAATTCAAGGATATCAGGAGACACAACTAACCTTAAAAAGAGTAAGGTTAACGCATAATCTACGCGAGAGAATTTCAAATCAGATACAGACGAAAACATTTAACGAATATGAATATATCCCATGTTTTCAATTCAAAAGAAATGATAGGAACGTCGATACATCCAGTCGGGTATCAACACTCGATAATCAGATACTTTTCCTAAGAATCTCACTACGGGAGAATTTGGACAAGAAAGAATTGTCAATTGTCAAATAAGACAATTTCCATAGATGAGTAAATTCAACTCAGAAGAATAAATGGTACAGGCACGTATGTAGATGTCTCTAACAATATGTCCCTATTTTTCACTTCTTGCAGATCTCATAAAATTTAATATCTTCAAGGAAAATTTAGTGTTTATTAATAATTTCATGGTGACTACTAATCAGCCTTGCATGGTCACATCCAAATTGTATGTAGGCGCGCAACTATGTACAACTTTAAGATTAACGATGCAATACTTAGTTCGTCAAAATTTTATCATCATGTTTATAATGAAAACATTTTCATGCTTAATTCTTAAATAAGAATCAAAAATAACTTTACAAAGATTTTCTTTGTTATAAAAACAATTAAGTTTTCCAAGGTGTTTTATCAACAACTTCATTTCGATAATAAATCTCACTATAAATAATTCATATGGTGATGAAAATTCAATTTTTCCCAAGGGATACTATTTTATCTTATAAAAACAATGAGTGATCTGCAAAATAGTAATGAAAAGTTGTTCACCAAGAACTAACTACAATATGCTAGGAAATGAGCTTTAGCCAAATAATCATGAAGTTCATGACCTCGATGGCACTCAAAAGAGAATAATTCACAACGTAACTCAATTCGAGATGAGTACTTGTTCAATGGTTGCATCACTAATGCGAGCATTAGGAAGAAGCAAGAAAAGATAGATAACATTGATACATGTAGGATTTAGCAATCAAAGGTAGTCTTTTTCATTAATCACAAACAAGTCAAAATTGTATCGTAACACATTACGTGTCACTAAGTCATACAATTCTCAGAACTCATCCTACCAACTGATATCTCAATTAAGTTAGGGATTTTTAAAAGATACCACAATGAATACTAACCTACAAGAGTCATTAGGTGTTCCACCTGTCCCGGAAGGTCCATCGGTCTCAATTCAGAAGAAGATTTCTTCAATTTATTTCTTGGACACTGGGCATCCTCATTAGTGGACAATGGCCTAGGAACAACACTTAACACGAATCAACAATCAATTAAAACCTTATAATTCAATCAAAGAACTTAACGACTTCCTCTTAATAATCTCATATTCCATACGGGTTAAATTTTACTTTATTCAAGTTTCGATCAACTTATACTCAATTCGATATCCTACATCATTCTCCAATACTTTCAACCTTATTCATAAACCTTAATAGGGCAATAAAAGCTCGATATGAACAACACTTAATTTCCAATCCTATAGCTCTTTCATCAATAGTTATCAAATGAGTCATTAGTACGAAATAACTCATACATTTAATTAGACTTCTCGGAAAGGTACTAGTGGCATGAAGCTTCTGGTTAATGGTTCCAATGACAGCCTCAAGTGCAACATTCACCCTTTCGATTTCAATTTAAGAAATGGATGACAACGAATCAGATGACATCTTTCTAGGTGGTAACGTTTTGTAAAACTCCACTCTATAAGGAAAGATCGTCACGACATCGATATCAGATATAATCTCGCCAATTCTTTTTCAATATCACAATCAACTACTATCTACATTTCTACGAATATCAACCGTTTTGTTGGGATCATAATTATCCACAACCTGGTTTAGATCTAGGATAGCTAGAATTCCTACGAGAATAGCTTCGATTAGTTTACTAGGGGATTTAGGGTTCCTTGTGACAATCTACGTCGTATAAATACCTCGTATAAATATCAAAATAATCATCAAACAATCATGTAATAAAATTACATCATATATATATATATATATATATATATATATATATATATATATATATATATATATATATATATATATATATATATATATATATATATATATATATATATATATATATATATATATATATATATATATATATATATATATATATATATATATATATATATATATATATATATATATATATATATATATATATATATATATATATATATATATATATATATATATATATATATATATATATATATATATATATATATATATATATATATATATATATATATATATATATATATATATATATATATATATATATATATATATATATATATATATATATATATATATATATATATATATTATATATATATATATATATATAATCCAAGTTATATATATATTAAAATAACACTTCTCAGTCTGGCCTTGTTGGTAACTCGGGAATTCTTCGGCACCGTTATAGTCAAAAGATTTTTAGACATTTTTAGAAAATGTTTATAGTTAAAAGATTTTGAAATGTTTTATTCAAAACCTTAGTTTTAAAAGTCTTTCGTTCTCTATAACGAGAGCTCTGGTACCAAACTGTAACACCCCCAAATTTATACAACTCAATACAGCGGAAGAGTAGTTGGTGTTACGGGATATCACATTACTCACATCATAGACAACGCTTAAAAATCGCGTCGTTTAATAATAAAAGCATTTCCATTCATAAATATCAAAGTTACATCGGTCCCAAGTCATATTATTTCATACAAGTTTTACAAAGAATTTGAATGGATATTATTGTTTAAGTGCGGGCCATGAATTCTTGTCGTCTTCCCCGAGAATTACCTTCAAGTACCTGAGATAAAACATGTTAAAAGAAAAGGTCAGCGATAACGCCGAGTGAATTCATAGAGTTTAATAAATTCCATCAATATAACTTTGGTATAAAATTATTACCAAAAGTCATTTCGTAAAAATCATTGTAATAGGCCATAAAATAGCCAAAGTCAATTTTATACAAATCCTTATCGAAAATCATAATATAGGCATTTGCCTTAAAAATCATTATACGAGCCAATGTCGTAAAAACATCATACCATACGTTTTATAACGTTGTATAGATTAAATAAAAACCGTTATATGAATATGGTTATATATAACCTAAACACGAACATAATATCAATAGTATGACCCAGTATTGCTAGTCAGGCAATACATCGTAATTCGGTGCGTATAGCAGTATTCTGTTAACTGGATTATTATAAGCCGCATGACATTGTTACCTTACTAAAACAAACAACGGGTAGCTAGCCCAAAACTCAATTTGCCCATCTAAATTAGTGTGTCGTCACAAAGGTCACGCTATGGAAATCTTCTCATACATAAATTCGCTTACCAATCAATGTGGCACGACGGGGATCAACCGTCAAGGCGTGAACTGGGGTGATCGTCCCCAAATAGTACTATTATATGCATAAGCGTCTACCAAATCCCGGTAGTTTACAATTCATGCTAATGGGACTTTTAGTGACATAACCTAACTTTAATAATCCATTTAATTTCATCTATCGGGTCATTTAATCATTTATCGGGTCATACAATCGGGTCATACAATCATTCGGGTCCAAATCAATAAACAAACAATCGGGACAAATGGTTTCGTATTTCACAAAAACTAACATGTTATCTCCCTCGCGGGTTTATAAAACATGTATAAAAACATTTAAAAGAGTGCGAGGCTATGAACTCACGTTGATGTGGGAAGGCGGTTATCGGCGATTCAGATGTACGATACGTGCTTCAATCACGGAAACCTATATAAATAATAATAGGTCTTAGACGTTTGTCCAATGAATTTATAAAAATAAAATTTATGTATACATATGATGATTATATATATATGATGATCAAGTGGGTTTACATATTCTCATTTGATCATTTTAGTGTTATGTGTTGATAGCTTTTATACTAGTTTACTAGTTTTACCTATTTACATGTTTTAGGTCCAATAAGCCTATTATAAGTTTATTAACTTGTATAAATCCATTTCATACTTTTATTATCAGTATTTATACTTTACATGTTGGGCCCAAATGGGTTAAGCCCAATAAATAAGTTTATAAGTGTTTTAGCCCATTTTGTTGTATTGTTAGTCCAAATAACGTTAACTTAGCCCATTAATGTCCGTATGTCATATAGTTCGCATTTTTATCGGTTTTTACTTGTTATATATGTCTATATATCAGTATATGAGTTTATAAAAGTTTACATTAGACGGGTCCAACCGTCTAAGTTTTATTTAACAAAAACGTTAATTTTACGGTAATAGCCGAAAAAGTCGTAAAAATCATGTTTATAGTTTTATAACTTATAAAACTTATCAAACTAGAATTTTTATAAAATGTCCATTTATTTATCCTTATACATATTTATATAAATGTATTATATAAGTTAGTGGGTTTTAATTCACATTTTATACTATTTTTATTTGAGTGGTTATAAAATACTATTATACTTTAATTTCCAAAATCTGATTTTTATTTGCATGTTCACCAAAACTGCCATATCTAGAGTTCTATATGGAGATAGAAGATAAAATTTTTATGACATAAACTACATGATATGTGCTCCATTTAACTCTCCTATAGCTACTGTTGAATCAGCTTTAAGTATTTTCTAAAAATCGTCCAAAACAGTGAACTCAGATTTGTACTCTAAACTTGTTTTCATCATATCTCACTCATTATAATGATTCCATTGCATGGCCAACTCTCACATGTGTACAAGACATATTACTTACTGTATATCCATTAATCTATGCCATTTTTATCAGTTCATCATATGATTCTTTACTATTTTATACAGCCAACAATTTAAACAAGATTTTGGCTTTGTTTCTTATAGTTTTTCATCTTTTTAAACATGTTTATCAACACCAAATCCCCACACAATATTTTTAATCATCATTCATCATCATATACATATACATAAGTAAAAGAAATACAAGATTACATAATCAAAAATAACAAGAGGATGAGGAGGATAATCTTTATACCACCAAGTTGATGTAGGTTGTGATTTGGACATGGATTTTGATGGAGAAACTTGTGAATAAATCAAGACCATCTTCAAGACCACCATTCTTCAAGAACTCCTTGTGGAAAATCAGCCCTAAGACTCCATAGAAACTCCTCCTTGAATGTTAAAACTTGCAACATTCTTCATCTCTTTGAATGGAGATTAACATATGTTAATTATAACATATGTTTGTGGTTAAAATTGATCAAGTGATGGTGCTGGATGATGAAGTGGACGGCACAAAGAGTGAACAAGAGAGAAAATGTGTGTGGTTTTGCATGTAAAAGTGAACAAATGGTTTAGCTTTTAGTTGTTTTGAGGTAATTTTAGCTTAAATGTTAGGCTAGTTACATGTGTTGAAGCTTATTAGTTAAGCTTGGACACCTCATGGGGTGAGGTGGCTTAATGTTGGACGCCACACTTAGTGGGGTGGGCAAGTGTAAAACTTGTCCCATCCCACTAATTTACGGGTATTCCTCGATTCTAGTTTCCTCGATTTGCGTGCCCTTGGGTCGTTTTACGAAAAACGTTTTTATAAATTATGAATCAACAGCACAAACGAATCTAATAAAAATTGTCTCATCAAAAATGGAGTTCGAAAACGTAAATACGTAATCCTAAGGTTTCCGGTATAGTCGTAAAGGACGTTAAATTAAAATCGTAAGTCCTAATCTCTTTTCGTAAACTTGTGAGTTTATAAACCAACACAAATTTAAAATCCCAAAATAATATTCATGGATAAAATTATTTCCTGAAATGTCGGACTGAAGGTCTACGTGATTAATGGCCTATTCTATATCATGGATTTGGTAGATTTATGTGGTTGATTGATTGATAATTAATGAAGAAATGAAGGAATGAGATGAGGGATTAGAGAGAGAAAGGAGAGAAGGGAGAGAGTTAGAGAGAGAAAGTGAAAGATGAATAAATGATTAATTGTAAAATGGAATCAACAACCCCCTCCTAACATGCTAGGAGGGGTTATATATAGCCCACCCTACATGTGGGCTATATGGACTATACAATAATTAAATAGATCACGAGCCCATTACATAATTATCGTTGGAGCGACCGATCCTTCATAAATACGTAAAAACGTATTTCTAACAATCTCCCCCTAAGGGAGGTCGCTCCAAGAAACAAAGTTCTAAATAGTCTATAACTCGTGATCTATGCTAACTAAGATGTGACCGAGACTTTATTGGGAAAAACGTATTTCCAACAATCTCCCCCTAAGGGAGGTCACATCTTTTTACAAAATCTTAAACCTAGCATCTATGCTTGAGTCTTCGATCTTGTTCTTGTGAATATGCTTGATGTGATCTTTGACTTTAGTCTTGAGCATGTTTCCTTGCCTTGACCTTGTGCATTCTTCACTTGTGATATTTGCCTCTTTTTGACTTCATTGTTCCACATACTTATACTTTTAAATTCTTGAAAGCTTCAGAGTTTGATACAGCGGAAGACTTGACCTTCAGGCTTTCTTGAATTTGTTGAAGTACTATTTTGTATGTAGTATAAGCATGTGGTGACGACTTCTTCTGGTTTGTACACCGCAATGCCACCTTCTTGTTACGCTGCATAAGACAGTTAGCAACAAAACAATATACACGGATGAAATGGCCTTGAACATTTCATTCTAATTCGGTAGCATTTTACCTCCGGTCGGTGAAGACCGTTGGACGATATTAAATATCGTACTTGTGGCAGGTAGTTTCAATAAAGAACCTCCTTGACAAGATTTCGCGGGTAAACCCGTTCTCTTTACTCGACCGTCCAAATCTGACTGCGAACGTAAAGAGTGGATCATTTGGATAATATTATCCGCATGATTTGAAGCCGTCAATTCATGTTCCTGGAACAAGTGAAGTTCAATTAAGAACCGCACCATCGTTGCTTTCCAGTTGTCACTAGCTTGATTCATATAGAATCTTGCAAGTTACCTACCAAGTGCTGTTTGATGTTAACACTAGAAGGATTTCCACTCGTCACTGTGATCAATAAAGAGTCACTCTGAGTGTTTTGGCAAGATCATATGATAATGCGAAGAGGCCTGGAACGTGTTTAAATTCATTTAAGAATTAAACCACTGTTGCTTTCCAGTTATCACAAGTTTGATTCATAAAGAATCGCACAAGTCACCTACCATGAGCTTTTTGATATTCGCTCAAGAAGGATTTCCATCTTCATTGTAAATACTTTCGTATTACTCGGATGTTCAGGCAAGATCATGAAGATTTTGCGTAGGACTCTTAAGATCTTTCTTACTTTTCACAGTGTGTGAAGAAGCAAGGAATATGAAAGTGTGTCCTAATGAGATATTTGATGATCTCAAATGGCTCTAGACTCGATCGTGCATTTTGGATTTTTTAGTGATCGGAGGCTGGAGAGGAGTGCCACCTTTTCAATACCAGTCTATTTGGAGTGAATAAACCAATAGATAACGTGTTGATCTCCGTGTGATTAAAACAAATACCTTTTGAGAGATATTTGAGTTAGCTGGGAAGGGTTGTGCATTGCATCACTGGGTCCATGACGTCTTTCTTCAATATCGAGAATCATTAACAAAAATGATCTCAATAGCATATGTATTGACCCGGTTTCTGCCTAAAGTTGTAAGGAGGGCTTCTTTCTTTACACCCTTTATCTTTACATTTCTTTTTCATTCTTCAACCCCTTCAATGCTTACCAATACGTCATCACTAGCACCTTGTTGTGATTGTTCCAGTGCTAACTTAAGTACTTGGTCGGCATTCAGCTACGTTCACAATCTTTCTCCATCGTTCCTAAGGACTACTATTTCTAGCTATGGAATGTCCTTGGGAAGATTCCTCCGGTTCTAGAGAAATCATTGGACTTTAACCTATCCTACCATCCTTATGTCACCACAATCTTCATCATCGTGAATAGAGATGTTTTGGGTAAGTGTATGTCACCATGAAATCCATTTTGAAATGCAAATCCATTTTGCTCCCCCTTAACATATGCTACGATATCCGAAAACATTTTGCACATGTCAGGATGAGCTATGTGGTTAATGGCCTATTCTATATCATGGATTTGGTAGATTTATATGGTTGATTGATTGATAATTAATGAAGAAATGAAGGAATGAGATGAGGGATTAGAGAGAGAAAGGAGAGAAGGGAGAGAGTTAGAGAGAGAAAGTGAAAGATGAATAAATGATTAATTGTAAAATGGAATCAACAACCCCCTCCTAACATGCTAGGAGGGGTTATATATAGCCCACCCTACATGTGGGCTATATGGACTATACAATAATTAAATAGATCACGAGCCCATTACATAATTATCGTTGGAGCGACCGATCCTTCATAAATACGTAAAAACGTATTTCTAACAATCTCCCCCTAAGGGAGGTCGCTCCAAGAAACAAAGTTCTAAATAGTCTATAACTCGTGATCTATGCTAACTAAGATGTGACCGAGACTTTATTGGGAAAAACGTATTTCCAACAATTCGAAAAATTGTGTTCAAAGTTTTGAAAAACAATTACTTGAGCTTAAGATGTTGAATATCTTAAAAGCGAGCTCAAGTCCGAGAAGTTGTGAACTTCCCGTTGTTAAGGATAAGTTTATCATCGGCGATAAACTTTCCTTTTATCTGAAGGACGAGTCCTAAGCTGACATTTACTTAGAAGTCGTTTTTCATGAGCTTGAAAACTTTGACTGTTTTAACGGAAAGCTCATGACCGAGAAAGGTTAATTTCTCGTTATGAAGAAAAATTCTCTTATTTAAAAGATACACTTTCCTTTCTGAGCTTAAAACTTCGAATGTTTTAATACAAGCTCATGACCGAGAAATGTGAATTTCTCGTTAAGAGGATAAGTTATCATAAAAGATAACCTTTCCTTTATTTTAAGTTCGAGTTACAGTCTGACATTTAACTGTAAGTCATTGTGCATGAGCTTAAAAACCTCGAATGTTTTTAATTTTAGCTCATGCCCGAGAAAACTTAATTTCTCGTTGTTAGGATAAGTTTATCATCGGCGATAAACTTTCCTTTCTTTGATGAGCGAGTTATAGTCTGTGATTTGACTATAAGTCCTAGTGCATGAGCTTAAAAACGTGGAATGTTTTTTAACATAAGCTCATGCCCGAGAAAAATGAATTTCTCGTTTTTAGGATAAGTCATCATCGGGATGAACTTTCCTGTCTTTGGAGATCGAGTTATAGTCTGTTATGTGACTGTAAGTCCTTGTTTGCAGCTTAACCATGAATCCCCTGAGACATTTGTTTCTTTGATATCTGCTTCTTCAGCAACCAAACTCTAAGAGTGTCCTTAGTTGAACGGTACACAACGATTGGATCGCTTCGTTCTTTTGGAACATCAACTTTGGTACCTGCAGTCTCATTAGGAATTTGCATGCTTTGACGTGGGTTATCGATATCAATTATAGAAGCACATGGGGGTTCACAGTTGGCTTTACTTGTTTCAGAGGCGACCTGAGTAGATGATTCACTAGTCTTGGCTGGCAAACGTTTCCTTTTATAGAAAACCTTAAGTTTAGGCGTAAGTGAAGTATCATCTTTACCAGTTTCCTCCCTAGTAGACTTAGTAGAATCGGAGACTATCCTAGTTAAAGGGCACTCATTTCCTACAAGAGTGAAAGTTCTACCAGTGGGGCGCCACATTTTACCAAAGGGTTTGATTTTAGCGACCCACTGGGATTTAAGTCTAGCACGGGAGTTCACCTCATTAAGCAATTTTTTGATACAAACATCATGATTTGCCGTAAAGACACATTTTCTACATGTTTTACAAGTAGCATATTTAATGTCCGAGTAAGATCTAGAATCCCTAGATGATTGATTGATGCTCCTAGGATTGGACATGCTACGGTTAGCAGTGTTGGGTAAACTAGAAGGCATCTGACTAGGTTTGAAATTCCTATCTCTTACATGTGTCTTTTGCTTAGCTTCCCTAAGATCAGATTCATGGCAAACGTCATTTGAACTAGTTCTAGACGTGGTCTTGGTATTTTTAGGGAAACTAGAGGCAATCATATGATTTGGTCTTGCTAAAGCTGGAGTGATCACATTGGGCCTAGTTGCTGGAGTGACTGGTCTAATAAGATGAACCAAATCAACTTGGGAGGCAAACCGCGGTCTCGAGGATTGTGGTCGCTCGGATCTAAATGCAGTAGTTTGTCTGACAATCGGTTGTCTGACGAACTGATTTGTAGGCGGTTTCCCCAAGATTGATGGTTTTTCAAGCTTAGTGTCCACACTAGGTCCTTTACTTTTCCTTAACTCGTTTTTCAACGCAGCTATAGCAAAAACCTTTTCCTGTACTTGGGCCTTCAAAGTCTCATTCTCTTTGAGCAAGTTATCTTGGGATGCCAACTTAGATTCAAGCAGTTGAATTTGTTTCAAAAGATTATCCTTTTCAGCTTTAGAATCTAGAACAGTTTGATCCAATTTTCTTTCAAGAAAAACGTTTGACTTTTCAAGTTTTTCAAAATATGTTTCAAATTTGTCCGTTTTCTTAGAAAATTCAAGTTTGGCATCCTCAAGGTCTTTTGATTGCCGAGCTACGGTCGTTTCGAGCTCTTTAATCTTGGAATCAGAATCAGTTAACGAGGCAGTTATAAAGCATTTATCATGATGAACTATAGCATTTTGAACACTTTCTCCCCCATTATGACTCACATCGGATGAATCATAAGTGGTATTTCTATCACTCTTGTCCATCCCATGTTTGTCATAATTAGGTTCAGAATGCTCAATATGCGGTATGTCATCAGCATATACATCATAACCAACATCACATTGTACCATGTTTGCAGGCTCTTCGTCATAAATGGGTAAGGTGTCATCCAGAGAAATCTCGTGAACATTCCCTGACGTGCCACTGGCATCATGTAGTCCTCCTGATTCCGTGCTCTTAGCATCGATAGGCTCCAAGTTTTCAACCGTATGACCAGTTTCCTCTTGCATCGAAGAGTCTTGCACTCCATTATCATACCCTTGCTGAAGTCGAGATATTTCATAAATCGAAGACGAGACCGATGACATGAGTTTCAAAATTGTATCACGGAAAACTCGAAGCTCGGTATGTGTATCTCGAAGAAATGATTGGCAAATCACAGAACTTGCAGGCGTAAAGATATTGAATTGGAGGAAAGGCGTGAGTTGTGTCACAAGATCCTTATAGGCAAGTGCCGATGCAGAGTGATTAAAGTTTCCATGGTTGAGTTGCTCTGCTAGTTCGGTCAAAGTGGTGAAAATTGAGTCGATGAATATATGACGATCTTGTCCAAAGATTATCACAAATTCGCTCCCTCCTTGAATCCTTGAAAGAGTGACCAGATGAGACTGAAGCATTTGAAATGAAGTGATGCCACTTTTCCTAACTTCGTTTTGCATGAAATACAACTCTCCCTTTTGACATGTCGAATCGAACGAATCCATTAAAGATCGATTAAGAATGACAACTCAATTGTCAGCTCAAGAAATTTTTGTCGACTCAACCGTTTGATAAAACAAATTGGAATCCAATACTCCCTTTAATTATTATGAAAAATGATCGTGATTATAGTTGTTTTCGGAATTTACCAAGTCGTGAAGGAACTTCGAAGGATCCGTAAAAAACTTTTAAAAATCAACGATGGATAATATAAATCTTTTCTTGGTTCAAAAAGAATTGCTTTTTGCTCAAACGTTGATAAACCCGATCAAAAAATCCGTATTTGCTAAAAATATATCCCGTCACGTTGCCTTGACCCGATTATAACGTAATAGTACAAAATTTTCAAAAGAAAATTTTAAAGAAGAATAAAAATCTCAATGGATTATTAAAAAGTGAAAAGTTAATAAAAAAAATGAAAATTTTCTAAAATAAGAATTAATTCAATCTAAAAAAAAACTTTCTAAAATTAAAAAATAAAAAGATTTGATTTTGAAATTTTGACAAAATTTTGTAAAACAAAACGTTTATAATCCTAAAATAAAATAAATGTAACGAAATTTTAGAGATAAACGTGGCAGGAGAAAAGACAAACGGTCAAAAGGATGAAAACGTGTTTGAAATCGACTCTTCTTGTAAACTCCGTCCCATAAACGTGTACCAGACACGTGGCCCAATCAACTAAGTCCACCGCCCACTCCTTTTTCTTGTTTAATCCGCCCCTTATAATCTTATCTCTCTTCTCTCCTAAACACACACACAAACATAGACTCTACTTTGCTCCGTCTCTCACTTCTTCTCCCAATCTCAAACACAGAACCATTTACAAATCTTCTATTTCCATCTCATTCATCGCAGATAAACAAAAAATCATATAATCTCATAACACTCATATCATCCTACAATCACAAGTATCCCACCCAACATACACCAAACTGAAACACAAACACTAAATCACTTTTGATGTGATTAATCACAAGGATGGATAAGCAATGTTAAAGGATCTCAGTTATCTGAATCCTTAGTTGTTTGATTTATTTGGTGTTTAAATCGTGACACGACTTCAAGACCAATTAATTGGTCTCGGGTAAGTTTTAATTGTGTATGTGTGAGTCTTTCTTCTTCATCTGTAGTGTCTTTTCTGTGTCGAGGGTTTATTGTGGGTGTCTGTTTTGAGTCGAGGTTGTTGGGTGAGTGTCGAGAGTCTAGATGGTTTAGGGGGAGGGAGTGTGTCAGTCGAGAGAGAGTTTGGATGAGGGTGTTTGTTTTGAGGTTCTTTGTTTGAGTCTGCTTTGGTTTTAAGAGTTGAGGGAGAGACGAGAGTTTTGAGAGTGTTGGTGTTTGTAAGTCGAGAGTGTGAGGGAGAGTGTGGTTGTGTCTGAATCGAGTCTCGGTCGAGTCAAGTCTAAGAGTTTGGTTAAAAAAATAAACTGAGATTAAAAATAAACTGAGACCGTGATTTGTTTGTTGATGGGATTAGGGTTCGTTTGTCAGTCGAGGGTGAGTAAGTGAGTTGTGGGTTTGCGTATGTGTCAAGTGTGAGGGAGTCTGTTTTTAGTCGAGGGAGAGGGTGTCGAGTCTGTCAAGTTAAGGGTTGTCGAGTCTTGAGTCTTAGATGTGTTGTCTGTGTCGAGGGAATGAGTCTTTTTGAAAGACGATGATTTGCCCGTTTAGTTTGAATATGGTTGATTCATTCGGAAGAGTTCCGAATCGGAACTTTGTTCTTGATCCGGAAGTTCTTGATCCGGAAGTTCTTGGTTCGGAAGTTCTTGATCCGGAACTTCTTGATCCGGAACTTCTGGCTTGATCCGGAAGTTCTTGGTTCGGAAGTTCTTGGTTCGGGATGAGCTCTGATACCAATTGAAGGTCTACGTGATTAATGGCCTATTCTATATCATGGATTTGGTAGATTTATGTGGTTGATTGATTGATAATTAATGAAGAAATGAAGGAATGAGATGAGGGATTAGAGAGAGAAAGGAGAGAAGGGAGAGAGTTAGAGAGAGAAAGTGAAAGATGAATAAATGATTAATTGTAAAATGGAATCAACAACCCCCTCCTAACATGCTAGGAGGGGTTATATATAGCCCACCCTACATGTGGGCTATATGGACTATACAATAATTAAATAGATCACGAGCCCATTACATAATTATCGTTGGAGCGACCGATCCTTCATAAATACGTAAAAACGTATTTCTAACACGGACTGTCACCAAAAACGGTGTATGTAAACGTAAGCACGTAACGTAGAATCCTCCGGTTTAGACGTAGTCGATGCTACTTCAAGACGTAAATCCAAATTTTTTCCCAAAAATAAGTGAATTCATATTTTAACATTAAAATAATGTTTTTAAAAAATATTTGAGAATAAAATATAAACCATAAATTGACGGATTGTCACAGTATTAAAGGTTTATGATCACAAACACGAACCCGTAATTTAATTAAGATCAAAAGCAAAATCTTTCCCCTTGTGTTCTTGATGTACAGCAGCCAAGAGAGAGACAAAAAGGATTTAGGGTTTTAATTCTGTAAAAAAATGATATTATGAAATCCCCTGGTGTTTTATTAAATGACTAGTATTGGCTAAATTGGTCGGGCCAAAGGCCCTTCCTTCTTTTCTCTTTTTGCCGTCCATACACAACACCCCTTATATATTTTCGTTTGTTTTTCGTGCTTAATAATTCATCACGTGTGTTCGTGTTTTAGTGTCGTATTTTATTCTTGTTATGTTTTTAAGTATGATACGTAAATACTTATCGTGAGTTAATAATTAATAATAACTTACGTAATACTTGTTGTAATTAATTAATATACGTAATACTTACGTTAAATGTTCATGATACGTGTCATATATTCATTAATCGTAAAGTTTTAATTTATCCGTGTTTTCGTGCATTTAATGTTCTTAGGTATTTTATGCAGGTTTTACAACTCTTCCCCTCTAAAAGAATAAGTCGTCCTCGAATTAGAGATACGATAAGCTAAAAGGAACACGAACGCGACGTGGCTGAAGAGATTCTGGAACGTGACGTAACTGAAAAGAATATACTTGAATCATAGAAGGACATGAGGATAAGAAATCCAGATGGACTCCTCCGTTTCCAAAGCGGATTCCCGCTTGGGATGGTTCCTCCAAAAGATCTTGACAAAACGAACCTGTGGGTCTTCATGACCCCTTCTTGACGATACGGAATAGTTTCTGGTTGGTAAACTTAAGATAGATTCCCATAAATATGATCGAGTGGATAAGAGATAACATGTAAAGATACATGAAACGATACGATACGAAATAACCTGAAAAGAATGGTATTAGTAACCACTGAGCAATGATGTGCGAGGCATATTTAAACGTAGTACGTGAACAATTGTGAACGTGATAGGTGAACAATTGTGAACGTGATACGTGGAGATATGGTGAATGTAATATATGAAACATATGGTGAACGTGATACGTGAAAGATATCGCGAACGTGATATGAGAAACGTAGGTTGAACATGATATGTGAAACATATCGTGAACGTGCGATAACCGAGGAGGTAACGCCAAACGATACGAGTTGAGACGTGAAATGTGACGTGAAACGTCTGTCTAAGGATGGAAAGTTGTATTAAACTTGAGTCTGGTATCCCAAGCTTTCTGCGAATCTTTCCAGAACGAAATGTGAAACTTAAATCGTAAGATAGAATACGATCATGAACGTGAACAATATCACGAACGTGAATGTGAACAATATCACGAACGTGAATGTGAAAAGAAAATCTCGAAATGGAATAAGGACGTGAATGCGTACAAGGTCGTGATCGCGAACGAGAGACGTAATTGAGAGCGTCGACGTAAACGTGAACGTGAACGTAAATTTCTAGGTGATACAATTGTTGAAGGAATATCGTGAAATCGTACTGCGTAATCCTTTCGGATGAGAGAAAACGTGTAGGCTAGATTAATTGGTCGAACTACGACCCGTATAGCGTTATGCTTCTTTTGAGCCTACGATAGTCCGGTAACAAAATCCATGGAGATCTTTTCCACTTGGGGAATTTCTAAAGGTTGAGATAACTACTAGCGTGTTGGCGTTCTATCTTAGCCTGTTGGTATGTCAAGCATGTAGATATGAATGTAACTGCATCTTGTTTCACCATGTTCCACCAAAAGGTGGTTTGAGATTATAGAAACTAGAATGGGGGGGGGGGGGGGGTTGAATAGTTTCTCTTCGGTTTGTCTCCTAATTAAAATTCCTTTCAATTAGGTGAGTGCTAAAACTATCTTTTAATTGAAAGCTAGTTGCATAATGATTAGGTTCAATTCTAATGCATTAACAATGACAAGTAGTAAGTGTAATTGTAACACCCCAGAAACCGACGTCATTATTTAATCCAATTTTACGTATATTTTTGAAATTTTCAGAAATTTTGTTGTTCACATGTTTGACGGTTTATGTTGAAACCAATGTTGGAAGTCTTAATATTAACGTTTTACGATTTAAGAGGAACCGATGACGACCACGATACCGACGAATGCCCAAAATTTATCTTTTATTAACGATTGATCGATATTTGGATTTTTTTGAGTTTTTATTTTTATTGCGTGTTAAGTCGAGTCAGTATCGTTTTTATTCCATTTTGTGTGCGTTTGAACCATTTAAAAGTATTTTGGAGTAGCCGGGATGAACCCCGACTCCCACAAAAATTCAAAACCAACTAGTGGGTTACATTCCCTCTCTTTAAATAATTGTTTTCCATTTAGGCCAAAAAAATAGTTAAAATTGCATTTGGTCCCTCCTAACTTTACAAAAAGGCTAAACAAAACACACACAACATTTATTCACTTCAAAAAAATTCACCCCTCTCTTTCTTCTCTCTTTACCGTTGGCCACAACCACACACACCACCACCATTTTTTTCAAGTTTTTGAAGAAACTAATCATAGACCACATCTTATAATTGCTTTGTAAGTAATTTTAACCACTCAAATCATACATGCATCCATTTGATTCTTACAAAAATATTTGATTTTTAAAAAGAGGGTTTTGATCTAATTAAACTATGTGCATGTGTTAATTAAGTGTTTATAAGGATAATTGATTAATTCAACAAGTTGGAAAACATTTTTCTTGGTTTTTTTTGACCCCAAGACCCACGGCAAAGGGGGTGTTTGTTTGTCTTTGAGTTTTGATTTATTTTGAGTATGGGTTCATGTTTAGGAACATGTTTACATCATTTTTAGTTGTTTTGATTGGAATGCATGTTGAGTTTATGAAATAGGTTTTTATAGAGATGATACATACAAGTGATTTAGGATGTTGTTGATGTTTTAGGATAGTTTAATGGTGATATTAGGGCTATAGGAGTTGACGGAATGGATTGAAAACAAGTCGAAATGTGATTTTTAAATTGTCGTTTTTAATCAGATTATTTAAGGCTATTTTTCATGGTTTTATGTTTATGTCCAGGTTTTTATTATAGAATGTAGTTGTAGATATTCGTTTTACCTTCGTTTTGGTATAAGATAGAGATTTTAACACCAAACGAGCCAAAAGTTATGTTAGTTTGATGTTTTGTGTACCGAGAGATGAAAGTCGCCATAATCCGTATTTGTGTTCGATTTTAGGTCAAATCTCGGGGACTATAAGTAGAGTTTTAAAAATGTTTGAGGACTGTTCTTTAGCTCAAATCCTGGAGTTATGAGTTTTTCAAACTTAGGAATTGGGTTACAAATGGAATTGGTTAAGTGGGTCAAGATAATCTGATGACATAAGGGTGTAAATCTGCCCGGATTTTCAAGGTTGGAAATGTGTTGGGCAGCGTGACTTAAAAGTAATATCTTTTTATGAAAAATTTTGTGAGCTTTTTACATGATGTAAGTGAAGTCTACAGCGAGTTTCGTAAAAATTCGTGATGTTTAAGTATGGGAATTCAGTCTGTACATTAGGTATGTACCGGCAGAATTGTAAATTGAGTAATAGTTTTAATAACGTATAACAATGAACGTGTCTAGTAAATATCACTTGTTTGGGGTTTTGGCGTGAGTTTATATGAACTTTGAGTGTTCTTAATTATGTACATACAATGCTTGAAGGTACTTGAAGGTTTTGATTCATTACGCGTTTTGTTTGTTAGGTGTTGAATTGAATCCCCGGGGCGTCCTCATCGTCGGTGATTGTTTTTCGTCTACGCCTTCGACTAATACTTCTACATAAGGTGATTCTATAGCCTCGCTTTCTACTGTATTTTAAATTATTTTTACCCGCGAGGGGGATACATGCTATTTAAATGAAAAAGAACATAAGTCGTGAATGATTATTGGACCCAAATGATGTCTTAAATTATGTTGAGTAGCTAGTTGCCAAAGACCCTAAATTCCTGAACCGTTAACTATTGTTTGATCCTTGTGTGGATTGGAAATAGCCGCTTGAACAATTGATAGTACTATTGGGTTGACGACACTATCCTAGACGAGAGCTAGTACGTTGAGTAACCTCTGCGTATAGATAACTTGTGTCGAGAAAAAGGTATGAGTGGCAACGAATACCTAAGAGGGGCAATGATTTCATTTAAATCACGCCGACATTTGGCACGGGTGATTAGTCTATGGGGTCGGTGTCATGAGCTTAAACATAATTAAATAGCCTATGCTATGATGAGTAATATCCTATAATAGTTTGTAATAATCTGCATACTATTGAATAATCGTGAATGATTTTTATACTTACGTTCAATTGTGATTTTGTAAACCAATAGATCTCGCTCAACATTATATGTTGACGATTTTAAGCATGTGTTTCAGGTAATCGAGGATGATAGTGGCGGGGCATGCAATGGATGTTGTTGTGGCTTGTGGGCGGTCTAACTTGTTTTCCTCCCTTTTATCAAAGAAAATTTATATTTCTTGAATGTCTTGTAAACAATTTGGGTTGGTTTTAATGGGTTGAGATTTGTGGGGACCTAACACTACTCTGGTTATATTTTGGGGTTGGAAACATTTAGACATTGATGTTTTTGTTGTAATTTAACATGTCTATAAATTACTTATGCTTTAAACGTCTCTTTTGAGTCGTTCAATATGGCTTGTGTGGGATGATTCTTTGACTAACACCCAATTGTGATATTCCGCTGCGCAAGGTAAATTGGGGGTGTAAGAGTAATGATAATGGAAGTAAGTAAAGAGTAAGGAAGGAAAAAACCTAATAGGAAGACACCAATATTTATAGTGGTTCGGCAACGAAGCTCTATCCTCGTTCCTACTCCACTCCTCAAGTACACCTACTCGATATTTCTCATATATCCACAAGCTCCCTTCTTGGCAGAGAAAACCTTACAACGTCGCTTACATTATTTTCCGACACTAAGCTAAATGTCAAGATCTAATCTTAGATAGGACCAATCTACACAACGTCACCAACTTCACAATTTTACGACACAAGGCTAAATGTCTAGTTCTAAGCAAAAGTAGAACCAATCTTCACAACGTTGCCTTCACCATTTTCCGACACAAGGCTAGATGTCGAGTTCTAATCCAAAGCTAGAACCAATCTTCACGAGTCTTCACTTTGAAGCTAAGTGCGAACTTCACACGACACAACTATATATCACTTTATAGTTTAGTGAGAACTCACAAGACACAACTACATCACTTTATAGTTTAGTGAGAACTTACACAACTCATTACAAATCAACTAAACATATCAAAGTACACACATGTAGCTTGGATTTACACAAGACAAATCCAAGCACACACATATGCAATGGACTTACACAACACTAATCTAAGTATTCATAAATAGCCTGGATGAACACAACTAGTCCAAGTATTCACAAATACATTAGATCTACACAAGACACAAATAAACAAATGATGAACATGACTAGATCTTTAGGAGAGGATGATCTTCATCAAGGCTTCATCTTTAATCACATCACAAGTGTGTGAGTGATCTTCTCTTTGGACAAGGTAAAGAAGTAGATCAAGAGGATAATCATAATTAAACATACTTAACACATTAAGTGATCATTTACAAATGATTAGGATTAGAAAGGAGAAAGAAGGCTGAAAGAAATGTCCAAAAAGGGTTGTGGAGAATGAAGATTTGATCCACTATTTATAGAAGACAAAAACCAACGGCTACCTAAGCACGGTTCTTTATTGCACTAGGCGGTTCCTTATCAATAAATAATCACATAGGCACTTAAGGAACTGCGGAGGTAGACTCTGCTCCTTTTTATCTTTTAGTGGATTTGAAATATTTGAGGTAGTTTGAAACCTTCAAATGATATTCTTATGGCATTTGGAATATGCCATATTCAAATTTTCATTTTTCATTTTAATAAAACATTTTCTTAAAAAGAAAGTATATTAAAAATATTTTGTCACATTTGACAAAAGTGAGTTTTAAGGCTAATCACTATTATGATCACTAAACATGATTAAGATATGTTAGTGTAACGATTATTACCTTGATTATAGTGTTTGTTAGATAATTCGTTTTACGATTGTGTTTGACTATAAATGTTTTGTGTAGTTTGTTGTGATCAAAACTAAGAAAGATTAGTTAACACTAATAATGTTTTTAGGCATCACTTGCATTAACAGTCTCCCCCTTTTTGATTAGGAAAAACTATAAACTCATTTACGTAAATTACAAAATTATTCGAATTATTAACGAGTTTATTCACTATCATTTCTTCCCCTTTGTCGAAGCAAAAAGGTTAACACACGTCTTTGGAGAAGAGAAGAATAGACTTTGCTAGTAGCTTCCCCTTGGTGCTTACTCCCTTTGCTTGGGGCACCAAGTAAAAGACCTAAGGTGACATGCTACACAAAGGTTAGAAGAAAGAAAAGAAACACCAATGTATATATGTGCACTACCTTCTAAATAACTTGAGAGGGAGGAAGAAAAGAAATCTCAAATTAGAAGTAAGTATTTGCTAAGTATGTCCAAAGAGTGTGTGTTGACAACATCAAAGTTCAATTGGTGGAATAAAGGAATAAAAGAAACATCCAAACCAATTGAAATGATTAAAATGTCGAGGGGTTAAAAATTTAGAATTTATGGAATCACCCATAAGCAATTTTAAATTTTAACCATAATCAACTCTTTAACAAATTTGTGAAAAAGAGTTAGCGGGAAAGGGATAACACACATAACATTTATATTACACAAATATGAATGAACATACAAGAGAAGTATTCATACACATAATATGAATATTTAAAGCAAAAAATATGGAAAATAAACCACAAAGCATAAACTACTCTAGTAGTGATAATCTTTCAAGATTGCTTAAGTTTTATTGACTCAAACAACTAAAGTACAAAATGTGCCTTAGTTGGAAAAGAAAGAAGATGAGGCATCATTCGAAGTTTTGTTCACAGGAACAAAAACTTTGAGAGGAGGTCGAGTGAGGAGGAATTCAAGGAAAGTTATCTTGTCATAAACATGAGCAAGTTCTATTTGTTGAAATCGACAACAAGCACACAAGGATCCATGATGCAAAACAAAGTCGTTAGATGGGGGAGGACCATCAAGATGAGAGTTTGGTGGAAAGGGAGATAATGGATAAGAAATGTTTTCACAATGCCTAGTGAGGTTTGGGAAAGAGGATAGGTCATTGTGTTGTGGAGTGTTGAAAGGTTTTGGTGGTGGTGGAAGAATTTCCATTTCTCCAGTAATTGGATTTAAAGATTAAGTCTCATTTCAATATTTGATCGGAGAGAAAGAAGAATTTTAAATGTTTGGGAAAAGAAGAATCATGAGGATTCTTGTTCTTTTTTATCCAAACGGGTCGAACCGAGATTTTTGGTTTTTTGAAAGCTTAGAAGAAGAAGCTTTAGGTTGCGAAGATTGTGACAAAGATATGTCAAGGTTAGGTATGAAAGAGTTAGACATTGTGAGGGATGAAGAAGAGAACTCCCAAAAGAGAAGAATTTAAAGAAATAGTCAAGGCAAAGATTTAAAATGAAAACAAAAGGTTTTAAGGAATGTTTAGCCAAATTGGGTAAACAAAGAATCTTGACAAAGACAGTGGTCAAAGAAGAAAGACCAAAAATAAGCATAAAACGGGCTTGTTGTTCGCGGTTCTTTATAGGGATCGACGGTTCCATATCGATATGGAGTCGCGCGACTACTTTTGAGCCGCATACAGTGTACTTGAAACAATGATTTTTCAATGTTTTGAAGAAAAATAAGACTCTTTCAAAAATTGCAAATCTTGGATTTTTACCTCTTTTAGCACTAGAATATGCTAGGGTTGCATAAAAGCAACACACTCACAAACAATGTCTTGACAAAGGGTGACAAAATATTTAGATAACATTTTGAACCAATTTTTAGTCAAGTTTTAGAGGTTGTGATAGATTTAGGTTCAATTTTAAATAAGTTAAAGTTTATTAATGTGACCACATAGGTTGAAACACATAAAAACTAAATCCATAGAACATCCTCATGAAAAACTCATGAAGGAAAGGAAATACAAGAAAAGAAATAACAAATAACTAATACAAAGTTAGCTTAAACTAGTTCTTGATGGTTATCATTCATCTCCTAGGAGGAGGAGGATTAGCAAATAGGTTAAACAAGAAGCTTTGCAACTTGATGTGAGCCCCAATCATCTCCAACCTAAGGATATCAATGAGGTGGAAGTTGTTCAAGCAACAAGGACAATGGTTCCATTGTGCATGAAAAAGTCAAACAAGTGTGGATCACCCAAGAAGCAGGAAATGAGAACACCCAAAAGTGGAGTGTTTGAGGGAGGAGGAGGAGGTGGATGCATGGTGTCCAAAGGTGATATGGGTGAATTTGGTGGAGTGAAAGGAATAGGCTAAAAACAAAAGGAATTTTTTGATAAGGTTGAGGTTGAGTATTCACATCTAAGAGAGGACTAGGATTGAAGGATGAGGACAACTAATTCATTCTTGATTGGAATAAGGAAGAGGTAGAACCATGTGAATGGTTAGTACCATGAGTTGAGTTGGTCTTGCATGGAGCAAGGGGTGGTGAAACTGATGAAGAGATAAAAATAGGAGAAATTTCACTCTTGTGTTTGTGAGAAGATGGAGAACCAAGTTTAGGAAACTTGAATTTGATCTTAAGGTTTCTTTTGGAAGAGGAAATTTTGGGAGAGTTGGATGTTCTAGTGGACACCATTGAGAAAGAAGTTTAAGGGATGAATAACAAGATCAACAAGGAGAGGTTTAAGAAGGGGAAAGGATGATCCAAACTAGTAATGGGTTAAAATCATTATATGGGAATAATGAAATTAGGTAGCCTAGTTTAGGAAAGTGCAAGTTTTTTGCAAAAATTTTATCAATGTTTACACAGATTTAGGGAAAACAGTGTAAAGCAAAGATTCTCTCAGAACAGGTGATGGCGGTTCCTTATATAGGGTCGCGGTTCGTTATCGCTAAGGAACCGTGGGGAAGATAAAGAACCACCCCCATTGGGTTCCAAATACACTTCCTGAAACATTTGCCAGCCCAAGTTTCACACAAAGGTTTATCAAGCCAAAGTGAACTATTAATCAAAATCTAGGAAGCTAAATAACACATAAGATACACAAAGCTATGCGAATCTAAAGATCGATCACATAGACAATTATGATTAAAATACTAAGTAATCCAAACACATAGTATTAGTTGAGACACACAACATCCTAAAAATAAAGGAAAGGTAAATAAAATTGTTCAACAATCCAAAACATGTTCACCAACATGTTAACCATTCAAGAGTGGGATGTAGCATTCATCCATGGGCATTTACTCATTGCCTTGATTCACGTCTTATGCATTCTTGAAGATGAAGATTGAGACAATATTGATAGTCGGAATCAATGTCTAGAGAAGAAAAGAGATAGAGGATGACCAATCATAGCAGAGAGTCGTCTTGAGAGACATTTCCATCTTCATTTGAATCATGTGTGGGTTCAAGAGAGATGTTTCCTTCAATGGGAAGTATGACTCGATCCACTGAGTGAAAGGATGAAGCATTTAAAGGTGGAAAGTCAAGAAGAAGTTTTCTAAGAATCCGTGAGAGAATCATGGGAAAAGGAAGACTAGAGCGAGACCCGCTGAGAACAAATCTTATTCTTCTAGCCATGAAAAATGCAAGGTTGTATGGAGTGGAAGTAGCAACACAATACAATATATATGCAAGACAAGCGGGCACACGGTTGCGATTACCATCCAGACACATTGCATTTTCCCAAATGATTTCGGCCCAAGGGATCATAAAATCATTAAGATCGCTAGTTAGTAATTCCCAAGGAGTGAGAGCATGAACTTCTCCTTCAAAATTACCAAGAATAGGATGTTCACGAGTTTTAGTAATAGCACAATAGATGGCCAAAGTCAAGGGTAGCTCAGTCACATAATTCACATCAATAGGGGCCGATTCTAAAGAGTTTAAACTCCAAGTATCGGTGAACCTACATTGACCTTCGTATGGAACACTGAGAATTTCACCAAATTCTTCAAGAGTATATACAAAGGTTTTCCTATTAATGGAAAATCTTATAGATAAACCATTATTGATGTAAATTAATGTGTACGAGCTAAAGAATTCCAAAATAAAGGAAGGAAAGGTTAGCTCATTAATGTCAAGCAAACAATAAAAGCCAATGGATTTGAACATGAATCAAATGAAGTCAAGTCCAAGAAAGTTAGAAGGAATAATGCGTCCTTCATGAAAACAACAAGATTCAATACAGCGAAGCGTGTTTTGAATTGAACGAGTTCGACGTGAAGAAGAAAGATTAGGCATGTATAACGTTGGTGGTCATTTTGATATCCCGAAGACATGATAGTACCTAAATACAACATACAAACATATATCCCCAATCATTCATATGTTAAATATAAGCCAAAAATTTAAAAGATGATAACGTGTTTCATCAATTTCTTGACAAACAAAGGATTAATCCTTATCATTCTCATGTTCACAATGTTCCTAGTTCATTATTGACAATAAGATATTAACCATGTAAAATCAACAATGAACTTGAACATTAGTTTTTCAAAACAAATTTTTTAGGTCAACATTAACAATGCCATTACCAACTTGTTCATAGGTTCATATCAATTCCATCAATTAACCAGAATTATTTAGTCAAAATTCGGATTTTCTACAAGTGGGTTTTAGTGAAATCTCAATGAATATGAACCTAAGGAATCATAGTATAATCACTATGTCAACTCACATTCCTAGTAAGGTTCTAATTCAATATTAATTTTAAAAATCCCTAATTATGAAAGTATGAACCCTAGAACAAATTAGATGATATTGAATGAAATGACTTACAGATAATTGATCTTGGATGAAGGATGAGTGAAACCCACAAATTGGAATCAATTAATCTTTAGTGATTGAAGATTTTGAAGGTTTAACAATGGTGGAAAATGGAAGAAACCGTTGGCTCTATTGGAAAAGAGAGAGAGGGTTTGTTTGAAAAATGTTTTTAATAAAAACCAGGCGCTTTAGTCATAATCTCTGACCGCGGTTCCTTATCGATAAAGAACCACGCGTTTGAGCCGCGACAGATAAAGAACCGTTTACAATGGCGAGTTTTTATCAAGGTAAACCAAATAATTTTTCAAAACCAAATTTTTCTAAAATCCTTAAAATATATCTTAAGCCTTTAGGAAATCATTGGACCACCTCAACACTGGGTAATAATGCCATAATGAAGGATTACGAGATAAACCGAGATAGGAAAAGCCCGAGACGGACACACGACTACTCGTAGCGAGGAAGCAAAGAGTAGAGAAGTAAAGAGGAGTGAATCAAGATCAAGAACGATGCTCAAGAGACAAATGACAATCTTCAAGGAGAGGAGACGAAGAGCTTGTGTCATATATAGTGGTTTAAGATGTGTCGTTCCAGCGAAAGTCTAAACGGCTTTGGTAATGAACTATACCAAGCAATTTTGATACATAGAATAAGATCACTTTCCAGAATAGTCTTACTCTACTTCAAAATGTGAGCAAAGTATAAATTCACTTTCTCTCCCACATGATCGGACAATTATTGCTAGGATTAACAATAACACTATTAGACTTACTTTTTGGTAAGCTGGTGCCTTTCACGTGAGTTGGACTAGATTTATATCCATTGCTATACGCATGGACTTATTATGTAAAGGATAGATAGTCTAGTTAATCTAGGCCTATAAATACCCCTATGACTCTCCATGGGGGTGTGGAAGTTTAGTGTCATTTTTCTTCGTATTGTTTTCACTTGAAACAATACACACACTTTTCCTTCACCTCTCTCTAACTTTCTCTCTCTAGAACAAACAATGTCTATCATGTTCTTTGATCATCCCCGACCCCCCGAACCAAGGTGGTGTTTTATGCTTGTCAATTGGTATTAGAGCTAATCGGGGTGTTTTGTATCCGTGTGGTTTGCATTTGTGTCATGTTATCAGATTCGTTCTATTCTGATTCATGGTTGGTGTTCGTGTTGTGTTTTCAGAATCATGGTTTATACTTTTCTAATTTAATTCTTTATTTGATTTTATCATGTCTTGTTATTATCATATCCTTTGAATCTGTTAAAGTCACGAAAGTTTTTATTGAATGTTTGTTTTGTTTCATCTTTAATTTCCATTTTTGTGGTACCCGTGTATTGTTTTTGTCCCGTCATTCTTGATTAGATCTAATTTGTTGGGAAAAGGACAAAAATGGACCAGATCCATTTTTTTGGGGTTTCCAAAAAATAAAATTCAAAACCTTTTTGCGATGGTCATACTCAGATGGCTTATTCCGATGACATTGCGAAGGGGTGTGGATATTGCGATGGCCACATTCCGATGGGGAGACACATATACATTGCGATGGGTTCGACTGACTCATTACGATGGGACTCATTCCGATGGGACTCATTGCGATGGGTGGTTTGACTCATTGCGATGGAGAGGTAAGGCTAAATTCCGATGGATAATTTTGAAAGATTTTGATGGAGGTGAAAAACATTCCGATGGGTTGACTCATTGCGATCGACAGATACAGTTACATTGCAATGACATGGTTTGTATTATTGTGATGGAAAATGTTAAAACATTGCGATGGGTTACCAAGATTGTCAACTTAGTGAGTTTATATCATCTAATATAACAAATCAGATTTGGACTCGAGTTTTTTCAAACAACCATCACATTACCCTCAATCAACTGACATGCAAACCCATCTATTATTTATCTGTTAAGATTAAAAAATCAGATTTGGACTCTTATCAAACAAGCATAAATCAAACCTCAATCATCTGACATGTAACCCATCTATTCTAAACAGTTAACCTAAACCATTTTCAATAAAAAACCGACACATACTCATCAACTCTCAACCATCTATTCTCATCATCTAGATTCGAATATCATTCACTATCATGATCTCAGTTTTTTGTTAATACGCTTTTGCCAATCTTTAAAAAGATTTTTTTGCGTTTAACATATCATCATCATAGATCTTTGTAAGGGCAAACATTTTTCTATTTTAGAATTTGTTTTCACTGATTTATAACAACCTTGTTATAATCAGTGTTCAATTCGTTTTATATCTCAAAAACATCACCAATATACCTACCTTAGATCTTTTATTAGATCTTAAAGACGTATTTTTATTCGATGTATGTCTCTCCTCTTGGTTTGTTTGATCAGCCTACATAATCAGGTTAAATACTTGTGGGTTTGATATAAGATTCAAGGTGAGATGGATAAATAATTGTGACTTGTTTTGTGGTTTAAAATTGAATGAAGATGAACTTTGGTTTGTGATGTACGTTGGTTGTTTAAGAGATGGTTGAGAAGTTTACAGATTGAAAATGGTGGGCGGATGTAACGAGATAAGAGAGTGGGTTAGGTGTGATTTGATTTTAATGTGAGATAATTTAGGGATTCTCGGTTTGTTATATATCCCTAGATCAACAACTAGACACTTATCTTTGACTTAGGCTGATTATCATGGACAGCTGTTGCACACTTGTTTGAGATAAATTAAGCCAACTTATTCCAGTTTCTTTAACCGAATGCACACTTTTTGTAAAATGTTGCGTTTGGTTTTAATTTTTGCCTTGGGCCGTATATTCCAAGGTAATCTCAGGGTTGAATTATGATATGGAGTTGGGCTGTGATTGATTTATCCATAATCGGGCCTTTTGTTAAATATTTGGTCCGAATTTGGCAAATGGTTTGGTTAATCAGACATGTTGGTGATTCGATTAGTTTTGACGGGCCGATCACTACTCTAACCGAAGGTATATAGAGGGCCGATTAATTTTTGTAATCGTATTCGGGATGACCGCTTTTATATCTGAATTGTGCAAAGTTAATTATGATGAATTATGTGGTTTATGGGAGTTATTATTGGATTGAGCCGGATATTTCAAAAGAACCGAGTAGTAAAATATTTGTCGGGTTAAATGCTTATGTGACAGGATTTTATTACTTTGGTGGGCCGTTTAATCTGTGTCATTCAAGGCCGGATATCCGTTTTCGATCATAATATTTTTTTCACGATCAACAAACTCAACAAACACGATACATTACACTAAAACGATACTTATCAAAAATGCACCTAAATTCCTAATGGCTATTACGGTTTATGTGATTACGAAGATGATTCGATGCTACTTATTTGGGGTTGAAGTAAGATTTCTCAGAGGCGTTCTTATTTTATCTTTAAGGAGTACTTACAACTTTATAAGATAACTTCCTCGAGCATATACGGTTATGAATAAGACTTGAAGTATCTGGTTTCCAGTGTCAAGGGGAGGATGGTCGACGACATGGATAACTATCATTTTTTTAGAGCTTTGTGGCGGTTCTCAGTGTCACACACACTTGCTGTTGTGGATATCTTCAAGAGGTGTAGTACCTTTTCTTATACCGCCTGTTTTGGTATACGGTACTTTAGAGAAGTTGTACTTTTTTTATATCGCCTTTTGGTATAGGGTAAGTTTAAGACTTCTCTACATCGCTCATCATTCTATAATAGTGCAAGCTTAAGTTCAAGTTTGGGAAATTCTACTTCAGTTTCAAGTTAGGATTATCGGGTTATCTTCATCAATGGTCACTATCAATAGCCAACAAAATTGATAAGGGGATTCAGTTTGGGGTGATCAAGAGAGAATTTTTTTTAGAGAGATACTGTCGACATCTTCTCACATAGTAATGGTTACTAAGTAACCGGTTCCAGTTGGCATACCACGTACACACATGAAGGATGATTCCTTAATAGGTATCATCCTGGAGGGAGAAATGTGTACATGCAGGGTCACTTGACTTTGGTGTTACCGTTTCTTCATAAAGGGACAAGTTGTCTACATTCGGGACTTAATTGACTTTGATGTGGCAACTTTATATCATCACTGTCCTGTCAGGAGAAATATGCATTTCCGGGACTTAATTGACTCTGGTGCTACAGTTTGACTTCATGTTCGGGATAGAGTGTGTACTTTTGGTAATCTCACATAGAATCAAGACTGGGATTTCTTCAAATTGTGAGAAAATGTTGATGACGTTATCACCTCCCACAGATTTCCTCTGAAGGGTCTATTTGGGAGGGAGCAGTCTTTACTACTTGTTTAATGAAAGGCCTTCTAGTTGGGAGGGAGTAAAACTCAACTAGATTCTACAAGATGAAGAAATAGAGCTGGAGTATTCAAGAAGATGAAGGTCGTTGAAGACTGTCTCAAGGAATGCTGGAATTCACGTTTATTATTTTTCTTTATTTTTGCTTGTAGGAATCATTGTAACCAACTCACGTGAGTCACCATCTTGGAGGGAGATTGTTAGACTTACTTTTTGGTAAGTTGGCGCCTTTTACGTGAGTTGGACTAGATTTATATCCATTGCTATACACATGGACTTATTATGTAAAGGATAGATGGTCTAGTTAAGCTAGGCCTATAAATACCCCCATGACTCTCCATGGGTGTGTAGAAGTTTAGTGTCATTTTTCTTTGTATTGTTTTCACTTGAAATAATACACACACTTCTCCTTCACCTCTCTCTAACTTTCTCTCTCTAGAACAAACAATGTCTATCATGTTCTTTGATCATCCCCGACCCTCCGGACCAAGGTGGTTTTTTATGCTTGTCAAACACTATCCATGGAATATCTCAATTCCAAATGTGTAAAATCCAACTACAACTTACACATGATATAGGGCCTACTAACCGTGAGGGTGCAAACCATTGAAATCATGCTTGATACTTTAAGATTCTACTAACTCACTCTACATCTCCATATTGAGTCAAGTATCCAAGAAAATAAGGTTTGAGAGGGTAAAAGAAGAGAATCACAAACCACAAACAAATGTCAAGGCAAGGATGCCAAGAACAAGCACATAGTCAAGCAATGATCAAAAGAGTGATTAAAAGGGCGTGTGGAAGAAGGAAAACGTACCTTGGCCACAAAGTGCATTCCAAGCAATCAAGGAATCAATGCAAAAGCCCAACCATGACTAAAGTGACTACTAAGTCTTAAAGGACTAGTATCACTCCCATCCATCTTTATATCATCATTTAATGACGTTGGAAATCAAAGAAGATGAGTCTTCTACAAGTGTAAGTAACTCAATCCACAATCAATTGAATGATTAATCTTCATGAGTACCTACACATAACAAGATGCAAACTAGTAGATATATTTCTAGAGTAAATCTAAAATGCATAAATACTACTAATTAAAATGAGATGCTATATTACCAATTAAAAGGTCTATTTTCAAAGAAAAACAGTTTTGACCAAAAAGAAACTTTAGTACAACTTAACCTTCTAATTTGAGGAGACAATGGATTGATCCAAGTTTTAATATACAATATACTTCAAAGATCTTGTGTCACCATCGCTCTGATACCAATTGTAGAAACTAGAAGGGCGGGGGGGGGGGGGGGGGGGGGGGGAGGGGGGTTGAATAGTTTCTCTTCGGTTTGTCTCCTAATTAAAAATCCTTTCAATTAGGTGAGTACCAAAACTATCTTTTACTTGAGAGCTAGTTGCATAATGATTAGGTTCAATTCTAATGCATTAACAATGGCAATTAGTAAGTCTAATGATAATGGAAGTAAGTAAAGAGCAAGGAATGAAATAACCTAATAGGAAGACACCAAGATTTAAAGTGCTTCAACAACGAAGCTCTATCCTCGTTCCTACTCCACTCCTCGAGTACACCTACTCTAGATTTCCACTATATCCACAAGCTCCCTTCTTGGCGGAGAAACCTTACAATGTCGCTTACATTATTTTCCGACACTAAGCTAAATGTCGAGACCTAATCATAGATAGGACCAATCTACATAAGGTCGCCAACTTCACCATTTTATGACACAAGGCTAAATGTCGAGTTCTAATTAAAAGGTAGAACCAATCTTCACAACGTTGCCTACTTAACCATTTTCCGACACAAGACTAGATGTCGAGTTCTAATCCAAAGTTAGAACCAATCTTCACGACTCTTCACTTTGAAGCTACATGAGAACTTCACACGACACAACTACATATCACTTTATAGTTTGGTGAGAACTCACAAGACACAACTACATCACTTTATAGTTTTGTAAGAATTTACACAACTCATTACATCTCAACTAAAGATATCTAATTACACACATGTAGCTTGGATTTACACAAGACAAATCCAAGCACACACATATGCAATGTACTTACACAACACTAATCCAAGTATTCACAAATACCTTGGATGAACACAACTAGTCTAAGTATTCACAAATACACTGGATCTACACAATACACAAATAAACAAATGATGAACATGACAAGATCTTTAGGAGAGGATGATCTTCATCAAGGCTTCATCTTTAATCACATCACAAGAGTGCGGGTGATCTTCTCTTTGGAAAATGTAAAGAAGGAGATCAAGAGGATAATCATAAGTAAACATACTTAACACATTAAGTGATCATTTACAAATGATTAGGATTAGAAAGGAGAAAGAAGGCTGAATAAAATGTCCAAAAAGGTTGTGGAGAATGAAGATTTGATCCACTGTTTATAGAAGAAAAAACCAACGGCTACCTGAGCGTGGTTATTTATTGCACTAGGCGGTTCCTTATCAATAAAGAACCGCATAGACACTTAAGGAATCGCGGAGGTAGACTCCGCTCCTTTTTGTCTTTTAGTGGATTTAAAATATCTGAGGTTGTTTGAAACCTTCAAAGGATATTCTTATGACAGTAATATGACATATTCAAATTTTCATTTTCCATTTTAATAAAACATTTTCTTAAAAAGAAAGTTTATTAAAAATATTTTGTCACATTTGACAAAATTAAGTTTTAAGGCTAATCACTTTTATGATCACTAAAAATAATTAAGATATGTTAGTGTAATGATTATTACCTTGATGATAGTGTTTGTTAGATAATTCGTTTTACGATTGTGTTTGACTATAAATGTTTTGTATAGTTTGTTGTGATCAAAACTAAGAAAGATTAGTTAACACTAATAATGTTTTTAGGCATCACTTGCATTAACAGAGATCATGATACATTTATAGAAACTGGATACATAGAAGTTTCTTGGAAGACTATGAGTCTCGGTAAATTAGACCTCTCTTAGCGTAGGATCCTCATTGAACACATGATTTAGTGTAGGATTCTCTCCTTTACACGTAAGCTTAGTCATAATAAAACTAACCGTAAGAAACAATGTGATTCAGCGTGTCACTGTAATCAACCAAATTCGTACTGGAAAAATTTCAGTGTGAAATTTCTTCTGTCGTAGAATTTGTAACATAAAGCGAAGATGGTCTTCGTGCTCCTACCTAGGCTTAGAGAAGATCAGAATGTTAGCAATGAACGAAATGACGAACTTGTCAAGAATTCATGAAAGCTCGATTTCTCAAGTCCATAATTATTGCTTGGCATTTGTGAGACCAAAAGGTACGAATATGAATCCATAATGACCATAATGTGTGCGAAGAGCAGTCACGGGAGTATCCTGCTCTTTCACCCGTGACTGATGGTAGCCTGATCGTAAATCGATCTTGGAAAGTGTTTAGAGTCTGGTAGTTGGTCAGATAGATTATTAATAAATGGAAGAGGGTAACAATTATGAATGGTAATCCTGTTCAATTAACGAAAATCGATGCACAACCTCATGTTACCGTCCTTCTTCTTTGGAAACAGAACTAGCGCACCCTAGGGTGATACACTCGTAGAATAAAACCTCGTTCCAACAACTCTTAAGGTTGTTCCTCCAATCTCCTTGAGCTCAATGTCAAACCTCACTTCACTAATGGGTGGTCTACCTGGTAGTTCTTCTGGAATTATATCTGGGAATTCTGACACAATCGACTGGTTATGGATTTAATAACTTCAGAAAATCACGTCATGAATGATAGCTAGAAAGTCTTCGTAGCCAAGGGATTATAAGGCACGTGCTCATAAAGCAGAAGTATTTTGTTCAGATCTCTCGGTATCAAAACATGATGACTGTATTCAGGGACCTTGTTAGCCATATTTAAAGTGATGGTCATATAATATACCGTTACGAAGCTCGTGGAAAATGCTATTCAACGGTGTCGAAAGTTCTTAGTTTATGTTATGTATGTAACAGGAATTAGTCCCGAACACACAAATGAGGAATGCCATCTATACATTACACTTGTAGTATAAAAGTCCCCTAGCACCTCATTTGTGTGTGTGTGTTCTATTTTTCATAGTTGGTAGACAGAGAAACATCATGTCTTTCTCTTACTAGGAAATCACAACCTTTTGTTTTCTCTTTTATTCTTCATCTTAATCTAATCTTTGTTTTGTGGTTTAATCCATCATGTTATCCGTGTTTGGTTAGTTGTGTGTTAAGTACTACAAGTGGTATCCTTCGGCAAGGGATTCGTGGATAGCTCTTTGGTGTTGTTTTAGTCATCTTGTCTTTCGTGAGTTTTTGATAAAAAAATCCCAAGATTCAAAATTATTTCGTGTTTTTGTTGTTCCAAGTATTCCACATATCTTCTACATAGTTGTGGTAGAGATTTGGGCACTTTTGTTTGGTTAAAATCACGTTTTTCTAGCCAAAAAATCTCAAGTTTTACCTCAAGTTTCGGAACAGTAACACGTATTGCAACAGAATTACTTTCATTTCCATCACAAAGGCTAGGGTTTCTGGATTGCGACGAGTACTGTGATTAGTATTGCGATAGGGTTTTGGATTGCAATCAATATTGCGACAGACTCTATTGTGTGATTGCGACAGAATTACTTGTTTCTATTGCGACAGAATCTTGTTTAGTCATTGCGGCAGGTGTTTTTTTGCGACAGGTTGTTATTGCGACATGTGCATTGCGACAGGTTGTTATTGCGACAGGTTGTTAATGCGACAGGTTGTTATTGCGATAGAAACATTTGAGTCCATTGCGATAGAATCATTTGGGTACATTGCGATAGAACCATTTGTGTACATAGCGATAGAATCATTTGTGTATACTGCGAAAGAAGTTTTTTGGGCATTGCGACATATATCATTTTCCAACATTGCGACGTGTTGAATCATTGTGCTTTCTTCACAAAATTATTCCGGAAAAAAATTGTGAGCTTTTGTGGGTATTGAAGATTTTGTTTTAGTTTCTCGAGCTCAGATTCTTAGGGAATTACTCATTTTAGGGATTTTAACTACAACTCTTAGCTTTCTACAAACTGCGATCCTGTTTTACACACGAATTCTACGATGACGTCTCAACAAGATACTTATGCTGCGGGTACAGAGAATCGTCCACCCATGCTTACCAAGGAGAATTACACTACATGGGCTAGTCGTCTCCTTCGTTATGCAAAATGTAAACCTTTGGGAAAGTTGATTGTCAACTCGATTAAAAAAGGTCCGTATGTTAGAAGAACAATTCTTGTGCCTGGGGACCCCACGAATGCTGAGACTCAAGTCATGAGCAAACGGATGAAGAATTAACTGAAGCTTAATCCAAACAACTCGACGCTGATGATCAAGCAATTCAAGTAATTTATATGAGTCTCCCTGAAGATGTTTATGCTGCTGTCGATAGTTGTGAAACCACACACAAGATGTGGCTTAGGATCCAGAAAATGATGAAGGGGGAGTGAAATTGGCTTACAAGAAAAAGAGACTAAGTTGCTTCGTGAATGGGAGAAATTTAAGTCTAATGAAGCGGAACAAATTGAACCTTACTATCCTCGGTTTTCAACCCTCATGAATCATCTTAGAAGAAATAAACATGAACCAGCACAAATTGCTGCCAACATCAAATTTCTTGATAATCTTCCTTCTGAATGGTCACGATATGTCACTCTCGTCAATCAAACCAAGGATCTTCATGTTGTGGACTACACTCAAGTATATGATTATTTGAAGATGAATCAAGATGAAGCTAACGAAGTTAGGGCTAAAAGACGTGCCAAAACACAAGATCTATTGGCTTTTATGGCAAACTCTCCGTCATCTATGTCATATCCCATGGTACCCTACCATCAACCCTCATCAAGTAACTTCATGCCACAACAACAACAACTCACCTCTTATGGATATCAACTTCCTACTGCTGTGAACTACTTACAACAACCCATTGCTTGTTTTGATGACATCACCGACCCTACTCATGCGATTAATACTGGTCTTGCACTTCTTGCAAAGGCATTCAAATTTACCATTAACCCCACCAACAACAATAAGAGAATCTCCTCGAACACTAGAAATAGGCAAATTGCTCAACCTTTCATGAATGCGAATCAAGATCGCCAATTGGTAGTTGCTGGGAACACGGGGACACAGTTTCAACAATATGGTCAAAATGTTGGGTAGACTGTTGGGAATGCAGGAAATCTGTATGAACAAAACCGTGGTCAGAATCCAAGTATTCCAAATGTGGGTAATTAGAATGGGTTAACTGTTGTACCAGCGGTTAGTAATCAGATGGGAAATATTATGGCTGCAAGCGCTGAGAATACTGGTACGGGAAATGGAAACAACAATCGTCAGGTTCAGTGCTACAACATCAGGGGATTTGGTCATTATGCTCGAGATTTCACAGCTAAAAAGAAGAGGGATGCTGCTTATCTTCAGACTCAGCTTCTTATAGCACAAAAGGAAGAGGCAGTGATTCTACTTCAAGATGAGGAATTTGATCTTATGGCTTATGCAGCAGAATATGACAAGGAAGAAGAAGTGAATGACAACTACATCTTGATGGCAAACTTACAGCAAGCATCTACCTCAGGAATGCATGATGACAACGCTCTCGTCTATGATTCAGACGGTCCCTCTGAGGTACAACCACGTTTCAATGATAATAAAATATATAGTATGTCTAATCAGAAGGAAGAGTATACTGAGATTCTTGAGCCCTACATTGAGACACATGGGTATCAAACGAATAATAGTAATATTATTTCGAACGAGCCCAGTATGGACCTTAGTGTAGATCAAGTGAACCAGCCTACAACCCTTCCTGATGCGACACATGCGTATTATAAATCTTTATTTGATAAGATTGCTAAGGATTTTGACCATGTTAAGGTGGTTAATAATAAGATTAGAGAAAATAATGCCAAATTGACTACTGAGCTTGCGGGATATAAAGAACGGGAGAAAAGTTTTGAAATTCATCACGCTAAAATTAAAGAACTTGAACAAGCTCATGCTACTTCGTTTTATCAAGAAAAATGCACAACTAAGAAATTAAATGCCTTACATTTAAGTAGTGCTAAAAAGATAAGTGAATTGAATGATGAAATCACCTCTCTTAATAAACAGCTTTCAATTGAAAAATCTATTATTTCAGATCTAAAAGAAGAACGAAAAAAGCTGAAACATGATTTTCAAAATTCGAGAAGATGGGCTTCTTGAGGATTTTTGCAACGCTCAGGATAGGATCGGGGAATTAGACAACCTTTTGGTAAAACATGGCCAATCTATGCAGACGATAAACATGCTCGCACCAAAAGTAAATGAGATTAATCACACCCGTTACAAATTGGCTTTAGGTTGTCCTCTTCCTCCTAATCCTGAATATCTTAAGCATGCTCAGACCACCCATCAAAGTTTATATAATGGTAATGTGTTGCTAGATAAGCATGATCCTCCCGTTATGTGTGATTCGTAAGAAATCTTTGAACTTACCGTAGAGAGTCGTTTACGATTGTAAAAGCTTAATAGAGAAATCACACCGGTTTATTATCCAAAAGTAAATCCTCCAACAATATTTGTTCAGTCTAAAACTAGTACTGAAATTTCTTTTTTACAAAGTGAGGAAGTGTCGGATGATCCTCCTAAACCGAGTGTTGCACGCAGATTTATAAACGAACTAAAAGATAACTTTGTCATTCTTAAACGTGTTGTCAATTCCAAAATCACTAGAGAAAATTTTACATCACCCATTCAGATTGAGGTTCAAAAAATTCTCCAAAACAATATTAATCTGATTGTTAATCAAGTTAATGCTAGGATAAGCAATTTAGAAAACGCTTTTCTTAAAGAACTAGCCAACATTGTTGAAGAATTTAAATCTTTGGCTAAGGAGGCTGATGAATCTCTTGATAAAATCAAAGTTTTGGAAAACAATCTTGAACGTCTCTCTAAAGCAAGTGACAGTGGTGATAGTAGTCCCGTTGCGTTAAATATCTCTGTGTCGGATCTTGAAACCCTCCAAACTAAGCTTGAACGTACGAAAGAGCAAATGGAATATTATGTCATTAAAAAGGATAAAGAATTCACCAGTATTTGGAATAAATTTGTCAAAAAATGTGATGAATGCAAATATGACAAGATTTCGTACGATAAAGCTTACAATGAAATGCAACAAAAAATCGTACTGTTGACAGCTCAGTTGGGAGGTGCTCAGGGAAACAATCTGGCTTCTTTTGGGTTAGAGAAGGCCAGCGATGGGAATGTTCAGAAGCTTAAGGCTAAGATTGCAGATTTAGAATCTGAAGTTGTTTCATATAAGCGGGCAGTAGAACAAAGTAAGTCTGTCTATAAAAAACTAATCCATAAAATCTGTGAGAACTGTAAGTTAAAGGCCTTATTAAAAGATAAGACTTCTGAGCTTAACTCGAGTGTGGATACGATGATCCAGAAACCAGCAACCTCGGGAACTACTCGTATTGCTGTAACACCTTTTCCCAAGGTTGCTGGAACGAAAGCTGTTGTGATTGCCCCAGGAATGTTTCGCGTTAGTCCTCCCTCTCAACCTAGGGTCGATACCTCTGTGCCTAGCAAACAACGTAAAGCAAGCGTTAGGACAAAACCGACCACTATCTCTCAACCACAAGTCATTGAATTAAAAAGTGCTAATTCTAATAAACACGTTTCTTCTTCTACAGGAAAAACAACTACACTAAGAGCAGAAGGCCACAGCCTACGAGCAATACAAGGAATGATAGGGTCCCTTTTGCCTCTAGAAGTAGTCGCCCCAAGATCAATAATATGGAAGTAGAAGAACACCCTAGGAATTTACCGCTTTTCAATCATAATCAGAAACTTAATTCATCTGAATGTAATGACTTTAAGCTTGCTATTCGGAATGAAAAATCTAAAGTTGTTTGTGCTAAATGTAATAAATGTTTCTTTACTTTTAGTCATGATGCTTGTGGTTTGACTATGAATGGTTTAAATTATGGTGGTTCGAATTGACAAGCTGTCAATCAGTGAAAAACATAGCACTCCTAAGGGTAAGGTGTATGTTCCAAAAAGTACACACGTAGGGTCCACAGAAAGTCTTGCTAAGCCTAGTAGCCCTAGATTCACCTCTAAATGGTTGCATACTGGTACAAAACTTGACTGTAGTGGCAAAATTATCGACACTAGTAGATCTCATACTGACAGTGAAATGTCGGTATGTGATAAGGCTTAATTATCATACAACCCTACAGGAACCTATTTCATCGGTTGCCAAAATATTTTCTTCTCATATCATTGGCAGGCTGTTGAAATTTGTCTCTGGTGCGTGGACTCGGGCTGTTCCAAACATATGACTGGGAATCGAAGCCTTCTCAAGAACTTTGTATGGCGATTCATGGGAACTGTTCGATTTGGAAATGATCATGTTGCTGCAATTCTAGGCTATGGTGATCTTCATTGGGGAAATATAATCATCACCAGAGTCTCTTTTGTTGATGGCTTGGGACATAATTTGTTCTCGGTTGGGCTATTCTGTGATTCAGACTTAGAGGTGGCCTTCAGAAGTCATACATGTCGTGTAAGAGATCTTGAAGGAACTGATTTGTTGAAAGGAAATCGTACCACCAACCTTTACACCATTGATCTTTTTCAAATGTCTGTTGCTTCTCCAATTTGTCTCATGGCCCGAGCCACGTCAACAAAGTCATGGTTATGGCATCAAATGTTATCTCATCTCAACATCGATGCCATCACCCAACTCGCGAAAGATGATCTCGTTATCGGTCTTCCAAAGTTCAAATATACAAAAGACCATCTTTGTCCTTCATGTGAGCAAGGTAAGAGCAAGAAGAAGCCTCACAAACCCAAACCTATTCCAAACTCCACAAATAGGTTACATCTCCTACATATGGATTTGTGTGGCCCAATGAGAATCAAAAGCATTAATGGAAAGCGGTATGTCCTTGTGATTGTGGATGATTATTCTCGTTAGACATGGGTTCATTTTTTCTTGCTTCAATAGATGAAGCCCCTGGTGTAATTATAAATTTCTTGAAGAAAACATCAGTGCTACTTCAAGCCCCTGTCATCATTGTAAGAACGGATAACAGCACAGAATTCACCAATCAGCAACTGAAATCTTATTTTGACGAAGTTGGGATTTCTCATCAAACTTTGGCTGTAAGAACTCCAGAGCAGAATGGAGTTGTGGAACGGAGGAATCGTATGTTAGTTTAAGCTGCTCGGATGATGCTTCTCTCCTCCAGTGCACCATTATTCCTTTGGGCCGATGCTATTGCAACTGTATGTTACACTCAAAACCGCTCCATTATTCACACCCGATTCAACAAAACACCTTATGAGATCATTAATGGAAGAAAACCGGATATATCATTTCTACATGTCTTCGGTGCATTATGTTATCCGAAGAATGATCGTGAACATATCGGTTAACTTGAACCTAAAGGTGATATTGGCTTTTTCATTGGTTATTCTTCAACTGCTTGTGCTTACAGGGTTTATAATCGAAGGACAAGAAAGGTAACGGAGACTATGAATGTTACCTTTGATGAACTCTCGGGTATGGCCTCTCAACATAGAAGTTCACATCCGGAGCTTCAAGGTCAGACTTCTGGACACGTAAGTTCAAGAATCGCGCTTCAATTTACACCGTCAGCAATATCATCGTTACAACCTTCGGAACACAACTTGGATGTTTTATTTGGGCCAAATTATGATGAATATATGGAGGTTCTTCGTCATTTGGTGTTATTCAAAATGCCCCGGCTGCACCTGCTACGGTAGTTCAAGAACCTCCAATTGCATCTACACCAACGGTATCTTCTTCTGCACCATCTATGTCAACCTCCACCATATTGACTCCAAATATTCCAACCACTTCTCCGACTATTAACGCGACTCAACAACATTCTCAGCATATTCCTAATCATGTTCATCTTCAGAATGAAATAGTTGCTGAAAATGCAAACAATGCGATGCTCAACGAACATGAGTTTGTTAATCCATTTGCGGCTTCCACAATTACTACTCAGCCTTTAACACCATATGTGGATCCATCAAGCTTGCATCAAGTTTCTCATATAATTCCACATGATCACAAATGGACTAAGGATCAACCTTTGGTTCAAGTGATTGGCAATCTCTCACGACCAGTCTCGACACAAAATCAGCTGCGTATCGATGATGATATGTGTATCGATGCACTATCAGTCAGCACAATGGAACCATCAAGTGTTAAATAAGAAATGATCGACGCATCATTGATTGAGTCTATGCAAGAAGAGCTCAATCAATTCGTCCGGCTTGATGTATGGGAGTTAGTACCACGCCCGGACAATATCGATCCCCTTACCCTGAAATGGTTATTCAAAAACAAGATGGATGAAGAGCAAACGGTCATTAGGAACAAGACTCGGTTAGTTGTGAGAGGTGATAAACAGAAGGAGGGAATTGATTTCATAGAATCCTTCTCCCCGGTTGCTCGAATGGAAGCTATTAGGATTTGCTTGGCATACGCTGCACAAAAATCGTTCACTGTGTATCAAATGGACGTGAAGATGGATTTATTGCATGGGCCGTTAAAAGAAGATGTGTACGTATGTCAACCTGAAGGTTTCATCAACACCGAAAATCCAAGCCATGTCTATAAGTTGAAAAAGGCAATTTATGGTTTGAAACAAGCACCGAGGGCATGGTATGACGAATTATCATCATTTCTTCTCCAAAATCACTTCAGCAAAGGAACCATTGATCCAACGTTGTTTATCAAGCACTACGGCAACGAAATCTTGGTGGCTCAGGTCTATGTAGATGATATAATATTTGGCTCTACAAACCGAAAATATTCCATATTATTTGCCGACCTCATGGAAACCTGATTCGAAATGTCCATGATGGGGGAAATGACGTTTTTTCTTGGTCTCTAAGTTCAACAATCCCGCCGTGGTATTTTCATAAATCAATCCAAGTATGTACTTGAGATTCTAAAGAAATTTGGAATGGAAAACTGTGATCCTATTGGTACTCCAGTGGACACTAAACACAAGCTTTATTTGGATAAGAAAGGGACATTTGTAGATGCTACAAAATACCGAAGTATGATCGGGTCCCTTATGTACTTAACCTCAAGCAGACCGGACATTGTGCATGCTACTTGTTTATGTGCTCGATACCAGGCTAAGCCAACCGAGAAGCACCTCAAGGAGGTTAAAAGGATCTTTTGTTATCTCTGGGGATCCATTCACATGGGTCTCTGGTATGCGAAGGATTCTGGTTTTAATCTAACTCGTTTTCCGGATGCCGACCATGCAGGGTGTCATGATACATTCAAGAGCACTTCCGGTGGATCGCAATTCTTAGGCAAGAAGCTAGTGAGCTGGTCCTCAAGAAAACAAGATTTCACGGCGTTGTCCACCGCGAAAGCAGAATATGTGTCTCTATCTGTGTATAGTGCTCAAGTCCTTTGGATGAGAACACAACTCACGGATTATGGCTTTCACTTTAACAAAGTTCCTATTTATTATGATTCACAATCAGCCATAGCCATATCCTACAACCCGGTCCAATACTCCAAGACCAAGCACATTGTTGTCCGATTCCATTTCATAAAGGAGCATGTAGAAAGAGGAATGATCGAACTGTATTTTGTCAAGACGGACTACCAACTCACCGACATCTTCAACAAAGCTCTTTCTCAAGATAGATTTGAATTCTTGGTTCGTCGACTTGGTATGCGTAGTTTCACTCCAGATGAACTTGAACGTCTTGCACATTCGCAGTAACCTTGTATACATCTATCAGAAAATCCAAATACAAAAATATAAAACCTATAAAAAAATAAAAAATGAGAAAATCTTTCAAAAATACCAAAAAATTTCTTCTTCGACATGTCTCTCAGCATCGACAATATGGATTTACTTAGAAATGTCGCTCTAACGACACGGGTATGTACATAAAGTTCGAATGGGAGTTCCAATGTTTTCAAAACATGTCTTTTCTATTTTTCTTCTCATAATGGCTTATAGTCACATGTCAGACTATAACCCGGTCCCTAAAGAAAGGAAAGTCTTTGACTTATCCTCACCAACGAGAAATTCATTTTTCTCGATCATAGGCATATATAAAAACCTTCAAAGTTTTAAGCTCATAAACACAAGAAAATGTTCATTTATGTACGTTATTCCTCATCAACGGGAAATTAAGTTTTCTCGGGTTTCTGAGCACAATTTTTCAAGGTATTTCAAAAATGTGTACTCATATACTCCCCTATTTCAATTAGAATTTCTTTTCGAGGGGGAGTATAAAGATTTCATGAAAATTTGTTCCAAACATTCATGCAACATTATTCTCTCCATGTTTCATCACTAGTTTCACAAAAACTTCAATCACATGCAATTTTAAAGGGGGAAAATAGTGATTAAAATGTGATCAAAATGTTTCATTTATGGATAAGATCTTTGATATAAGTGCTTTCTCGTCCTAATACGTGCAAAAACCCTTCCTTTAATGATGCACATATGTAGGGGGAGCGTTTTTGGTGTTATAGAAAAGTTTTCTGGTTACGATATCTATATCCTTCAACATAATTATTCACGACGATATTGGTGTCAAAAGGTGGTTAGGTACTCGTCCTATGATCCAACCAGAACCGAAGGGATCTTCCCATGGACAATCCATTAGAACTTAGAAGTCCTTAGGAAAGATGGAGTAGTTGAGTGAACGGGAATAATGCCGACTAATGACTTAAGCTAGCACTGGAACAATCACAACAAGGTGCTAGTTATGACGTCTTGGTAAGCATTGAAGGGGTTGAAGAATGAAAAAGAAATGTAAGGATAAAGGGTGTAAATAAAGAAGCCCTCCATACAACTTAGGCAAAAACGGGTCAATACATCTATTATCAGAATCACTTTGATGATTTCTGATATTGAAGAAAAAGCATCATGGACCCAGTGATGCAATGTACAACCCTTCCCAGCTTACTCAAGCTTCTCTCAAAAGAAGTTTGTTTTATTGTCACGGAGTTCAACTCATTTTTATCAACTTTCTCAGTCCGAGATAGTAGATATTGAAAAAGGTGGCAGTCTGCTCCAGCCTCTGATCACAAAATAAACGTGCACTTATAGAGTCTAGAGCCAACGAGATTCATCAAAAATCTCATTAGGACACTTATTCCATATATCATTTGGTGTTCATCATTAGGACACAAGCGATATTTTATAGAGTCCTATGCTCTATCCATGTGATATTGCCAGAACATTCGGAGTGATACTCTTTAGTATTCACAGTGATGAATGGAAATCCTTCTAGTGTTAACATCAAACAGCACTACGGTAGCTCATATGTAAGATTCACTTGAATTGAACATATGATAACTGGAAAGCAACAGTGGTTTGATTCTTTCTTGATTCAAACTCGTTCCAGGTCTCGGTGCAATATCTTTATGATCTTGCTAGAACATTCAGAGTAATACTTCTTAGTATTTACTTTGACGAACGGAAATCCTTCTAGTGTCATCATCAAAGAGCACTGCGGTAGGTAACTTGTGAGATTCTATACGAATCAATCTTGTGTCAACTGGAAAGCAACAATGGTTTGGTTCTTGATTGATTACAACTTGTTCCAGAAAATGAATTGACGACTTAATCAGCAGAATGGAACTACATGATTCACTCTTTACTATGAACTATCTTTCGAGATGCTCAAGTAATGAGATCGGCTACCACGGCCGGAAACCCTGTCAAGGAAGTTCTTTGAACTTACCTAATCACAAGTACAGTACTTGTACTGTATAACAGGAAACCAGAGGTATGCAAACGGTGGAGTTATCTTAAGAGTCGCAATTCAAGGCCACATACTCAAGTAAATGAAGAAAGCATAAGAACATCTAAAGACAAATACTTCCACTACTCTGATGATCAAAGGAGATTGTTAACAAGTTTTCAAGACAATGCAAAATATGAGTATGTGGGAAAGACACAAGAACACAAGTTGGCAAAGTTTCAAGATCAAGTCAGGACAAAGATCAAAGATCCAAGATCACAAGTCATGAAAGGAACTATGAAAGAACTCTCAAGACAACAAGCTTGATTTAATGGGTTTTGCATATGTGTACTCAATCGTTCTCGGTATCTAATCGAATTGATCATGGTTTAAGGTGGAATTGTTGTCTTTGGTAACTAAAAGGGGGAGCTTGATTATCTAAGTCTACTAATAATATAAGCGTTAAAGCTATTAAACATGAAAACAAAGGAAGGATGTCTAACCTCGATTGCTTGTCCAGAATGAAGTTGCATAGTAGAACTTAGTGAAAGAAACTAAAGGTGATTATCTATAACTACTTAAAAAAGTAAATACGAAAAGTATTAGAAATAAACTAAAAATTAAAACGATATTAAACGAATATTAAAAAGAAACAATTAATAAAAATAAAAGTAAAAATAAAAATAAACTTTCGACTTAAAAATAAAACTTACCCAATAAAAATAAAGGACATTGGCTAATAAAGCTACCTTAAAAATAAACGAGACAAATATTGAAACGGGCACTTAATAAAAGTTAAGACTTCAACTATTCGAAAAAATAATAATACTAAAATTTGACGAAAAATATAACTAAAAATAACTGATTTTCAGAATAAAAATTAAAACGACTTTCGGATAAAACTAAACGATTTACGGAACAATTGTTTAAATATAGGGGACATGTTCCCCTAGGGAACTTAATATTGGAGGGAAAATGAATTAGCTAGTGTATATTGCATTCGTAGGAATTGTATATTGCATTGCATTCGTAGGAATTTTCTAAAAAAGCATTCATAGGTTTTTTATTTACAAATCCTTTCGTAGGGTTTTCCTTTACAAACCTTTCGTAGGTTTTTTCTTTTCTAATATATTCCTTTTGTAACTTATTTTCTAATTCCTTTCGTAACTTAATTTTTATTCGCAACTTTTTGGAAATAAAAGCTTTCGTAACTATTTTTTTTACTTTCTTTCGTAACAAGATTTTAGCAACTAACTTTCGTAAGATTTTTGTTATAAAGCTTCCGTAACTATTTTTTTTTATTCGTAACTTTCTTTCAAAAAGGCTTTCGGAAGATAATGATAAACCCTTTTACAAAAGGGTTGTTCAAAACAAACAGACTAGCCAAACTGATGAAAAACAGGGAATAAAAATAAGCCAAAATAAGCAAAATTAATCTAAGAAATAAGCCAAAAATTAAACTAAATTAATTTTAAAATAAGCCAAACTTAACACTAATAAAAGTTATAAAAACATCAAATAAGCAAACTATTTAAAATCAAATTTTAAAAATATAAAGCTATCAAATCCACTTAATTGAAAATAAGCTAAACACTAATTATTCAAAAAGCACAATAAGCTAAAACATCCACCACATCAAAACCATAAGATCATCACATAAACAAATCAATCACACAATCAACTTGATTAAGAAAACTACATGATTAATTAAATCACCACAAGATTAAGAAAGGTAGAATGAGATATATAAAATAAGCTTGATTAAATTGAAGATTAAGATCCAAAATACAAGATTTAAAATGAAAGATTAAGAAAAACTAGAGAGACAAAATTCTAGAGAGAGAAAGTAACTTAAAAACTAAAAACTAAAAAAATGACAATTAACTAACACCTCCTAATGAACCATTAGGAGGGTATTTATAGGAGGAGGGGAGTGTGTTGCTTCTTCCTTCCTTTCCCTTGTTTTCTCGTCTTTTTAAATAACTCGTCTTTCTCGACTTTGTCTCGGGATTAGTCGAATAATAAAATGAACTCGTCTTATAATTTTTTTCTTTTAGTAGACTTGGTTCTTCGATTTCGTTAAACTTCCGTCTTTAGACTTTTTCTTCGATAAATCTTCAGAATAGGCCTTTGACATCCGTTCTTCTTGCACTCTTGATCTTTTGACTTCGTCTTTTGCCTTTTTCTTCTATAAAAGCCCGTGAAAGCCCGTGTTTTCTTCCTTTTTCATATTTTTGTCCTAAACATAATAAAAACACAAACCACGCATAATTCCGCCTATTACGACATTAAATACACGTTTTGGTCTTGTTATTATTATAAATAAGTGGTAAGAGGATAAGTGTTTTCACACTTATTAAATCCCCTACACTTGACCATTGCAATGCCCTCATGCAATGAATTAATTTCAAAGCACGGTTTACATTTTTCACTGTAGTTAACCCACCTTGGCCTTTATTAAATACTAAACACTAAGGAAACTAAAAAGATAGAAATATATACAAAATGCTTGAAGGAAGAACAAGTAAAGAGATCTAAGACTTACATTAGGGCTTTGGTTGTCATGAATATTTATCACCCCAAAAGTTTCACGTTCCCCACACCAAGCTTAAAAACGAGATCATTGTTATTATAAGTTAGTAAGCTAACACTCACTCATGTGGCCCAATTATGCACTTAGACTCCCTTATTCCTAGGTGTATCTCTTATATTTTATTGTTGTCTTGAATGATCATGAAGATGCATTGTTGACTTATTTCGATAGTTTATTTAGGCTGAAAATAAAGTAGGACGATTTAATCAATAGTTAGTTAAAGGACAAAATCTTTTAAAACTGCTTCTCGGGACCTCATAAAGTTCATATCTTGCATAACTTGCTTCACGATTTGAGACCTTTCTCGGACCGATATTTGGCAGTGACTTCATACTTCTAATCTTGAGAGACGTTCTCGAAATAATGGTCTTCTCTTCATAACAGGAATTTCTTCACTTGAAGTTTTTGAGAGATTCTTCATACTCGGACCACGACTTCTTCATTTTTCTCCAATCTTTATTTGGGATTTTGATATACAACGATCCGCCTCCTTTTAGGACTTGGATCTATTTATCCTCATACCTTGCTAGGGTCTTTTCGGATAGACTTCTCCATGATCTTTAGGGGAGTATTTTCTTTTCGTCGTGTGTCTCGATCCTTCATATTGATTTTTGATAAATGATTCTTCACATCACTTTGGATCTTTAGCAATAAAATGTAGCCCTTATGCCTTGTTAGGGCCTTTTCGGACTCGCCAATCTTCGCATCCCGCTTCAATAAGTTATGCCTTGGCTATGAACTCTAATTAATACCGAGCAACTTTTAAACGATCTGGTGCTAGAAGCTAAGTAACTTCTCAAATCGTACAACCTTACTTATTGCAATTACATTTATTAACAAGCGATGGGAGAAAAAGCTCATAATTAACTCACATAAATTCATGAAAGAATACCAGACTTATAATTGACTCTATCATCTCTCGTTCTCCACAATTTAAAATCTCAAAGAATGAGACTCGTGGATGCTTATCCTATTAAATCAAAGTTTTGGGTTTTCAAGCCATCTATAGGATCTTGCATCTTCTTAGATTTTTTCAAGTTTAGAATTTACATTTTAAAGTTCCCTTGATAAACGACTTTCTAGGATCAATTATAGGAACTTGCGAAAAGTTCTAGTTCTTAACCCGTAAGAGTTAAGACTTTCGTGTTTTAAAGTTCCCTATATAAAAGCCTAACAAAACTTGACTTAAACACGTTAAGGATACTAGCAAGAGTAAACTTGGATAAGTAAACTCAGGTTGAGTCAAAAGATTCATGACGGGCCTAATATATAAACGACATCAAAACTCATTAAAACCATTTTATTTAACTTTATTTTTCTCTTGACTTTATTTTTGAAATGAAATATATACACACGATGCGATAACAAAAGGAAAGAACATAAAAGAGAATCAATGAAAAATACTACTTGGCCAAAATAGATATAAAAAATTTGAAAAATGTCGAAAAATTAGATTTTCCGGTTAAAATGATGACAAATTAATGGAAAAGCCCACTTAACTTCGATAGAAGTCCCCCCCTACACTTGATATAAACATTGTCCTCAATGTTTAAGCATGTGGGAGTAAACTCCCCTACACTTAGGACATTGTGCACGTTGTTTAAACCTTGCTAAGGAAAGGAAAACTAAAGTGATTTCAATGTCAACATATAAGATATGAAATATTGAATCACAAAAGTTTAGGATAGAACCAGGAAGACGGGTACACGGGATCACGGGTCGTCAAATATCATCAAAAGGGCTCTTTGGACGCTTTAATCCCTGCACATCATAAGAAACAAGACAACAAACACCTACATAGCTCCCCCTACACTTATTATGAAAACGAGTAAAAGGATAGATCATCGGGTTGCCTCCCGAGAAGCGCTTGTTTTTGTTAACCGAGTCACGAGCCTAACTCGACCCAGAACTAATTCAAGGGAAACATGGTGAGGGATGGAATCATCTCATGAGAGATATCCTCACCAAAGTACAACTTAACACGCTGGCCATTCACTTTAAAATTTGGCCCATTTGGTTGCGATAACTCAATGGTGCCATAAGGGAAGACTTTGGCGACGGTGAATGGACCAGACCAACGGCTCTTAAGCTTGCCCAAAAAGATTTTCAACCGAGAGTTAAAGAGTAAAACTTGATCACTTATGTGAAACTCTCGGTTCTTAATCCTAGAGTCATGAATGAGCTTGGTTTTCTCCTTGTAGATCAATGAATTCTCATAAGCTTCATTCCTCAGTTCATTAAGTTCATTGAGTTGGATCTTCCTAAGATCACCGGCTTTGTAGATATCAGAATTAGCCTATTTCAAGGCCCAATAAGCCTTATGCTCCAACTAAATGGGGAGGTGGCATGCCTTTCCGTACACAAGACGATATGGAGTGCAACCAATAGGTGTCTAATATGCGGTACGGAAATCCCACAAAGCATCATCTAACTTATCGGCCCATGAGGCACGATGCTCTCCCACAGTACGCTCTAAGATTCTCTTAAGTCCACGGTTAGAAATCTCGGCTTGACCATTAGTTTGTGGATGATACGCGATGGAAAGTCGGAGATTGACACCATACTTAGCCATGACTCGAGCAAATTGATCATTGCAAAAATGAGTCCCGCGATCACTGATGATAACACGAGGAACACCGAATCGAGCAAATAGTTGTTTCAAAAAGTTCACAACCACCCTCGCATCGTTAGTAGGTAGAGCCTTTGCTTCAACCCATTTAGATACGTAGTCAACGGTTACGAGGATGTACTTGTTCCCTTTAGATGATGGAAATGGCCCCATAAAGTTGATGCCCCATACGTCAAAGATTTCACATTCTTGGATGAAATTTTGAGGCATCTCATCTTTATGTGTGATCTTGCCTTGTCTTTGGCAAGCATCACAATGCTTAACCATTTCATGAGCGTCATGATAAATGGTGGGCCAAAAAAATCCGGAGTCAAAAACTTTCTTCGCGGTGTAATTAGGACCAAAGTGACCACCGGTTGGTCCTTTATGGCAAGCTTCCAAGATTTCTAAAGCTGCGGGCCCGTCAACACACCGACGAATAACAAGATCCGCACATTGCTTGAAAAGGTAAGGGTCGTCCCAATAATAGTGCTTAATGTCCTTGAAGAACTTTTTCTTTTGTTGGGACATTAACCCTTCCATAAGAACACCACCCGCTAAATAGTTTGCAATGTCCGCAAACCATGGGGTATCGTCAAGATTGGAGTTAATAGCCATTAAGGCCTCAAGAGGAAAATATTCATCAATCTCTTGATTTGGAAGTTCCCCTTGATAAGGATCCTCGAGTCTACTAATATGATCCGAGGCGAGGTTTTCTTCTCCTTTTTTTATCACGAATTTCTATTTTAAATTCTTGTAGGAGAAAAACCCAACGAAGGAGTCTCGATTTAGCATCTTGCTTGGTCAACAAGTATTCAAGGCAGAATGGTTGGTGTAAACGATGGTGGTGGAAAGCACAAGATAGGGGCGGAATTTCTCAAAAGTATACACTATAGCTAAAAGCTCATTTTCGGTAGTGGTATAATGCAATTGAGCCCCCGTCATTGTCTTGCTAGCATAATGGATTGGTTGGAAATGTTTGTTTACTCGTTGACCTAAAACCGCTCCTACTGCGAAATCACTAGCATCGCACATGAGCTCGAGAGGTAACTCCCAATTTGTAGAGACTAAGACCGGTGCCTTAGTTAATTTACCTTTAAGAAGTTCGAAAGAATCGAGACATTCTTGAGAAAATATGAAAGGAGCATCCTTTTCTAAGAGGTGAGTCATAGGTCGACCTATCTTAGAGAAATCTTGGATGAAACGACGATAAAATCCCGCATGTCCTAAAAAACTTCTAACTCCTTTGACGGTGGTAGGTGGAGGCAACTTAGCAATGACGTCAACTTTAGCACGGTCGACTTCGATACCGGCTATGAAATTTTATGACCAAGGACAATACCTTCTTTTGCCATGAAATGGCATTTTTCCCAATTAAGAACGAGACGAGTGTCTTCACACCATTTAAGCATACATTCTAAATTGGCAAAGCAAGAAGAGAAAGAATCACCATAGACCGAGAAATCATCCATAAAGACTTCCATAGTTTCTTCAACCATGTCATAGAATATAGCCATCATACACCTTTGGAAAGTCCCAGGAGCATTGCATTAGCCGAAAGGCATTCTTTTATAAGAAAATGTTCCATAAGGATAAGTGAATGTTGTAACACTCTCAAATTTCATATCGGTACAGTGGAAGAGTCTTTAGAGTGTTACGGGATAGCATAATAACTCCAATCATAGACAACACATAAAAATGGTTGTACAAGGTTTAACATACATTCATTCGAAATAAAAGTTTGAAGTGTACAACAGGTCCCAAATTATACAGGTCATAAAGTTTACAAAACATAGATCGAATGAACAGTTTTTATTATGTGGGCCATCAGAGTCGATCTCCATCCGAATTACCTTCAAGCACCTGAGATAAAAACATGCAAAAATCATATCAGCGAATGCCGAGTGAATTCATAGAGTTTAATAAAACCGTTATATAAAACAATAATTGAAATCAGAACACAAGTATAATATCAGAAGTAAGTCCTTATATTGCTAGTCAGGCAATATATAAATCAAAGCATACATCTTAAACCGTCCATGAGACCGTAGTCTCAATATTACCATTATAGGTAACATTATTATCGTTATTTGTATCGTAATTGGATTGTGTTGCATCTTTGGATTGCACTGGATTATTATTAGCCGCATGACATTGTTACCTTACTATCACAAACAACGGGCCGCGAACCCGACAAACAATTTGCCCATCTAAGTTAGCGTGTCGTCACAAAAACCACGCTATGTAAATCTTCTCATACATAAATTCCCTTACCAATCATTGTGGTACGACGGGGATCAACCGTCAAGGCGCGAACTGGGGTGATCTTCCCCAAATAGTACTATCATATGCATAAGCGTCTACCAAATCCCGGTAGTTCACATTTCATGCTAATGGGACTTTAAGTGACATAACCTAACTACTAATAATCCTTTTCATCTCATTTACTGGGTCATAGCATCGTTCGGGTCCATATCATTAAGCATGCCATCGGGACTACTTGTGTGCTATTTTTATCAAAAACTAGCATGTTATCTACCTCGTGGGTTTACAAATCATTTTATAAAACATTTAAAAGAGTGCGAGGCTATGAACTCACGTTGATTATGAAAGGCGGATTATCGGCTACGGGCGTGCTTCGATCACGGAAACCTATATAAATAATACTCGGTCTTAGACTTTTGTCCAAATGACTTTATGAAAATAATAGCTATGTATACATATGATGATTTTATATACATGATGATGATCAAGTGGGATTGTACATCTTCATTTACCCAATATAGTGTTATGTGTTGGTAACTTTTTATACTAGTTTTACTAGTTTATTTTCTTTACTTGTCAAGGCCCAATAAGCCCATTATAAGCCCATTACCTTATATTAGTCCATTTTATACTTTTAACATCAGTCCTATACTTACATGTTGGTCCCAAGTGGTTTAATCCCAATGAGTAAGTCCATAAGTGTTTAGCCAAATTAGTTGGTTTAATAGTCCAAGAAGGCTAATTTGGCACATTAATGTCCATATGTTATAAAGCTCGGGTTTTATCGGTTTTTAATTGTAATATGTAATTATATATCAGTATATGAGTTATAAAAAGTTTACATTAGACGGGTCCGACCATCTAAGTTTTACTTGACGAAAACGTAAATTTTACGGTTTTAGCCGAAAAGACGTAAAACTCATGTTTATAGTTTTATAACTTATAAAACTTATCAAATTGCCATTTTTATAAAATGTCTCATTTATTTATTATTGTACATACTTAATTATATGTAATATATAAGTTAGTGGGTTTTAAATTTACATTTTATATTATATTTACTTGAGTGCTAATATTATACTATATACTTTTATTTCACAAAATCTGATTATTATTTTCACTTTCACCATTTTTATCATATCTTGAGTTATACAAGGAGATAGAAGCTCATTTTTGGATGACATAAACTTCATATTATGTGCTATAATTTACTTAGTTTTAGTAACAGCTCAATCTAAATCTAAGTGTTCCTAACAGTCCATACAAAACAGACTACTCAGATTTGCACTTCAATTGTTTTTTATCATATCTCACTCATTATAATGATTTCATTGAATGGACAACTCTCACATGTGTACAAGTCTTAATAATTACTGTTTATTAATTTATCTATGTCATTTTATTAGTTTAACATAATGTTCTTTACTGTTTTTATACAGCCTACTTATTTAAGCAAGATTTACCACTTTTACATGTAGTTTTCCATTTTTTTTATCCAAGTTTATCAACACATGATCCCCACACAATATTTTTATCATCATATATCATCATATACATATACATTAGGAAAGAAAATACATTTTACATTTACAAAAATAACAATGAAAATGGGAAGGATGATCTTGTTTACCAACCAAGATTATAACTTGACTTTGGATGACAACACTTTGAGGTACACCAAAACTATCTTCAAGATCACCTTTCACCAAGAACTCTTGTGGAAAAATCAGCCCTAGGATACAAGCAAATCATCTCCTTGGATGTTAAAATCACCACCAATCAACAAAGCTTCAAGAGTTTTCCATCATTTGTGTGAATAACACAAGATATTGTGGTTAAAAATTGATCAAATAGGGTGTTTGTTCTTGTGTTTGGACGGCAAAGAGAAGAGAGAAGAGAGGAGTTGGTGCTTTTTTCATGTATGAAATGAACAAATGGTTTGTGGGGCTAATGGTTTTGATGTGTTGGTAGCTTGTTTAGTTAAGCAAGACATGTGTAACAACTTGTTAATTACAAATTGACACCTCATGGGTGTGGTGGCTTGTGTTTAGCCGTCCCATGAGTGAGGTGAGGCAAGTGTAAACTTGTCTCATCTCACTAATTTACGGGTACTCCTGGATACTAGTTTCCTCGATTTGCGTGCCCTCGGGTCATTTTACGAAAAAAGTTTTTATAAATTATGAATCAACGACATAAAACGAATCTAATAAAAATTGTCTCATAAAAAACAGAGTTCAAAAACGTAAATACGTAACCCTAGGGTTTCCGGTTTAGTCGTAAAGGACGTTAAATTATGCGCGTAAGCCCAAATTTAAATCCGTAAATTGTGAGTTCATCAACCAATCACAAAAATAAGTTTCAAAATAATATACGAGAAAATAATTTACTACCTCAAAATGTTAGATTGTCACAGCTTTTCCTCCTAAAATGGATCAACGTCCTCGTGATCCATTTCATTTTGGTGTCCGTTTCTTATTGAAATCAAAGAGGTGTGGGCATTCTTCCACATTTCATCCTCTCGTTCCCAAGTAAATTCCGGTCCATGCTTTGAATTCCATCGGATTTTGACAATATGTATCCGACTTTGTTTCAGTTGCTTTACCTCACGATCCCTAACCTCTACGGGTTCTTCGATAAAGTGCAACTTCTCATCAATTCGGACCTTATCCAATGAAATTTTCTCATCACTCACTGCTAAACATTTCTTCAGATTAGATACATGGAATGTGTTGTGAACCCCATGAAGTTCTTGGGGTACCTCTAGTTTGTAAGCCACCAGACCTATTCTAGATAAAATCTTAAAGGGTCCAATATAGCGGGGATTCATTTTCCCTCGCTTTCTAAATCTTATGACGCCTTTCCATGGCGATAGTTTCAACATTACTCGGTCACCCACTTCAAAATCCATCAGTTTCCGCCACACATCCGCGTAACTTTTCTGTCTACTACGGGCAGTCAACAACCTATTCTTAATCTGAACTATCATCTCTGTAGTCTCCCGGATCAATTCCGGTCCCGTGAGCTGGGTATCCCCAACTTCACTCCAACATACAGGAGATCTACACTTCCTACTATACAAAGCTTCAAACGGTGCAGCCTTAATACTAACATGATAACTATTGTTATATGAAAACTCTACTAAAGGCAAATGTTTATCCCAATTCTTACCAAAATCTATCACACAAGCTCTCAACATATCTTCCAGTGTTTGTATCGTTCTTTCACTCTGCCCATCAGTCTGGGGGTGATAAGCAGTGCTCATGTCGAGATTCGTTCCCAAGGATCTTTGGAGAGATTTCCAAAAATTCGATGCGAATCTAGGATCTCGATCTGAAATGATCGATACAGGCACTCCATGCTTTCATACAACATTCTCAAGATAAATACAAGTCAGCTTCTCCAGTGAGAACTGCTCTTTAACCGGAATGAAGTGTGCTGATTTGGTCAGTCTGTCGACAATGACCCAAATCGAGTTATTTCCAGATGATGTTCTAGGAAGCTTAGTGAAAAGGTCCATCGTAATTCGCTCCCACTTCCATTCAGGAATCTTTGGCTGTTGAAGTAGACCTGATGGCTTTTGATGTTCAGCTTTGACTCTTGCACAAGTCAAACATTGAAGAACATACATAGCAATATCATCTTTCATATTCGGCCACCAGTACAACTTCTTCAAATCATGATACATTTTATTAGATCCAGTATGAATGGAATACTTAGATTTATGGGATTCTAACATAATCAAATCTCTTAAGCCTCCAAACTTATGTATCCACATACGACCTCTTAAGCATTTCACTCCATTAGCTCTAACCTCTAAAGGATCTCCTTCACCTCGTAATCCTTCATTAAAAAAAATTTCTTTCTTACAGGCTTCTATTTGCGCATTTCTAATTTGCTCAGGCAAATTATTGTGCATGGTAAAGACTAGAGAACGTACCCTGATAGGCTCTCTATCTTTTCTGCTTAATGCATCGACAACAACATTTGCTTTTCCTGGGTGATATTTTATGTCACAATCATAATCACTTAACAGCTCTATCCATCCTCGTTGCCTCACATTCAATTCCTTTTGATCGAGAATATACTGTAGGCTTTTGTGATCGGTGAATACCGTACACTTGGTGCCATACAGATAATGTCTCCACAACCTAAGAGCAAAGACTATAGCTCCTAACTCAAGATCATGAGTAGTGTGATTCTCCTCATTCTTCCTTAATTGTCTAGAAGCATAAGCTATTCCCTTTTCTCGCTGCATCAAAACAGCTCCATAACCTCTAAGAGATGCATCACAATATACTACAAAATCTTCACTTCCGTCGGGTAATGATAGAATTGGCGCACTACATAATTTTTGCTTCAATATCTGAAATGCTCCATCTTCTTCACTTCCCCAAACGAAAGGTTTATTCTTCTGGGTAAGCTTAGTCAAGGGTTTAGCTATTAAAGAAAATTCTTTAATGAATCGCCTATGAAAGCCAGCCAATCCTAAAAATTGTCGCACTTTCGTTGGCATTGTCGGTGCAGACCAATTGTTTATGGCTTCAACCTTTGTAGGATCAACATGAATTCCATCTTTGTTGATCACATGACCAAGAAATTGCATAGAATCTAACCAAAAATCACATTTCCAAAACTTAGCATACAACTTTTCATCCTTTAACAAACTCAAGATAATCCTTAAATGTTCTCCATGTTCCTCTTTATTCTTAGAATAGATTAGAATATCGTCAATAAACACAATCACAAATTTGTCCAAGTAGGGTTTTCACACTCGATTCATTAGATCCATGAAAACCGTAGGTGCGTTAGTTAACCCAAATGGCATTACTTGAAATTCATAGTGTTGGAAATACGTTTTACGTATTTGTGAAGGATCGGTCGCTCCAACGACATTTATGTAATAGGCTCGTGATCCACTTAGTTATGTATAGTCCATATAGCCCACATGTAGGGTGGGCTATATATATACCCCTCCTAGCATGTTAGGAGGGGGTTGGTCATTCATTCATTACACTTAATCATTTATCTAATTACTTTCTCTCTCTACTTTCCTTCCCTCTCCTTTCTCTCTCTACACCTAATCTCCTTCTTCCCCATCTCTTCCACCAAATCCATAGATCTAATCCATCCATTAACAAATCCTTAGATTTCGTAGACCTTCAATTGGTATCAAGAGCCATGGTTGAATCTTAGGATTTGCTTATTTTTTTTATCTTTTGATTTGGTGGTTACAATCCTTTCTTTTCTTATTTTTTTATCAATCTTTTCATCATTCAATCAAATTTTTTATCAATTTTTATAAATCTTATCAAATTTTTTTTTAATAAAGTTATCAAGTTTTTTATCAATTTTCCTTTTTTATTAGTTTTATTTTTACGTGTGTTGATTTTTTTATAATCATCTAGTGTTATCAAATTTTTTAACATAATCAGTCATTTTTTAATAATTTTTTTTTAATCAATCATTTTTTATTCAGTCCAAATCTGTCCATGAGTCAAATTAGTCCAAATTTTCATCTTTTTCATAACAGTCCATAACAGTCCATGAGTCCCAATTGTCCAAACAGTCCAAAATTGTCAAATATCATTTGTCTTTTTTCCATCAGTCCTTCAATTTTTTTTTGAGATCGAATGATTTCATTTTTCAGAATGGTAATACTTTCCGCATAGGACGAAACTTTCCGAATGGTCATATTTTTCGAGTAGTCAAAATTTTCCGAATAAACCAAATTTTCCGAATAGACCAAATTTACCAAATTTTCCGAATAGACCAACTGTTCCGAATAGACCAAAAGTTCCGAATATACCAAAAGTTCCGAATAGGAAAAACTTCCGAATAGGAAAAACTTTCCGAATAGGAAATCTTTCCGAGTAGTTGAAAACTTTCCGAGTAGAAACATTCCGCATAGACATTTTTTTAGTTATTCTATTCGGAAAAGTCACACTCGACTGAAAACATTTATCAAAGACCTATTTACCAAAGACAAGACTCCTAAAACTTGACTCAACTCACTCGCATCTCACAGACCCTCGCACACCCTCACACCTCGTACACAGACTCCCCCTCACAAACAAACCTTCATCCTCGACTCCCTCTCTCGAAACCAACCCTCACCTCACCTCATCTCTCCTCTCTCGACTCGAAACCAAAACCTCGCCCACAAAAACAGAAACCAAGACTTTTATCACCCTACACTCTCGTCACACTCACCCCCTCACCAACAACCATCTAAGACTCTACAAAACACTCTCTCTTGAACACCCTCTCTCGGACACACTTGAACCCCTCACCACTCGAACATCACTACCCCAAACCAAAACCCTTTCTCGTCATTCTGAAAACAGACCCTAGCCTCGACAGAAGACACCACCCACACCCTCGTCTCACACCTCTCCGACACAAACTCAACACCATCACCAACCGACTCTCACACCATCCTCACCAACACCACAACACCCTCCCTCGAACAACAAACACCCTCTATCCCCAACAAAAACAAACACCCAATCTTTCGACTCCCTCTCTCGACTCAATCCTCACCAAAACACTCTCACCCTCGCTTACAACACACCCATACCAAACCCACACTTTCAAACCTGACTCGAACAAACTCAAGACTCAAAAAGATCTCAGTTTCATAACGACAAACTTTCATAGATCCAACACAGACTCAACAGAAAGACGCTACAGAAGAAGAGAGACTCAACAAAAAGATTAAAAGAAATTAATTGGTACCTACCCGAGATCAATAGATCTTGATGTGCCAGGATTGACGGTTGTTTCTTGATTCGAGCAGAATATTAGATAGAGATGGATGTATTCGAAATCTGCTGGGTTTGAGGCAAAAGATTGGGAGAGATGCGCTTTCTGAGTGAGAAGTTGTTTTTTGTGAAGTGAGAGATTAAGAGAGATAGCTAGAAGAAAGAGGCGGACAAAAAGAGAGTTAGGGTTGAATAAATTAGGTTTGATTGGACGGAGATAACAAAGAAGTTAATGGGCGGACATTCCAATGTTTGAAGGATAGCTGTCAAGCCACGTGGGGCGGAGAACACTAAGCCTGGGAACACGTTTTTTGTATTAAATATTTTAACTACACTTTTAATTGGGCCACTTGACATTTATTTTATTTTTTTATTTTTACCTTTATCTTATTTTTTTTAAGCGCATTTATTTTTTAGAATTACCGTGGGTTTTTTATTATTGGTCATTTACTATAGTAAATTTTGTTTAGTAAATTTTGTTTAGTAATTTTTGGAAAATCGTATTAAGGCGGGTATTTTAATAGCATTAACGTGGAAAAATATTTGACGGGTTCAAATTTTTCTGGCCGGATTTGAAGTCAAATTTACGAGTGAAAGTGACGGGATATATTTTTAGCAATTACGGATTTTTGATCGGGTTTTATTCATAATTTTTTGAGCCGATAACACTTTTTTGAGCCGAGTCGTATTGTTCAAACCCGACAACAACAACAGCCACATAATTTTTCCTCGATTACCAATGGAATCGTTAAAATCGACACTTAAAGAGGGAAAATCGCATCAAGTGCAAGCCAACGCTAGGGAAAGTGGTATAACTTCATTTCGAATGCTTCAGTATCATCTAGTTAATCTTTCACGGATTCAAGGAGGGAGCGAATTTGTGACAATCTTTGGACAAGATCGTCATGTATTCATCGACTCAATGTTCATCACTTTGACCGAACTCGCCGAGCAACTCAACCGTGACAACTTTAATCAATCTGCATCGTCACTTGCTTATAAGGCTCTTGTGACACAACTCACGCCTTTCCTCCAATTCAATATCATCAAGCCTGAAAGCTCAGTGATTTGCCAATCATTTCTTCGAGATACACATACCGAGCTTCGAGTTTTCCGTGATACGATTTTGAAACTCATGTCCTCGGTCTCGTCTTCAATTTATGAAAGATCTCGACTTCAGCAAGGGTATGATAATGGAGTGCAAGACTTTTCGATGCAAGAGGAAACTGGTCATACGGTTGACAACTTGGAGCCTAACGATGGCAAGAGCACAGAATCAGGAGAACAACATGATACCAGTGGTACGTCAGGGAATGTTCACGAGATCTCTCTTGATGACACCTTACCCGTTTATGACGAAGAGCCTGCAAATATGGTACAATCTAATGTTGTTTATGATGACTATGCTGATGACATGTCGCATATTGAGCATTCTGAACCTAATTATGACAAACATGGGATGGAAAAGAGTGATAGAAATACCACTTCTGATTCATCCGATGTAAGTCATAATGGGGGAGAGATTGTTCAGAATGCTATAGTACATCATGAAAAGTGTATTATAACTGCTTCATTGTCTGCTTCTGATTCCAAGATTAAAGAGCTCGAAACGATCGTAGCTCGGCAATCAAAAGATTTTGAGGATGCCAAACTTGAATTTTCTAAGAAAACGGTCAAATTTGAAACATACTTTGAAAAACTTGAAAAATCAAACGTTGTTCTTGAAAGAAAATTGGATCAAACTGTTTTAGATTCTAAAGCTGAAAAGGATAATCTTTTGAAACAAATTCAACTGCTTGAATCTAAGTTGGCATCCCAAGATAACGTGCTCAAAGAGAATGAGAATTTAAAAGCCCAAGTACAGGAAAAGGTCTTTGCTATAGCTGCGTTGAAAAACGAGTTAAGGAAAAGTAACGGACCTAGTGTGGACACTAAGCTTGAGAAACCATCAATCTTGGGGAAACCGCCTACAAATCAGTTCGTCAGACAACCGACTGTCAGACAACCTACTGCATTTGGATCCGAGCGATCACAATCCTCGAGACCGCGGTTTGCCTCCCAAGTTGATTTGGGTCATATTTCTAGAACTGTCACTCCAGCAACTAGGCCCAAGGTGATCACTCCAGCTTTAGCAAGACCAAATCATATGATTGCCTCTAGTTTCCCTAAAAATACCAAGACCACGTCTAGAACTAGTTCAAATGACGTTTGCCATAAATCTGGTCAAAGGGAAGCTATTCAAAAGACACATGTAAGAGATAGCAATGTCCAACCTAGTCCGATGCCTTCTAGATTACCCAACACTGCTAACCGTAGCATGCCATCTTCTAGGAGCATCGATCAATCATCTAGGAATTATTCAGACATTAAATATGCTACTTGTAAAACATGTAGAAAATGTGTCTTTACGGCAAATCATGATGCTTGTGTCAAGAAATTACTTGATGAGGTGAACTCCCGTGCTAGAATTAAGTCCCAGTGGATAGCTAAAATCAAACCCTTTGGTAAAGTTTGGCGCCCCACTGGTAGAACTTTTACTCTTGTAGGAAACGAGTGCCCTTTAACTAGGATAGTCTCCGATTCTACTAAGACTACTAGGGAGGAAATTGCAAAGGATGATACATCACTTAAGCCTGAACTTAAGATTTTCTATAAAAGGAAACGTTTGCCAACTAAGACAAGTGAATCATCCCCTCAGGCCACCTCTGACACAAGTAAAGCAAACTGTGAACCCCCACGTGCTTCTATAATTGATATCGCTAACCCACGTCAAAGCATGCAAACTCCTAATGAGAATGCAGGTACCAAAGTTGATGTTCCAAAAGAACGAAGCGGTCCAATCGTTGTGTACCGTTCAACTAAGGACACTCTTAGAGTTTGGTTGCTGAAGAAGCAGATATCAGAGAAACAAATGTCTCAGGGGATTCATGGTTAAGCTGCACAAAGGACTTATAGTCACATCACAGACTATAACTCGCTCATCAAAGAAAGGAAAGTTTATCGCCGATGGTAAACTTATCCTAACAACGAGAAATTAATTTTTCTCGGGCATGAGCTTATATCAAAAACATTCCAAGTTTTTAAGCTCATGCATTATGGTTTATCATTAAATATCAGATGGTAACCCGTTCTTCAAATAAAGGAAAGTTTATCGCCGATGATAAACTTATCCTTACAACGAGAAATTAAATTTTCTCGGACACGAGCTTACATTAAAACCATTCAAAGGTTTTAAGCTCGTGTATATGACTTACAGTTAAATATCAGACTGTAACTCTGACTTCAATTTTAGGAAAGCTTATCTTTAAAGATAGCTTATCCTCGTAACGGGAAATTAAATTTTCTCGGTCATGAGCTTGTATTAAAACATTCCAGGTTTTAAGCTCAGAAAGGAAAGTGAATCTTTTAAATAAGAGAACTTTTCCTCATAACGAGAAATTCACCTTTCTCGGTCATGAGCTTTACGTTAAAACATTCAAAGTTTTTCAAGCTCATGAAAACGACTTCTAAGTAAATGTCAGCTTAGGACTCGTTCTTCAGATAAAAGGAAAGTTTATCGCCGATGGTAACTTATCCTTAACAACGGGAAGTTCACAACTTCTCGGACTTGAGCTCGCTTTTAAGATATTCAACATCTTAAGCTCAAGTAATTGTTTTTCAAAACTTTGAACACAATTTTTCGAGAATTTCTCAAAAGGTTTTTCTAAATCTTTCAAAATTGTGTGTTCAAAAACGTTTTGATAAAACGAGCATGTCTTCTGGAATCGATAATATTTACGAACCTAGAAATGTCATTCAATAATGACACGGGGTTGTAAATAAAGTTCGAGCAGAAGTTCAAACTTTTAAAACATGCTCAAAATGGTTTGCTATTATTTCAGATAGCAACCCGCTTTTCATAATCGAGTCAAGCATTTCACCGGAAAGCTTTGACTCTACAACGAGAATTAATTTTCTCGGGGACGTGACGAGGTGACCAACATTCGTGAACAAGAACCATGTGCTTCTTTCATATGCTGTTCTCCATTATTCAGGTCCAACCTCGTACATTGCTAATCTTGTGAATTCATTATTATATCTGATCTTTGCACGTAATAAATACCTTACACTTGTGTTTAAAAGGTATTTAATTTACGTTTCAAGTACACCCTCATTAATTTGAGGGGGAGCTTGTTAAAATCATGAAGATAATTGAATTTGCATTTTTCTTCCCAAATTTTCTTAAAATACTATTAAATCAATTGATATTAAAAACATCGATTGGGTTAATATTTTTAATATGGGGGAGAAAATGTGATTTAATATGGGATATGATCAATCACAAATGGTTTGACTTAACGTGTTAGCTCATCCCGACATGTGCGAAATGTTTTCGAATATCGTAGCATATGTTAAGGGGGAGCAAAATGGATTTGCACTGCAAAATGGATTTCATGGTGACACACACTTACCCAAAACATCTCTTTTCACGACGATGAAGATTGTGGTGACATAAGGATGGTAGGATAGGTTAAAGTCCAATGATTTCTCTAGAACCGGAGGAATCTTCCCAAGGACATTCCATAGCTAGAAATAGTAGTCCTTAGGAAAGATGGAGAAAGATTGTGAATGTAGCTGAATGCCGACCAAGTACTTAAGTTAGCACTGGAACAATCACAACAAGGTGCTAGTGATGACGTATTGGTAAGCATTGAAGGGGTTGAAGAATGAAAAAGAATTGTAAAGATAAAGGGTGTAAAGAAAGAAGCCCTCCTTACAACCTTAGGCAGAAACCGGGTCAATTCATATGCTATTGAGATCATTTTTAATGATTCTTGATATTGAAGAAAGACATCATGGACCCAGTGATGCAATGCACAACCCTTCCCAGCTAACTCAAATATCTCTCAAAAGGTATTTGTTTTAATCACACGGAGATCAACACATTATCTACTGGTTTATTCACTCCGAATAAATTGGTATTGAAAAGGTGGCACTCCTCTCCAGCCTCCGATCACTAAAATCCAAAATGCACGATAGAGTCTAGAGCCATTTGAGATCATCAAATATCTCATTAGGACACACTTTCATATTCACTTGCTTCTTCACACACTGTGAAAAGTAAGAAAGTTCTTAAGAGTCCTACGCAAAATCTTCATGATCTTGCCTGAACATCCGAGTAATACGAAAGTATTTACAATGAAGATGGAAATCCTTCTTGAGCGAATATCAAAAAGCTCATGGTAGGTGACTTGTGCGATTCTTTATGAATCAAACTTGTGATAACTGGAAAGCAACAGTGGTTTAATTCTTAAATGAATTTAAACACGTTCCAGGCCTCTACGCATTATCATATGATCTTGCCAGAACATTCAGAGTGACTCTTTATTGATCACAGTGACGAGTGGAAATCCTTCTAGTGTTAACATCAAACAGCACTTGGTAGGTAACTTGCAAGATTCTTTATGAATCAAGCTAGTGACAACTGGAAAGCAACGATGGTGCGGTTCTTAATTGAACTTCACTTGTTCCAGGAACATGAATTGACGGCTTCAAATCATGCGGATAATATTATCCAAATGATTCACTCTTTACGTTCGCAGTCAGCTTTGGACAGTCGAGTAAAGAGAACGGGTTTACCCGCGAAATCTTGTCAAGGAGGTTCTTAATTGAAACTACCTGCCACAAGTACGATATTTAATATCGTCCAACGGTCTTCACCGGCCGGAGGTAAAATGCTACCGAATTAGAATGAAATGTTCAAGGCCATTTCATCCGTGTATATGTTTTGTTGCTAACTGTCTTATGCAGCGTAACAAAAAGGTGGCATTGCGGTGTACAATCCAGAAGAAGTCGTTACCACATGCTTATACTACATACAATTAGTACTTCAACAAATTCAAGAAAGTCTGAAGGTCAAGTCTTCCGCTGTATCAAACTCTGAAGCTTTCAAGAATTTCAAGGTATAAGTATGTGGAACATGAAGTCACGAAGAGGCAAATTTCACAAGTGATGAATGCACAAGGTCAAGGCAAGGAAACATGCTCAAGACTAAAGTCAAAGATCATATCAAGCATATTCACAAGAACAAGATCGAAGACTCAAGCATAGATGCTAGGTTTAAGATTTTGTAAAATGGTGTGACCTCCCTTAGGGGGAGATTGTTGGAAATGTATTTTCCCAAAGAAAGTCTCGGTCACATCATTATTAGCATAGATCACGAGTCATAGTATATTTAGAACTTTGTAACTTGGAGCGACCTCCCTTAGGGGGAGATTGTTGGAAATACGTTTTACGTATTTGTGAAGGATCGGTCGCTCCAACGACATTTATGTAATAGGCTCGTGATCCACTTAGTTATGTATAGTCCATATAGCCCACATGTAGGGTGGGCTATATATATACCCCTCCTAGCATGTTAGGAGGGGGTTGGTCATTCATTCATTACACTTAATCATTTATCTAATTACTTTCTCTCTCTACTTTCCTTCCCTCTCCTTTCTCTCTCTACACCTAATCTCCTTCTTCCCCATCTCTTCCACCAAATCCATAGATCTAATCCATCCATTAACAAATCCTTAGAATAAGTAGGCCTTCACATAGTGTCCATAACGAGTTCTAAATGCAGTTATAGGAATATCTTATTCACGGACGCGAAGTTGGTGATATCCAGACCGCAAATCTATTTTAGAATACACACTAGATCCTTGTAGTTGATCAAACAAATCATCAATCCTTGGTAAAGGATATCGATTTTTAATCGTCAACTTATTCAGTTCCCTATAACCAATGCACATACGGAATGATCCATCCTTCTTCTTAACGAAAAAGACTGGATCTCCCCAAGGCGACGAGCTCGGTCGAATAAAACCTTTATCAGACAACTCCTTAAGTTGTTCAGATAATTCCTTTAAATAAGAAGGTGCTAATTGGTAAGGCGCACGTGCCACCAGTGCAGCACCAGGAATTAAATCGATTCGAAACTCAACTTGCCTTATCGGCAGAAGTCTGGGTAAATCTTTAGGAAATACCTCAGGAAATTCACAGATAATAGGTACATCTTGTAATAGTTTCTCCTTAAACTCATTCCCAGTCACTTGAGCTAAGAATAACTCGCAACCGTTCCTGATGTACTTTTGGACTTTAATACATCAAACGATTTTCAAACAGGATTCACCTCGATTACCATCAATTACTAACGTCCTATTCCTAAGAGGAATCTTAACCTTCTTTTCTCCACATAAAATAGTAGCATTATTCAACGATAACCAATCCATACCAATAATAATATCAAAACTACCTAATTCTATCAACATCAAATCAATCGGAAAGGAATAGTTTAAGAGATTTAGAGAGCATCCTTCTAATAGCTTATTAGTTTTCACTAATTTACCATCAGCCAATTCCACCTCGTAACTGGTATTTATCTCAACAGGTTCAATGTCAATAAGGGCACTAAATTTAGTGGATACAAAGCTCCTATCAGCACCTGAATCAAATAAAGCAACAACATAATGATTGTTGAGTAATAACGTACCAGTAACGACATTCAGATCCTCTTTCTTCACCTCGACTGTTCCAAGTTGGTAAGCACCACCCTGGGGGTTTATTCCAGATACAATCGCTTTCAACTTAGGGCAATCCGACTTCTTATGACCTTCTTCATTACAGTTGAAGCAAATGATTCCCTTCTTACACCTTTCAACTTTGTGTCCAAGCTTTCCGCAATTTCGGCACATCCAACAGTCGCCAGCATGCCTCTTGTTGCCACACTTAGGACATTTTTCATCATTGCGCGGTGTGTTGTTGGTAAGAGCATTTGCATTCCCCTTTCTCTGGTTCTGACGGCGATTGAAATTCTTCCTATTATCACCTCTATCTACACGATCACCATCACCCTTTCTTTTCTCACCAGTACGTGCTTCATCTTCCCTATCCTGAATTATTTGCCCAATGAGTTGGTCAGCAATTCGAACAGCATCATCAATGGTCAGTGGTTTTGATGACGTCACGTCCCCCCGGATGTTCTTGGTTAACCCTTTAATATATTGCTCAATTCGGATCTCTTCGGGTTCCACCAATCGAGGACACAGCAAGGCTAACTTATGGAATCGATTTGTGTAACTATTTATGTCCACACCTTTCATTCTCAGATGAATCAACTCTTGTTCTAACCTAATGATCACACTGCGGGGACAGAACTCCAAAGTCATTCACTTCTTAATTTCAGCCCAAGGAGTAGCATTAGCAACATCAATACCCATGGAAGCAATTCTCCCGTTCCACCAAGTCAACACACGACCTTTAAGAGTAGCCATAGCAAAAGTCGCCTTATCTTCCTCCTTACACTTAATAATCCAAAACACTGACTCAATCTTCTCAATCTACTCGCTTAATCCTACAGCACCTTTAGTTCCATTAAAAGGTAGAGGTTCACACTTCATGAACGTCACACAAGTACAACCACCAACTTCAGGTGCATTAGTTCCAAGTCCTCCTACATTTCCTCCAGCATTAGCATTCACATTCACATTAGTACCACCAATTCCACTACCGCCAGCTCCACTACTGCCAGCTCCATTTCTAGCATTTGCCATAAATTCAGTCATAGATGCGGTAACTTGCTCTGCAATAATCCTACGTACATCATCCTCAGTCACAGCTTTCTTGGGCGACATGGTTCTTTAATTTCACTATTTCAAATTATTAAGCATTTACCCAACAAGGGATTCATATAAGATGGATTGAATTCATAATCAAAATACAAATAAGGCACAATATGGAATTCAAGACAAGATACATATTTCATTGGATTAGAAACAAACGCATTGTCTTAATTTACATCCCATATCAAAGTTTCTAGCACTATACATGCCCAAAATTCGTGTCTACTAACTAATAAGTCGGTTCAGTCAAAGTTACAAAAGATACAAAAGATACAAAGGTCACTACTAAAGATAGACTGGTCTACTAAGAACCGCCAGATGGTCCATCATCCATCGTCTTCGGTATCTTCGTCGGACGATCACAAGACACATCTTCAGCTAGGCGCTTACGAATCACTCCTCTTTCAACCATCTCAGCATAAAATCTACTGTTCCAACCAACAGATATGTTCAACTCTTTCTCATCTTTCTCACGCATTGCACGAGCTACACTCAACTGAATCTCCATAGTATTCACCTTTTTCTTCATTTCAGCAAACTCACCACTTTCTAACACAGATAACCTCCTAAACGCCTCATTCAAACCACGCTCTACATCAGTCAAATCCAAGTTAAGAAATTCCCGCTCTTTCTCACCAACCTTAGTCTTTTACTCCAAATAAGCAACATGAGCCTGAACTACACCTAATCCAACCTCTGTCATACTAACCTGAACACGGGAAGCATCTAAATCACGTCTCAAGGCCCAAGGTGCAAGACCATCAATATGAGTAGCCTCTCGAACCCTAGACGAATCTACATGTCTACGAGTAGCAATACCATCAGTACCATCAGGTGCATCATCATCCTCATCATCCTCTGATTCAGAATCAGATTTAGACGATTTAGACAATTCATCTCTAAGTAGCTCAATCTCAGAATCAGACCAATAAACTAGAGGGGGTAAGGGCTCACCCTCTGCTACATCATAAGGGAAAATAAGATCAGCCTCATCATCATCATCAACCTCATCATCTATACCTATCTCCTCCTCGACATCCTCGTCGCCATCCTGATTATCTACATTGTCTATACCAATCTCATCATCATTCTCAATACCAACATTATCATTCTCATTCTCTACCACATCAACCTGAGGGGCAATCTGATCTCCTAGTCCTATCTCGGGCTCGGGATCCTCAAATGGTTCCTCCTCATCATCATCCATATCCTTATTTACATCATAATCCACTAAGTCTAAATAAGGGTTATCATCTACATTAGGTTCGGGAATAGCATGGTTCTCTACAGGAATATTAGGGTCAGCCATGACAATCTGCATTTATATATATCTCATATTAGCATAAAATAATTATTAAATAGTTACATACTGAAACCACGATATATACATGTATATAAATTAAATTATGTATATCAAAATACGTATCTTCTTAATAAGGCTTGTTGGTAACGTCGGAGATCTTTGGTACCGTTATAGTCAAAAGATTTTTCAAATATTTTCTCAAAATGTTTATAGTTAAAAGATTTTGAAAAGTTTTGTTCAAAACCTTGATTTTTAAAATCTTTCGTTCTCTATAACGAGAGCTCTGATACCAAACTGTAACACTCTCAAATTTCATATCGGTACAGCGGAAGAGTCTTTAGAGTGTTACGGGATAGCACAGTAACTCCAATCATAGACAACACATAAAAATGGTTGTACAAGGTTTAACATACATTCATTCGAAATAAAAGTTTCAAGTGTACAACAGGTCCCAAATTATACAGGTCATTAAGTTTACAAAACATAGATCAAATGAACAGTTTTTATTATGTGGGCCATCAGAATCGATCTCCATCCGAATTACCTTCAAGCACCTGAGATAAAAACATGCAAAAATCATACCAGCGAATGCCGAGTGAATTCATAGAGTTTAATAAAACCGTTATATAAACCAATCATTGAAATCAGAACACAAGTAGAATATCAGAAGTAAGTCCTCGTATTGCTAGTCAAACAATATATAAATCATAGCATACTTCTTAAACCGTCCATGAGACCGTAGTCTCAATATTACCATTATAGGTAACATTATTATTGTTATTTGTATCGTTATCGGATTGTGTTGCATCTTTGGATTGCATTGGATTATTATTAGCCGCATGACATAGTTACCTTACTATCAAACAACGGCCCGCGAACCCGATAAACAATTTGCCCATCTAAGTTAGCGTGTCGTCACATAAATCACGCTATGTAAATCTTCCCATACATAAATTCGCTTACCAATCATTGTTGTACGACGAGGATCAACCATCAAGGCGTGAACTGGGGTGATCTTTCCCAAATAGTACTATCATATGCATAAGCGTCTACCAAAGCCCGGTAGTTCACAATTCATGCTAATGGGACTTTTAGTGACATAACCTAACTACTAATAATCCTTTTCATCTCATTTACTGGGTCATAGCATCGTTCGGGTCTATATCATTAAGCATACCATCGGGACTACTAGTGTTCAATTTTTATCAGAAACTAGCATGTTATCTCCCTCGCGGGTTTACAAATCATTTTATAAAACATTTAAATGAGTGCGAGGCTATGAACTCACGTTGATTATGAAAGGCGGATTACCGGCTACGGGCGTGCTTCGATCACGAAAACCTATAAAAATAATACTCGGTCTTAGAATTTTGTCCAAATTACTTTATGAAAATAATAGCTATCTATACATATGATGATTTTATATACATGATGATGATCAAGTGGGATTGTACATCTTCATTTACCCATTATAGTGTTATGTGTTGGTAACTTTTTATACTAGTTTTAATAGTTTATCTTCTTTACTTGTCAAGGCCCAATAAGCCCATTATAAGCCCATTATAAGCCCATTACCTTATATTAGTCCATTTTATACTTTTAAAATCAGTCCTATGCTTACATGTTGGGCCCAAGTGGGTTAAGCCCAATGAGTAAGTCCATAAGTGTGGCTCCAAATTAGTTGGGTTAATAGTCCAATAAGGCTAATTTGGCCCATTAATGTCCATATGTTATAAAGCTCGGGTTTTATCGGTTTTTACTTGTAATATGTACTTATATATCAGTATATGAGTTATAAAAAGTTTACATTAGACGGGTCCGACCATCTAAGTTTTAATTGACGAAAACGTAAATTTTACGGTTTTAGCCGAAAAGACGTAAAACTCATGTTTATAGTTTTATAACTTATAAAACTTATCAAATTGCCATTTTTATAAAATTTCTCATTTATTTATTAATGTACACACTTAATTATATGTAATATATAAGTTAGTGGGTTTTAAATTTACATTTATATTATATTTACTTGAGTGTTAATATTATACTATATACTTTTATTTCACAAAATCTGATTATTATTTTCACTTTCACCATTTTTATCATATCGTGAGTTATACAAGGAAATAGAAGCTCATTTTTGGATGAAACAAACTTCATATTATGTGCTATAATTAACATAGTTTTAGCTACAGCTCAATCTAAATCTAAGTGTCCCTAACAGTCCATACAAAACAGACTACTCAGATTTGCACTTCCATTTTATTTTGATCATATCTCACTCATTATAATGATTCCATTGCATGGCCAACTCTCACATGCGTACAAGTCTTAATACTTACTGTATATTAATTTATCCATGCCTTTTTATCAGTTTAACATAAGTTTCTTTACTGTTTTTATACAGCCTACTTATTTAAGCAAGATTTATCACTTTTACATGTAGTTTTCCATCTTTTTATCCAAGTTTATAACCACATGATCCCCAAATAATATTTTTATCATCATATACATATACATTAGAAAAGAAAATACATTTTACATTAAAAAAATAACAATGAAAATGGGAAGGATGATCTTGTTTACCAACCAAGATTATAACTTGACTTTCGATGACAACACTTTGAGGTACACCAAAACTATCTTCAAGATCACCTTTCACCAAGAACTCTTGTGGAAAATAATTCCTAGGACACAAGCAAATCACCTCCTTGGATGTTAAAATCACCACCAATCAACAAAGCTTCAAGAGTTTTCCATCATTTGTGTGAATAACACAAGATATTGTGGTTAAAAATTGATCAAATGGGGTGTTTGTTCTTGAGTTTGGACGGCAAAGAGAAGAGAGAAGAGAGGAGTTGGTGGTTTTTGCATGTATGAAATGAACAAATGGTTTGTGATGCTAATGGTTTTGATGTGTTGGTAGCTTGTTTAGTTAAGCAAGACAAGTGTAACAACTTGTTAACTACAAGTTGACACCTCATGGGTGTGGTGGCTTGTGTTTAGCCGTCCCATGAGTGGGGTGAGGCAAGTGTAAACTAGTCTCATCCCACTAATTTACGGGTACTCCTCGATTCTAGTTTCCTCGATTTGCGTGCCCTCGGGTCGTTTTACGAAAAATGTTTTTGTAAATTATGAATCAACGGCACAAAACAAATCTAATAAAAATTGTCTCATGAAAAACGGAGTTCAAAAACGTAAATACATAATCCTAGGGTTTCCGGTTTAGTCGTAAAGGACGTTAAATTATGCACGTAAGCCCAAATTTAAATCTGTAAATTGTGAGTTCATCAACCAATCACAAAAATAAGTTTCAAAATAATATACGAGAAAATAATTTAATACCTGAAAATGTTATATTGTCACAAATGTGGTTTTCTCTTGGTCTTTTGGATCGATGGGAATTTGAAAATACCCAGAGAAACCGTCTAAGAAGCAATAGTAGTCATTACCCGCTAAACACTCGATCATTTGATCCATGAAAGGATGAGGAAAATGATCCTTACGAGTGGCATCATTAAGCTTGCGATAGTCTATGCAAACTCGCCAACCCGTGACAAGTCGAGTAGGAATCAACTCATCGTTTTCATTGGGAACAACGGTTATTCCACCTTTCTTAGGCACACAATGGACGGGACTAACCCATGGCGAATCCGAAATAGGGTAAATCATTCCGGCATCTTGAAGTTTGATAACTTATTTCTTGATGACGTCATGAATTTTTGGATTAACCCTTCGTTGGCTTTGGATTGCGGGTTTAAAGTCATCTTCCATGAGAATTTTATGAGTGAAAAAGTTAGGATCAATTCCGCGGATGTCGGAAATTTTCCAAGCAATTGCTTTCTTATGATTTTTGAGCACATCGATAAGTCGAGATTTTTCATCCTCTTTTAAATCCTTTGCAATGATGACGGGTAACTTCTTATTGTCTTCTAGGAAAAGGTATTCAAGATGAGACGGTAAATCCTTAAGCTCTAAATCCGGAGGATTGTCGATGGAAGGCTTAGTCAAATTCGGATCATCATTTATAACTTCCTTAGGAGTAGGTGGAGAAATATGGTCCTCATTGATAATTTTCTCAATGGTACGAATGTCTTCTTCCCAATCGGTGGGAGAATCGTCATATTTTAAGTCCACATCCCCTAAAGTTGCTTCAAATTCTTTCAAAAGAAAGTCACTTTCTCCAAATGGAGTCAATGATGGAGCAATAGAGGCAACGGTCTCAACAATGGGTAGAGAAGAAAAACCACTTTTACAAGCGTCTTTGAAATGTTCTTCACAAGCCTCATCAAGTACGTCAATGAAATTAACGCTCTCGTGTTCATAAGGTTGCTTAGAAAGTTTACCCATGTTGAAGACGATTTTCTTGTCACCAACTCTCATGATTAATTCGCCCGCGGCTACATCAATAAGAGTGCGACCGGTCCTCAAGAATGGACGTCCAACAATTAATGGAACACGGGGATCCATCTCGTAGTCAACGACAACAAAATTCGCCGGAAAGGTGAATTTGTCGACACCGACGAAGACATCTTCGGCTATCCCCTCCGGATAAGCAACCGTACAGTTAGCTAACTACAATATCATTTGTGTGGGGACTAGCTCGGGTAGAGATAATTGTTTCCAAACACTTAATGGCATAAAGTTGATACTAGCACCTAGATCGGCTAGGGCCATACAATTCTCTACCCCGGGGAAGTTGCAAGGAATGAGAAAGCGACCCGGATCACCAAGTTTGGTTGGTAATTTCCTTAAGAGAACCGCGGAGCAATTCTCATTAAGTTGGGTTTGAGCAATATCAAGGAGTTTTTCCTTATCACTGAGAAGATCTTTAAACATTTTAGCATATTTAGGCATGTGAGCGAGAGCCTCAACAAAGGAGATGTTGAAATTCAATTTTTTAAACATTTTAAGGAAGTTTGGAACTTGAATATCATCCTTTTTCTTCAACTTCTTTTTCCTCAACCTTGAAGGGTAAGGTATATCGGGCTGAGAGGAAGGCTTTGGAATGGAATTCTCACTTAAATCCTTGTGTGGAGGAGGGGTAGAAGTAGAAGGTGGATGAATTAGTGAAGGGGGCTCGTTTTCCTTTGTCACAATCACCGGAGGAGGTTTAGGAATCTCGGGTTCCTTGTAACCTTTTCCACTTTGGGTGGTGATTGCTTTCATCTGCCCTCTTGGATTAGCAACGGTGTTACTCGGAAGAGAACCCGAAGCAGAGGGTTGATTACTTTGGAAAAAACTAGCCATCATATCCCTTAAGTCATTCGTTTGTATGCTTAAAGAGTTTCTCATGTCATTCCTAAGCTCGGCTCGAAGATCATTCCCTTGCTTCGCCATGTCACCTTTCAAGTTAATAATTTGGCTCTGAAGATTCTTCACCAGCGCGTCATTAGTCCTCATGTAAGTTTCAACCTCTTGATTATATGATGTGGGTTGGTTGGGATGGGGGACTTGGTAAGTGGGTGGTTGATAGGTGGGTTGTTGGTAAACTTGATTATTTCCTTGAGGTCGATATGGGTTTCTTTGCGTTTGTAATTGATTAGGAGCTCGAGGTTAGTTTTGATTGTTTCGATTGATGTTGTTTTGGTTTTGAGGAGGAAAACCGGGTGGTGAAAGGAAGTTATTTGAACGATAACTTAGCAAATTGCGGTCACCTTGAGGGCGTTCTTGATAGCCTCCCGTGGAAAAATTACCATTAGCCGCATACACCCTTTCCGGATTGTCATGAGTAGAAGGACAATCGGTGTATGAATGAGGACCCCCGCAAGTCTCACAAGAAAGTGCTACAGCTTTAACTTGTTGAAATTGGTTCGTAGCCATGGTTAAGAAATTTTTGTTCATCTCGGCTATTTGGCGGGTAAGTTCGGTTAACTCGGGGTTTGATGAAGTAGAAGAAACATTGGCCCTTGGGTTATTTCTTGAAGATGCGGATGAATCCCAATTTTTGTGATGAGTGGTCATGTTCTCTATAAGCTCTCTACACTCCTCGGGTCTTTTCTTCATGAATGTACCACCGGTGGCAGCATTAATCGTATCACGATCACGAAAAGTTGAACCATTGTAGAAAGTATCAATTAAAGTGACGGGGAGCATATTATGGTAAGGACAACGATCGATCAAGACATTATAATGTTCCCAAGCATCGAAAATCGATTCATCAGGTTCTTGAGTGAAACCACAGATTTAATTACGAAGACTAGTGACCATGGATGGTGGAAAATAGCGCGACAAAATTTTTTGAGTCATCTCGTCCCATGTATGAATTGAGTTTTTAGGAAGACGATCAAACCATTTTTCTGCATGGTGGGATAAAGTGTGTGGAAAAAGATGAAGACGGAGAAAATCCATGGAAACACCGGTCAATTTCATGCTTTGAGTGACGGTTATGAATTTATCGAGGTGTTTGTTGGCATCATCATATGGTAATCCGCGAAATGGACAAGCATTTTGAACTTGTTGGATCATGTGATGCTTCAACAAAAATTCGGGAGCCGTGATTTGTATCGGCGCAATATGTAAAACCCGCATACTTTTACCATGAATAGTACCATTAGGATCGTACGTATTAGATTTAAACTTTCCTAGTATAGCATAATTACGATTACGTGTTAGGATTTTACGTATTACGTACGTGTTAGAACATGATAAGTAGTTTACTACGCATGAGCATGCAATAATTATTTGACAATAATTAATCACGAACATGTGATCATGAAATCATGAACGTAATTTAATCACGAGCTAATATTAATTACGTATATATATTTATTACGAACACAAATAAATATATTATGTCACGGTTAATATTTAACGAGAACACGTAAAACACGAACACGAGAACACACGAGAACACACGAGAACACACCAATATTTTAGACACGGAAAAACATTCGGGTTACCCCTTGTGGGCCCCATTACCACGAAATTAAGGAGGGAGGATGGACTTAGCCCATCAAATTTTACTAAAAGGGGTTTAAGGGATTTTCACTACTCATTTACAATTACAGAAGATTTTTAGCAAAAACCTAAAAACCCTCCTTCCTTGTTCTTTTTGTGCCGCCACCTTAAGAACACCACAAGGAGGTGGTTTGTGATCTTGGATCTTGGAAAATTAGTTGGTGATCGTGTTTGTTCTACATCCTTTTGATCCACGAATTCGGTAAATCCTTTTTAAACTTTTTCCTTTGATTTGATTTTTTTATAAATCAAGAACATGTTATGTTTTTTTACAAAAACCTAATAAATAAACATGGATCTAACATGATTTGGGGTTTAATAAAATCAAAAGTATGTTTTTAAGGGGTGTTTGTTTTGGCCGCATGCTACACCGAACCCAAAGGGGTTTCGGTTTGGCCAACCAACCACTACCAAGACCATATATGGTCTCGGTTGGTGTGTTTGGGTCCCACGGCAGCCTCAAGACACGGGGTACCCCGATTTGGTTCGGGGTACGGTGTCGATTTCATGTCCGGTTCAAGGTTTTGATTCTAGATCCGGTTCATAGTGTATGTTTAGTTTTTTTTTATGTTTATGATCTTATGTTAAAAATTAAATTAATAAAATGATATGATTAATTTAATAACATGACTTAGGTTATTTAATTATTTAATAATCATGAAATTAATTAACCTAAGTATTTTTATATTTTAGACTTATAATTAATTAATTATTTTAAAACCATGGATATAATTAATTAATTAACATGACTTAGGTTATATTATTAATATATAATAATACATATTTTAACCTAAGTATTTAACTTATTTAATTAAAAACATGTTATACTTTAATTAAATATTTTAACCTATAGTTTAATTAAATTACATGAAATAATTATTAAACTATACATTATATCATATGACTTAGAAAATAATCATGAAAACACTTAGGCTTATATACTTAGCTTATTTAACCAGCTTATTTCTAATTATGGAAACTTTCTATTTTTTAGAAACTTAATTAAATAAGGCAGCTAATCTATTTATGGAAACCTTCTATTTTTTTATTTATTTCAGGCAGCTAATCTATTTATGGAAACTTATTTAATTAAGGCAGCTAATCAATTTATGGAAACTTTCTATTTTTAGAAACTTATCTATTTTAAGCAGTAATTCTATTTTTAGAAACTTTCTATTTTGGAAACTTTCTATTTTTGGAAACTTTCTATTTTTGGAAACTTTCTATTTTTGGTAACTTTCTATTTTAGGAAACCTGCTATTTTTGGAAAGTTACTTATTATTACACAGTAAGTATTATAACACATGAAATACCAAAAATACTTAATCAGATTAAACAGAATATAAGATAAACACAGTGTAAGGCTTAAAAACAGTAAAACATGGTAAGAACACATAAAATAAGCTAAGACATGACATAAAACCAGCTACGTATTTAGTAAGCAGATACTTATTCATGTATGTATTTATGTAGCACTAGTGATTCGGAAGTAGGATTTCTCTCAGTTCATCTTCTTCGTTCACTGGACATAAGGTACGGATTCCCGTCCTTTCAGTATAGACATTCTTTCCTTATTAGGATTCCCCGTATGCAGCCAACTGTTTTCCCGTAGTATAAGTTACGTGTTTGATTGCTTATGTTTAATTAAGATTACCTATAGCCATATACATGCATGACCAGTTTCACCTAGTTATGGAGGTACCATAACCATAACATTAGAGGCACTGATGTTATGACTTCACCACGGCGGAGTGATTTCTCGTGGCGTCCCTTCAGCTTTTGGCCATTTATTTATATTTATCATGTGGGGCGTATGGGTGCATCCTAGTTACATGTATTTATTCAGGATTTCATGGTGAATGTGGTGTGTGCCTTGCATCCTTCACAAGGAGCTGATCCCTCCTACCCAAAAACCAGTATATTATATTAGAGGCAGCCCCTCTAATTTGCATGATGAGGTCAACCTTCCAAGTATTCATGCACGGTGGATTTGCATGACCTATATTGGCTAATGGTAAAATATGTCAAACAGTTTTCATAATATAAACATAAGGCTTTTCAAACTATAAAACCAGTTTTATGAACATGTTCCAGGTTTTCCAGGACTTATACATTTCCGCTGCTATTAAGTCTCTATTATGTTTTAGTCACTTATACTATGTCTATATCCGTGCACTGAGCGTTTTGCTCAGCCGTTACTTTCCTTTCCATGTCCCCAAAACGGCAGGTACTCTAGGGAAGACTCGAGCTTTTGGAGGACGTGCATAGGATGGAAGCTGCCAGAGACTTCTTTTCCTTTTTGCCTTCATATACTTATGCTTGATTAGTCTTTCATTCTTTTCCTTTGCTTTATTATGTTTTGGGCTTATGTTTGGGAACCGATGTTTGATTCCAGTTTACCATATGGTCATGTAATGTTTTAGACATTTATCCTTGTATGCTTTGATGACACGCCATAATTACGCGTGACATTCCATTATCAAAATGGGGTGTTACAGTTATGGTATCAGAGCCAAGGCTTCGACCTGTAGGCTCTAAAACTCGACATGTGACTAGTGGGTAGTCACCAGGAGCTTCCTAAGCCAACGTCTGTTATTCTACGTATTGATGTTTTCAGCGCATTGTTGTTTTAACCATGATGTTTTCAGCACCTTGAGGTTTTAACCTTGATGTTTCATCGATATTGTTGTACTAATATGGATGGACAACCGTCATTCATATTTAGTTATGTGTCATTATTTCATGCATGATGTTCCTCGTGAACTGTGACTATGTGGACTGAACCTCAATAGTTCATAATTAGTCACATAAAAATTTTTTCTGATAAGTTTTAACAGATGAGTTCCATTTATTTATGTTTCATGTATCATTGTTGCAGGGATTATGACTAAGTAATGGTTGGTACAGGACTGGCCCTATTTAGTCGCATGTGCTTTTATCGAAACTTTTAACTTTGGGACCGACCCATAGGCGTCCCCTCGCTATGTCTTTTGTTTTGGGACCGACCCATAGGCGTCCCCTCGCACATATAAAGGTTTTATAAACTACATTACGCATTCATGCATTGTTTTTCATGCATAAAATTTTTCTCATGATTTAAATTGGCATAAATTTCTTTCATGTCCCCTCATAAGTTATTATGTTTTTATGTCAAGTATGTTTTCATACTGTCATGGTTAACTTCAGTTTCATGCTGATTATGTTATACATTTCTTCATGATAGATGGTTTCATGTTGCTTCATGATAATTCCGTCTTCATGTTGATTATGTATTACACCTCTTTTGTTATTTATGTTGTCCTACAAGACATTGTTAGATTTCATTGAATCATGCTTTCATGATAGTCATGGTTGGTTTTCATTGATCATGCTGTCAGGCAAATCATCGTTGAATTTTGTGTAACCACACTTTAACGTTTCCGTTATAACCAGAACGATGTCTATGATAATACTGCTAGGTTATCATGATGGTTTTCCTAACCGTTTAACCGATTTACTTTCCTTAAATCAGGACAAATGATCGACCCCCATACCGAACATTTCATGTACATTCCACGTGTACTCCATGTACTTTATCCCACGTGCGTATTTCCACTTGCTGATACTCTACAAATTGCTGATGCCACTCATAACTTGGAGATGTTACTAAAGGTTGATGCTGCTGACGTTCGGAGACGCTACGAGATGCGGATGCTGTTCACAACCTGGAGATCCTACAATACGAAGACAAAGGCGTCGGAGCAAAGCAATTGGACGAGAAGATGCTTCACCATCAGACGATTTCCATCAATCATTGTCCCTAATTCTTAGTTACATGTCACACGTCATTCGGCTGTCATTTCAGCCATATGAGTGCAAACCGGTACCAGCCGGCCACTCAGCTGAATAGTTACATGAATCACGGTCATGAGCATGACCGTCATGGAACGGACAGACAGGACGATAGTAACCACTACTATGACAGAAACTATCCTAGAAATCGCAACCGAGGCTCCGGCCGCAGACGTGATCAGACATACAAAGGATCAGTAGTCCAACCGATCCGCCAAGTCTGGCATAATAACCTAATATTGTAGTTCTATTGTTTTACGTCTCGAGACACATGTCAAGACATCAGTCAAGACACATGTCTCACGTATACTTTCTGAAGACACATGTCAAGACATCAGTCAAGACACATGTCTCACGTATACTTTCTGAAGACACATGTCAAGACATCAGTCAAGACACATGTCTCACGTATACTTTCTGAAGACACATGTCAAGACATCAGTCAAGACACATGTCTAACGTATACTTTCTGAAGACACATGTCAAGACACCAGTCAAGACATATGTCATGCTTATAGTTCCAAGACACGAGTCAAGACACATGACTCACATCCAACTATGGAACATTTCTAAGAAATTCAGGGTACCCTCTAAGGGTATATCTACTTTGTTGTGCCATGAATTAATCAGGCCACAAGAATTTCTATACCATTATCAGCGCATCAGTGAGAACTGTCACGTTGCCGATGTCACTTTCATTTCTTTCACCATGGTTCATATATTCATAACCATGAAGGACGCCTTTCGTATTCCCACGTATACGAAGGTTTTCCTTCAGCTTAATGAGGAGATCCAAGCTGTTAACGCATTTACTCGGACAGACACGAGATGAATTTTATCCTAATTATGTACTACGAACAGCACACCATGCTACGATTCATAATTATGTACAGTAATGTTCAGGCTCCTGAATACATTCAGCTTGATTTTCCATCGGAAAAATATGTACAAATTATCTATGCTTACAAGCATGTCCGTTGTTAGCCATGGTCGCTAAAATTTTCTACCTGTCAGTAAGACACGACTACTTAGGTCCTTTTACGCATAACCAACAGATTATTCCAAAATTGTTCCTTACACTCCAGAAGAACCTTCAAGGAGAAGGATGGTACCATGAGATTATGTGTCGACTACCGTCGACTTAAACAAATCACCATTCATGACCGTTATTCTCCTCCACGTATTGACGACATGTCCAATCAACCGTATAGTGTTAATCACTTTTCCAAGATCGAACTCATGATCATGCTGCCAACAGTGACGAGTGAAAAAGCAGGACATGTCCATGACTGCTATTCGTACACGACTCGGTCATGCTAGATATATGATTTTGAATTAGTCTCATCAATGCTCCAACGGCATTATAAGAATGAGTTTTCATGGACTCAAAGCAAATTCATCAGTGTTTTCATTGAGGGTAACTTGATTTCCTCTAAGCCTAGAGAAGAACAGGAAGACCATATCTACACTATGTTGCAAATTCTATGACAAGAGAAATTTTACCCTAGAAAATTTTCCATTATCAATTCTGTTTGATTACAACGACACGCTGAATCACATGGGTTTCTACGGTTAATCTTACCATGACTCAGCTTATGCGTAAAGGAGGGAACCCTACACTACATTAGGTGTTCTAGAAAATCCTACGCTAGGAGAAGTCTAGATTCAGTGACTTAGAGTTTCTCAAACTCCTATGTATCATTTTCTACGAAGCAAGGTACACTTACGTTAATATCTAAGTACCTGACATAGGACACCAACAGACTGGGATGTTTTTCATCATCTGGAATTGTGAATTGAAATGGGACCAGATCTCCATGGATTTTGGTTACCAGATTAAGGCAAACTCGGAAGAAGCATGATGCTATCTGGTTTTGCAAACAGTTTGATCAAGTCTGCAGAATCCTTACATCCGCAAGGATTGCAGAACCAATAGATTGATCGGACATGTTCCAGCCAAGGCTCATCCGACCACTTGGTAATCCCTCAGCTATCGGGTCAGACAAAGATTCGCAATTGTACTCCTAACTTACTTCACGTCTTCATTCTGATTCTACGACTTGCTTTCGCGCTCGCGTTCATGACACTATTCACGTTCATGATCGTATTTGGGCTTACGATTTTACGTTCATTTTGTTATGGGAAGTTTTGCAAGAACTTGAGAGACCAGACCCAAGTTTAGTATAACTCTCCATCATCAGATAGACGTTTCACGTCATATTCCACGTCTCACCTTGTAGCGTTTGGCGTTACCACCATTATGTTCTATGATCATGATATGTTTCACATGTCATGTTCATTCCACGTTCCTCATATCATGATCAAGGTATGTTAAACGTATCATGGATCACGATATGTTTACTCATACTACACTCGCCATATCTCCACGTAGCACGTTCAAAATTTTTCACGTATCACATTCAAAAATTTTCACGTACTACGTTTCTTTATGTCTCGCGCATCGTTTCTAATTATCAGTTAAGTCAGATTGTCTTGCATCGTAATGTTTCATTTACTCTTACATGATTAATTCTTTTTCCCTCGATCGAATTTAGGGGATCTACCTTACGTTGATAACCAAGAACTTCTTCGTATTCTAAGTCAAGGTCAGGAGGACCAAGACTTATCATTCGTGTCAAGATCTTATGAAGGAACCGTTCCAAGAGGGAAGCCACTTGGAAACGGACAAGTTCATCCGGACTTCTTATCCGTTTTTCTCTTATCGATTAGATATGTCCTTTCAGTCACGTCACGTTCCATGTCTTTTCAAGACATGTCACGTTCCACGTTCCCTTCTACCATGTCACCTTCATTTCCGTTATTTTGCTTACCTTTCCAGTCTGATTCGGGTACGTTTCGCTTCCAGTTACGTTACCTATAATTCGGGGACGAATTATTCTTTTTAGGGGGGAAGAGTTGTAAAACTCGCATACTTTTACCATGAATAGTACCATTAGGATCGTACGTATTAGATTTAAACTTTCCTAGTATAGCATAATTACGATTACGTGTTAGGATTTTACGTATTACGTACGTGTTAGAACACGATAAGTAGTTTACTACGCATGAGCACGCAATAATTATTTGACAATAATTAATCACGAACATGTGATCATGAAATCATGAACGTAATTTAATCACGAGCTAATATTAATTACGTATATATATTTATTACGAACACAAATAAATATATTAAGTCACGGTTAATATTTAACGAGAACACGTAAAACACGAACACGAGAACACACCAATATTTTAGACACGGAAAAACATTTGGGTTACCCCATGTGGGCCCCATTACCATGAAATTAAGGAGGGAGGATGGGCTTAGCTTATCAAATTTTACTAAAAGGGGTTTAAGGGATTTTCACTACTCATTTACAATTACAGAAGATTTTTAGCAAAAACCTAAAAACCCTCCTTCCTTGTTCTTTTTGTGCCGCCACCTTAAGAACACCACAAAGAGGTGGTTTGTGATCTTGGATCTTGGAAATTAGTTGTTGATCGTGTTTGTTCTTCATCCTTTTGATCCACGAATTCGGTAAATCCTTTTTAAACTTTTTCCTTTGATTTGATTTATTTTTATAAATCAAGAACATGTTATGTTTTTTTACAAAAACCTAATAAATAAACATGGATCTAACATGATTTGGGGTTTAATAAAATCAAAAGTATGTTTTTAAGGGGTGTTTGTTTTGGCCGCAGGCTACACCGAACCGAAAGGGGTTTCGGTTTGGCCAACCGACCACCACCAAGACCATATATGGTCTCGGTTGGTGTGTGTGGGTCCCACGGAAGCCTCAAGACACGGGGTACCCCGATTTGGTTCGGGGTACGGTGTCGATTTCATGTCCGGTTCAAGGTTTTGATTCTAGATCCGGTTCATGGTGTATGTTTAGTTTTTTTTATGTTTATGATCTTATGTTAAAAATTAAATTAATAAAATGATATGATTAATTTAATAACATGACTTAGGTTATTTAATTATTTAATAATCATGAAATTAATTAACCTAAGTATTTTTATATTTTAGACTTATAATTAATTAATTATTTTAAAACCATGGATATAATTAATTAATTAACATGACTTAGGTTATATTATTAACATATAATAATACATATTTTAACGTAAGTATTTAACTTATTTAATTAAAAACATTTTATACTTTAATTAAATATTTTAACCTATAGTTTAATTAAATTACATGAAATATTATTAAACTATACATTATATCATATGACTTAGAAAATAATCATGAAAACACTTAGGCTTATATACTTAGCTTATTTAACCAGCTTATTTCTAATTATGGAAACTTTCTATTTTTAGAAACTTAATTAAATAAGGCAGCTAATCTATTTATGGAAACCTTCTATTTTTTTAGAAACTTATTTATTTCAGGCAGCTAATCTATCTATGGAAACTTATTTAATTAAGGCAGCTAATCTATTTATGGAAACTTTCTATTTTTAGAAACTTATCTATTTTAAGCAGTAATTCTATTTTTGGAAACTTTCTATTTTGGAAACTTTTTATTTTTGGAAACTTTCTATTTTTTGAAACTTTCTATTTTTGGTAACTTTCTATTTTAGGAAACCTGCTATTTTTGGAAAGTTACTTATTATTACACAGTAAGTATTATAACACATGAAATACCAGAAATACTTAATCAGATTAAACAGAATATAAGATAAACACAGTGTAAGGCTTAAAAACAGTAAAACATGGTAAGAACACATAAAATAAGCTAAGACATGACATAAAACCAGCTACGTATTTAGTAAGCAGATACTTATTCATGTATGTATTTATGTAGCACTAGTGATTCGGAAGTAGGATTTCTCTCAGTTCATCTTCTTCGTTCACTGGACATAAGGTACGGATTCTCGTCCTTTCAGTATGGACATTCTTTCCTTATTAGGATTCCCCGTATGCAGCCAACTGTTTTCCCGTAGTATATGTTACGTGTTTGATTGCTTATGTTTAATTAAGATTACCTATAGCCATATACATGCATGACCAGTTTCACCTAGTTATGGAGGTACCATAACCATAACATTAGAGGCACTGATGTTATGACTTCACCACGGCGGAGTGATTGCTCGTGGCGTCCCTTCAGCTTTTGGCCATTTATTTATATATATCATGTGGGGCGTATGGGTGCATCCTAGTTACATGTTTTTATTCAGGATTTCATGGTGAATGTGGTGTGTGCCTTGCATCCTTCATAAGGAGCTGATCCCTCCTACCCAAACACCAGTATATTAAATTAGAGGCAGCCCCTCTAATTTGCATGATGAGGTCAACCTTCCAAGTATTCATGCACGGTGGATTTTCATGACCTATATTGGCTAATGGTAAAATATGTCTAACAGTTTTCATAAGATAAACATAAGGCTTTTCAAACTATAAAACCAGTTTTATGAACATGTTCCAGGTTTTCCAGGACTTATACATTTCCGTTGCTATTAAGTCTCTATTATGTTTTAGTCACTTATACTATGTCTATATCCGTGCACTGAGCGTTTTGCTCAGCCGTTACTTTCCTTTCCATGTCCCCAAAACGGCAGGTACTCTAGGGAAGACTCGAGCTTTTGGAGGACGTGCATAGGATGGAAGCTGCCAGAGACTTCTTTTCCTTTTTGCCTTCATATACTTATGCTTGATTAGTCTTTCATTCTTTTCCTTTGCTTTATTATGTTTTGGGCTTATGTTTGGGAACCGATGTTTGATTCCGGTTTACTATATGGTCATGTAATGTTTTAGACATTTATCCTTGTATGCTTTGATGACACGCCATAATTACGCGTGACATTCCATTATCGAAATGGGGTGTTACACAATCGGTCCTCCACGTCCGTTCATAGTCGGTTGACAAAGCTCCTCCATCATACGAAGGTCGGGTTGAGGGACATGGTTGTTATTATTCAAATTGGGGTGAGGTAGGTTGTTATTATTATGCACACCGGCCATATCTAAGTCTCTACGAGTCTCAGGCTCAAAATAAGACGAAGATCGAGTACGCATACACTAAAAAATGAAATACAATATTTTTTTGATTTTTTATCTTTTTTTTTTTTGATTTTTGAAAATTTCATATTTTTTTTAGGATTTTTGAAATTTTATATGCTATGAAAATAACGTTCCCAATAGAACGGATCCCAAAATCCAATTTTTCTCACTTAAAACCGTTAATCTTTACGAAAAGAGCCGGCAGCGGTGCCATTTGATTTAATGGGTTTTGCATATGTGTACTCAATCGTTCTCGGTATCTAATCGAATTGATCACGGTTTAAGGTGGAATTGTTGTCTTTGGTAACTAAAAGGGGGAGCTTGATTATCTAAGTCTACTAATAATATAAACGTTAAAGCTATTAAACATAAAAACAAAGGAAGGATGGTCTAACCTCGATTGCTTGTCCAGAATGAATGCTGCATAGTAGAACTTGGTGAAAGAAACTAAAGGTGATTATCTATAACTACTTAAAAAAGTAAATACAAAAAGTATTAGAAATAAACTAAAAATTAAAATGATATTAAAACGAATATTAAAAAGAAACAATTAATAAAAATAAAAGTAAAAATAAAAATAAACTTTCGACTTAAAAATAAAACTTACTAAATAAAAATAAAGGATATTGGCTAATAAAGCTACCTTAAAAATAAACGAGACAAATGTTAAAACGGGCACTTAATAAAAGTTACAACTTAAACTTTTCGAAAAAATACTAATACTAAAATTTGACGAATAATATAACTAAAAATAACTGATTTTCAGAATAAAAATTAAAACGACTTTCGGATAAAACTAAACGATTTAGGGAACAAATGTTTAAATATAGGGGACATGTTCCCCTAGGGGGAACTGAATATTGGAGGGAAAATGAATTACCTACTTTATATTGCATTCGTAGAATTTTCAAAAAAAGCATTCGTAGGTTTTTGATTTACAAATCCTTTCGTAGGTTTTTTCTTTACAAACCTTTCGTAAGGTTTTTCTTTTTTTATATATTCCTTTCGTAACTTATTTTCTAATTCCTTTCGTAACTTAATTTTTATTCGCAACTTTTTGGAAATAAAATCTTTCGTAACTGTTTTTTTTACTTTCTTTCGTAACAAGATTTTAGTAACTAACTTTCGTAAGATTTTTGTTGTAAAGCTTTCGTAACTATTTTTTTTATTCGTAACTTTCTTTCAAAAAGGCTTTCGGAAGATAATGATAAACCCTTTTACGAAAGGGTTGTTCAAAACAAACAGATTCGCCAAACAGATGAAAAACAGGGAATAAAAATAAGCCAAAATAAGCAAAATTAATCTGAGAAATAATCCAAAAATTAAACTAAATTAATTTCTAAACTAAGCCAAACTTAACACTAATAAAAACTATAAATACACCAAATAAGCAAACTATTTAAAATCAAATTTTATAAATATAAAGCTATCAAATCCACTTAATTGAAAATAAGCTAAACACTAATTATTCAAAAAGCACAATAAGCTAAAGCATCCACCACATCAAAACCATAAGATCAATCACATAAACAAATCAATCACACAATCAACTTGATTAAGAAAACTACATGAATTATTAAATCACCACAAGATTAAGAAAGGTACAATGAGAGATATAAAATAAGCTTGATTAAATTTAAGATTAGGATCCAAAATACAAGATTTAAAATGAAAGATTAAGAAAAACTAGAGAGAGAAAATTCTAGATAGAGAAAGTAACTTAAAAACTAAAAACTAAAAAAATGACAATTAACTAACACCTCCTAATGAACCATTAGGAGGGTATTTATAGGAGGAGGGGAGTGTGTTGCTTCTTCCTTCTTTTCCCTTGTCTTCTCGTCTTTTTAAATAACTCGTCTTTCTCGACTTTGTCTTGGGATTAGTCGAATGATAAAATGAACTCGTCTTCTAATTTTCTTCTTTTATTAGACTTGGTTCTTCGACTTCGTTAAACATCCGTCTTTAGACTTTTTCTTCGATAAATCTTCATAATAGGCCTTTGACTTCCGTTCTTCTTGCACTTTTGATCTTTTGACTTCGTCTTTTGTCTTTTTCTTCGATAAAAGCCCGTGAAAGCCCGTGTTTTCTTCTTTTTTCATATTTTGTCCTAAAACACAATAAAAACACAAACCACGCATAATTCCGCCTTTTACGACATTAAATACACGTTTTGGTCTTGTTATTATTAGAAATAAGTGGTAAGAGGATAAGTGTTTTCACACTTATTAGAGCTTTAAAGTCTGCAACATCAAAGAAGTGAAGTCACCTATTACATGACCACCCCTTAGGGGGAGATTGTTAGCCGTATTTAAAGTGATGTTCATATAATATACCATTGCGAAGCTTGTGGAAAATGCTATTCAATGGTGTCGAGAGTTCTTAGTTTATGTTATGTATGTAACAGGAATTAGTCCCGAACACACAAATGAGGAAGGCCTTCTATACATTACACTTATAGTATAAAAGGCCCATAGCACCTCATTTGTGTGTGTGTGTGTTTTCCATTTTCATAGTTGGTAGAGAGAGAAACATCATTTCTTTCTCTCACTAGGAAACCACAACCTTTTGTTTTCTCTTTTATTCTTTATCTTAATCTAATCTTTCTTTTTTGGTTTAATCCATCATGTTATTCGTGTTTGGTTAGTTGTGTGTGACCTGAATATCGCCGAACATGACTCGATGTGAGCTGGAAATCATTCGTAGCATGGTGTGCTGCTAACCATTTCATGCCTGGATTTATATCGATCTCGCACATACCAAATGGAAAATGCATCAGCAGAATGGGTTTTGTCGTAAAACTGAAATGGAAGCCTTTATATACACGCGTGATACAACGACGTCTTTAATGGAAATGAAAATATGAAATATAGGATCGATAAATGAAAGTGTCATATCAATACACTTAGTAAGCATGAAAGATCTCACGAAATGTGTTTTGTTCGTCTCACACAAAATTAACACTGCGTGTCCAAACATGAACAATACGCTAGAGTTGGTATTGAAATTTTAGTGGCCTGATTCATACAAGGCGCAACAGAAGTTATGTGTGAGTCGTATGTCTTGACTCATTTTTTAAAAATTTATTCACGTGACATGTGTCTTAACTGGTGTCTTGACATGTGTCTTGTGAGAAATGTGTCTTGACGGATGTCTTGACATGTGTCCTCATAAAATATACGTGAGACGTGTGTCTTGACGGGTGTCTTGACGTGAGTCTCGAGATGTGCAACGAATAAATTTTTGAAAAGCTTCTAGGCTAAAACCAGAGTTGACGGATCGGTTGGACTGATGACCCTTTGTATTCTTGGTCACGCCCGTTACCGGAGTCTCCGTCGTTATTGCTAAATATTTGTTGTTGCGGTAGTTTTCACGACCTCCTTGTCTGTCAGTTCCATGATGGTCATCATCATGACTGTGCTTCATGTAACTATTCAGCTGAGTGGCCGGATGGTACTGGTTCCCACTCCTATGCCTGAAAAGACAACTGAGTGACGTGTGTCATTTAGCTGAGAGGTCAGGATATGGAATGTGATTGAAATCGTCTGGTGTTGAAGCATCTTTCTCGTCCGGTCGTTTTGATCTAACGCCTTTGTCTTTGTCTTGTAGGATCTCCAAATATGTGAGCAACATCACCATCTTGTAGAGTCTCCAAATTATAATCAGCATCAACATCTTGTAGACTATCGGCAAGTGGAATACGCCTGAGGTGATTGGGAATCGTCTAGAGAATACTCTAGGAGTATTGTAAGTGAAATACACATGGATTACGATACGTGTAATACACATGGAATGCGATACATGGAGTTCACGTGGAATACGAAACATGGAGTACACGTGGAATACACATGAGATGATCGGTATGGGTGTCAACCATCTGACGTGATTTTTTGATTAAACGGTTAGAATACCGAACTGAACCGAGCAACATGATAGCCTAGCAATCCCAGCGTAGACATCATTCTGGTTGCATAGAGAAAACCCCAAAAGTATGATTAAACGAAATTCAACGATGATCAGCATAAAAGAATGATTTAATGAAAATCAACCATGACTATCATGAAAGCAGGATTGAATGAAATCCATCAATGTCTAGCATTAAAGCATAATCAACATGATGAAAACATCATCAACATAAGGAGGCATGAAACATAATCAGCATGAACACGAAATCAAAATGAGAGTATAAAGACATAGTTGTCATAAAGAACATAAAAATATAATCAATTGATATTTAACATTGACTGGTGTGGACGGCTATGGTTCATCCATAAAATCCGAAGAAAAGACATGTGACAAAGTATGGATGTCTATGGTTCAATCCATACTTGTCAAATCTTAAGGTAAAATATTATGGATAGCAATTAACAACAAAGGACTAAATATGGATGGCTGTGGTCCAGTCCATACCAGTCAAAACTTTAAATGAAAACACCGTGAGTAAGGATCAACCATACTAAAAAAATATAATTATCATTACATGGAATGCAACAAACGGCGTTTTAGGAAAAGCCTGGTGACTACCCACTAGTCACAGGTCAAGTTTTAGAGCCCACAAGTCGAAACCTTGGGCTCTGATACCAAAATTGTAACACCCCACTTTGATAAGTGGATCGTTACGTGATAATTATGACGTATCATCAAAGCAGGCAAGGTAATATGTCATAAAACATAAATGACCATATAGGGAAAAACCGGAATTAAACATCGGTCCCCAAACATAAACTAAAAAGATACATAAAGTAAATGAAGTGCAAATGGAAAGAAGTATAAGGTAGCTCCCATCCTATGCACGTCTTCTCCATGCTCGAGCCTGTCCTTAGGTACCTGCCGTTTGGGTCATGGAAAGAAAATATACGGCTGGAAAACCTGGAAGTTGTTTGAAAACATTTATACTAAAAAGGGTCCGACGTTTGTGTTTTAATGAAAAGGCTTATGTTCATAATTATACTGAAAAGCTTTATATTCATGTTTATACTGAAACTGTATTTTAAAAGCCAAAGAGCTCATATAGGTCACGATAAATATCAACGTGCATGAATACACAGAGGGGTGATCTCATCATGCAATTAGAGGGGTTGTCTCTAATTAAAATAGTCTGGATAGAGGGATCAGCTCCATGTAACGGATGTAAAGAACACACCACAGTTACCTTGTAATCTGCTAAGATGTTCTAGGATGCACCCATTCGCCCCACATGATAATAATATAAAGGCCAAATAACTGAAAAGGGACGCCGCGAGCAATCGCACTCACTGCGGAAGAGTCATAACACTGATGCCTTAAGTGTTACAGTTACGGTACCTCCATAACTAGGTGGAACGAGCATGCATGTATATAGCTCAGGCAATCTAAAATATTTATCATAATAATTACTGGTAAGTTTAATGTAAACTATTGGGGAATACAGATGGCAGAGAACGGGGAATCCTAAGTATAGGAAGAGAGTGTCCTTACTGAAGGACGGAATATCCGTACCTTATGTCCAGTAATGCAAACAAAGATGAAAGTGGAAGATCTACTCCGACTTCATAAGCTACATAATAAAAGGGACAGGAATGAGTTGTCTGTTTAACTTATATTTACGTATTATTTGTTTATTTGACGTGTTTTTAACTTGTTTTACTTGTTCTTGTCTTGTTTTATGTGTTCTTGACTTGTTTTACTGGTTCATGATTAATCATGTGTTTCTTAGTGTTTCATGTGTTCTTGATTAGTGTATTTCATGTTTTATGTGTTATTGTACATGTTGTATCATAATGAGTAACTTTCTAAAAATAGCAGGTTTCCATAATTAGTAAGTTTCCAAAAATAGAAAGTTTTCATATTTAGTATGTTTCCATAAATAACATGTTTCTATATTTAGTATGTTTTTATAAATAGCATGTTTTCGTATTTAATATGTTTTTATATTTAGCATGTTTCCATAAATAGTAATAAGCTTATTAAATAAGTAAATGATATAAGTTATAGTTTAATAAGCATATATTATAAGTCATGATTATTAAATATAATAATATAGTAAGTTTATTAATATTAAACTAGTAGGGTATCCGCGCAATGCAGCGGTAGGTATCCAGTAACTATATTTTGCGACGAACAAACGTATTAAGTTAAATGTTTTCCCGACTTGTATGTTTTACGTGACTTCAACATTCACCTGGTCAGATTTTATATGAATTATGAATATATATATATATATATATATATGTAACCCTATCATTAATATCTTAATTCAAAATATTTTTAATTTTTCCGATATATTTTAGATGGCACATTTGGTTTGAGCGTTTATTTCAAATGACACTTCTCTCATAAACGTCTTCAAATGACACTTCTCTCATAAACGTCTAATCGTTTCATGCTTAAGCGTTAGGAACATTTTTGACTCATTCACAATGGTTTCAAAAGTAGCTTTACTTTTATCATAGAAAGCCTCACATATAATGAGTGATATAACATTTCGACGTCAATGAAACACATATGTCGAATGATATAAACAAAAAGGCCGAGGCAACCGATGGCTGTAAACAAAACGTCAAAAAGCTAGAACCCAAGAGATCCAAAAAGAAAAGCTTCAAAACTTGATTAATTGTGAGATGTATAAAAAAACTCGAAAGATGCCTCAAAACTTGATTCAGTGGTGGAGCATTCCGGTGGTATAGGTTTAACTGTGGTTGAGGAGAGGTTCGCTTGTGGGTGTAACTATGAGATATATCAATGGAGATATTCTATGTTTCTTTGTTTTGTACGTTTGTGGGTGAAAAATATATATGTCATTAGTTTTAGTGTTACTTAATGGGCTGTAATTGATTACACATTAAGACATTTTAATTTTCTATTATAAATTTTAATTATATGTGTATGGTTTTGTAGCAAAATTAATACATATCTTTCCTAAAGAAGAAATATTTAAGGCTTAAACTTTTTAAGACTTCTAACAATAAAAAAGTCTAAATGCTTTATAAAGTATTAAGATACTTACTCTTAACACATGATTATTAATTAATAATAATAATACATGATATTATAAGTAATTATTAATTAATAATATTATCTGATTATATTAATTAAAAATTACCTTAACTGATTAATGTATAATTAAATTAAAATATGTTAATAATTTAATTAAACATTGGTTAAAATGAAAAGAATTAATTAAGCTAAGTTTCTTAGTTAATTACATGTGACCGGAATAATTATACTGATAATTATTATAACCTAAAGTTTATAAAATGGCCATGTTTAATTACCATGATAATTATATTAATAATTATATCCCAAGTCTTGTTATTAATTAGTTTTAATTAAACCATGTATTAAATAATAAAATTAATTAATAAACATAAGATAAAGTTTAGCCAAACACCCCTCGTCGTGTTCGGTTCTACCCGAGCCCCTAACCATGAGCCTACCGAGACCCCGTGCCTCGGTCGCACGAAAACCACCAAACAAACACCACAACCTTTCGGCTGTAGCCTTGCCCCCGTCAAACCAAAGCAGCCACCGACTGCTTGTCGGTGCCACTGCTGTCTGCTGCTCAAAACCACCCCCAACTTAAGCAGAGGTTTCCTTGCTGCGTAAAAACTACCCACCGAGAGTCATAAGACTCTCAGTTTGCCACTGTTATCAATCAACAGCCTCCGCAGGGGTGTTGGCGCTTGCGGCTGCCAAGGATCACCAGCCACCGACCCATATGAGGTGCGGTTGGCCGAGACCTCAACACCACCGAGAGCATGGAGGCTCTCGATTTGCGTGTCACAACCAACAACCAAACTAAAACCTGATTCCCCATGTTTCAATCCTTTAATTAACATGTTTTAATTATTGTTTTCAATGATTCAAGAACATAGAAAATAAATAAAAGATTAAAGATCAAGGAGTACCGTATGTGTGAATCTTAATGGTTTATGATCACGAACACGAACCCGTAATTTAATTAAGATCAAAAGCAAAATCTTTCCCCTTGTGTTCTTGATGTGTCGCAGCCAAGAGAGAGACAAAAAGGATTTAGGGTTTTAATTATGTAAAAAATGATATTATGAAATCCCGTCGTGTTTTATTAAATGACTAGTATTTGTTAAATGGGTCGGGCCAAAGGCCCTTCATTCTTTTCTCTTCTAGCCGTCCATACACAACACCCCTTATATATTTTTGTTTGTTTTTCGTGCTTAATAATTCATCACGCGTGTTCGTGTTTTAGTGTCATGTTTTATTCTTGTTACGTTTTTAAGTATTATACGTAAATACTTATCGTGAGTTAATAATTAATAATAACTTACGTAATACTCGTAGTAATTAATTAATATACGTAATACTTACGTTAAATGTTCGTGATATGTGTCATATATTAATTAATCGTAATGTTTTAATTTATCTGTGTTTTCGTGCATTTAATGTTCTTAGGTATTTTATGCGGGTTTTACATCGCTAAATGTTATCTGTGCATGGTGTGGTTATTGGCTATATGGAAGATGTTGCTTCTATATGCTTTGATTGTTTCTTTACTTAATATTGGTAATATGCACAAGTTTTAACTCTGCCTATGTTTAGTGTGTACTCAGCCGGACCCAAGCCCGATATAAAAGAGGAGGGTTGAATGATGCAAAATGCCTCCCATTAAAAACTTGTGTTCGTTTATATGAATGTTAATCTGAAGGAAACCATTTAGCTGTTTTCAATGGTATTCGGTATGCATGATTTTTGTAGTGATTCTTTAGGCTATGAGCATTCACTTAGATACTAAATCCTCCAGGAAAAGATACATTAGGCGATCACAATTGTATATGTGTCTATGTCTTCAATTTTCCATGCATATAGGCTATATGCAAATTCTGACGCAATACGCTACGTCTTATAACTCACGTCATCGATCTCATTTTGACCTACACGTATTCCATGGATATATCCACCCAACTTGCTCTAGGCTCGATCTTCAGGGGTATTGTATATAAGTATTCTTATAGTTATCATGATCATCTATCGATAGTTTTAATTAGAGTTGTTTGGCCTGCGTGTTAGGTGCGTATATATTATAACGATTTTTAGTGTCACTTCGGCTCTTTAATGCCTAGATTACATCAGGACAGAATAATATTTCAATCGGTATGATTATGGTATCCCCGATAATTGAGCAAGAAGTGCTTCCACCTACTAGCACCCTTTACCAGCCTCATAGAGGTTGATCACCTAATTGACATGCAGTATAGAAAGCCAACTCAGTAAGGCGCCTGCAAATGTGCTTATATCAACTAATTTCTATGGACGTTCGGAATTCATATGTAAAATAAAGAAGCAGTGGTAGAATCTATAGGTAAAATATATCCTGGAATCAAACAGGATGTTAAAACTTCACAAATATTATATAGAGTAGCGGTCTGAAAAAAAAGGCAATGGTTTTCTGATACTTTGAAGCCCATATGTGCCAATCGCTAAACTTTTTAGCTTTGTACATCGCTTACTAATGGCACAAAGACTCCGGGTATGCCAAAAGGTACACATAGCTAGAACACTAGGATGCTCACTTCTTTCTCTCGCATATTATTGAATTTATCCATTTAGATCTGCCTAGGTTGCAGTTAGGCCAACCTGATGCAAATAATGTGAAAAATTGTAAACACCGACCAAATTAAGTTAGAGTCGTTGGTCATGCCGAGTGGCAATGACCATTTTATGTATCCATAGCTCTTGTCTAGTGGCTTACATGCTACAAACACATCGTTGCGCATCCACTGATGATGGAGACAACCTTTTCAAAATAAAAAAATTCAGAATCCCCAACTCCACACATAGAATCATGACATTTTCACCTTCCATTCAAACTTCATATTGTTTATTAAATAGATAGGGATCTTGTAAATCCTGGAAAAAAAACATAGGGACAAAATCAAACACATTCTGATCATAATTTTAAACTGTAAAAGGTGATTAATCTGTTGATCATAATTTTAATAGATATATATGGACATCCAACATTGAAAAATTAAGCAAAGAGGCTCATTAAAAATAAACTTCATATAATTAACCAAAAAATAACAACGTTTGTATACAATCGGCTCTTCGGACCAAGAAAAATAGAAAATATATTGATGTTTATTGGACTCAGTTGAGCCCTCTTGGTTCTATGTAGCTCGGCCGGATCTAGCAGTGCGAGGTTTTGTTGGCCGAGTAGCATCAAAACTTCTTGGAGCAGCCCATCCAACCCTCAAGAAACGGTGATCATAACCACACCCATCGAGTTCGTCAATGGCCATCTCAGCATTTTCCCTCCTCTTAAAGTTAACAAACCCAAAACCTCGACTCAGACCAGTCTCCTTATCCATGACAACATAAACATCAGACACGTTACCATACGGACGGAACAGCTCCCTCAAATCATCCTCACTAGTGTCTTCTGAAAGGTTATTGACCCGGACAGAGTTATTGTTACGGACGGATTTAGTAGTGCTGTCATCTAACCTCGAAGAAGGTTTTGAGGGACGAGTAGCATCCGAATTTCTCGGACCATCCCATACAACCCTCAAGGTAAGGTTTTTATAAACATACTTATTGAGTTTGGCAATTGCCAACTCACCATCTTCCCTCCTATCAAAATCAACAAACCCATAACCTCGACTCTTCCCTGTCATATGGTCCATGACAACATAAGCACGAGACACCCTACCATACGGACAAAACAACTCCTTCAAATTGGCCTCACGAGTGTCATCTGAAAGGTTATGGACCCGGACAGAAGGAGGTTTTGTGTGACGAGTAGCATCCAAATTTCTTGGAGCATCCCATTCAACCGTTAAGGTATGGTTTTTATAAATATACTTATTGGGATTGGCAATTGCCCTCTCAGCATCTTCCCTCCTAGCAAAATCAACAAACCCAAAACCTCGACTCTTACGAGTCATATGATCCATGATAATACGAGCTCGACACACCCCAAACCGACTGAACAGCTTTACCAAATCGGCCGCACACGTGTCTTCTGAAAGGTTATTGACCCGGATCCAACGTCGCATACTTGGAGCTGCTGGTCTCATTGCGTCAACAGTGGGTGGAACAATGTCACCATTACTTGCACTTTGCGTGTCTTTCTTCTTTTCAACCTCTTGAACAATGTCACCATTACTTACACCATTTTGCGTGTCTTTTATCTTTTCAACCGCTTGAACAGTATCACCATTACTTGCCGTGGTTCCGGCATCTTTTTTCTGTTCAGCCTCTTGAACAGTATTACCATTACTTGGCGTGCTTCCGGCATCTTTTTTCTGTTCAGCCTCTTGAATAGTATGACCATTACATTCAGCTTTTCCGGCATCTTTTTTCTTTTCAACCTCTTGTAGAGTGTTACGATTACTCGCAGCTTTTCCCTTACGATTACTTGCAGTTTTTCGCTTATCTTTTTTCTCCACCACTTGAAGAGTATCTGCAAATTAAACATACAAAAACATGTTATTGACAACACTCAAAACACATACTTAAACAATTGGTGAATGTGTAAAACCCTAAACCCTAGCCCTACTAGATTATAAACACATATAAAAACATATATAAGAAGAAGAAATTATAATATCATACCAATATACAAAAGTCTTTGAGTAGCTTCATTAGTATCCATATTGCATTCTTTGAGCATGGTGTACACCTCATATGCTTTATATTTGCTAACAACGGCCTCTGGAACACCATGGATCAACTTCAACATCCGAAGTGTTTCGTTTTGATCCATGTTACACTCTTTAAGCATGGTGCACACGTCACTTACTTCAAAACCACTAGCAACACTAACATCATGGATCATCGTCAACCTCCGACATGTTTCAGTTTGATCCATGTTAAGCTCGGTAAGTGTTGCTTTGATGTAGTTGTCAAGGTCGTTGTTTTTACACCATAGATATCCTACGATATGTTTTATTTTGTTAATGAGTCTACCACTTATTGTGTTTGTGGTTGTCGTCATGTTTGCGAATGAGATATATGTGAGGTTATAAACCTAGCTTGTGATCTGGGTATTACTTGATCGATCTACAGTCGAATAAAGCCAACCTCGAGAATGACCGATCGATCACAAGAGAGGAGAAGGAGGGGAAGTCTAGATTGTGATCTGGGTATTACTTGATCGATCTACAGTCGAATAAAGCCAACCTCGAGAATGACCGATCGATCACAAGAGAGGGGAAGGAGAGGAAGTGTAGCTTGTGATCTGGGTATTATGAGCGTACGTGTGTATTTATAGGCCAAAAATTAACATAGGGACCGACATTCCTATTAGATTCAAAACTTATTAATGGTATCTTTTATAATTTGGCGACATTCTATATATAAATGACGTAGGGAGTAAGATATTGCCATGTTATAGTAAACGTTTATATAATTACTATTGATACAAAAAAAAATCAATCGGTAACAAAAAAAAAATTACTATTTTTTATTAGATTTTCAAAAACTTTTTATTTTTAATAAAGAAAACTTTATGAAAAATAGCCACGTCTGAATTATATAAGGTTTGTTGTTGCGACGTCCGACTCGACTCGGTATTCGACTGCGAATCGATCCAAGGTCGACCAATTAAAAAAACTTTCTCACACTTTTTATACCGCTGCATTTAAAAAAAAACTTTTTAAATTTTGAATTTAACAATTTTATTTTTATGAAATCCCCATTTATACAACAATTTTTCACACACCTAAAAATAACACTTCTCCAAGTTACAATGTCTTTTGAATTTTTTTTGCCGACTCTTTCGACGACGAGGATGAAGTTATTTGAATTTTTATGTAATATTTTTTATTTAATGTATTGTTTTTATTTATTAAATTTAAAAACATTTTTTTTAACTTGGTCGCCTTATTGTGGAAACCAATCGCCTGTAGGTCGTCGGAGAAAGCTGATGTGGCAGGAAAAATGTAAGCCAATGTTGTGGGTAGTCTTAGGAAACTTTTAGCTTTTATTTGGAGGAAAAGGGCTCGAAATTAAACGCTTTAATTTATCATATACCGTCCTATATTTTATGGAGCTGATTTGTTGTTTAATTAACTAGTTATAGGTCTCATGCACGCACGGCTTACATATAAATCAAATTTATTTTAACATTTTATTTTAATATACGGATGTATAAAATACTTTCAGTTACTTAAAGTTTTGAAATTATGATATTAATACAACTAATAATTATGCACGTTGTTATACATAAAAAATTAATATTAGTATTTAAATATATTTTATAAATTTTGTATGTTTAAAACTTAAAGTGTAAGGAGTATTTGTTTATTTCTATATTTATCATAAAAATATGAAAAATAACAGTTTCACTTAAGTTTATCTAACTAATTTATTTAAAATTAAACTATTAAATTTCATTATTTACCTTCTATTTCTTTGAGTTTTGTTTTTCATAAATTTGACACACATACGTTTATATCTTTTTTTTCTCTATCAAATTTTTTCAATAGTCTTTCACATCCTTTTTAAAATTTTAGCCAAATTTAGAAATAATTTGTTCTTTGTTATTTTTAATAATTTAAAAACATATTTAATGTTTAAAAATATTACTTAATATTATAATAACTAATTTTCTAAACGAATAAATTAAATTTCTTACTAAACATTTTACTTTAATAAATAAATAAATAAAAGATTATAATTAATTATTTAGATGTATATCCAATAACCAAAAGCGTCAACATTCATTTCTATGTTTTAATTTGTATAAGATATATAACATGTATTTCTATGTTTTAATTTTTAAGTTATAAATATCGTAAATTAATCAAATTTAATTTATTTTAGTTTAATAAAGAGATTTATAAAAAAAATTCGTGTTTAAATTTATTAGGTTCTAAAGAGTAAGAGATATTTGTTAATTTTTTAAACTTATTTAAAAAAATATTAAAATTAATAATTTTCACTAAACTCCATCTAATTTATTCAAAATTTAACCACTAAAATTTTATTTGTAACATTCTTTTTTTAAGTTTTTCTTTCACAAATTTGATACCTATAATTTAACGTCTTTTTTTCTTCATCAAATTTCACCATCAATTTTTTTCAACTCTTATTCTCTTAAAAAACATAAAAATAAAAAAGAATAAATCAAGAATATATTTTCTATTAAGGAAACATTCTTTTTAAAAGTTATAATACTTTGAGTTTTGGTTTATAATTATAAACCATTATATCTTTCTAAACCAAAGCACGCTGAATCCGTTACATTAAATACAGTAAAAACAATTACAGACACCTTAACCAAAAACTCAAGACCACTTGTTTACACATGTGGTAAAATGGGTAAATCCGTAACGGGTCTAACAGGCTTATCAATTTTTTGAACTTTATGAGTAAGTAACAACCCAAAAAAGATTTCCGAGATCTAATCCATATGATTTTGTAGTAAAAGATCTGATCATACCATGTGAGAACTCGTATTGTTCCTGGTAATTAAGTTATTCTTTTATTTGTACTTCTCGATTTTTACAATATTTTACTTGTTCCTCTTTACTTTTCATACGTAAATCCTGAGATCTAGAGAATTTTAATTAAATTATATTTTAATTATTTTCTGATCATTGATAATATTTTATTCGGAATTATAAAAAATCTATTATTACTTTTCCATATTTAGTTTTTTTTTCATATGTATTCACTGTAATAACCCGAAATTTAATATCAACATTTAGACCGAGCTCTAATCTATTCCTAATGTTCGGACCAATAATTATTAATCGACTTTTAATTTTTCGTGTTCGTTCTATGAATAATAATGGATTTTTGGCTAACCGACAAGGTTAAGGTTTTAACATATCAAATACGTGTCATTTATTATTTATCGACAAATTCTATGTCCGTCATCAACCGTAAATATCGTCGTTATGACATAGAAATATTTTCTATTGTCGTCGTTTTTAATTTCTCATTTTACGAGCATTCTTGTAATTGACGTTAAGCCTTTAGGCGTTATTCGTTTATACGACGTGTTAAAGTTTATTAAATCATAAGCCCTCATTTATATATCAAATATCAACGTTCTCCGAATGTTGACGTTTTTATTTTATATTGAGTGTTTATTTTTCGTGATTTAACGCGTATCTTTTAAATCGTGTAACTTTTAAAATATCGGGCTTCAATAATACCTGTTTCTTCTAATCATGGAACAAAGTTATATAAACTTTCGCCCACTATTATAAAAAATTGCCACAATACCATCTTTGGATAGATGTCCCGTTTATAATTTGCATGTTAGTTTTAGATAAAACCATGACTGTTTACCAATCCCTTCATTTTAACTTAATAAAAATGACACATCTTTCTTTGTTCTCTTGTTCTTTCACTCCAAAGAAGTCCAACAATATCACCAATTCTTTACAAAGATTCCTAGCTAGATATTATTATACAATGGAAACATTGTGGTGCTAATATTATTCATGTATTGTTTATTCATCAAACAAATTATATTATGAGATTTTGGTATGATCATTTGAAGCTTGATTATAGATGTATTCGGAGTAAATAGGGTAGACATAAATATTATGTTAAAGGATGGATATTGGTTAAAAATAACATGTATAGGAGTCATAGGTGTTGTGTCATAAGCAAGGCTTTGGAGGTGGATTGAGATAACTAGTGGTCATTCGATCTTCAAACTTGTAAGGATCATTTAATTTCTTTTTTTGTAATATTTGATTTATATATTATTTTTATGACTTATTAAAATAATATAGGTCAAATGTGCACATTGTCAATTGGTTTCAAGTTAAAATCTTTTACGGAATGTAAATGATGGCCAAAATGGTTTTACGCAATTTTTTTTCCGGAAAAAGTCAAATCTGAGTAGTCTGCACTAAAACTGCAATTCTCGTTGATTGGTAATATCTTTGATAGTGTTTCTTAATGATTTGAAAAGGTAATAAATGTAGCTTTTCAGGGCTGTAAAGTTTGAGTTTATAGCTATTATAGAACTCTAGATATGATACAATCTATACATCATGTTTCTGAAAATTTAGTGCAGCCATTTTGTCAACGTTAATTTTTGACTCCAAATGTACAAGTGTTAGCTACTTAAGGGTTTGATGAGTATTGCTATGTTTTTAAGCATGTTCATACAGTGGGTAAGTAGTGTTGTGAGTCAATATTGATTCGAGTCGATAGGTTGCAATGCCTTGCGGGTCATAAGATGGGTTATGTATTATAGTAATCAAAGTATTTTATAAACGTTATTTTCGTATCTTCTAAGTTTTCGCGCCCCGTTATTGTAGGTCTTGGATGATTTAAAGTTTCTTGATTTCTTGTTATTACTACTCAGCCCTCAAGTTCCATGTTGATTCATTTCATAGCTAAGATGAGTTCATAGCCCCTTTTTACTACTTGCACATTGTTTCTAAACGCGGGGTGAGATTTTACATGGTGGAACACATTCATTTAAAACTGTATGCTATCCTGAACTTGTTTTCTATCCAGAACTTGTATACTTTCTAGAACTTGATGATTTCCAACAGTTTTTCGTTGATATTCCCTATGTTTCTTCTCCTGATCATGAACCGTTAATTTACTTGTGTTGCTAAGCGTGAATGTTGTGGGTGGATCCATCAGGACTGACAATCCCCGTCCCATGTTGCGGGTGTTTAACCATTGACGTATTTAACATTTGATTTGTTACTTGAGTATTTAGGCTGAATACTCCCTAGAGGAACTTACATTGGTGTTAAGCTTCGGTTCATGAACTAAATAGCAATAATAATAGTACCAGACCATGGTTATCGTACGTAACCATCTTCCCTATTTCATGTTTTACAAATGAATGTTTGTGTTCCACATCTTTATCGTACGTAACACAATTATAACTAATCGAATTGCGGTTACATACTTTTACGCTAAAGCAAATCCACAAGACGAAGAACGAATCACCAATTAGGGTTTATAACAAACACCACCAAGATATAGTCTAAAGTAAGACTATATGTAATACCTCACTTGGATAAGTGGACCGTTACGTGTACTTATGGCGTGTCATCAAAGCATGCAAGGCAAATGTCTTAAAACATTAACTGACCAAAAAGGAAATACCGGAATCAAACAGCGGTAGTCCAAACATAAGCTCAAACATGAATAATTAAGTATTGAGAGGAAGGACTAAAAAATGTCCAAACAAGCAAAGTAATGTATGAAGTGCATAAAGTAAAGAAGTCTGGATAGCTTCCATCCAAATGCACATACTCTCATAATTCTAAGAGCGTCCATGTGTACCTACCGTTTGAAACATGGGAGGAAAACTACGGCTGAGCATAACGCCCAGTGAACGGATATAAAGCATGATAAAAAGTACAAGAATGAAACAGATAACCAATAATGAAACTATAAGACTGATATGTAAAGTGCAGTGAAAAACTGTGTATGTTCTGAAAAGTCTGGTTTATAATTAGTAACGCCGAACTATTATCTGTTAAATCTTAAAACATGCATTTACTGTATTTTAAGTGCCAAGAGCTTAAATAGGTCATGTACTGTAACAACATATGCATGAATACATAGAGGGGGTGACCTCGTCATGCTGAAGAGGGGTAACCTCTAACTGATAAGCTGGGTGGAGGGATCAACTCTAATGTGAAGGATGTAGAGCACACACCACATTTACTTGATAAACTGTAAACTGATAACCAAGGATGCACCGATACGCCCCACTGATAATACTGATAAATGGACAAGCTGAAATAAAAGGGACGTTGCGAGAAATCACTCCCCCGTAGAGGAGTCATGACACCGGTGCCTCAAGTGTCATGGTTACGGTACCTCTGTAACTAGTAAATAACTGGTCATGCATGTATATAAAGCTCAGGCAATTAGTATAGTTATCATGGCAATCATGTAAAGTTTTAAAACCTATAACAGGGAAAACAGTAGGCTGCAAACGGGGAATCCTAATCATGCATAGGAAAGGAAGTCCATACTGAAGGACTGTGTAGGATCGTGTTTTTCTAAGGATTAGGCATTGTTGGAATATCTATTAAGATGGATGAGAAATGGAGGAACTTAGAGAGAGAAAGAAGAGAGAGAAAGGAGAGAGTTGAAAAAAAGATAGAATATTATCAAATGTAAGTGTTCAACCCCTCCTAACATGCTAGGAGGGGGTTTATATAGCCCACCCTACATGTGGGCTATATGGGCTATATTGGATCACGAGCCCAATATCATTGGAGTGACCGATCCTTTCTAAATACGTAAAAACGTATTTCCAACAATCTCCCCCAAAGGGAGGTCACTCCAAGTTACAATGTCCTAAATAGTCTATAACTCGTGATCTATGCTGATAATGATGTGACCGAGACTTTCCTTGGAAAAACGTATTTCCAACAATCTCCCCCAAAGGGAGGTCACACCATTTTACAAAATCTTAAACCTAGCATACTATGCTTGAGTCTTCGATCTTGTTCTTGTGAATATGCTTGATGTGATCTTTGACTTTAGCCTTGAGCATGTTTCCTTGCCTTGACCTTGTGCATTCATCACTTGTGATATTCGCCTCTTCGTGACTTCATGTTCCACATACTTATACCTTCGTAATTCTTGAAAGCTTCAGAGTTCGATACAGTGGAAGACTTAACTTTTAGGCTTTCTTGAATTAGATGAGGTATTAAGTGCATAAAGTATAAGCATGCGGGGACGACTTCTTCTTGGATCCCGCAACGCCACCGTCTTCAAATGTCGCAACATAAGTAGACACGAATGAAATGGCTTTGAACACTTCATTCTAATTCGGTAGCATTTTACCTCCGGTCGGTGAAGACCATTGGACGATATAAAATATCGTACTTGTGACAGGTAGATTTAATTAAAAATCTCCTTGACAAGATTTCGCGGGTAAACCCGTTCTCTTTACTCGACCGTCCAAAGCTGACTGCGAACGTAAAGAGTGAATCATTTGGATAAAATTATCCGCATGATTGAAGCCGTCAATTCTGATTCCTGGAACAAGTTTGATCCATTAAAGAATCGCACCATCGTTGCTTTCCAGTTGTCACGAGCTTGATTCGTATAGAATCTTGCAAGTTACCTACCAAGTGCTGTTTGAGGTTAACACTAGAAGGATTTCCACTCATCACCGTGAACAATAAGGTATCACTCTGAGTGTTCTGGCAAGATCACTAAGATATTGCGTAGAGGCCTGGAACGTGTTTAAATTCAGTTAAGAATTAAACCACTGTTGCTTTCCAGTTATCATAAGTTTGATTCATAAAGAATCACACAAGTCACCTACCATGATCTTTTTTATATTCGCTCAAGAAGGATTTCCATCTTCATTGTAAATACTTTCGTATTACTCGGATGTTCAGGCAAGATCATGAAGATTTTGCGTAGGACTCTTAAGATCTTTCTTACTTTTCACAGTGTATGAAAAAGCAAGGAATTATGAAAGTGTGTCCTAATGAGATATTTGATGATCTCAAATGGCTCTAGACTCGATCGTGCATTTTGGATTTTAGTGATCGGAGGCTGGAGAAGAGTGCCACCATTTCAATACCAATTTATTCGGAGTGAATAAATCAATAGATAATGCGTTGTCTACGTGTGATTAAAACAAATATCTTTTAAGAGATATCTGAGTTAGCTGGGATGGGTTGTGCCTTGCATCACTGGGTCCATGATGTCTGTCTTCAATATCAAGAATCATTAAACAACGATCTTAATAGCATATGTATTGACCCGGTTTCTGCCTAAGTTGAAAGGAGGGCTTCTTTCTTTACACCCTTTATCTTTACAATTCTTTTTCATTCTTCAACCCCTTCAATGCTTACCAATACTTCATTACTAGCACCTTGTTGTGATTGTTCCAGTGCTAACTTAAGTACTTGGTCGGCATTCAGCTACGTTCACAATCTTTCTCCATCTTTCCTAAGGACTACTATTTCTAGCTATGGAAGGTCCTTGGGAAGATTCCTCCGGTTCTAGAGGAATCATTGGACTTTAACCTATCCTACCATCCTTATGTCACCACAATCTTCACCGTCGTGAATAGAGATGTTTTGGGTAAGTGTATGTCACCGTGAAATCCATTTTGAAGTGCAAATCCATTTTGCTCCCCCTTACCATATGCCACGATAGCCGAAAACATTTCGCACATTGATGTAGTGTTTTTGCTACCCTTTAGGAAAAGAGCAACAAAATAGGACAAGCAGGCACAACGATTTAGGAAAACCGTGTGTAAATGACCCTAAAATGAAAGTGAGTTCGTTCTCGAGGAGGCTAGTGCATTGTGTAATGAATTGATTTTGATTTGTGATTATATATAGAAAAAGAAAATAGAATTGGGGTGAGAAGAGAAAGACGGTTACGAAGACGGATCGAGCTAAGACGAAAAAGTCGTTCACGTAAAACCGTAAAAAGCTACAAATTAAAAAATTTAAACCTAAAATTAATTATAAGTTAAAACTAAGTCTAAAATAATATAAACAAGAATAAAAATCCAATAAAAATATTTTAAAACCTTTTATTAATTAAATATTCAATTTTAAATGCTAATTAAAGCCCTAAAATTAAATATAATTAATCAAAATGTCCAAAATTTTATTTTATTGAACAATAACTTACTTATATTATCTAAAGACTAAAAAGTATTTTTCCTAAATTTTAAAAACTATTTTTCTATTTTTAAAATACTTAAAACTATTTTTAAACTAAAATAATTATAAAAAATAATAAAATAATGCCAAAATAATTTGACACTTTTAAAAATCCTAAATTATTCTAATGAACAGTAGAAAAATGAAAAAGTTTGAAAAATATAAAAATTTTCACTAGAAGACAAAACAGTTAACAATTAAAACCCTAATTAAGCTAATTTAATTCTAAAAAAAATTAAAAAGTGAACAGTAAAAACTTTTTGAACTAAAAATCTTAAAATGTTTTTCTAAATCTATGAAAAATGTTTAAACTGAAAAATAATGATTTTTGGCACTAAATGCCAAAAACAGAAATATTAAAAGTATTTAAAATAGCTAATTAACCTAAAAATAGTAAATGAACAGTAATAAAGATTTTAATTAAACAGAAAAATCATAAATTAAATTAGAAAAATAATGGAACTAGTTTCAAGTCCTAAACCCAATTTTAGTCCACAAAAGACAAAAAAATGGTGAATCTGATAGTGACACTTGACCTAGTTTTGTCTTCTTGCTTAGCAGTACTAAAAATAACACTAGTAGGGGTAACTTTTTTCCCACTGCTAGTGTAAAAATCAGGTCTGGTGACCTTTGAGCTTAGGAAAGCTTGTTGGATTGGTTTCTTTTGGAACAAAAGGCACCCCTATACTTAGTTGAGTATAGGGAGTCAATAACAACACAAAAACAACTCAATCACTTCACAAAATCTCACACAAAATTGCCAAGAAGGTTACTGATGAAGCCTATGGTTTCTGATGAATAGTAACTTTGGTTACTTGCACAAAAACGAATTTCAAGCCTTCAATTCTTGCACACAATCCAATGAAATGGCACAAAACTGATTACCAACCCTGCTTAACCCTAGTATCTAACAGTTCACCAGATTTAGTGGTCAAATTCTCACAAAAATTAGGCAGAAAAAGGGATTGACTGTTTTTAGCTACTTTTCCAAATTTTTATCATGCAATTTGTTTTAAACACTACCCAAACTAAGAACCAAACACTTATATCACCTAACAATGCCCAAATGAATGTGTCAAACAGATTTTGAAGCAAGATTTTTGTCTATTACCCCAGCTTAATCCCTGATCCAAACACACCTTTAGTTTCTGAAAATGAAATTTTACATAGCAACCCTATTCAAAACCTAACCAAATTGAATCAAACTCAATCTAACATGCATAAAACCCTACCATAACCATGAATAAACAGAAGAAACAACATTTAAACACCTTTCATGAATTTTCACCAAATCACATAAGTTACAAACTAGAAAACTGAAAATAAGGACACAAGGGATTTACCTTGTGGGACCCACATCCAGGTCCCACAATGGCTGCAATGCCATCTCCAAACAGGCTCGGGCCTGTGCTGATCCTTAGAAAATCAGCCAAAATCTCCAAATCCTTTCCTGCTAAGAACAATGCACACAAATACAAATAATCTGATTTTAAGCCTTTTTCTCAATCTTTTCAGAAAACTTTCTCAAATATTCTTCTTTCAAAACACTTAAACAACCTAACTTCACACTTGGAAAACACGTTTTTTTGAACAAGATTCAATCAAATCTTGAACTTTTTCAGAAACTTGAAGTTGCCTTTTGAAAACTTCAAAACACTTCAACAAATAATTTTTGGAACTCAGATTTTCTTATCTTAAACACCAACTTTTAAATAGAGGAAAAGGAATTATATTTTTAACAAAAACACCAACTTTCATTCACTTAAAAAGGAATTACAATAAACTTAAGAAAATCTGGAACAACTGAATAGGGACACATGCGTCTCCTATTTATACAAATGATAGAACAATCTAGATACTAAAACCCTAAATACATGAAAATCCAGAAATGCCCTTGGTTTGAATTTGGAATCTTGGTCAAAATGTGCTCCATGTGATGATTGTGATGTGCAAGCTGTAAAGGATCATCTTGGGACGTTCATTTGGTGTGGAGGACAAGTAAACTCATCATGGACGTTTAATTTGTCTGTTGTTGGGGTTTTGTGTGAAAGAGACGGGGCAGGGGAGGTCCCACAAGACACATGGGTGTGTCTTGTTCACGTTTCTTGTGTGGGTTTTGGTGACAAAGGAGTAAATTAGTGATCTGGTAAATGGCAACAAAAACCCCTTTATTTTTAAGGCAATTGATTCTGGGTGGGTTTAGGGTTTATGGGGTGTTTAGGGAGTGATTAATCCGTTTTGGGGAAAAAAGGATTTAAAAAAAATGTTTTGGTGGGAATTTGGTTGACTGGTTGACCAAGTTTATTAAATAAACTGGTTAGTGGGGTGTGGGCCGGGTAGGAGTTGGATTTGGGGTTTGACTGGGCTTAAGTTGGGTGTTGACCAGGTTTAAGTTGGGTAAATAACGGGTTTGGGTTTGGTTAATGGCAAAAACAGTCCCCAAACTTCCTTGTTATCTTCACTTGGTATTAAATAGCCAACAACTTGAATTCCTTTGTTAACAACTTTAGGCAGCTTGTCAAATTTGGCACAATATTTTCTCAAACTTAAAACAAGGACTTTAAATGCATAACTTGCATTCTTCAAGGGCCATTCTTGTAATATCTTCAATCATGGAGGAACTTTCTTGCCAAATGATGATTTCTTCAAGGTCTTTCTTTGCCAAATCTTTAAAAATGAGGGACCAATGTTGACAATTCTTCAAACTTCAAGGTATTTTTGGAAATTCTTGATTCGGGTCCGGTTCATTGTGCGGCTTCGTTTCCCGTGTTCGTTTTTTATTGATTCTTGTGATCTTTTTGTCATTTCCTCAATATCCGTACCTAAAATACACAAGCAACAAACACGAGCATATATTTGGCAGTTTTAATGATATTTTATGCATTTTAAGCCCGATTTGGATGATGAGACTATGTATAAAAGCAGTCTCATCACTCCCCCATACTAAACCATTGACGTGCCCTCACGCAATGCTAGAATAAAGTATCATAGCACCTCCAAAATTCATTTTATTCACTTTATTGAATGATAAACTAGCTACACTACTACTATTGCTACTACTTGCGTTTTAGACATAATGTATGATTTTCATCGCAAAATGGGACGTTTAGGTTCATAGAATAAGAACGTGAATGCTTCGTTAGAAATAATTTCATCGTCCTCGATTTTCACCCCAATTCCATGCCAAGCGTGTAACGAGATCATTGTCATTATAAGTTAGTAATGCTAACACTACTCATATGCCCTAATCACGTACTTATCCTCCCATTATTCCTAAGTTGTATCTCTTATATTTTATTATGTCTTGAATGTTTCACGAGGATACATTGTTTGACTTATGCGATAATAGAGATTTAGGTCTAAAAATAGAGTCCTAACGGTGTAACTAAGACCATCAAATCAATAACCCCTCCTAATAGACAACGATGTCAAAAAATTAAGTTGACAAGAAGAATCGATAAACACGGTTTTATAACGGTTTTGAACATGAGACTTATTACCAAGACTTTTATACGCCCCCTAACGGAAGGGCCTTATTATCTTTGGTTTACCTCCATCTTTTATTCAACTTCGCCATGAAGCTTTTATTATGACTTCGGTCTTGCCTTGCCTTTTATTATCCGCCTCATCGGTGGTTTTATTAGCCAAAGACGTATATCCTCACGCTAAGCGAATTTTGGATCTTTAAAGCTTCGAAGATTAAGGCTTGATTCACTTCCAATTTTGCATAGATTTTTCGCCTTGTGGGGCTTCAAATTGTTTGCTAGATTTAGGTGAGCACTTGAAATCTTATTATTGGGTGAAGCTTTCGATTATTCGGGTGCCAATACTTCAAAACCGTGACGCTGGCGATACCTTAATGTCTTCCCAATTTAATTACACGGAAGCTACTAGAAAAGACTAGAAACCCAACGATCCTAACTAAACCGCTAAGTCAATATTTATTAATCAAAAAATATTTACAAGCGAAGGGAGAATAAGCAAACAACGAGAACACATGAGTTTTTGAAAGAATACGAGTACTCTACGTTTAGCATAGTAACTTATAATTAACTATATCATTTCTCGTCCTCATTTAAGAGACTTAGCCTAATGTGTAGTTAAGGAATCAAAGCTAAGTGCTCAACACGCACGGTCGAGTCAAAAATTACTCTTATTCTCGCCATCGGAAAATCTACATTCGTGTCTTCAAACACTTATAAAACATGAGAAAAATTTAAAATTTTGGCCATTTTTAGCCTTATTTTGCAACAAAAACGATAAACAAAAAGATAAACTTTGGAAAGCGTGAAGGTTTGGTAAGGCAAGTATCTATTCACCCCCTCCCCCATACTAAAGTTAAACATTATCCTCAATGTTTCGAGTCTAGGGGTGCAAACACCCCCATACTAGAGACGTAGTCGAATGCCTAATCTAGCATGGAAAGGGTGTAACCAATAAATTAATAGCCGTTTATGAAGTGTGCTAAAAACCTAAGGTTAGAACATCAAAGGATATATCATGGATATTGGGAAAGTCTTCAAAGCAAACGATCGAGTGCTCCCATAAAACGAACACGAGAGGCTCCAATCGTGAAGATCATGATCTAAAAACCACAATTCACAAACAACCACGGAACAAAGGTTGGAAGGGCACAAATCCCCTCACATTAGCTAATTAGAAAGCAATAATATGTACATGGATAAGCATGGGTCTCCCCCACGAGGCACCTCGTTTTTGATTACCGAGTCATGAGCTCGACTCGATCCCCTCAATACTAATTATCATTGGGGAAGGTGACTTGGTCGAGGTAGTTCAAGGATGGAACTTCCCCGTCAAAGTAGTGCTTCAACCTATGTCCATTCACCTTGAAGTTAGGACCATCATCTTGAGCTAGCTCGATGGTCCCATACGGAAACACTTGAGTCACGGTGAATGGACCGGACCAACGGGATTTAAACTTACCGGAAAAGATTTTTAATCTTGAATTAAAAAGCAAAACTTGATCCCCAATGTTAAAAACCTGGTTTTTAATTTTAGAATCATGCAACTTTTTAGTTTTTTCTTTATAAATCAATGAATTTTCATAAGCAATGTCTCTCAATTCATCTAATTCATTCAATTTCATTTTCCGGTGTTTTCCTGCGGTCTCCATATCATCATTACAATGCTTTAGGGCCCAATAAGCCTTGTGTTCTAATTCGATAGGAAAATGACAATTCTTTCCATACACAAGCTTATAGGGAGTGCACCCAATGGGTGTCTTATGAGCGGTCCTAAAGGCCCATAAAGCATCGTCCAACTTATCCGACCATGATTGTCGGTTTTCCCAAACGGATCTCTCCAAGATCCTCTTCAACGCTCGGTTTGAAACCTCAACTTGCCCACTCGTTTGTGGGTGATAAGCCGTAGAAAGCCGATGTGTAACCCCATATTTCCTTAGGACCCTTTCGAATTGGTCGTTACAAAAATGGGTTCCACGATCGCTTATGATCGCACGAGGGGTTCCAAACCGAGAAAACAAGCTTTTCAAGAACTTAACTACCACACGAGCATCATTGGTGGGCAAGGCTTTGGCCTCCACCCACTTAGATAGGTAGTCAACCGCAACGAGAATGTACTTATTACCACGAGATGATGGGAATGGCCCCATAAAGTCTATACCCCAAACGTCAAAGATCTCACACACTTGGATGATATTTTGTGGCATTTCATCTTTTTGTGAGGCCTTTCCTTGTCGTTGGCATGAATCACATGACTTCACAAGATCTTGTGCATCTCGGTAAATAGTAGGCCAAAAGAAGCCGGCATCAAACACCTTCTTAGCCGTGAGATTAGCACCGTGGTGACCACCCGTGGGTCCCTCATGACAAGCTCTAAGGATGTTAGAAGCTTCGGTGCCAAATACACAACGTCGGATGATTTGATCCGCACAAGTTCGAAACAAGTAAGGGTCGTTCCAAAAGTAGAACTTGACGTCACGAAAGAATTTTCGTTTTTCTTGAGTTGTCATACCCTTAATGATGAAGTTACCCGCATGGTAATTTGCAAAATCCGCAAACCATGGGGTGGAAGGATCAAGTTTAGATTTCACTACACCAAGTGTCTCGAGCGGAAATGTTTCGGTGATTTCCTTGGGCTCGTAAACACTTTGGTGAGGATCTTCTAAACGAGAAAGATGATCGGCCGCTAGATTCTCGGCTCCTTTTTTGTCAACGATGGTGTGATCAAATTCTTGAAGGAGGAGAATCCAACGAAGTAATCTAGGCTTAGCATCTTGCTTTGCCATGAGATACTTGATAGCCGAATGATCCGTATACACTATGCATTTAGCTAAGACGAGGTAAGGTCGGAACTTCTCAAATGCATACACCACGGCAAGGAACTCCTTCTCTGTTGTAGTGTATTTTAGTTGAGCCTCGGTCATCGTCTTGCTAGCATAGTGAATAGGCAAGAAGTGCTTATCATGACGTTGCCCCAAAACGGCCCCAATAGCGTAATCACTAGCATCACACATGAGCTCAAAGGGGAGGTTCCAATTGGGAGCAACAAGAATGGGAGCTTCGGTAAGTTTCCTCTTAAGGATTTCAAAGGCTCGTACACAATCTTCGTCAAAGACAAAACGTGCCTCTTTTTCAAGAAGATGTGTAATGGGTCGAGAAATCTTCAAAAAATCCTTGATGAATCGACGATAAAAGCCCGCGTGGCCTAGGAAACTTCTAACTCCCTTAACGGTTTTGGGATGAGGTAATTTGGCGATGACGTCTACCTTAGCTTGATCTACCTCAATCCCCGCTTTCGAGACCTTGTGCCCTAAGACGATTCCACTCTTAACCATAAAATGACATTTTTCCCAATTGAGCACAAGGTTGGTTTCCTCACAACGTTTTAACATTATCTCAAGGTTCGACAAACACGAAGTGAACGAATTACCAAACACGGAAAAGTCATCCATGAAGACTTCCATCGTCTTCTCGATCATGTCATGAAAATAGCCATCATGCACCTTTGAAAGGTTCCCGGTGCATTGCAAAGTCCGAATGGCATTCTACGATAGGCAAACGTTCCATATGGACACGTAAACGTAGTTTTTTCTTGATCACGAGGATCGATGGGAATTTGGAAGTAACCGGAAAAACCATCTAAAAAGCAATAGAAATCGTTTCCCGCAAGACGCTCCAACATTTGGTCCATGAAGGGCAAGGGAAAATGGTCTTTTCGAGTGGCTTCATTCAACTTTCGATAGTCAATGCACACTCTCCATCCGGTCACGAGTCTAGTGGGAATCAACTCGTTGGCATCGTTTGGCACAACGGTCATCCCTCCCTTTTTAGGGACACAATGAATAGGACTCACCCAAGGGCTATCAGAAATAGGGTAAATCGTTCCCGCGTCAAGGAGTTTAAGGACCTCCTTTTTTATGACGTCGTGAATTTTAGGGTTCACCCTCCTTTGACATTGGATTGCGGGCTTGTAATCCTCCTCCATTAAGATTTTGTGGGTACAAAACTTGGGATCGATTCCCTTAATGTCGGATAACTTCCACGCAATTGCCCCTTTGTGGTCCTTTAGAACATTGACAAGTGCGGTTTTTTCATCATTCGAAAGTTCCTTCGCAATAATAACCGGCAACTTGTCACCCTCCTCCAAATAGACATATTCGAGATGAGGAGGTAAATCTTTCAACTCGAGAATAGGTGGTTCCTCAAGTGAAGATTTGGGCTCGATACTCATAACCTCCTCGGGTGGAGGAAATGGGAAATCGTTAAGAAAATCCTTGATAATCGAGAAGTCCTCATCGTTGTCGAGGTCTTCGTTACGTGGAACATTGAATTCTTCCAACGTTAAACCACCGCCTTCAAATGGAGTGAAGGTTGGTGTCGAATTATCAAGAATTGGATCTAACATAGTGGGATTGCCACTAGTTTCTTCATCACCAAATCCTAGAACTTCTTGTGAAAATTCCTCGCAAACCACGTCGATCATATCAATGAGGTTTATGGTAGCAACGGAATAAACATGAGAAAGTTGAGAATTTTGAGTTGCGTTTATAACAAGTTCCTCGTCGTTAAAACGTAAGGTGATCTTTCTAGCATGAACATCGATCAAAGCCATAGACGTATCTAAAAACGAACGACCTAAAATGAGAGGAACTTGAGGATCCGTGGGGATATCGACAATGATAAAGTCTACGGGATAGTAGAACTTCCCCACTTTCACAAAAACGTCTTCCGCCAATCCACATGCGCGAATCGTGGAATGGTCGGCCAACTCGATAGATATTAGTGAAGGAGTAAGATTAGGAAGATTGAGCGACTCGAAGATTGCAAGTGGCATCAAGTTAATGCTAGAACCAAGATCGGCCAAGGCATAGCATTCTTCCATATCTTGGATTGCACAAGGGATCAAAAATTTACCAGGATCACCGACTTTTTGAGGTATGCGATTAAGATAAACCGACGAACAACTAGACAATTGGTGCAATTTATCCTTGTTGTTCAACATACTCTTAAAGTTAGCGGCAAATCGAGGCATCATGACCAAAGCGTCGGCGAAACTCACATTAAGGTGCAAATCACGAAACATTTTCATAAAAAGCTCAAATTGATAATTGTCGCGCTCTTGACGTTTCTCCTTCCTAAGTCTCGATGGATAGGGCAAAGGTGGTGTCGGTTGGGGCATAGGCATAGCCTTTGGAATCTCGGGTTCCAATGATGGTAATGGGTCAACCGTAGGTGTGGCATGAGCGGTACATTTTGGGATTGGGACATGCTCCTTTTGGACCACCACCTCGGGTTCTTCCTCAATTTCCTCCACCGTTGGAGTAATTGGTTGAGGAGTCGGTTCCTTAAGTGTCTTACCACTACGTGTGGTAATCACTTTCATCTCTCCCTTCGGGTTTACGATGGTATCACTAGGAAGACTACTCGAAGAAGAAGGTTTACACATGATAGCTTCAAACATCTTTCCCATTCGGTCTTCAAACTTAGATTGCCTAGCATCCGCTTTTAACAACTCTTGCTTAATCTCATGTTGACCTTGCTCCATTTTTTGTTGATTTTGTTGGAGTCGTTAAACATTTTGTTCCATTTTATTAGCATGAATTTTAAGCTCATTAGCAAGTTCGTTTTTAAGCTCGTTTTTCAACTCGGATCTTAAGCTAACCATTTCACGTTGCATATTATCAAACTTAGCATCGTTTGCCTTAGCATAATTCAAAAATTCTCCTTGAAGATTTTTGGTGTGATCATTTTGAAAACCTTGTATGGTAGTTTGAAAATCACGGTTTTGGTTTTGGTTCGAAATTTTCCCATTTCCACTTTGATAATTACCCTTGTTGTAGTTACGTTGATTGCCTTGATAATTACCACCTTGGTTGTTGTTTCGATAGTTATTAGCATTTTGATTTGGTGGAGCTTGATTTTGGCGGGAACCTTGACCGTTTTGGTTATAAGTTCCCGTGGCTACATAAGCACTCGAAGTGTTACCATCCGCGGTAATGAACTCGGAAAGATCATGAGCTCCACCACACGACAAACAACTCTTAGCAACCGCTTTAACCGAAGCGGAATTTGAAGCTTCTTGATTTTTCCAATGAGTCATAAGGTTAGCAAATCTATCCAAAAACCGATTTTCTTCATTTGCTTCATCTTGTAAGGCATTAATGCTACGAGACGATGGTGACGATGATGAACCCAATTTGGTAACACTCGGTGTGTTACGAGGGCTATAAACCTTAGACCTATTTTCAATTATCACCAAAGCTTCCTCAACCGTTTTACACAAAAATTACCACCCGCGGCGGCATTTAAATAATCTCTTTCATGATCATTAAGTCCATTGTAAAATGTGTCAATTTGATGCAAGTCGGAAAAACCGTGATGAGGACATTCATGTAACATTTCCTTAAACCTATTCCAAGCCGTTGAAAAACTTTCATTTGATTCTTGTGAAAACTTTGAAATCTCGTTTTTCAAATGCATAGTCTTAGAGGGCGGAAAAAATTGGTTCACGAATTTTGAAACGAGATCCTTCCACGTCAATATAGAATTGGGTGGCTCTTTCTCTAACCAAACTTTAGCGGGCCCCGCTAAGGAATACAGAAAAAGCATCATCTTAATCGATTCATTCGAGACATCCTTAAATTTGCAAGTAGCGGTAAGACGATTGAATTGGCGGATATGGTTGTGGGGATTGTCCCTCTTTATCACCACGGAATTTGTTGTTTTGGATCATCGACAACAAACCCGTTTTCACCTCAAAATTCTCCGCAAGGATAGCGGGAATCACTATAGCTTCTCCATAACCCTCGGTGGGTGCTTGAAGTAACTCCATCATAGTTCGATTCGCCATGGTTGGTGCTTCTCTTACAATGGGTTCGTCAATAGGAGACTCCTCACTAGAATGATTTGGAGTGGGAGTTTTGTTCTTTCGTTTACGTGCACGTCTTGCTTGATTACGAGTTAGCATAAACGTCACGTACAACGAGGGGACGAGCAAAGAAGATTCTTTTTGGTGTTTTTACTTTTTCAATTTTTTTGTGGTTTTTGATGGTATTAACTTTTTTTGGAAATTGGTGAATGTATTAAGTAGACACAAATCTACAAATCTCCTCCTTAATCAAATCTCTCGATTAAAGAAGCCTCAAGGAATGAAAACGATCACGTGAAGTGAACGCCTTCGATAACTTTAGAACGATGGTGGAACACCAAATCGTTCAAGAGGGTTTAATCAATGGAAACCAAGAAAATATATATGATATGTAATAATACTTTGGGCGGAAAAACCCTCGATTAGCTTTCAATCTCAAAATAAGCACAAGCAAGCGGAGGAAACGAGGCGGCGCGAAGCACATAAGAGCCTTTTTCCTTTAGGTCGTGAAATACAACCGCCTTATACCCACCTTATAGTTTGTATTTTTCAAAATCGAGCTTCACGAAAGTATTTATCTATTTTTGCCTTTTTCTTTGGTTTGAGATTCGAATACAATGATTGGGTAATGACCTCCCAAGTCAAGGTTGTGATTGCTCACGTATTTGGAGTACTTGTGAATTTATTGTTCTACGTATACAATATAGTAATAATATTCGTACAAAAACCGAAAAACGGATAATACGTATTAGTAGAGTGCTACTAATACAAATACTAATTATGGTTAGTATATAAAAACACAATTGCAATCAAAACACAACACGCCTCCCCGGCAGCGGCGCCAAAAGTTGATGTAGTGTTTTTGCTACCCTTTAGGAAAAGAGCAACAAAATAGGACAAGCAGGCACGACGATTTAGGAAAACCGTGTGTAAATGACCCTAAAATGAAAATGAATTCGTTCTCGAGGAGGCTAGTGCGTTGTGTAATGAATTGATTTTGAATTTTTGATTATATATAGAAAAAGAAAATAGAATTGGGGTGAGAAGAGAAAGACGGTTACGAAGACGGATCGAGCTAAGACGAAAAAGTCGTTCACGTAAAACCGTAAAAAGCTACAAATTAAAAAATTTAAACCTAAAGTTAATTATAAGTTAAAACTAAGTCTAAAATAATATAAATAAGAATAAAAATCCAATAAAAATATTTTAAAACCTTTTATTAATTAAATATTCAATTTTAAATGCTAATTAAAGCCCTAAAATTAAATATAATTAATCAAAATGTCCAAAATTTTATTTTATTGAAAAAATAACTTACTTATATTATCTAAAGACTAAAAAGTATTTTTCCTAAATTTTAAAAACTATTTTTCTATTTTTAAAATACTTAAAACTATTTTTAAACTAAAATAATTATAAAAAATAATAAAATAATGCCAAAAATAATTTGACACTTTTAAAAATCCTAAATTATTCTAATGAACAGTAGAAAAATGAAAAAGTTTGAAAAATATAAAATTTTTCACTAGAAGACAAAACAGTTAACAATTAAAACCCTAATTAAGCTAATTTAATTCTAAAAAAAAAAAAAAAGTGAACAGTAAAAACTTTTTGAACTAAAAATCTTAAAATGTTTTTCTAAATCTATGAAAAATGTTTAAACTGAAAAATAATGATTTTTGGCACTAAATGCCAAAAACAAAAATATTAAAAGTATTTAAAATAGCTAATTAACCTAAAAAATAGTAAATGAACAGTAATAAAAATTTTAATTAAACATAAAAATCATAAATTAAATTAGAAAAATAATGGAACTAGTTTCAAGTCCTAAATCCAATTTTAGTCCACAAAAGACAAAAAAATGGTGAATCTGATAGTGACACTTGACCTAGTTTTGTCTTCTTGCTTAGCAGTACTAAAAATAACACTAGCAGGGGTAACTTTTTTCCTACTGCTAGTGTAAAAATCAGGTCTGGTGACCTTTGAGCTTAGGAAAGCTTGTTGGATTGGTTTCTTTTGTAACAAAAGGCACCCCTATACTCAGTTGAGTATAGGGAGTCAATAACAACACAAAAACAACTCAATCACTTCACAAAATCTCACACAAAATTGCCAAGAAGGTTACTGATGAAGCCTATGGTTTCTGATGAATAGTAACTTTGGTTACTTGCACAAAAACGAATTTCAAGCCTTCAATTCTTGCACACAATCCAATGAAATGGCACAAAACTGATTACCAACCCTGCTTAACCCTAGTATCTAACAGTTCACCAGATTTAGTGGTCAAATTCTCACAAAAATTAGGCAGAAAAAGGGATTGACTGTTTTTAGCTACTTTTCCAAATTTTTATCATGCAATTTGTTTTAAACACTACCCAAACTAAGAACCAAACACTTATATCACCTAACAATGCCCAAATGAATGTGTCAAACAGATTTTGAAGCAAGATTTTTGTCTATTACCCCAGCTTAATCCCTGATCCAAACACACCTTTAGTTTCTGAAAATGAAATTTTACAAAGCAACCCTATTCAAAACCTAACCAAATTGAATCAAACTCAATTTAACATGCATAAAACCCTACCATAACCATGAATAAACAGAAGAAACAACATTTAAACACCTTTAATGAATTTTCACCAAATCACATAAGTTACAAACTAGAAAACTGAAAATAAGGACACAAGGGATTTACCTTGTGGGACCCACATCCAGGTCCCACAATGGCTGCAATGCCATCTCCAAACAGGCTCGGGCCTGTGTTGATCCTTGGAAAATCAGCCAAAATCTCCAAATCCTTTCCTGCTAAGAACAATGCACACAAATACAAATAATCTGATTTTAAGCCTTTTTCTCAATCTTTTCAGAAAACTTTCTCAAATATTCTTCTTTCAAAACACTTAAACAACCTAACTTCACACTTGGAAAACATGTTTTTTTGAACAAGATTCAATCAAATCTTGAACTTTTTCAGAAACTTGAAGTTGCCTTTTGAAAACTTCAAAACACTTCAACAAATAATTTTTGGAACTCAGATTTTCTTATCTTAAACACCAACTTTTAAATAGAGGAAAAGGAATTATATTTTTAACAAAAACACCAACTTTCATTTACTTAAAAAGGAATTACAATAAACTTAAGAAAATCTGGAACAACTGAATAGGGACACATGCGTCTCCTATTTATACAAATGATAGAACAATCTAGATACTAAAACCCTAAATACATGAAAATCCAGAAATGCCCTTGGTTTGAATTTGGAATCTTGGTCAAAATGTGCTCCATGTGATGATTGTGATGTGCAAGCTGTAAAGGATCATCTTGTGACGTTCATTTGGTGTGGAGGACAAGTAAACTCATCATGGACGTTTAATTTGTCTGCTGTTGGGGTTTTGTGTGAAAGAGACGGGGCAGGGGAGGTCCCACAAGACACATGGGTGTGTCTTGTTCACGTTTATTGTGTGGGTTTTGGTGACAAAGGAATAAATTAGTGATCTGGTAAATGGCAACAAAAACCCCTTTGTTTTTAAGGCAATTGATTCTGGGTGGGTTTAGGGTTTATGGGGTGTTTAGGGAGTGATTAATCCATTTTGGGGAAAAAAGGATTTAAAAAAAATGTTTTGGTGGAAATTTGGTTGACTGGTTGACCAAGTTTATTAAATAAACTGGTTAGTGGGGTGTGGGCCGGGTAGGAGTTGGATTTGGGGTTTGACTGGGCATAAGTTGGGTGTTGACCGGGTTTAAGTTGGGTAAATAACGGGTTTGGGTTTGGTTAATGGCAAAAACAGTCCCCAAACTTCCTAGTTATCTTCACTTGGTATTAAATAGCCAACAACTTGAATTCCTTTGTTAACAACTTTAGGCAGCTTGTCAAATTTGGCACAATATTTTCTCAAACTTAAAACAAGGACTTTAAATGCATAACTTGCATTCTTCAAGGGCCATTCTTGTAATATCTTCAATCATGGAGGACCTTTCTTGCCAAATGATGATTTCTTCAAGGTCTTTCTTTGCCAAATCTTCAAAAATGAGGGACCAATGTTGACAATTCTTCAAACTTCAAGGTATTTTTAGAAATTCTTGATTCGGGTTCGGTTCATTGTGCGGCTTCGTTTCTCGTGTACGTTTTTGATTGATTCTTGTGATCTTTTTGTCATTTCCTCAATATCCGTACCTAAAATACACAAGCAACAAACACGAGCATATATTTGGCAGTTTTAATGATATTTTATGCATTTTAAGCCCGATTTGGACGATGAGACTATGTATAGAAGCAGTCTCATTACACATGTCGGGATGAGCTAGCACGTTAAGTCAAACCATTTGTGATTGATAATTTCCCATATTAAATCACATTTTCTCCCCCATATTAAAAATATTAACCCAATCGATGTTTTTAATATCAATTGATTTAATAGCATTTTAAGAAAATTTGGGAAGAAAAATGCAAATCCAATTCTCTTCATGAATTACACAAGCTCCCCCTCAAATTAATGAGGGTGTACTTGAAACGTAAATTAAATACCTTTAAACACAAGTGTAGGGTACTTATGACATGCAAAGATCATATATGATAATGTATTCACAAGATTAGCGATTTATGAGGTTGGACCTGAATGATGAAGAACATCATATGAAAGAAGCACATGGTTCTTGTTCACGAATGTTGGTCGCCTCATCACGTCTGAAGTTATCTCTTGACTCCATGTGTACGATTGATATCGTTGTCTTGAAACCAATATGTGAACTTTGCACTCTCGGCCTCAAGGATTCTGAATGCTGGACAATTGCTCCCCCTCAATTGTTGACCCGTGTTCTATTGAAAGAGCTGTAGTCGATGTTTGAGTAGTCGCATCGTCGAGTATGTAGATATCAATTGTAAATTGCTACGGTTGGTGGAGATGATAACTTCATAAAAACAAGATTTCTCTTGTTTTAACAAATAAATGCACTGACACGTACATATATTCGTGTTAGATTGTGTTATTACGTAAACAGAATCCCTTACATGGTTATAAAGTAAACCATGCCCGAGAAAATTAATTCCCGTTGTTGAGTCAAAGCTTTCCGGTGAAATGCTTGACTTGAATATGAAAAGCGGGTTACTATCTGAAATAATAGCAAACCATGTTGAGCATGTTTTAAAACATTTGAACTTTTGCTCGAACTTTATTTACAACCCCGTGTCGTTATTGAATGACATTTCTAGTATCGTAAATATTATCGATTCCAGAAGACATGCTCTGGTTATCAAAACATTTTTGAACACACAATTTTGAAAGATTTAGAAAAAAAAACCTTTTGAGAAATTCTCGAAAAATTGTGTTCATTGTTTTGAAAACCAATTACTTGAGCTTAAGATGTTGAATATCTTACAAAACGAGCTCAAGTCCGAGAAGTTGTAAGCTTCCCGTTGTAAGGATAAGTTTATCATCGGCGATAAACTTTCCTATTAATTGACGAGCGAGTCCTAAGTTGACATTTACTTAGAAGTCGTTTTTATGAGCTTGAAAAACGTTGAATGTTTTAACGTAACGCTCATGACCGAGAAAGATGAATTTCTCGTTAAGAAGAAAAGTTCTCTTATTTAAAAGATACACTTTACTTTATGAGCTTAAAAACTTGGAATGTTTTAAGACAAGCTCATGACCTAGAAAAATAAATTTCTCGTTACGAGGATAAACTATCTTTAAAGATAAGCTCTCCTAAAATTGAATTCCGAGTTACAGTCTGATATTTAACTGTCAGTCATTGTGCATGAGCTTAACAACTTCGAATGTTTTCAATATTAGCTCATGCCCGAGAAAAATTAATCTCTCGTTGTAAGGATTAGTTATCATCGGCGATAACCTTTCCTTTATTTGAAGAACGGGTCAATGTCTGACATTTAACAATGAACCATTTTACACGAGCTTAAAACCGTTGAATAGTTTTAAAGTAAGCTCGTGTCCGAGAAAATTTAATTTCTTGTTTTTGAGGATAAGTTTATCATCGGCGATAAACTTTCCTTTATTTGAAGATCGGGTCATCATCTGATATTTAATGAAGAGCCTTATACACGAGCTTAAAACCTTTGAATGGTTTTTAGGATAAGCTCATGTCCAAGAAAACTTAATTTCTTGTTAAGAAGGTAAGTTATCGTTGCGTAGATAAACTTCCCTGTCTCTGAAGTCCGGGTCATCGTCTGTCATTTAACGAGGAGCCATTTACACGAGCTTAAAACTTTTGAATTGTTTTAAATTTAGCTCGTGTCCGAGAAAAATTAATTTCTCGTTTTGAGGGTAAGTTATCGTTGACGAGATAAAGTTCCCTTTCTTTGAAGATCGGGTCACAGACTGTAATTTGAATGTGAGCCATTGTGCATGAGCTTAAAAACTTGGAATATTTTTTATATAAGCTCATGCCCGAGAAAAATTAATTTCTCGTTGTTAGGATAAGTTTACCATCGGCGATAAACTTTCCTTTCTTTGAAGATCGAGTTATAGTCTATGATGTGACTATAAGTCCTTTGTACACTGTAAGCTTAACTGCAAATCCCCTGAGACACTTGTTTCTTAGATATCAGCTTCTTCAGCAACCAAACTCTGAGAGTGTCCTTAATTGAATGGTATACAATGATTGGGCCGCTTCGTTCTTTTGGAACATCCTCTTTGGTACCTGCATTCTCATTTGGAATTTGCATGCTTTGATATGGGTTAGCGATATCTATCTTAGAAGCAAGTGGGGGTTCACTGTTTTCTTTTCTTGTGCTAGAGGTGACCTAAGGAGATGACTCACTTGTCTTAGCTGGTAAACGTTTCCTTTTATAGAAAACCTTAAGTCCAGGCTTAAGTGATGTATCCTCCTTTTCAATTTCCTCCCTAGTAGTCTTAGTAGAATCAGAGACTATCCTAGTTAAAGGGCACTCGTTTCCTACAATAGTGAAAGTTCTAGCACTGGAGCGCCACATTTTACCAATGGGTTTGATTTTAGCAACCCACTGGGATTTAAGTCTAGCACGTGAGTTCACCTCATTAAGTAGTTTTTTGATACAAGAATCATGATTGGCTTTAAAGACACATTTCCTACATGTTTTACAAGTAGCATATTTAATGTCCGAGTAAGATCTAGAATTCCTAGATGATTGATTGATGCTTCTAGGATGTGACATGCTACGGTTACCAGTGTTGGGTAAACTAGAAGGCATCTGACTAGGTTTGAAATTCCTATCTCTTACTTGTGTCTTTTGCTTAGCTTCCCTTAGATCAAATGTATGGCGAACGTCATTTGAACTAGTTTGAGACGTGTTCTTTGGACTATATCTAGGGAAACTAGAGGCAATCATGTGATTAGGTCTTGCACAAGCTGTTTTAGTCACATTGGCCCTAGTTGGTGGAGTGACTGTTCTAAAAATATGTGCCATATCAACTTGGGAGGCGAACCGCGGTCTCGAGGATTGTGGTCGCTCGGATCTAAATGCAGTCGGTTGTCTAACGGACTGTATTTGAGGCGGTTTCCCCAATATTGATGGTTTTTCAAGCTTAGTGTCCACACTAGTTCCTTTGGTTTTCCTCAACTCGTTTTTCAGAGCCGCTATTGCAAAAACCTTTTCCTGAACTTGAGCCTTTAAAGTCTCATTCTCTTTGAGCAATTCATCTTGAGATGTCAACTTAGATTCAAGCAACTTAATTTGTTTCAAAAGATTATCCTTTTCAGCTTTAGAATCTAGATCAGTTTGATCCAATTTTCGTTCAAGAACAACGTTTGACTTTTCAAGTTTTTCAAAATATGTTTCAAATTTCTCCGTTTTCTTTGAAAATTCAATTTTGGCATCCTCAAGATCTTTTAATTGTTGAGCTACAATCGTTTCGAGCTCTCTAATCTTGGAATCAAAAGCAGTGAATGAAGCAGTTATAAGACAATTATCATGATGTTTAGCATTTTGAACACTTTCTCTCCCATTATGACTCACATCGGATGAATCAGAAGTGGTATTTCTATCACTCTTTTCCATCCCATGTTTGTCATAGTTAGGTTCAGAATGCTCAATATGTGGTATTTCATCAGCATATACATCATCAACATTACATTGTACCATGTCCGCAGGCTCTTCTTCATTCACGGGTAAGGTGTCATCAAAAGAGATCTCGTGAACATTGCCTGACGTACCACGGGTATCATGTTGTCCTCCTGATTTCGTGCTCTTGCCATCGTTAGGCTCCAAGTTGTCAACCGTATGACCATTCTCCTCTTGCATCTGCATCATAGATTCTTGCACTCCATTATCATACACTTGCTGAAGTCTGGATCTTTCATAAATCGAAGACGAAACCGATGTCATAAATTTCAACAGTTTATCACGGAAATCTTTAACATCGTTCTGTGTGTATTGAAAAAATGACCAGCATATCCCTGAATTGTCAGACTTGATGATATTGAATTGGAGGAAAGGCGTGAGTTGTGTCACAAGAGCCGGATATGCAGTTTCTGATGCAGAGTGATTAAAGTCTTCTTTGTGAAGTTGCTCAGCTAGGTGGTTCAAGTTGAGAAATAGTGAATCGATGAATGTATAATGATGTTGACCAAAGAGTGTCACAAATTCGCTTCCTCCTTGAACCCATGCAATAGTCCTAAGATGTGACTGAAGTAGTCGACATGAAATTATACCACTTTCTCTAGCTGTGTCTTGCATGTGATGCAAGTCTCCCTCTTGAAATTTCAAATTCAAAGACTCCATTGAATTATGATGAAAAATGATCGTGATTGTAGTTGTATTCGGAATCTTACAATTCGTGAAGAAATTTCGAAAGATCCGTAAATAACTTAAAAATCCTCGATTGCTGATATAAAACGATGCGTGAAAGCCTCTAAATTTGTCTGAAGATCAACTCTTTGTAAAAACCGAGAGATTTCGTTGTCGTTTAAGCACTTTCGTTTGAAAAATATACCCGAGTACTTCCAATAACAATACCCATAAATTATTTTAGCCCTACCAAAATAATGTGTATATAAGATTAATGCAAGGCAGTCCAAACTACTACAGCCCAACACCAACACCAAATGCGGTCTGGCCTAACTAGTCAGCTGGTCCAAAGTATTATTGGCCCAAGAAAATACTAAAAATAACACAATACGTGTGACTGGGCCAAAAGAAAATACGGATACAGAATTAGGAGAATAGTGATGACACCGAGCTGCAACACGTGTGATTGGGCCAAAAGAAAATATTAAAAAGAACACAATACGTGTCCTTAAAAGAACTGCAACACACTTATATAAAAAAATAACACTAAACGTGGCCTACTGACTTGACCACACGTGGGCTTCTATCCACCTAGTCAACCCCACTTTCTCTGAGTAAACGTGGTAGAAACTTTGGTTTCTCCGTCTCCTTTTCTTTATATAAAACTCAAAAACAAAATCTCAATGACTCTCTCTCTCTCCTCACTACCTCCGTCCCATTTTCTCTACCATTATCTACCCTAATCTCCTCCTTCTCCTAACCAAATCATTCTGAACAAATCCAGACCAATCACTCTAAACAAATCACTCTAAACAAATCAGCTCCATCTCCTAAATTTCATCATGTCATGAAACCACGAACCCAAGAAATCCGTTAATTTATTCCTTTTCCTTCGTAACAAACACGAAATCCTATGAATTAAATTTAGCCTAATGTGAATCGAAATCCATGAAGCATCAGCTCTTTCAAACTGCAAGATCCGAAAAGGGTCTCGGGTAGGTATTTGTTTGATGTTTCGTCGGTGTGATTTTGAGTCTTTGATCAATGAATGTTTTAAACTGAGATCTTCATTTGTATGGGTAGTTGATTTCAAGAAAAAATGTGTCGAATGTTGATTGATTGAGTCGTATCCCTTGGTGTTTGTGTCGAGTCGAGGGTGATTAAGACGAAAACGAGACAGTTTGGTTTTGTTTTTGGTTGTCGAGTTGTGTCAAGGTCTTATCGAGAGTCGAGTCAGTTTTAGAAACGGGTCTGTTGATGTTGGTGTCTTGAGACGAAGGTTAGATGATATGGTCGAGTTTTTGTTGGAGTTTAGATGATGTTTAAGTGTGTGAGTTTAGAGTCGAAAATGGGTGTTGTGTGTAGTCAGTTTTTTGACGAGAGAGAGATGTGTTGGCTGTGTTTGGGTTTGTGATTCGAGGGTATGTTGAAGAGAAGTCGAGGGTCTTGATTTGAGTGTTTGGGTGTGGGTGAGTCTGTATAGGTCGAGTGTCTAGGAGTCGAGGGTGGGTGGGTGTGGGAGTCGAGAGTTGTGGTGAGGGGTGGAGTCGAGTCTGAGGAGTCAGATGTCGAGAGGTTTTATGAAGTTTGATAAAAAAAATGATTTGAGTCCTTTTGTTTTGTGTCAACTTTCAAACCATCGCAATATTTAAGCACACTTCCATCGCAATACACAAAATTCCATCGCAATATTTGTCATTTTCATCGCAATATCAAAAACTCACCATCGCAATGTGAAAGTTTCCTTCGCAATATTTTCATTCCATCGCAATATAGTGGAAAAAATTTTGGCAGAGTTTCGTTCTCACTTTACCTTAAACCCGTCGCAATCACGATCGCAAAGTACGATCGGAATACACGTCGGAATAAGGGAATCTGAAAAAAGTGATCGCAAAGTAGAACCCGAGGGTTATTGCGATCGGAATGTTCAAACTTGGTTCTTTCCGATGGATGTATAAAACACAAATACAAACCTGGATACTTGATGAACACGAGAAAAAAAATGATATGCTAGACAAGACAAAAGTTGATCATTGATGAAGACAAAAGTTGAAAGAAAGAAAAGAAAAAAATAAAAAAACAATTATACTGATCCTTTTATGACAATAATAACTGATTTATTTGAAGAATGGAAAACTGAATAAAATAAAAAAAAATGTGATCCGTGACCAAAAAGAATAAGATGAACTTTACCAAGACAAAAAACTTTACCAAGACAATAGATTAAAAAAACGCGCCAATCCGAAGAATCAACCATGCTCTTGATACCAATTGTAGGATCGTGTTTTTCTAAGGATTAGGCATTGTTGGAATATCTATTAAGATGGATAAGAAATGGAGGAACTTAGAGAGAGAAAGAAGAGAGAGAAAGGAGAGAGTTGAAAAAAAGATAGAATATTATCAAATGTAAGTGTTCAACCCCTCCTAACATGCTAGGAGGGGGGTTTATATAGCCCACCCTACATGTGGGCTATATGGGTTATATTGGATCACGAGCCCAATATCATTGGAGTGACCGATCCTTTCTAAATACGTAAAAACGTATTTCCAACAATCTCCCCCAAAGGGAGGTCACTCCAAGTTACAATGTCCTAAATAGTCTATAGCTCGTGATCTATGCTGATAATGATGTGACCGAGACTTTCCTTGGAAAAACGTATTTCCAACAGACGAGAAATCCGTACCTTGTGTCCAGTAACTGACCGAAGACGAACAGATGAAACCCCTACTCTGACTTCACAATAGCTACACGAATAAGGGACATGAATGAGATGTCTGATTACTATTTACTGTTACTGATTCTTACTGTTCTTAACTTGATTTATTATGTTCCTGTATTGTTGTACTGTTTTGGGTATAATCTAATAACTTTGACAGTTCTATCGTATTTACTGATTAATGTATTTCCTCTACTCTGATTAGTGTATCTTACAATAGTCTGATAAGTGTATAACATGTATTCTTATATAGGTATATTGTTATAAGTAATCTGCTAAAATAGAAAGTTTCCTGAAATAGAAAGTTTCCTAAAATAAAACGTTTCCAAAAATAGTTTCAAAATAATTTAATCATTTAATAATAATCAAGTATTAAATAAGCAATTTAATATAGCGTGATTAATTTAATAAACGCTAATTAAATTAGAGTGAAAAGGTTTATAACTTGATTAGTTTATTAAAACAATTTAATTAACACATACTTTTAAATCGTTTAAAACGTGCGCGTCTTGTAAAAATTTTCGAGTCACCCGAACCCGAGTCAAAATCAAACCCCGGAACACCCATGTCTCGGTTAGCCCAAAACCGAGCCCACACATCCACGGTTGTGTCCCCCCTGCTGACGTTAAACAAACAGCAGCCACCGGCCTAAGCCGGTAGGCACTTCCGCCTATGTGGTTCCCCCTGCGCTGCCTATGTTACCCACTAACCATGATAGTTTTCCCTCTACTCATTCACTACTCCCCCCGTTCTATTATTCTACCCACTGCTACCCACAAGAGAGCCACTGAGACCCTGGTGGTCTCGGCTGCCACTTCTAACAACAAACACCCCCTGTTGGTTTCCACTGTTATAAACAAACACACCCTGTGCCCAACCCAAACACCCCCTTGCTGTAATCAAACGCCCCCTGGTGGATTGGGTTTCGGCTGAACAACAACTTGCCACCACCGAGAGTCTAGTACTCTCGGTTTGCGTGTACCCCGACCAAAACACAATAATAATCTCATCTTTTCCATGTTTAATCATATTAATTTTGTATAACATTTATTAAGTCAACTGATTAAGAATTAAAGATTAAGGTTAATTGATTACCGAGATAGAAATCTTAGGAATTAGGACGCGAATACAACCCGTAACCGAATCATAAAATGAGATCAAGGAATCCGTCACCCTTGCCCTTCTTTCTGTCGGCGGCCTCCACTCCACAAACCCTAACTCTGTTTTTATTTTTTTTGTAACAAGAAAATGAGATGAAACCTCTTGTTACTTTAATTTTAACATGGACTGGGCCTCGAGCCCATTCTCCTTTCTTCTTGATTTTAACCGCCAACCCAAATACATATATGTAAAAATAAAACTCAGACTGTGTATACTTAATGTTCTTGGATTTTAAATACGAGTTTTACACTATATTACGATCTTGTACACACGTAATACAACGAGCTAACCGTGATTCTAGCACGTGTAAACCGAGATTGTAAGCTTGTAGAAAATCTACCCAACAACCCTAGAGAGGGGCTAGGACTAGATTATAAGTAAAATTGATCAAACAAGAAAACCAACCAAAATCCTTGTGTGGGTATGACTTGCGATCGCAACAAGAGAGAGGAGGGGAGAGATTTAGTGTGTTGAATTATAAGGTGATGGGTTGTTTATATAGGCTTAATTCTTGTAACCCAAAACAAATAAAAGGAAAGTTTTTCTTTTCCCTTCCCCTTCCTCCATAACCGATGGCTAACACCCCCTTTGGGGTGTTCCGGAATCTTCCATCCTTCTTTCTATTTACTTACTTACTATAAATTTATTTAACGCTTGTTAATACTTATCTCTTAATTATTTTACGATCGTTAAAGTTATGTCTCAGTTTAATTTAATAAATACATAAATATTTATTTATTAAATAAATTAATAAATACAATAAATATATTTATTAAATAAATTAACTCTTTACGTATTGAGTGCAATCTCGTAATCTCGAGTTCGATCCTATCACACGACTATTAAATATAAGTCCATAAACTTTCAGCGCCCACTTGGACATATTTCGAATATTGTGATTACATTGACTAGCGTCAAGTTACACTTAGCAATGTCTCTAGTACAACTCAAGTAAGGTATCCTGGATAAAACCTTTTTAATGATTCATCATTATTATTATCCGTTTATTTCTAATACAACGTTAATAAGGATATGGATCTCAGTCATTCCTTTCATTAACCATTCTGTTTCTCGTTCACAGATTCAGCAAGATTACCAAATCAAATTTTGGTGTGGCCACACAAACATCTTACTAATCCCACCAGGGGACAGCTGTATTACACTCCAAAACAAAATTGGAGGAAATAAATTCCATATTGACTACAAGCAAAACTTATGAATTTTTCAACACTTCTGAAAATAATCCTTATAGCTACCAATTACGTTTAGCGTTATATTATTCCACAGAGATGCATTAGATTCATAACATTTTCATGGTATCTCAAGTCTAAGGATAACTATTTATGATTTACTTGATAACAAAGATCCACAAGCTAAAATCATATAGTTGGGAACTTGGGATAAGTCCAATATTCGATTCATCGAATATCATCCAAAATCGATCAATATACTTTTAAGTATACTCTATCGCTATTTTGATTTGTCTTAATTTAATAATATTCCCATATTATTAATCGACAACGGACATTTACCATAACAATTTATTCATGGATTAAAACATGTAAAATAGGATACAAAATTAAGTAATAAGAAAAAACGAAACCCAATCTTTATTTTATTAAATAATAATGTCATAACATCCTTTATCCAAATATTAATCACAGATTTATTGCATGAGTTCGCAAGCTAGTTGCAGCCTAATCGCCTTGGCATGCTTAATTACCTTTGGTCTAGGCAAAGCCTTAGTTAAAGGATCAACTACGTTATCATCTGTGTGAACTTTTATTAATTTGATTTCACGAGCTTCAACATGTTCTCGGACGTAATGATGTCTACGTTTAAAGTGTCTGGCGCCTTTCATGACTCAAGAATCATTGGCGAATATTATTGTGGCAGAACTGTCACAGTATAAATCAATAGGTTCTTTACTTGAAGGCATCACTCCAAGATCTCCAATAAACTTCCTAATCCAAACAGCTTCCATTGCAGCTTCTGAAGCAGCCATGTACTCAGATTGAGTAGCATGCATTGCAATGGTTGTCTGCTTCTTGCTCTTCTAGTCAACTGCTCCTCCATTGATAACAAAAATGTAACCCGTTTGAGACTTCATATCGTCTTTATCACATTACCAAGACGCATCACAGAAACCTATCACATTCAGTTATGTGTCTGGTTTCCATCCAAATACCAAAAACATATCTTTCGTACTCCTCAAATACTTTAGAATATGTTTAACAACAGTCCAGTGGAGCTTCCCTAGATTTTGTTGGTATCTACTGACCAAGTTCTGAGCAAACGCCACATTAGGCCTTGTGCATCTTACAACATACATTATAAATCCTACAACCGAAGTGTAAGGATGGCTGTGGTCCAGTCCATACCAGTCAAAACTTTAATGAAAACATCGCGAGTAAGGATCAACCATACTCAAAAATATAATTATCCTTACATGGAATGCAACAAACGACATTTTAGGAAAAGCCCGGTGACTACCCACTAGTCACAGGTCAAGTTTTAGAGCCTACAGGTCGAAACCTTGGACTCTGATACCATAATTGTAGCACCCCACTTTGATAAGTGGACCATTACGTAATAATTATGGCGTATCATCAAATCAGGCAAGGTAATATGTCATAAAACATAAATGACCATACAGGAAAAAACCGGAATCAGACATTGGTTCCCAAACATAAACTCAAAAAGATACATAAAGTAAATGAAGTTCAAAGGGAAAGAAGTATAAGGTAGCTCACATCCTATGCACGTCCTCTCCATGCTCGAGTCTGTCCTTGGGTACCTGCTGTTTGGGTCATGGAAAGAAAATATACGGCTGAGCAATACGCTTAGTGAACGGATATAATGACATAAAATAATGAATGAAACATAATTAAAGATCTGAAATACAACGGAATATGTGTAAGTCTTGGAAAATCTGGAAGTTGTTTGAAAACATTTATACTGAAAAGGGTCTGTTTTGTGTTTTAATGAAAAGTCTTATGTTCATAATTATACTGAAAAACTTTATATTCATGTTTATACTGAAACTATATTTTAAAAGCCAAAGAGCCCATATAGGTCATGATAAATATCAACGTGCATGAATACATAAAGGGGTGACCTCATCATGCAATTAGAGGGGTTGCCTCTAATTAAAATGGTATGGGTGGAGGGATCAGCTCCATGTAACGGATGTAGAGCACACACCACAATTACCTTGTAATCTGCTAGCATGTTTTAGGATTCACCCATTCACTCAACATGATAATAATATAAAGGTCAAATAACTGAAAAGGGACACTACGAGCAATCACTCTCATCACGGAAGAGTCATAACACCGGTGCCTCAAGTGTTACGGTTACGGTACCTCCATAACTAGGTGGAACGAGCATGCATGTATATAGCTCAAGCAATCTAAAATATCTATCATAATAATTACTGATAAGTTTAATGTAAACTATTGGTGAAAACAGATGGCTACAAACGGGGAATCCTAAGTAGAGGGAGAGAGTGTCCTTACTAAAGGACGGAATATCCGTACCTTATGTCCAGTAATGCAAACAAAGATGAAAGTGGAAGATCTACTCCGACTTCTCAAGCTACATAATAAAAGGGACATGAATGAGTTGTCTGTTTAACTAATATTTACTGATTATTAGTTTACTTGACGTGTGCTTAACTTGTTTTACTTGTTCTTGTCTTGTTTTATGTGTTCTTGACTTGTTTTACTGGTTCATGTTTAATCATGTGTTTCTTAGTGTTTCATGTGTTCTTGATTAGTGTATTTCATGTTTTATGTGTTATTGTACTTGTTGTATCATAATGAGTAACTTTCTAAAAATAGCAGGTTTCCATAAATAACATGTTTCCATATTTAGTATGTTTTATAAATAGCATGTTTCCATATTTAATATGTATTCATATTTAGCATGTTTCTATAAATAGTAATAAGCTTATTAAATAAGTAAATGATATAAGCTATAGTTTAATAAGCATATATTATAAGTCATAATTATTAAATATAATAATATAGTAAGTTTATTAATATTAAATACTTAGTCTTAACACATGATTATTAATTAATAATAATAATACATGATATTATAAGTAATTATTAATTAATAATAGTACCTGATATATTAAACCTTACCTTAACTGATTAATGTATTATTTAATTAAAATATGTTAACAATTTAATTAAACATTGGTTAAAATGAAAAGAATTAATTAAGCTAAGTTTCTTAATTAATTAAATGTGACCTGAATAATTATACTGATAATTATTATAACCTAAAGTTTATAAAATGGCCATGTTTAATTACCATGATAATTATATTAATAATTATATTAATAATTATATCCTAAGTCTTGTTATTAATTAATTTTAATTAAACCATGTATTAAATAATAAAATTAATTAATAAACATAACATAATGTTTATTTAGCAAAAGTTTAGCCAAACACCCCTTGTCGTATTCGGTTCTACCCGAGCCCCTAACCATGAGCCTACCGAGACCCCGCGTCTCGGTTGCACGAAAACAACCAAACAAACACCACAGCCCTTCGGCTGTGGCATTGCCCCCGTCAAACCAAAGCAGCCACCGACTGCTTATCTGTGCCACTGCTGCTCAAAACCACCCCCGGCTTAAGCCGGGTTCCCCTGATGCGTACAAACTACCACCGAGAGTCATAAGACTCTCGGTTTGCCACTGTTATCAACCAACAGCACCCGTAGGGGTGTTGGTGCTTGTGGCTGCCAAGGATCACCAGCCACCGACCCACATGAGGTGCGGCTGGCCGAGACCTCAACACCACCGAGAGCATGGAGGCTCTCGGTTTGCGTGCCACAACCAACAACCAAACTAAAACCCGATTTCCCCATGTTTCAAACCTTTAATTAACATGTTTTAATTATTGTTTTCAATGATTCAAGAAAATATAAAATAAATAAAAGATTAAAGATCAAGGAATACCGTATGCGTGACTCTTAAAGGTTAATGATCACGAACACAAACCCGTAACTTAAATAAGATCAAAAGCAAAATCTTTCCCCTTGTGTTCTTGATGTGCGGCAGCCAAGAAAGAGACAAAAAGGATTTAGGGTTCTAATTCTGTAAAAAATGATATTATGAAATCCCCTCTTGTTTTATTAAATGACTAGTATTTGTTAAATGGGTCGGGCCAAAGGCCCTTCCTTCTTTTCTCTTTTAGTCGTCCATACACAACACCCCTTATATATTTTTGTCTGTTTTTCGTGCTTAATAATTCGTCACGCGCGTTCGTGTTTTAGTGTCATGTTTTATTCTTGTTACGTTTTTAAGTATTATACGTAAATACTTATCGTGAGTTAATAATTAATAATAACTTACTTAGTAATTAATTAATATACGTAATACTTACGTTAAATGTTCGTGATATGTGTCATATATTAATTAATCGTAAAGTTTTAATTTATCCGTGTTTTCGTGCATTTAATGTTCTTAGGTATTTTATGCGGGTTTTATATCGCTAAATGTTATCTGTGCATGGTGTGGTTATTGGCTATTTGGAAGATGTTGCTTCTATATGCTTTGATTGTTTCTTTGCTTAATATTGGTAATATGCACAAGTTTTAACTCTGCCTAGGTTTAATGTGTACTCAGCCGGACCCAAGCCCCGATATAAAAGAGGAGGGTTGAATGATGCAAAAGGCCTCCCACTAAAAACTTGTGTTCGTTTATATGAATGTTAATCTGATGGAAACCATTTAGTTGCTTTTAATGGTATTCGGTATATATGCATGATTTTGGTAGATGATGACTGTGGTTGAGACTGAGTGATTCTTTAGTCTATGAGCATTCACTTAGATACTAAATCCTCCAGGAAAACATATATTAGGCGATCACAATTGTATATGCGTCTCTGTCTTCAATTTTCCATGCATATAGGCTATATGAAAATTCTGACGCAATACACTACGTCTTATAACTCACGTCATCGATCTCATTTTGACCTACACGCATTCCATGAATATATCCACCCAACTTGCTCTAGGCTCGATCTTCCGGGGTATTGTATATAAGTATTCTTATAGTTATCATGATCATCTATCGATAGTTTTAATTAGAGTTGTTTGGCCTGCGTATTAGGTGCGTATATATTATAACGATTTTTAGTGTCACTTCGGCTCTTTAATGCCTAGATTACATCAGGACAGAATAATATTTCAATCGGTATGATTATGGTATCCCCGATAATTGAGCAAGAAGTGCTTCCACCTACTAGCACCCTTTACCAGCCTCATAGAGGTTGATCACCTAATTGACATGCAGTATAGAAAGCCAACTCAGTAAGGCGCCTGCAAATGTGCTTATATCAACTAATTTCTATGGACGTTCGGAATTCATATGTAAAATAAAGAAGCAGTGGTAGAATCTATAGGTAAAATATATCCTGGAATCAAACAGGATGTTAAAACTTCACAAATATTATATAGAGTAGCGGTCTGAAAAAAAGGCAATGGTTTTCTGATACTTTGAAAGACTAATGACTTAAAAATGCATCTAACTTGACACTTTTTACCGTTCTATGTAGCCATCTTTTTTTTTCTATATTATTATTAAACTTTGTGATTTCGTACATTGTGTATACCGGTGACTTGTTTGACTTGCTCTAGCAGGTTAACTTAACAGCAGTTTAGTTTTTATTACAATGTTAGTCCTTATATTAACGGTTGTTCAAATAAACACTTAAACTTTGATTTTCGAAAAAATAATATTTTTCAAAAAACATATAATTTAAAAAAAAAGTTTACAGTAAATTTTTGTAATAGTTTTTTTACATTTTTTTTTTACAAAAACGTATAGCTTAAAAAAATGATTGTACTGTTTTTTTGCACAAAAATATTTTGGAAATTTTTTACAAAAATAATACTTTTTTTTACATAAATTTACATTTTCGAACGTTTTTTATCAGTATTCGTTTGATTTTATATTTTCACCTTTTTTTTTACGTTTTCATCAGTTCTTTTTTATTTTCATTAGAACTTATACGTTTTCATCAATAATTTTACGTTTCATTAACAATTTTACGTTTTCATTAATAATATTACGTTTTCATTAGTATTTTTACGTTTTCGTCAGTATTTTTACATTTTCGTCAGTAACTTTATGGTCGCATCAATATTTTTAAGTTAGCATAAGTATTTTTACGTTTTCGTCAGTTTTTTACGTTTTCATCAGAATTTTTACGTTTTCAGCAGCAATTTTATGTTTTCGTCAGTATTTTTACGCTTTCGTCGGTATTTTTACGTTTTTGTCTTCGTCAGTAAATTTACGTTTTCGTCAAATAATTTACGTTTTCATCAGTAAATTTACGTCTTCGTCAATATTTTAATGTTTTCGTCAATATTTACGTTTTCGTCAGTAAATTTATGTTTTCGTCGGTAAATTTACTTATGAAAACATAAAAATACTTACGTAAACATAATAATACTGACAAAAACATGAATTTACAAACCAAAACTTACAGACGAAAACGTAATTTTGGCCGAAAACATAAATTTTTTTACGAAACGAAAAACTAATGACGAGAACGTAAAATATCCGACGAGAACGTAAATTTACATACGAAAACATAAATTTACTGACGAAAAGGTAATTTTAATGACGAAAAGATAAATTTATAGACGAAAACGTAAATTTACTGACGAAAACATAAATTTATTGACGAAAATGTGATGTTATTGATGAAACGTAAATTTACAGACGAAAACGTACATTTACAGACGAAAACATAAATTTACAGATGAAAACGTAAATTTTCTGAGGAAAACGTAAAAATACTGACGAAAACGTAAATTTACAAACAAAAACATAAATTTACTGACGAAAACGTAAATTTATAGGCGAAAACGTAAAATTACTGAGAAAAACGTAAAATATCTGACGAAAACGTAAATATTTGGAGTTACATACTTTTTTTTTAAGTTATACATTTTATTTTTAAAAAAACTTGTTTGATTTTCTGCAAAAAAAATTAAGATTTATAAAGTACGAAGAAGTTATGTTATATAAGACACGTTTTATATAAATTTTATATAAATTTTAAAAATGAACTAAAACATGTTTAAAAAAATAATATTAAAATCTTTTTATTCAAACATGCGTAAATTTTTTCTCTAAAGAAAATTTGTATATGAAGTTATATACTTTTTTTAAGGTTTTACGCTTTATTTTTAAAAAATCAAATTTTAAGTGTGTATGTTAATGGTCGTTAATATAAAGGACTAACGTTGTAATAAAAAGTTTAACGGTCGTTAAGGCAACCTGCTAACCAGTCAAGTAGGTCACCAGATACACACAATGTACGAAATCACAAAGTTTAATGATAATATAGGAAAAAGAAAAGATGGCTACACAGAACGGTAAAAAGTGTCAAGTTAGATCCATTTTTTAGTCATTAGCCCTACTTTGAAGCCCATATGTGCCAATCGCTAAACTTTTTAGCTTTGTACATCGCTTACTAATGGCACAAAGACTCCGGGTATGCCAAAAGGTACACATAGCTAGAACACTAGGATGCTCACTTCTTTCTCTCGCATATTATTGAATTTATCCACTTAGATCTGCCTAGGTTGCAGTTAGGCCAACCTGATGCAAATAATGTGAAAAATTGTAAACACCGACCAAATTAAGTTAGAGTCGTTGGTCATGCCGAGTGGCAATGACCATTTTATGTATCCATAGCTCTTGTCTAGTGGCTTACATGCTACAAACACATCGTTGCGCATCCACTGATGATGGAGACAACCTTTTCAAAATAAAAAAATTCAGAATCCCCAACTCCACACATAGAATCACGACATTTTCACCTTCCATTCAAACTTCATATTGTTTATTAAATAGATAGGGATCTTGTAAATCCTGGAAAAAAAACATAGGGACAAAATCAAACACATTCTGATCATAATTTTAAACTGTAAAAGGTGATTAATCTGTTGATCATAATTTTAATAGATATATATGGACATCCAACATTGAAAAATTAAGCAAAGAGGCTCATTAAAAATAAACTTCATATAATTAACCAAAAAATAACAACGTTTGTATACAATCGGCTCTTCGGACTAAGAAAAATAGAAAATATATTGATGTTTATTGGACTCAGTTGAGCCCTCTTGGTTCTATGTAGCTCGGCCGGATCTAGCAGTGCGAGGTTTTGTTGGCCGAGTAGCATCAAAACTTCTTGGAGCAGCCCATCCAACCCTCAAGAAATGGTGATCATAACCACACCCATCGAGTTCGTCAATGGCCATCTCAGCATTTTCCCTCCTCTTAAAGTTAACAAACCCAAAACCTCGACTCAGACCAGTCTCCTTATCCATGACAACATAAACATCAGACACGTTACCATACGGACGGAACAGCTCCCTCAAATCATCCTCACTAGTGTCTTCTGAAAGGTTATTGACCCGGACAGAGTTATTGTTACGGACGGATTTAGTAGTGTTGTCATCTAACCTCGAAGAAGGTTTTGAGGGACGAGTAGCATCCGAATTTCTCAGACCATCCCATACAACCCTCAAGGTAAGGTTTTTATAAACATACTTATTGAGTTTGGCAATTGCCAACTCACCATCTTCCCTCCTATCAAAATCAACAAACCCATAACCTCGACTCTTCCCTGTCATATGGTCCATGACAACATAAGCACGAGACACCCTACCATACGGACAAAACAACTCCTTCAAATTGGCCTCACGAGTGTCATCTGAAAGGTTATGGACCCGGACAGAAGGAGGTTTTGTGTGACGAGTAGCATCCAAATTTCTTGGAGCATCCCATTCAACCGTTAAGGTATGGTTTTTATAAATATACTTATTGGGATTGGCAATTGCCCTCTCAGCATCTTCCCTCCTAGCAAAATCAACAAACCCAAAACCTCGACTCTTACGAGTCATATGATCCATGATAATACGAGCTCGACACACCCCAAACCGACTGAACAGCTTTACCAAATCGGCCGCACACGTGTCTTCTGAAAGGTTATTGACCCGGATCCAACGTCGCATACTTGGAGCTGCTGGTCTCATTGCGTCAACAGTGGGTGGAACAATGTCACCATTACTTGCACTTTGCGTGTCTTTCTTCTTTTCAACCTCTTGAACAATGTCACCATTACTTACACCATTTTGCGTGTCTTTTATCTTTTCAACCGCTTGAACAGTATCACCATTACTTGCCGTGGTTCCGGCATCTTTTTTCTGTTCAGCCTCTTGAACAGTATTACCATTACTTGGCGTGCTTCCGGCATCTTTTTTCTGTTCAGCCTCTTGAATAGTATGACCATTACATTCAGCTTTTCCGGCATCTTTTTTCTTTTCAACCTCTTGTAGAGTGTTACGATTACTCGCAGCTTTTCCCTTACGATTACTTGCAGTTTTTCGCTTATCTTTTTTCTCCACCACTTGAAGAGTATCTGCAAATTAAACATACAAAAACATGTTATTGACAACACTCAAAACACATACTTAAACAATTGGTGAATGTGTAAAACCCTAAACCCTAGCCCTACTAGATTATAAACACATATAAAAACATATATAAGAAGAAGAAATTATAATATCATACCAATATACAAAAGTCTTTGAGTAGCTTCATTAGTATCCATATTGCATTCTTTGAGCATGGTGTACACCTCATATGCTTTATAATTGCTACAAACGGCCTCTGGAACACCATGGATCAACTTCAACATCCGAAGTGTTTCGTTTTGATCCATGTTACACTCTTTAAGCATGGTGCACACGTCACTTACTTCAAAACCACTAGCAACACTAACATCATGGATCATCGTCAACCTCCGACATGTTTCAGTTTGATCCATGTTAAGCTCGGTAAGTGTTGCTTTGATGTAGTTGTCAAGGTCGTTGTTTTTACACCATAGATATCCTACGATATGTTTTATTTTGTTAATGAGTCTACCACTTATTGTGTTTGTGGTTGTCGTCATGTTTGCGAATGAGATATATGTGAGGTTATAAACCTAGCTTGTGATCTGGGTATTACTTGATCGATCTACAGTCGAATAAAGCCAACCTCGAGAATGACCGATCGATCACAAGAGAGGAGAAGGAGGGGAAGTCTAGATTGTGATCTGGGTATTACTTGATCGATCTACAGTCGAATAAAGCCAACCTCGAGAATGACCGATCGATCACAAGAGAGGGGAAGGAGAGGAAGTCTAGCTTGTGATCTGGGTATTATGAGCGTACGTGTGTATTTATAGGCCAAAAATTAACATAGGGACCGACATTCCTATTAGGTTTAATTCAAAACTTATTAATGGTATCATTCTATAATTTGGCGACATCCTATATATAAATGACGTAGGGAGCAAGACATTGCCATGTTATAGTAAACGTTTATATAGTTACTATTGATACAAAAAAAAATCAATCGTTAACAAAAAAAAAATACTATTTACTTCGAGGACCATCGATGGCACGAAACTTTTTAATTAGATTTTCAAAAACTTTTTATTTTTGGTTTGAGCGTTTATTTCAAATGACACTTCTCTCATAAACGTCTTCAAATGACACTTCTCTCATAAACGTCTAATCGTTTCATGCTTAAGCGTTAGGAACATTTTTGACTCATTCACAATGGTTTCAAAAGTAGCTTTACTTTTATCATAGAAAGCCTCACATATAATGAGTGATATAACATTTCGACGTCAATGAAACACATATGTCGAATGATATAAACAAAAAGGCCGAGGCAACCGATGGCTGTAAACAAAACGTCAAAAAGTTAGAACCCAAGAGATCCAAAAAGAAAAGCTTCAAAACTTGATTAATTGTGAGATGTATAAAAAAACTCGAAAGATACCTCAAAACTTGATTCAGTGGTGGAGCATTCCGGTGGTATAGGTTTAACTGTGGTTGAGGAGAGGTTCGCTTGTGGGTGTAACTATGAGATATATCAATGGAGATATTCTATGTTTCTTTGTTTTGTACGTTTGTGGGTGAAAAATATATATGCCATTAGTTTTAGTGTTACTTAATGGGCTGTAATTGATTACACATTAAGACATTTTAATTTTCTATTATAAATTTTAATTATATGTGTATGGTTTTGTAGCAAAATTAATACATATCTTTCCTAAAGAAGAAATATTTAAGGCTTAAACTTTTTAAGACTTCTAACAATAAAAAGGTCTAAATGCTTTATAAAGTATTAAGATACTTACTCTTAACACATGATTATTAATTAATAATAATAATACATGATATTATAAGTAATTATTAATTAATAATATTATCTGATTATATTAATTAAAAATTACCTTAACTGATTAATGTATAATTAAATTAAAATATGTTAATAATTTAATTAAACATTGGTTAAAATGAAAAGAATTAATTAAGCTAAGTTTCTTAGTTAATTACATGTGACCGGAATAATTATACTGATAATTATTATAACCTAAAGTTTATAAAATGGCCATGTTTAATTACCATGATAATTATATTAATAATTATATCCCAAGTCTTGTTATTAATTAGTTTTAATTAAACCATGTATTAAATAATAAAATTAATTAATAAACATAAGATAAAGTTTAGCCAAACACCCCTCGTCGTGTTCGGTTCTACCCGAGCCCCTAACCATGAGCCTACCGAGACCCCGTGCCTCGGTCGCACGAAAACCACCAAACAAACACCACAACCTTTCGGCTGTAGCCTTGCCCCCGTCAAACCAAAGCAGCCACCGACTGCTTGTCGGTGCCACTGCTGTCTGCTGCTCAAAACCACCCCCAACTTAAGCAGAGGTTTCCTTGCTGCGTAAAAACTACCCACCGAGAGTCATAAGACTCTCGGTTTGCCACTGTTATCAATCAACAGCCCCCGCAGGGGTGTTGGCGCTTGCGGCTGCCAAGGATCACCAGCCACCGACCCATATGAGGTGCGGTTGGCCGAGACCTCAACACCACCGAGAGCATGGAGGCTCTCGATTTGCGTGTCACAACCAACAACCAAACTAAAACCTGATTCCCCATGTTTCAATCCTTTAATTAACATGTTTTAATTATTGTTTTCAATGATTCAAGAACATAGAAAATAAATAAAAGATTAAAGATCAAGGAGTACCGTATGTGTGACTCTTAATGGTTTATGATCACGAACACGAACCCGTAATTTAATTAAGATCAAAAGCAAAATCTTTCCCCTTGTGTTCTTGATGTGTCGCAGCCAAGAGAGAGACAAAAAGGATTTAGGGTTTTAATTATGTAAAAAATGATATTATGAAATCCCGTCGTGTTTTATTAAATGACTAGTATTTGTTAAATGGGTCGGGCCAAAGGCCCTTCATTCTTTTCTCTTCTAGCCGTCCATACACAACACCCCTTATATATTTTTGTTTGTTTTTCGTGCTTAATAATTCATCACGCGTGTTCGTGTTTTAGTGTCATGTTTTATTCTTGTTACGTTTTTAAGTATTATACGTAAATACTTATCGTGAGTTAATAATTAATAATAACTTACGTAATACTCGTAGTAATTAATTAATATACGTAATACTTACGTTAAATGTTCGTGATATGTGTCATATATTAATTAATCGTAATGTTTTAATTTATCCGTGTTTTCGTGCATCTAATGTTCTTAGGTATTTTATGCGGGTTTTACATCGTTAAATGTTATCTGTGCATGGTGTGGTTATTGGCTATTTGGAAGATGTTGCTTCTATATGCTTTGATTGTTTCTTTGCTTAATATTGGTAATATGCACAAGTTTTAACTCTGCCTCGGTTTTGTGTGTACTCAGCCGGACCCAAGCCCTGATATAAAAGAGGAGGGTTGAATGATGCAAAATGCCTCCCACTAAAAACGTGTGTTCGTTTATATGAATTTTAATCTGAAGGAAACCATTTAGTTGCTTTTAATGGTATTCGGTATGCATGATTTTTGTAGATGATGACTGTGGTTGAGACTGAGTGATTCTTTAGGCTATGAGCATTCACTTAGATACTAAATCCTCCAGGAAAACATATATTAGGTGATCACAATTGTATATGCGTCTCTGTCTTCAATTTTCCATGCATATAGGCTATATGCAAATTCTGACGCAATACGCTACGTCTTATAACTCATGTCATCGATCTCATTTTGACCTACACGCATTCCATGAATATATCCACCCAACTTGCTCTAGGCTCGATCTTCCGGGGTATTGTATATAAGTATTCTTATAGTTATCATGATCATCTATCGATAGTTTTAATTAGAGTTGTTTGGCCTGCGTATTAGGTGCGTATATATTATAACGATTTTTAGTGTCACTTCGGCTCTTTAATGCCTAGATTACATCAGGACAGAATAATATTTCAATCGGTATGATTATGGTATCCCCGATAATTGAGCAAGAAGTGCTTCCACCTACTAGCACCCTTTACCAGCCTCATAGAGGTTGATCACCTAATTGACATGCAGTATAGAAAGCCAACTCAGTAAGGCGCCTGCAAATGTGCTTATATCAACTAATTTCTATGGACGTTCGGAATTCATATGTAAAATAAAGAAGCAGTGGTAGAATCTATAGGTAAAATATATCCTGAAATCAAACAGGATGTTAAAACTTCACAAATATTATATAGAGTAGCGGTCTGAAAAAAAAGGCAATGGTTTTCTGATACTTTGAAGCCCATATGTGCCAATCGCTAAACTTTTTAGCTTTGTACATAGCTTACTAATGGCACAAAGACTCCGGGTATGCCAAAAGGTACACATAGCTAGAACACTAGGATGCTCACTTCTTTCTCTCGCATATTATTGAATTTATCCACTTAGATCTGCCTAGGTTGCAGTTAGGCCAACCTGATGCAAATAATGTGAAAAATTGTAAACACCGACCAAATTAAGTTAGAGTCGTTGGTCATGCCGAGTGGCAATGACCATTTTATGTATCCATAGCTCTTGTCTAGTGGCTTATATGCTACAAACACATCGTTGCGCATCCACTGTTGATGGAGACAACCTTTTCAAAATAAAAAAAATTCATAATCCCCAACTCCACACATAGAATCACGACATTTTCACCTTCCATTCAAACTTCATATTGTTTATTAAATAGATAGGGATCTTGTAAATCCTGGAAAAAAAACATAGGGACAAAATCAAACACATTCTGATCATAATTTTAAACTGTAAAAGGTGATTAATCTGTTGATCATGATTTTAATAGATATATATGGACATCCAACATTGAAAAATTAAGCAAAGAGGCTCATTAAAAATAAACTTCATATAATTAACCAAAAAATAACAACGTTTGTATACAATCGGCTCTTCGGACTAAGAAAAATAGAAAATATATTGATGTTTATTGGACTCAGTTGAGCCCTCTTGGTTCTATGTAGCTCGGCCGGATCTAGCAGTGCGAGGTTTTGTTGGCCGAGTAGCATCAAAACTTCTTGGAGCAGCCCATCCAACCCTCAAGAAACGGTGATCATAACCACACCCATCGAGTTCGTCAATGGCCATCTCAGCATTTTCCCTCCTCTTAAAGTTAACAAACCCAAAACCTCGACTCAGACCAGTCTCCTTATCCATGACAACATAAACATCAGACACGTTACCATACGGACGGAAACCTCAAATCATCCTCACTAGTGTCTTCTGAAAGGTTATTGACCCGGACAGAGTTATTGTTACGGACGGATTTAGTAGTGTTGTCATCTAACCTCGAAGAAGGTTTTGAGGGACGAGTAGCATCCGAATTTCTCGGACCATCCCATACAACCCTCAAGGTAAGGTTTTTATAAACATACTTATTGAGTTTGGCAATTGCCAACTCACCATCTTCCCTCCTATCAAAATCAACAAACCCATAACCTCGACTCTTCCCTGTCATATGGTCCATGACAACATAAGCACGAGACACCCTACCATACGGACAAAACAACTCCTTCAAATTGGCCTCACGAGTGTCATCTGAAAGGTTATGGACCCGGACAGAAGGAGGTTTTGTGTGACGAGTAGCATCCAAATTTCTTGGAGCATCCCATTCAACCGTTAAGGTATGGTTTTTATAAATATACTTATTGGGATTGGCAATTGCCCTCTCAGCATCTTCCCTCCTAGCAAAATCAACAAACCCAAAACCTCGACTCTTACGAGTCATATGATCCATGATAATACGAGCTCGACACACCCCAAACCGACTGAACAGCTTTACCAAATCGGCCGCACACGTGTCTTCTGAAAGGTTATTGACCCGGATCCAACGTCGCATACTTGGAGCTGCTGGTCTCATTGCGTCAACAGTGGGTGGAACAATGTCACCATTACTTGCACTTTGCGTGTCTTTCTTCTTTTCAACCTCTTGAACAATGTCACCATTACTTACACCATTTTGCGTGTCTTTTATCTTTTCAACCACTTGAACAGTATCACCATTACTTGCCGTGGTTCCGGCATCTTTTTTCTGTTCAGCCTCTTGAACAGTATTACCATTACTTGGCGTGCTTCCGGCATCTTTTTTCTGTTCAGCCTCTTGAATAGTATGACCATTACATTCAGCTTTTCCGGCATCTTTTTTCTTTTCAACCTCTTGTAGAGTGTTACGATTACTCGCAGCTTTTCCCTTACGATTACTTGCAGTTTTTCGTTTATCTTTTTTCTCCACCACTTGAAGAGTATCTGCAAATTAAACATACAAAAACATGTTATTGACAACACTCAAAACACATACTTAAACAATTGGTGAATGTGTAAAACCCTAAACCCTAGCCCTACTAGATTATAAACACATATAAAAACATATATAAGAAGAAGAAATTATAATATCATACCAATATACAAAAGTCTTTGAGTAGCTTCATTAGTATCCATATTGCATTCTTTGAGCATGGTGTACACCTCATATGCTTTATAATTGCTACAAACGGCCTCTGGAACACCATGGATCAACTTCAACATCCGAAGTGTTTCGTTTTGATCCATGTTACACTCTTTAAGCATGGTGCACACGTCACTTACTTCAAAACCACTAGCAACACTAACATCATGGATCATCGTCAACCTCCGACATGTTTCAGTTTGATCCATGTTAAGCTCGGTAAGTGTTGCTTTGATGTAGTTGTCAAGGTCGTTGTTTTTACACCATAGATATCCTACGATATGTTTTATTTTGTTAATGAGTCTACCACTTATTGTGTCTGTGGTTGTCGTCATGTTTGCGAATGAGATATATGTGAGGTAAACCTAGCTTGTGATCTGGGTATTACTTGATCGATCTACAGTCGAATAAAGCCAACCTCGAGAATGACCGATCGATCACAAGAGAGGGGAAGGAGAGGAAGTCTAGCTTGTGATCTGGGTATTATGAGCGTACGTGTGTATTTATAGGCCAAAAATTAACATAGGGACCGACATTCCTATTAGATTCAAAACTTATTAATGGTATCATAATTTGGCGACATTCTATATATAAATGACGTAGGGAGTAAGATATTGCCATGTTATAGTTAACGTTTATATAATTACTATTGATACAAAAAAAAATCAATCGGTAACAAAAAAAAAATTACTACCATCGATGGCACGAAGCTTTTTTATTAGATTTTCAAAAACTTTTTATTTTTTAATAAAGAAAACTTTATGAAAAATAGCCACGTCTGAATTATATAAGGTTTGTTGTTGCGGCGTCCGACTCGACTCGGTCGTCGACTGCGAATCGATCCAAGGTCCACCAATTAAAAAAACTTTCTCACACTTTTTATACCGCTGCATTTAAAAAAAAACTTTTTAAATTTTGATTTTAACAATTTTATTTTTATGAAATCCCCATTTATACAACAATTTTTCACACACCTAAAAATAACACTTCTCCAAGTTACAATGTCTTTTGAATTTTTTTTGCCGACTCTTTCGACGACGAGGATGAAGTTATTTGAATTTTTATGTAATATTTTTTATTTAATGTATTGTTTTTATTTATTAAATTTAAAAACATTTTTTTTAACTTGGTCGCCTTATTGTGGAAACCAATCGCCTGTAGGTCGTCGGAGAAAGCTGATGTGGCAGGAAAAATGTAAGCCAATGTTGTGGGTAGCCTTAGGAAACTTTTAGCTTTTATTTGGAGGAAAAGGGCTCGAAATTAAATGCTTTAATTTATCATATACCGTCCTATATTTTATGGAGCTGATTTGTTGTTTAATTAACTAGTTATAGGTCTCATGCACGCACGGCTTACATATAAATCAAATTTATTTTAACATTTTATTTTAATATACGGATGTATTAAATACTTTCAGTTACTTAAAGTTTTGAAATTATGATATTAATACAACTAATAATTATGCACGTTGTTATACATAAAAAATTAATATTAATATTTAAATATATTTTATAAATTTTGTATGTTTAAAACTTAAAGTGTAAGGAGTATTTGTTTATTTCTATAGTTGTCATAAAAATATGAAAAATAACAGTTTCACTTAAGTTTATCTAACTAATTTATTTAAAATTAAACTATTAAATTTCATTATTTACCTTCTATTTCTTTGAGTTTTGTTTTTCATAAATTTGACACACATACGTTTATATCTTTTTTTTCTCTATCAAATTTTTTCAATAGTCTTTCACATCCTTTTTAAAATTTTAGCCAAATTTAGAAATAATTTGTTCTTTGTTATTTTTAATAATTTAAAAACATATTTAATGTTTAAAAATATTACTTAATATTATAATAACTAATTTTCTAAACGAATAAATTAAATTTCTTACTAAACATTTTACTTTAATAAATAAATAAATAAAAGATTATAATTAATTATTTAGATGTATATCCAATAACCAAAAGCGTCAACATTCATTTCTATGTTTTAATTTGTATAAGATATATAACATGTATTTCTATGTTTTAATTTTTAAGTTATAAATATCGTAAATTAATCAAATTTAATTTATTTTAGTTTAATAAAGAGATTTATAAAAAAAATTCGTGTTTAAATTTATTAGGTTCTAAAGAGTAAGAGATATTTGTTAATTTTTTAAACTTATTTAAAAAATATTAAAATTAATAATTTTCACTAAACTCCATCTAATTTATTCAAAATTTAACCACTAAAATTTTATTTGTAACATTCTTTTTTTAAGTTTTTCTTTCACAAATTTGATACCTATAATTTAACGTCTTTTTTTCTTCATCAAATTTCACCATCAATTTTTTTCAACTCTTATTCTCTTAAAAAACATAAAAATAAAAAAGAATAAATCAAGAATATATTTTCTATTAAGGAAACATTCTTTTTAAAAGTTATAATACTTTGAGTTTTGGTTTATAATTATAAACCATTATATCTTTCTAAACCAAAGCACACTGAATCCGTTACATTAAATACAGTAAAAACAATTACAGACACCTTAACCAAAAACTCAAGACCACTTGTTTACACATGTGGTAAAATGGGTAAATCCGTAACGGGTCTAACAGGCTTATCAATCTCTTGAACTTTATGAGTAAGTAACAACCCAAAAAAGATTTCCGAGATCTAATCCATATGATTTTGTAGTAAAAGATCTGATCATACCATGTGAGAACTCGTATTGTTCCTGGTAATTAAGTTATTCTTTTATTTGTACTTCTCGATTTTTACAATATTTTACTTGTTCCTCTTTACTTTTCATGTAAATCCTGAGATCTAGAGAATTTTAATTAAATTATATTTTAATTATTTTCTGATCATTGATAATATTTTATTCAGAATTATAAAAAATCTATTATTACTTTTCCATATTTAGTTTTTTTTCCATATGTATTCACTGTAATAACCCGAAATTTAATATCAACATTTAGACCGAGCTCTAATCTATTCCTAATGTTCGGACCAATAATTATTAATCGACTTTTAATTTTTCGTGTTCGTTCTATGAATAATAATGGATTTTTGGCTAACCGACAAGGTTAAGGTTTTAACATATCGAATACGTGTCATTTATTATTTATCGACAAATTCTATGTCCGTCATCAACCGTAAATATCGTCGTTATGACATAGAAATATTTTCTATTGTCGTCGTTTTTAATTTCTCATTTTACGAGCATTCTTGTAATTGACGTTAAGCCTTTAGGCGTTATTCGTTTATACGACGTGTTAAAGTTTATTAAATCATAAGCCCTCATTTATATATCAAATATCAACGTTCTCCGAATGTTGACGTTTTTATTTTATATTGAGCGTTTATTTTTCGTGATTTAACGCGTATCTTTTAAATCGTGTAACTTTTAAAATATCGGGCTTCAATAATACCTGTTTTTTCTAATCATGGAACAAAGTTATATAAACTTTCGCCCACTATTATAAAAAATTGCCAAAATACCATCTTTTGATAGATGTCCCGTTTATAATTTGCATGTTAGTTTTAGATAAAACCATGACTGTTTACCAATCCCTTCATTTTAACTTAATAAAAATGACACATCTTTCTTTGTTCTCTTGTTCTTTCACTCCAAAGAAGTCCAACAATATCACCAATTCTTTACAAAGATTCCTAGCTAGATATTATTATACAATGGAAACATTGTGGTGCTAATATTATTCATGGTATTGTTTATTCATCAAACAAATTATATTATGAGATTTTGGTATGATCATTTGAAGCTTGATTATAGATGTATTCGGAGTAAATAGGGTAGAGATAAATATTATGTTAAAGGATGGATATTGGTTAAAAATAACATGCATAGGAGTCATAGGTGTTGTGTCATAAGCAAGGCTTTGGAGGTGGATTGAGATAACTAGTGGTATTCGATCTTCAAACTTGTAAGGATCATTTAATTTCTTTTTTTGTAATATTTGATTTATATATTATTTTTATGACTTACTAAAATAATATAGGTCAAATGTGCACATTGCCAATTGGTTTCAAGTTAAAATCTTTTACGTAATGTAAATGATAGCCAAAATGGTTTTACGCAAATTTTTTTTCCGGAAAAAGTCAAATCTGAGTAGTCTGCACTAAAACTGCAATTCTCGTTGATTGGTAATATCTTTGATAGTGTTTCTTAATGATTTGAAAAGGTAATAAATGTAGCTTTTCAGGGCTGTAAAGTTTGAGTTTATAGCTATTATAGAACTCTAGATATGATACAATCTATACATCATGTTTCTGAAAATTTAGTGCAGCCATTTTGTCAACGTTAATTTTTGACTCAAAATGTACAAGTGTTTGCTACTTAAGGGTTTGATGAGTATTGCTATGTTTTTAAGCATGTTCATACAGTGGGTAAGTAGTGTTGTGAGTCAATATTGATTCGAGTCGATAGGTTGCAATGCCTTGCGGGTCATAAGATGGGTTATGTATTATAGTAATCAAAGTATTTTATAAACGTTATTTTCGTATCTTCTAAGTTTTCGCGCCCCGTTATTGTAGGTCTTGGATGATTTAAAGTTTCTTGATTTCTTGTTATTACTACTCAGCCCTCAAGTTCCATGTTGATTCATTTCATAGCTAAGATGAGTTCATAGCCCCTTTTTACTACTTGCACATTGTTTCTAAACGCGGGGTGAGATTTTACATGGTGGAACACATTCATTTAAAACTGTATGCTATCCTGAACTTGTTTTCTATCCAGAACTTGTATACTTTCCAGAACTTGATGATTTCCAACAGTTTTTCGTTGATATTCCCTATGTTTCTTCTCCTGATCATGAACCGTTAATTTACTTGTGTTGCTAAGCGTGAATGTTGTGGGTGGATCCATCAGGACTGACAATCCCCGTCCCATGTTGCGAGTGTTTAACCATTGACGTATTTAACATTTGATTTGTTACTTGAGTATTTAGGCTGAATACTCCCTAGAGGAACTTACATTGGTGTTAAGCTTCGGTTCATGAACTAAATAGCAATAATAATAGTACCAGACTATGGTTATCGTACGTAACCATCTTCCCTATTTCATGTTTTACAAATGAATGTTTGTGTTCCACATCTTTATCGTACGTAACACAATTATAACTAATCGAATTGGGGTTACATACTTTTACGCTAAAGCAAATCCACAAGACGAAGAACGAATCACCAATTAGGGTTTATAACAAACACCACCAAGATATAGTCTAAAGTAAGACTATATGTAATACCTCACTTGGATAAGTGGACCGTTACGTGTACTTATGGCGTGTCATCAAAGCATGCAAGGCAAATGTCTTAAAACATTAACTGACCAAAAAGGAAATACCGGAATCAAACAGCGGTAGTCCAAACATAAGCTCAAACATGAATAATTAAGTATTGAGAGGAAGGACTAAAAAATGTCCAAACAAGCAAAGTAATGTATGAAGTGCATAAAGTAAAGAAGTCTGGATAGCTTCCATCCAAATGCACATACTCTCATAATTCTAAGAGCGTCCATGTGTACCTACCGTTTGAAACATGGGAGGAAAACTACGGCTGAGCATAACGCCCAGTGAACGGATATAAAGCATGATAAAAAGTACAAGAATGAAACAGATAACCAATAATGAAACTATAAGACTGATATGTAAAGTGCAGTGAAAAACTGTGTATGTTCTGAAAAGTCTGGTTTATAATTAGTAACGCCGAACTATTATCTGTTAAATCTTAAAACATGCATTTACTGTATTTTAAGTGCCAAGAGCTTAAATAGGTCATGTACTGTAACAACGTATGCATGAATACATAGAGGGGGTGACCTCGTCGTGCTGAAGAGGGGTAACCTCTAACTGATAAGCTGGGTGGAGGGATCAACTCTAATGTGAAGGATGTAGAGCACACACCACATTTACTTGATAAGTTGTAAACTGATAACCAAGGATGCACCCATACGCCCCACTGATAATACTGATAAATGGACAAGCTGAAATAAAAGGGACGTTGCGAGAAATCACTCCCCCGTAGAGGAGTCATGACACCGGTGCCTCAAGTGTCATGGTTACGGTACCTCCGTAACTAGTAAATAACTGGTCATGCATGTATATAAAGCTCAGGCAATTAATATAGTCATCATGGCAATCATGTAAAGTTTTAAAACATATAACTGGGAAAACAGTAGGCTGCAAACGGGGAATCCTAATCATGCATAGGAAAGGAAGTCCATACTGAAGGACGGTGTAGGATCGTGTTTTTCTAAGGATTAGGCATTGTTGGAATATCTATTAAGATGGATGAGAAATGGAGGAACTTAGAGAGAGAAAGAAGAGAGAGAAAGGAGAGAGTTGAAAAAAAGATAGAATATTAACAAATGTAAGTGTTCAACCCCTCCTAACATGCTAGGAGGGGGTTTATATAGCCCACCCTACATGTGTGCTATATGGGCTATATTGGATCACGAGCCCAATATCATTGGAGTGACCGATCCTTTCTAAATACGTAAAAACATATTTCCAACAATCTCCCCCAAAGGGAGGTCACTCCAAGTTACAATGTCCTAAATAGTCTATAGCTCGTGATCTATGCTAATAATGATGTGACCGAGACTTTCCTTGGAAAAACGTATTTCCAACAATCTCCCCCAAAGGGAGGTCACACCATTTTACAAAATCTTAAACCTAGCATACTATGCTTGAGTCTTCGATCTTGTTCTTGTGAATATGCTTGATGTGATCTTTGACTTTAGCCTTGAGCATGTTTCCTTGCCTTGACCTTGTGCATTCATCACTTGTGATATTCGCCTCTTCGTGACTTCATGTTCCACATACTTATACCTTCGTAATTCTTGAAAGCTTCAGAGTTCGATACAGTGGAAGACTTAACTTTTAGGCTTTCTTGAATTAGATGAGGTATTAAGTGCATAAAGTATAAGCATGCGGGGACGACTTCTTCTTGGATCCCGCAACGCCACCGTCTTCAAATGTCGCAACATAAGTAGACACGAATGAAATGGCTTTGAACATTTCATTCTAATTCGGTAGCATTTTACCTCCGGTCGGTGAAGACCATTGGACGATATAAAATATCGTACTTGTGACAGGTAGATTTAATTAAAAATCTCCTTGACAAGATTTCGCGGGTAAACCCGTTCTCTTTACTCGACCGTCCAAAGCTGACTGCGAACGTAAAGAGTGAATCATTTGGATAAAATTATCCGCATGATTGAAGCCGTCAATTCTGATTCCTGGAACAAGTTTGATTCATTAAAGAATCGCACCATCGTTGCTTTCCAGTTGTCACGAGCTTGATTCGTATAGAATCTTGCAAGTTACCTACCAAGTGCTGTTTGAGGTTAACACTAGAAGGATTTCCACTCATCACCGTGAACAATAAGGTATCACTCTGAGTGTTCTGGCAAGATCACTAAGATATTGCGTAGAGGCCTGGAACGTGTTTAAATTCAGTTAAGAATTAAACCACTGTTGCTTTCCAGTTATCATAAGTTTGATTCATAAAGAATCGCACAAGTCACCTACCATGATCTTTTTGATATTCGCTCAAGAAGGATTTCCATCTTCATTGTAAATACTTTCGTATTACTCGGATGTTCAGGCAAGATCATGAAGATTTTGCGTAGGACTCTTAAGATCTTTCTTACTTTTCACAGTGTATGAAAAAGCAAGGAATTATGAAAGTGTGTCCTAATGAGATATTTGATGATCTCAAATGGCTCTAGACTCGATCGTGCATTTTGGATTTTAGTGATCGGAGGCTGGAGAAGAGTGCCACCATTTCAATACCAATTTATTCGGAGTGAATAAATCAATAGATAATGCGTTGTCTACGTGTGATTAAAACAAATATCTTTTAAGAGATATCTGAGTTAGCTGGGATGGGTTGTGCCTTGCATCACTGGGTCCATGATGTCTGTCTTCAATATCAAGAATCATTAAACAACGATCTTAATAGCATATGTATTTACCCGGTTTCTGCCTAAGTTGAAAGGAGGGCTTCTTTCTTTACACCCTTTATCTTTACAATTCTTTTTCATTCTTCAACCCCTTCAATGCTTACCAATACGTCATTACTAGCACCTTGTTGTGATTGTTCCAGTGCTAACTTAAGTACTTGGTCGGCATTCAGCTACGTTCACAATCTTTCTCCATCTTTCCTAAGGACTACTATTTCTAGCTATGGAAGGTCCTTGGGAAGATTCCTCCGGTTCTAGAGGAATCATTGGACTTTAACCTATCCTACCATCCTTATGTCACCACAATCTTCACCGTCGTGAATAGAGATGTTTTGGGTAAGTGTATGTCACCATGAAATCCATTTTGAAGTGCAAATCCATTTTGCTCCCCCTTACCATATTCCACGATATCCGAAAACATTTCGCACATTGATGTAGTGTTTTTGCTACCCTTTAGGAAAAGAGCAACAAAATAGGACAAGCAGGCACGACGATTTAGGAAAACCGTGTGTAAATGACCCTAAAATGAAAGTGAGTTCGTTCTCGAGGAGGCTAGTGCGTTGTGTAATGAATTGATTTTGATTTGTGATTATATATAGAAAAAGAAAATAGAATTCGGGTGAGAAGAGAAAGACGGTTACGAAGACGGATCGAGCTAAGACGAAAAAGTCGTTCACGTAAAACCGTAAAAAGCTACAAATTAAAAAATTTAAACCTAATATTAATTATAAGTTAAAACTAAGTCTAAAATAATATAAACAAGAATAAAAATCCAATAAAAATATTTTAAAACCTTTTATTAATTAAATATTCAATTTTAAATGCTAATTAAAGCCCTAAAATTAAATATAATTAATCAAAATGTCCAAAATTTTATTTTATTGAACAAATAACTTACTTATATTATCTAAAGACTAAAAAGTATTTTTCCTAAATTTTAAAAACTATTTTTCTATTTTTAAAATACTTAAAACTATTTTTAAACTAAAATAATTATAAAAAATAATAAAATAATGCCAAAAATAATTTGACACTTTTAAAAATCCTAAATTATTCTAATGAACAGTAGAAAAATGAAAAAGTTTGAAAAATATAAAATTTTTCACTAGAAGACAAAACAGTTAACAATTAAAACCCTAATTAAGCTAATTTAATTCTAAAAAAAAATTAAAAAGTGAACAGTAAAAACTTTTTGAACTAATAATCTTAAAATGTTTTTCTAAATCTATGAAAAATGTTTAAACTGAAAAATAATGATTTTTGGCACTAAATGCCAAAAACAAAAATATTAAAAGTATTTAAAATAGCTAATTAACCTAAAAAATAGTAAATGAACAGTAATAAAAATTTTAATTAAACATAAAAATCATAAATTAAATTAGAAAAATAATGGAACTAGTTTCAAGTCCTAAATCCAATTTTAGTCCACAAAAGACAAAAAAATGGTGAATCTGATAGTGACACTTGACCTAGTTTTGTCTTCTTGCTTAGCAGTACTAAAATAACACTAGCAAGGGTAACTTTTTTCCTACTGCTAGTGTAAAAATCAGGTCTGGTGACCTTTGAGCTTAGGAAAGCTTGTTGGATTGGTTTCTTTTGTAACAAAAGGCACCCCTATACTCAGTTGAGTATAGGGAGTCAATAACAACACAAAAACAACTCAATCACTTCACAAAATCTCACACAAAATTGCCAAGAAGGTTACTGATGAAGCCTATGGTTTCTGATGAATAGTAACTTTGGTTACTTGCACAAAAACGAATTTCAAGCCTTCAATTCTTGCACACAATCCAATGAAATGGCACAAAACTGATTACCAACCCTGCTTAACCCTAGTATCTAACAGTTCACCAGATTTAGTGGTCAAATTCTCACAAAAATTAGGCAGAAAAAGGGATTGATTGTTTTTAGCTACTTTTCCAAATTTTTATCATGCAATTTGTTTTAAACACTACCCAAACTAAGAACCAAACACTTATATCACCTAACAATGCCCAAATGAATATGTCAAACAGATTTTGAAGCAAGATTTTTGTCTATTACCCCAGCTTAATCCCTGATCCAAACACACCTTTAGTTTCGGAAAATGAAATTTTACAAAGCAACCCTATTCAAAACCTAACCAAATTGAATCAAACTCAATCTAACATGCATAAAACCCTACCATAACCATGAATAAACAGAAGAAACAACATTTAAACACCTTTCATGAATTTTCACCAAATCACATAAGTTACAAACTAGAAAACTGAAAATAAGGACACAAGGGATTTACCTTGTGGGACCCACATCCAGGTCCCACAATGGCTGCAATGCCATCTCCAAACAGGCTCGGGCCTGTGCTGATCCTTGGAAAATCAGCCAAAATCTCCAAATCCTTTCCTGCTAAGAACAATGCACACAAATACAAATAATCTGATTTTAAGCCTTTTTCTCAATCTTTTCAGAAAACTTTCTCAAATATTCTTCTTTCAAAACACTTAAACAACCTAACTTCACACTTGGAAAACACGTTTTTTTGAACAAGATTCAATCAAATCTTGAACTTTTTCAGAAACTTGAAGTTGCCTTTTGAAAACTTCAAAACACTTCAACAAATAATTTTTGGAACTCAGATTTTCTTATCTTAAACACCAACTTTTAAATAGAGGAAAAGGAATTATATTTTTAACAAAAACACCAACTTTCATTCACTAAAAAAGGAATTACAATAAACTTAAGAAAATCTGGAACAACTGAATAGGGACACATGCGTCTCCTATTTATACAAATGATAGAACAATCTAGATACTAAAACCCTAAATACATGAAAATCCAGAAATGCCCTTGGTTTGAATTTGGAATCTTGGTCAAAAATGTGCTCCATGTGATGATTGTGATGTGCAAGCTGTAAAGGATCATCTTGGGACGTTCATTTGGTGTGGAGGACAAGTAAACTCATCATGGACGTTTAATTTGTCTGCTGTTGGGGTTTTGTGTGAAAGAGACGGGGCAGGGGAGGTCCCACAAGACACATGGGTGTGTCTTGTTCACGTTTCTTGTGTGGGTTTTGGTGACAAATGAGTAAATTAGTGATCTGGTAAATGGCAACAAAAACCCCTTTATTTTTAAGGCAATTGATTCTTGGTGGGTTTAGGGTTTATGGGGTGTTTAGGGAGTGATTAATCCGTTTTGGGGAAAAAAGGATTTAAAAAAATGTTTTGGTGGGAATTTGGTTGACTGGTTGACCAAGTTTATTAAATAAACTGGTTAGTGGGGTGTGGGCCGGGTAGGAGTTGGATTTGGGGTTTGACTGGGCTTAAGTTGGGTGTTGACCGGGTTTAAGTTGGGTAAATAACGGGTTTGGGTTTGGTTAATGGCAAAAACAGCCCCTAAACTTCCTTGTTATCTTCACTTGGTATTAAATAGCCAACAACTTGAATTCCTTTGTTAACAACTTTAGGCAGCTTGTCAAATTTGGCACAATATTTTCTCAAACTTAAAACAAGGACTTTAAATGCATAACTTGCATTCTTCAAGGGCCATTCTTGTAATATCTTCAATCATGGAGGACCTTTCTTTCCAAATGATGATTTCTTCAAGGTCTTTCTTTGCCAAATCTTCAAAAATGAGGGACCAATGTTGACAATTCTTCAAACTTCAAGGTATTTTTGGAAATTCTTGATTCGGGTCCGGTTCATTGTGCGGCTTCGTTTCCCGTGTTCGTTTTTGATTGATTCTTGAGATCTTTTTGTCATTTCCTCAATATCCGTACCTAAAATACACAAGCAACAAACACGAGCATATATTTGGCAGTTTTAATGATATTTTATGCATTTTAAGCCCGATTTGGACGATGAGACTATGTATAAAAGTAGTCTCATCACTCCCCCATACTAAACCATTGCCGTGCCCTCACGCAATGCTAGAATAAAGTATCATAGCACCTCCAAAATTCATTTTATTCACTTTATTGAATGATAAACTAGCTACACTACTACTATTGCTACTACTTGCGTTTTAGACATAATGTATGATTTTCATCGCAAAATGGGACGTTTAGGTTCATAGAATAAGAACACGTGAATGCTTCGTTAGAAATAATTTCATCGTCCTCGATTTTCACCCCAATTCCATGCCAAGCGTGTAACGAGATCATTGTCATTATAAGTTAGTAATGCTAACACTACTCATATGCCCTAATCACGTACTTATCCTCCCATTATTCCTAAGTTGTATCTCTTATATTTTATTATGTCTTGAATGTTTCACGAGGATACATTGTTTGACTTATACGATAATAGAGATTTAGGTCTAAAAATAGAGTCCTAACGGTGTAACTAAGACCATCAAATCAATAACCCCTCCTAATAGACAACGATGTCAAAAAATTAAGTTGACAAGAAGAATCGATAAACACGGTTTTATAACGGTTTTGAACATGAGACTTATTACCAAGACTTTTATACGCCCCCTAACGGAAGGGTCTTATTATCTTTGGTTTACCTCCATCTGTTATTCAACTTCGCCATGAAGCTTTTATTATGACTTCGGTCTTGCCTTGCCTTTTATTATCCGCCTCATCGGTGGTTTTATTAGCCAAAGACGTATATCCTCACGCTAAGCGAATTTTGGATCTTTAAAGCTTCGAAGATTAAGGCTTGATTCACTTTCAATTTTGCATAGATTTTTCGCCTTGTGGGGCTTCAAATTGTTTGCTAGATTTAGGTGAGCACTTGAAATCTTATTATTGGGTGAAGCTTTCGATTATTCGGGTGCCAATACTTCAAAACCGTGACGCTGGCGATACCTTAATGTCTTCCCAATTTAATTACACGGAAGCTACTAGAAAAGACTAGAAACCCAACAATCCTAACTAAACCGCTAAGTCAATATTTATTAATCAAAAAATATTTACAAGCGAAGGGAGAATAAGCAAACAACGAGAACACATGAGTTTTTGAAAGAATACGAGTACTCTACGTTTAGCATAGTAACTTATAATTAACTATATAATTTCTCGTCCTCATTTAAGAGACTTAGCCTAATGTGTAGTTAAGGAATCAAAGCTAAGTGCTCAACACGCACGGTCGAGTCAAAAATTACTCTTATTCTCGCCATCGGAAAATCTACATTCGTGTCTTCAAACACTTATAAAACATGAGAAAATTTTAAAATTTTGGCCATTTTAGCCTTATTTTGCAACAAAAACGATAAACAAAAAGATAAACTTTGGAAAGCGTGAAGGTTTGGCAAGGCAAGTATCTATTCACCCCCCCCCCCATACTAAAGTTAAACATTGTCCTCAATGTTTCGAGTCTAGGGGTGCAAACACCCCCATACTAGAGACGTAGTCGAATGCCTAATCTAGCATGGAAAGGGTGTAACCAATAAATTAATAGCCGTTTATGAAGTGTGCTAAAAACCTAAGGTTAGAACATCAAAGGATATATCATGGATATTGGGAAAGTCTTCAAAGCAAACGATCGAGTGCTCCCATAAAACGAACACGAGAGGCGCCAATCGTGAAGATCATGATCTAAAAACCACAATTCACAAACAACCACGGAACAAAGGTTGGAAGGGCACAAATCCCCTCACATTAGCTAATTAGAAAGCAATAATATGTACATGGATAAGCATGGGTCTCCCCCACGAGGCACCTCGTTTTTGATTACCGAGTCATGAGCTCGACTCGATCCCCTCAATACTAATTATCATTGGGGAAGGTGACTTGGTCGAGGTAGTTCAAGGATGGAACTTCCCCGCCAAAGTAGTGCTTCAACCTATGTCCATTCACCTTGAAGTTAGGACCATCATCTTGAGCTAGCTCGATGGTCCCATACGAAACACTTGAGTCACGGTGAATGGACCGGACCAACGGGATTTCAACTTACCGGAAAAGATTTTTAATCTTGAATTAAAAAGCAAAACTTGATCACCAATGTTAAAAACCCGGTTTTTAATTTTAGAATCATGCAACTTTTTAGTTTTTTCTTTATAAATCAATGAATTTTCATAAGCAATGTCTCTCAATTCATCTAATTCATTCAATTGCATTTTCCGGTGTTTTCCCGCGGTCTTCATATCATCATTACAATGCTTTAGGGCCCAATAAGCCTTGTGTTCTAATTCGATAGGAAAATGACAATTCTTTCCATACACAAGCTTATAGGGAGTGCACCCAATGGGTGTCTTATGAGCGGTCCTAAAGGCCCATAAAGCATCGTCCAACTTATCCGACCATGATTGTCGGTTTTCCCCAACGGATCTCTCCAAGATCCTCTTCAACGCTCGGTTTGAAACCTCGACTTGCCCACTCGTTTGTGGGTGATAAGCCGTAGAAAGCCGATGTGTAACCCCATATTTCCTTAGGACCCTTTCGAATTGGTCGTTACAAAAATGGGTTCCACGATCGCTTATGATCGCACGAGGGGTTCCAAACCGAGAAAACAAGCTTTTCAAGAACTTAACTACCACACGAGCATCATTGGTGGGCAAGGCTTTGGCCTCCACCCACTTAGATAGGTAGTCAACCGCAACGAGAATGTACTTATTACCACGAGATGATGGGAACGACCCCATAAAGTCTATACCCCAAACGTCAAAGATCTCACACACTTGGATGATATTTTGTGGCATTTCATCTTTCTGTGAGGCTTTTCCTTGTCGTTGGCATGAATCACATGACTTCACAAGATCTTGTGCATCTCGGTAAATAGTAGGCCAAAAGAAGCCGGCATCAAACAACTTCTTAGCCGTGAGATTAGCACCGTGGTGACCACCCGTGGGTCCCTCATGACAAGCTCTAAGGATGTTAGAAGCTTCGGTGCCAAATACACAACGTCGGATGATTTGATCCGCACAAGTTCGAAACAAGTAAGGGTCGTTCCAAAAGTATAACTTGACGTCACGAAAGAATTTTCGTTTTTCTTGAGTTGTCATACCCTTAATGATGAAGTTACCCGCATGGTAATTTGCAAAATCCGCAAACCATGGGGTGGAAGGATCAAGTTTAGACTTCACTACACCAAGTGTCTCGAGCGGAAATGTTTCGGTGATTTCCTTGGGCTCGTAAACACTTTGGTGAGGATCTTCTAAACGAGAAAGATGATCGGCCGCTAGATTCTCGGCTCCTTTTTTGTCAACGATGGTGTGATCAAATTCTTGAAGGAGGAGAATCCAACGAAGTAATCTAGGCTTAGCATCTTGCTTTGCCATGAGATACTTGATAGCCGAATGATCCGTATACACTATGCATTTAGCTAAGACGAGGTAAGGTCGGAACTTCTCAAATGCATACACCACGGCAAGGAACTCCTTCTCCGTTGTAGTGTATTTTAGTTGAGCCTCGGTCATCGTCTTGCTAGCATAGTGAATAGGCAAGAAGTGCTTATCATGACGTTGCCCCAAAACGGCCCCAATAGCGTAATCACTAGCATCACACATGAGCTCAAAGGGGAGGTTCCAATTGGGAGCAACAAGAATGGGAGCTTCGGTAAGTTTCCTCTTAAGGATTTCAAAGGCTCGTACACAATCTTCGTCAAAGACAAAACGTGCCTCTTTTTCAAGAAGATGTGTAATGGGTCGAGAAATCTTCGAAAAATCCTTGATGAATCGACGATAAAAGCCCGCGTGGCCTAGGAAACTCCTAACTCCCTTAACGGTTTTGGGATGAGGTAATTTGGCGATGACGTCTACCTTAGCTTGATCTACCTCAATCCCCGCTTTCGAGACCTTGTGCCCTAAGACGATTCCACTCTTAACCATAAAATGACATTTTTCCCAATTGAGCACAAGGTTGGTTTCCTCACAACGTTTTAACATTCTCTCAAGGTTCGACAAACACGAAGTGAACGAATTACCAAACACGGAAAAGTCATCCATGAAGACTTCCATCGTCTTCTCGATCATGTCATGAAAAATAGCCATCATGCACCTTTGAAAGGTTCCCGGTGCATTGCAAAGTCCGAATGGCATTCTACGATAGGCAAACGTTCCATATGGACACGTAAACGTAGTTTTTTCTTGATCACGAGGATCGATGGGAATTTGGAAGTAACCGGAAAAACCATCTAAAAAGCAATAGAAATCGTTTCCCGCAAGACGCTCCAACATTTGGTCCATGAAGGGCAAGGGAAAATGGTCTTTTCGAGTGGCTTCATTCAACTTTCGATAGTCAATGCACACTCTCCATCCGGTCACGAGTCTAGTGGGAATCAACTCGTTGGCATCGTTTGGCACAACGGTCATCCCTCCCTTTTTAGGGACACAATGAATAGGACTCACCCAAGGGCTATCGGAAATAGGGTAAATCATTCCCGCGTCAAGGAGTTTAAGGACCTCCTTTTTTATGACGTCGTGAATTTTAGGGTTCACCCTCCTTTGACATTGGATTGCGGGCTTGTAATCCTCCTCCATTAAGATTTTGTGGGTACAAAACTTGGGATCGATTCCCTTAATGTCGGATAACTTCCATGCAATTGCCCCTTTGTGGTCCTTTAGAACATTGACAAGTGCGGTTTTTTCATCATTCGAAAGTTCCTTCGCAATAATAACCGGCAACTTGTCACCCTCCTCCAAATAGACATATTCGAGATGAGGAGGTAAATCTTTCAGCTCGAGGATAGGTGGTTCCTCAAGTGAAGATTTGGGCTCGATACTCATAACCTCCTCGGGTGGAGGAAATGGGAAATCGTTAAGAAAATCCTTGATAATCGAGAAGTCCTCATCGTTGTCGAGGTCTTCGTTATGTGGAACATTGAATTCTTCCAACGTTAAACCACCGCCTTCAAATGGAGTGAAGGTTGGTGTCGAATTATCAAGAATTGGATCTAACATAGTGGGATTGCCACTAGTTTCTTCATCACCAAATCCTAGAACTTCTTGTGAAAATTCCTCACAAACCACGTCGATCATATCAATGAGGTTTATGGTAGCAACGGAATAAACATGAGAAAGTTGAGAATTTTGAGTTGCGTTTATAACAAGTTCCTCGTCGTTAAAACGTAAGGTGATCTTTCTAGCATGAACATCGATCAAAGCCATAGACGTATCTAAAAACGAACGACCTAAAATGAGAGGAACTTGAGGATCCGTGGGGATATCGACAATGATAAAGTCTACGGGATAGTAGAACTTCCCCACTTTCACAAAAACGTCTTCCGCCAATCCACATGCGCGAATCGTGGAATGGTCGGCCAACTCGATAGACATTAGTGAAGGAGTAAGATTAGGAAGATTGAGCGACTCGAAGATTGCAAGTGGCATCAAGTTAATGCTAGCACCAAGATCGGCCAAGGCATAGCATTCTTCCATATCTTGGATTGCACAAGGGATCAAAAATTTACCAGGATCACCGACTTTTTGAGGTATGCGATTAAGATAAACCGACGAACAACTAGACAATTGGTGCAATTTCTCCTTGTTGTTCAACATACTCTTAAAGTTAGCGGCAAATCGAGGCATCATGACCAAAGCGTCGGCGAAACTCACATTAAGGTGCAAATCACGAAACATTTTCATAAAAAGCTCAAATTGATAATTGTCGCGCTCTTGACGTTTCTCCTTCCTAAGTCTCGATGGATATGGCAAAGGTGGTGTGGGTTGGGGCATAGGCATAGCCTTTGGAATCTCGGGTTCCAATGATGGTAATGGGTTAACCGTAGGTGTGGCATGAGCGGTACTTTGTGGGATTGGGACATGCTCCTTTTGGACCACCACCTCGGGTTCTTCCTCAATTTCCTCCACTGTTGGAGTAATTGGTTGAGGAGTCGGTTCCTTAAGTGTCTTACCACTACGTGTGGTAATCACTTTCATCTCTCCCTTCGGGTTTACGATGGTATCACTAGGAAGACTACTCGAAGAAGAAGGTTTACACATGATAGCTTCAAACATCTTTCCCATTCGGTCTTCAAACTTAGATTGCCTAGCATCCGCTTTTAACAACTCTTGCTTAATCTCATGTTGACCTTGCTCCATTTTTTGTTGATTTTGTTGGAGTCGTTAAACATTTCCTTCCATTTTATTAGCATGAATTTTAAGCTCATTAGCAAGTTCGTTTTTAAGCTCGTTTTTCAACTCGGATCTTAAGCTAACCATTTCACGTTGCATATTATCAAACTTAGCATCGTTTGCCTTAGCATAATTCAAAAATTCTCCTTGAAGATTTTTGGTGTGATCATTTTGAAAACCTTGTATGGTAGTTTGAAAATCACGGTTTTGGTTTTGGTTCGAAATTTGCCCATTTCCACTTTGATAATTACCCTTGTTGTAGTTACGTTGATTGCCTTGATAATTACCACCTTGGTTGTTGTTTCGATAGTTATTAGCATTTTGATTTGGTGGAGCTTGATTTTGGCGGGAACCTTGACCGTTTTGGTTATAAGTTCCCGTGGCTACATAAGCACTCGAAGTGTTACCATCCGCGGTAATGAACTCAGAAAGATCATGAGCTCCATCGCACGACAAACAACTCTTAGCAACCGCTTTAACCGAAGCGGAATTTGAAGCTTCTTGATTTTTCCAATGAGTCATAAGGTTAGCAAATCTATCAAAAAACCGATTTTCTTCATTTGCTTCATCTTGTAAGGCATTAATGCTACGAGACGATGGTGACGATGATGAACCCAATTTGGTAACACTCGGTGTGTTACGAGGGCTATAAACCTTAGACCTATTTTCAATTATCACCAAAGCTTCCTCAACCGTTTTACACAAAAATTACCACCCGCGGCGGCATTTAAATAATCTCTTTCATGATCATTAAGTCCATTGTAAAACGTGTCAATTTGATGCAAGTCGGAAAAACCGTGATGAGGACATTCATGTAACATTTCCTTAAACCTATTCCAAGCCGTTGAAAAACTTTCATTTGATTCTTGTGAAAACTTTGAAATCTCGTTTTTCAAATGCTTAGTCTTAGAGGGCGGAAAAAATTGGTTCACGAATTTTGAAACGAGATCCTTCCACGTCAATATAGAATTGGGTGGCTCTTTCTCTAACCAAACTTTAGCGGGCCCCGCTAAGGAATACAGAAAAAGCATCATCTTAATCGATTCATTCGAGACATCCTTAAATTTGCAAGTAGCGGTAAGACGATTGAATTGGCGGATATGGTTGTGGGGATTGTCCCTCTTTATCACCACGGAATTTGTTGTTTTGGATCATCGACAACAAACCCGTTTTCACCTCAAAATTCTCCGCAAGGATAGCGGGAATCACTATAGCTTCTCCATAACCCTCGGTGGGTGCTTGAAGTAACTCCATCATAGTTCGATTCGCCATGGTTGGTGCTTCTCTTACAATGGGTTCGTCAATAGGAGACTCCTCACTAGAATGATTTGGAGTGGGAGTTTTGTTCTTTCGTTTACGTGCACGTCTTGCTTGATTACGAGTTAGCATAAACGTCACGTACAACGAGGGGACGAGCAAAGAAGATTCTTTTTGGTGTTTTTACTTTTTCAATTTTTTGTGGTTTTTGATGGTATTAACTTTTTTTGGAAATTGGTGAATGTATTAAGTAGACACAAATCTACAAATCTCCTCCTTAATCAAATCTCTCGATTAAAGAAGCCTCAAGGAATGAAAACGATCACGTTAAGTGAACGCCTTCGATGACTTTAGAACGATGGTGGAACACCAAATCGTTCAAGAGGGTTTAATCAATGGAAACCAAGAAAATATATATGATATGTAATAATACTTTGGGCGGCAAAACCCTCGATTAGCTTTCAATCTCAAAATAAGCACAAGCAAGCGGAGGAAACGAGGCGGCGCGAAGCACTTAAGAGCCTTTTTCCTTTAGGTCGTGAAATACAACCGCCTTATACCCACCTTATAGTTTGTATTTTTCAAAATCGAGCTTCACGAAAGTATTTATCTATTTTTGCCTTTTTCTTTGGTTTGAGATTCGAATACAATGATTGGGTAATGACCTCCCAAGTCAAGGTTGTGATTGCTCACGTATTTGGAGTACTTGTGAATTTATTGTTCTACGTATACAATATAGTAATAATATTCATACAAAAACCGAAAAACCGATAATACGTATTAGTAGAGTGCTACTAATACAAATACTAATTATGGTTAGTATATAAAAACACAATTGCAATCAAAACACAACACGCCTCCCCGGCAGCGGCGCCAAAAGTTGATGTAGTGTTTTTGCTACCCTTTAGGAAAAGAGCAACAAAGTAGGGCAAGCAGGCACGACGATTTAGGAAAACCGTGTGTAAATGACCCTAAAATGAAAATGAGTTCGTTCTCGAGGAGGCTAGTGCGTTGTGTAATGAATTGATTTTGAATTTTTGATTATATATAGAAAAAGAAAATAGAATTGGGGTGAGAAGAGAAAGACGGTTACGAAGACGGATCGAGCTAAGACGAAAAAGTCGTTCACGTAAAACCGTAAAAAGCTATAAATTAAAAAATTTAAACCTAAAATTAATTATAAGTTAAAACTAAGTCTAAAATAATATAAATAAGAATAAAAATCCAATAAAAATATTTTAAAACCTTTTATTAATTAAATATTCAATTCTAAATGCTAATTAAAGCCCTAAAATTAAATATAATTAATCAAAATGTCCAAAATTTTATTTTATTGAACAAATAACTTACTTATATTATCTAAAGACTAAAAAGTATTTTTCCTAAATTTTAAAAACTATTTTTCTATTTTTAAAATACTTAAAACTATTTTTAAACTAAAATAATTATAAAAAATAATAAAATAATGCCAAAAATAATTTGACACTTTTAAAAATACTAAATTATTCTAATGAACAGTAGAAAAATGAAAAAGTTTGAAAAATATAAAATTTTTCACTAGAAGACAAAACAGTTAACAATTAAAACCCTAATTAAGCTAATTTAATTCTAAAAAAAAATAAAAAGTGAACAGTAAAAACTTTTTGAACTAAAAATCTTAAAATGTTTTTCTAAATCTATGAAAAATGTTTAAACTGAAAAATAATGATTTTTGGCACTAAATGCCAAAAACAAAAATATTAAAAGTATTTAAAATAGCTAATTAACCTAAAAATAGTAAATGAACAGTAATAAAAATTTTAATTAAACATAAAAATCATAAATTAAATTAGAAAAATAATGGAACTAGTTTCAAGTCCTAAATCCAATTTTAGTCCACAAAAGACAAAAAAATGGTGAATCTGATAGTGACACTTGACCTAGTTTTGTCTTCTTGCTTAGCAGTACTAAAAATAACACTAGCAGGGGTAACTTTTTTCCTACTGCTAGTGTAAAAATCAGGTCTGGTGACCTTTGAGCTTAGGAAAGCTTGTTGGATTGGTTTCTTTTGTAACAAAAGACACCCCTATACTCAGTTGAGTATAGGGAGTCAATAACAACACAAAAACAACTCAATCACTTCACAAAATCTCACACAAAATTGCCAAGAAGGTTATTGATGAAGCCTATGGTTTCTGATGAATAGTAACTTTGGTTACTTGCACAAAAACGAATTTCAAGCCTTCAATTCTTGCACACAATCCAATGAAATGGCACAAAACTGATTACCAACCCTGCTTAACCCTAGTATCTAACAGTTCACCAGATTTAGTGGTCAAATTCTCACAAAAATTAGGCAGAAAAAAGGATTGACTGTTTTTAGCTACTTTTCCAAATTTTTATCATGCAATTTGTTTTAAACACTACCCAAACTAAGAACCAAACACTTATATCACCTAACAATGCCCAAATGAATGTGTCAAACAGATTTTTAAGCAAGATTTTTGTCTATAACCCCAGCTTAATCCCTGATCCAAACACACCTTTAGTTTCTGAAAATGAAATTTTACAAAGCAACCCTATTCAAAACCTAACCAAATTGAATCAAACTCAATCTAACATGCATAAAACCCTACCATAACCATGAACAAACAGAAGAAACAACATTTAAACACCTTTCATGAATTTTCACCAAATCACATAAGTTACAAACTAGAAAACTGAAAATAAGGACACAAGGGATTTACCTTGTGGGACCCACATCCAGGTCCCACAATGGCTGCAATGCCATCTCCAAACAGGCTCGGGCCTGTGCTGATCCTTGGAAAATCAGCCAAATCTCCAAATCCTTTCCTGCTAAGAACAATGCACACAAATATAAATAATCTGATTTTAAGCCTTTTTCTCAATCTTTTCAGAAAACTTTCTCAAATATTCTTCTTTCAAAACACTTAAACAACCTAACTTCACACTTGGAAAACACGTTTTTTTGAACAAGACTCAATGAAATCTTGAACTTTTTCAGAAACTTGAAGTTGCCTTTTGAAAACTTCAAAACACTTCAACAAATAATTTTTGGAACTCATATTTTCTTATCTTAAACACCAACTTTTAAATAGAGGAAAAGGAATTATATTTTTAACAAAAACACCAACTTTCATTCACTTAAAAAGGAATTACAATAAACTTAAGAAAATCTGGAACAACTGAATAGGGACACATGCGTCTCCTATTTAGACAAATGATAGAACAATCTAGATACTAAAACCCTAAATACATGAAAATCCAAAAATGCCCTTGGTTTGAATTTGGAATCTTGGTCAAAATGTGCTCCATGTGATGATTGTGATGTGCAAGCTGTAAAGGATCATCTTGGGACGTTCATTTGGTGTGGAGGACAAGTAAACTCATCATGGACGTTTAATTTGTCTGCTGTTGGGGTTTTGTGTGAAAGAGACGGGGCAGGGGAGGTCCCACAAGACACATGGGTGTGTCTTGTTCACGTTTCTTGTGTGGGTTTTGGTGACAAAGGAGTAAATTAGTGATCTGGTAAATGGCAACAAAAACCCCTTTGTTTTTAAGGCAATTGATTCTGGGTGGGTTTAGGGTTTATGGGGTGTTTAGGGAGTGATTAATCCATTTTGGGGAAAAAAGGATTTAAAAAAAATGTTTTGGTGGGAATTTGGTTGACTGGTTTACCAAGTTTATTAAATAAACTGGTTAGTGGGGTGTGGGCCGGGTAGGAGTTGGATTTGGGGTTTGACTGGGCTTAAGTTGGGTGTTGACCGGGTTTAAGTTGGGTAAATAACGGGTTTGGGTTTGGTTAATGGCAAAAACAGTCCCCAAACTTCCTTGTTATCTTCACTTGGTATTAAATAGCCAACAACTTGAATTCCTTTGTTAACAACTTTAGGCAGCTTGTCAAATTTGGCACAATATTTTCTCAAACTTAAAACAAGGACTTTAAATGCATAACTTGCATTCTTCAAGGGCCATTCTTGTAATATCTTCAATCATGGAGGACCTTTCTTGCCAAATGATGATTTCTTCAAGGTCTTTCTTTGCCAAATCTTCAAAAATGAGGGACCAATGTTGACAATTCTTCAAACTTCAAGGTATTTTTGGAAATTCTTGATTCGGGTTCGGTTCATTGTGCGGCTTCGTTTCCCGTGTTCGTTTTTGATTGATTCTTGTGATCTTTTTGTCATTTCCTCAATATCCGTACCTAAAATACACAAGCAACAAACACGAGCATATATTTGGCCGTTTTAATGATATTTTATGCATTTTAAGCCCGATTTGGACAATGAGACTATGTATAAAAGCAGTCTCATCACACATGTCGGGATGAGCTAGCACGTTAAGTCAAACCATTTGTGATTGATCATTTCCCATATTAAATCACATTTTCTCCCCCATATTAAAAATATTAACCCATCGATGTTTTTAATATCAATTGATTTAATAGCATTTTAAGAAAATTTGGGAAGAAAAATGCAAATCCAATTATCTTCATGAATTACACAAGCTCCCCCTCAAATTAATGAGGGTGTACTTGAAACGTAAATTAAATACCTTTTAAACACAAGTGTAGGGTACTTATGACATGCAAAGATCATATATGATAATGTATTCACAAGATTAGCGATTTATGAGGTTGGACCTGAATGATGAAGAACATCATATGAAAGAAGCACATGGTTCTTGTTCACGAATGTTGGTCGCCTCATCACGTCTGAAGTTATCTCTTGACTCCATGTGTACGATTGATATCGTTGTCTTGAAACCAACATGTGAACTTTGCACTCTCGGCCTCAAGGATTCTGAATGCTGGACAATTGCTCCCCCTCAATTGTTGACCCGTGTTCTATTGAAAGAGCTGTAGTCGCTGTTTGAGTAGTCGCATCGTCGAGTATGTAGATATCAATTGTAAATTGCTACGGTTGGTGGAGATGATAACTTCATAAAAACAGGATTTCTCTTGTTTTAACAAATAAATGCACTGACACGTACATATATTCGTGTTAGATTGTGTTATTACGTAAACAGAATCCCTTACATGGTTATAAAGTAAACCATGCCCGAGAAAATTAATTCCCGTTGTTGAGTCAAAGCTTTCCGGTGAAATGCTTGACTTGAATATGAAAAGCGGGTTACTATCTGAAATAATAGCAAACCATGTTGAGCATGTTTTAAAACATTTGAACTTCTGCTTGAACTTTATTTACAACCCCGTGTCGTTATTGAATGACATTTCTAGTATCGTAAATATTATCGATTCCAGAAGACATGCTCTGGTTATCAAAACATTTTTGAACACACAATTTTGAAAGATTTAGAAAAAAAACCTTTTGAGAAATTCTCGAAAAATTGTGTTCATTGTTTTGAAAACCAATTACTTGAGCTTAAGATGTTGAATATCTTACAAAACGAGCTCAAGTCCGAGAAGTTGTAAGCTTCCCGTTGTAAGGATAAGTTTATCTTCGACGATAAACTTTCCTATTAATTGACGAGCGAGTCCTAAGTTGACATTTACTTAGAAGTCGTTTTCATGAGCTTGAAAAACGTTGAATGTTTTAACGTAACGCTCATGACCGAGAAAGATGAATTTCTCGTTAAGAAGAAAAGTTCTCTTATTTAAAAGATACACTTTACTTTATGAGCTTAAAAACTTGGAATGTTTTAAGACAAGCTCATGACCGAGAAAAATGAATTTCTCGTTACGAGGATAAACTATCTTTAAAGATAAGCTCTCCTAAAATTGAATTCCGAGTTACAGTCTGATATTTAACTGTCAGTCATTGTGCATGAGCTTAACAACTTCGAATGTTTTCAATATTAGCTCATGCCCGAGAAAAATTAATCTCTCGTTGTAAGGATTAGTTATCATCGGCGATAACCTTTCCTTTATTTGAAGAACGGGTCAATGTCTGACATTTAACAATGAACCATTTTACACGAGCTTAAAACCGTTGAATAGTTTTAAAGTAAGCTCGTGTCCGAGAAAATTTAATTTCTTGTTTTTGAGGATAAGTTTATCATGGGCGATAAACTTTCCTTTATTTGAAGATCGGGTCATCATCTGATATTTAATGAAGAGCCTTATACACGAGCTTAAAACCTTTGAATGGTTTTTAGGATAAGCTCATGTCCAAGAAAACTTAATTTCTTGTTAAGAGGGTAAGTTATCGTTGCGTAGATAAACTTCCCTGTCTCTGAAGTCCGGGTCATCGTCTGTCATTTAACGAGGAGCCATTTACACGAGCTTAAAACTTTTGAATTGTTTTAAATTTAGCTCGTGTCCGAGAAAAATTAATTTCTCGTTTTGAGGGTAAGTTATCGTTGACGAGATAAACTTCCCTTTCTTTGAAGATCAGGTCACAGACTGTAATTTGAATGTGAGCCATTGTGCATGAGCTTAAAAACTTGGAATATTTTTTATATAAGCTCATGCCCGAGAAAAATTAATTTCTCATTGTTAGGATAAGTTTACCATCGGCGATAAACTTTCCTTTCTTTGAAGATCGAGTTATAGTCTGTGATGTGACTATAAGTCCTTTGTACACTGTAAGCTTAACTGCAAATCCCCTGAGACACTTGTTTCTTAGATATCAGCTTCTTCAGCAACCAAACTCTGAGAGTGTCCTTAATTGAATGGTATACAATGATTGGACCGCTTCGTTCTTTTGGAACATCCTCTTTGGTACCTGCATTCTCATTTGGAATTTGCATGCTTTGATATGGGTTAGCGATCTCTATCTTAGAAGCAAGTGGGGGTTCACAGTTTTCTTTTCTTGTGCTAGAGGTGACCTGAGGAGATGACTCACTTGTCTTAGCTGGTAAACGTTTCCTTTTATAGAAAACCTTAAGTCCAGGCTTAAGTGATGTATCCTCCTTTTCAATTTCCTCCCTAGTAGTCTTAGTAGAATCAGAGACTATCCTAGTTAAAGGGCACTCGTTTCCTACAATAGTGAAAGTTCTACCAGTGGGGCGCCACATTTTACCAATGGGTTTGATTTTAGCAACCCACTGGGATTTAAGTCTAGCACGTGAGTTCACCTCATTAAGTAGTTTTTTGATACAAGAATCATGATTGGCTTTAAAGACACATTTCCTACATGTTTTACAAGTAGCATATTTAATGTCCGAGTAAGATCTAGAATTCCTAGATGATTGATTGATGCTTCTAGGATGTGACATGCTACGGTTAGTAGTGTTGGGTAAACTAGAAGGCATATGACTAGGTTTGAAATTCCTATCTCTTACTTGTGTCTTTTGCTTAGCTTCCCTTAGATCAAATGTATGGCGAACGTCATTTGAACTAGTTTGAGACGTGTTCTTTGAACTATATCTAGGGAAACTAGAGGCAATCATGTGATTAGGTCTTGCACAAGCTATTTTAGTCACATTGGCCCTAGTTGGTGGAGTGACTGTTCTAAAAATATGTGCCATATCAACTTGGGAGGCGAACCGCGGTCTCGAGGATTGCGGTCGCTCGGATCTAAATGCATTCGGTTGTCTAACGGACTGTATTTGAGGCGGTTTCCCCAATGTTGATGGTTTTTCAAGCTTAGTGTCCACACTAGTTCCTTTGGTTTTCCTCAACTCGTTTTTCAGAGCCGCTATTGCAAAAACCTTTTCCTGAACTTGAGCCTTTAAAGTCTCATTCTCTTTGAGCAATTCATCTTGAGATGTCAACTTAGATTCAAGCAACTTAATTTGTTTCAAAAGATTATCCTTTTCAGCTTTAGAATCTAGAGCAGTTTGATCCAATTTTCGTTCAAGAACAACGTTTGACTTTTCAAGTTTTTCAAAATATGTTTCAAATTTCTCCGTTTTCTTTGAAAATTCAATTTTGGCATCCTCAAGATCTTTTAATTGTTGAGCTACAATCGTTTCGAGCTCTCTAATCTTGGAATCAGAAGCAGTGAATGAAGCAGTTATAAGACAATTATCATGATGTTTAGCATTTTGAACACTTTCTCTCCCATTATGACTCACATCGGATGAATCAGAAGTGGTATTTCTATCACTCTTTTCCATCCCATGTTTGTCATAGTTAGGTTCAGAATGCTCAATATGTGGTATTTCATCAGCATATACATCATCAACATTACATTGTACCGTGTCCGCAGGCTCTTCGTCATTCACGGGTAAGGTGTCATCAAAAGAGATCTCGTGAACATTGCCTGACGTACCACGGGTATCATGTTGTCCTCCTGATTTTGTGCTCTTGCCATCGTTAGGCTCCAAGTTGTCAACCGTATGACCATTCTCCTCTTGCATCTGCATCATAGATTCTTGCACTCCATTATCATACACTTGCTGAAGTCTGGATCTTTCATAAATCGAAGACGAAACCGATGTCATAAATTTCAATAGTTTATCACGGAAATCTTTAACATTGTTCTGTGTGTATTGAAAAAATGACCGGCATATCCCTGAATTGTCAGACTTGATGATATTGAATTGGAGGAAAGGCGTGAGTTGTGTCACAAGAGCCGGATATGCAGTTTCTGATGCAGAGTGATTAAAGTCTTCTTTGTGAAGTTGCTCAGCTAGGTGGTTCAAGTTGAGAAATAGTGAATCGATGAATGTATAATGATGTTGACCAAAGAGTGTCACAAATTCGCTTCCTCCTTGAACCCATGCAATAGTCCTAAGATGTGACTGAAGTAGTCGACATGAAATTATACCACTTTCTCTAGCTGTGTCTTGCATGTGATGCAAGTCTCCCTCTTGAAATTTCAAATTCAAAGACTCCATTGAATTATGATGAAAAATGATCGTGATTGTAGTTGTATTCGGAATCTTACAATTCGTGAAGAAATTTCGAAAGATCCGTAAATAACTTAAAAATCCTCGATTGCTGATATAAAACGATGCGTGAAAGCCTCTAAATTTGTCTGAAGATCAACTCTTTGTAAAAACCGAGAGATTTCGTTGTCGTTTAAGCACTTTCGTTTGAAAAATATACCTGAGTACTTCCAATAACAATACCCATAAATTATTTTAGCCCTACCAAAATAATGTGTATATAAGATTAATGCAAGGCAGTCCAAACTACTACAGCCCAACACCAACACCAAATGCGGTCTGGCCTAACTAGTCAGCTGGTCCAAAGTATTATTGGCCCAAGAAAATACTAAAAATAACACAATACGTGTGACTGGGCCAAAAGAAAATACGGATACAGAATTAGGAGAATAGTGATGACACCGAGCTGCAACACGTGTGATTGGGCCAAAAGAAAATATTAAAAAGAACACAATACGTGTCCTTAAAAGAACTACAACACACTTATATAAAAAAATAACACTAAACGTGGCCTACTGACTTGACCACACGTGGGCTTCTATCCACCTAGTCAACCCCACTTTCTCTGAGTAAACGTGGTAGAAACTTTGGTTTCTCCGTCTCCTTTTCTTTATATAAAACTCAAAAACAAAATCTCAATGACTCTCTCTCTCTCCTCACTACCTCCGTCCCATTTTCTCTACCATTATCTACCCTAATCTCTTCCTTCTCCTAACCAAATCATTCTGAACAAATCCAAACCAATCACTCTAAACAAATCACTCTAAAAAAATCAGCTCCATCTCCTAAATTTCATCATATCATGAAACCACGAACCCAAGAAATCCGTTAATTTATTCCTTTTCCTTCGCAACAAACACGAAATCCTATGAATTAAGTTTAGCCTAATGTGAATCGAAATCCATGAAGCATCAGCTCTTTCAAACTGCAAGATCCGAAAAGGGTCTCGGGTAGGTATTTGTTTGATGTTTCGTCGGTGTGATTTTGAGTCTTTGATCAATGAATGTTTTAAACTGAGATCTTCATTTGTATGGGTAGTTGATTTCAAAAAAAAATGTGTCGAATGTTGATTGATTGAGTCGTATCCCTTGGTGTTTGTGTCGAGTCGAGGGTGATTAAGACGAAAACGAGACAGTTTGGTTTTGTTTTTGGTTGTCGAGTTGTGTCAAGGTCTTATCGAGAGTCGAGTCAGTTTTGGAAACGGGTCTGTTGATGTTGGTGTCTTGAGACAAAGGTTAGATGATATGGTCGAGTTTTTGTTGGAGTTTAGATGATGTTTAAGTGTGTGAGTTTAGAGTCGAAAATGGGTGTTGTGTGTAGTCAGTTTTTTGTCGAGAGAGAGATGTGTTGGCTGTGTTTGGGTTTGTGATTCGAGGGTGTGTTGAAGAGAAGTCGAGGGTCTTGATGTGAGTGTTTGGGTGTGGGTGAGTCTGTATAGGTCGAGTGTCTAGGAGTCGAGGGTGGGTGGGTGTGGGAGTCGAGAGTTGTGGTGAGGGGTGGAGTCGAGTCTGAGGAGTCAGATGTCGAGAGGTTTTATGAAGTTTGATCAAAAAAATGATTTGAGTCCTTTTGTTTTGTGTCAACTTTCAAACCATCGCAATATTTAAGCACACTTCCATCGCAATACACAAAATTCCATCGTAATATTTGTCATTTTCATCGCAATATCAAAAACTCACCATCGCAATGTGAAAGTTTCCTTCGCAATATTTTCATTCCATCGCAATATAGTGGAAAAAATTTTGGCAGAGTTTCGTTCTCACTTTACCTTAAACCCGTCGCAATCACGATCGCAAAGTACGATCGGAATACACGTCGGAATAAGGGAATCTGAAAAAAGTGATCGCAAAGTAGAACCCGAGGGTTATTGCGATCGGAATGTTCAAACTTGGTTCTTTCCGATGGATGTATAAAACACAAATACAAACCTGGATACTTGATGAACACGAGAAAAAAAATGATATGCTAGACAAGACAAAAGTTGATCATTGATGAAGACAAAAGTTGAAAGAAAGAAAAGAAAAAAATAAAAAAACAATTATACTGATCCTTTTATGACAATAATAACTGATTTATTTGAAGAATGGAAAACTGAATAAAATAAAATAAAAATGTGATCCGTGACCAAAAAGAATAAGATGAACTTTACCAAGACAAAAAACTTTACCAAGACAATAGATTAAAAAAACGCGCCAATCCGAAGAATCAACCATGCTCTTGATACCAATTGTAGGATCGTGTTTTTCTAAGGATTAGGCATTGTTGGAATATCTATTAAGATGGATGAGAAATGGAGGAACTTAGAGAGAGAAAGAAGAGAGAGAAAGGAGAGAGTTGAAAAAAAGATAGAATATTATCAAATGTAAGTGTTCAACCCCTCCTAACATGCTAGGAGGGGGGTTTATATATCCCACCCTACATGTGGGCTATATGGGCTATATTGGATCACGAGCCCAATATCATTGGAGTGACCGATCCTTTCTAAATACGTAAAAACGTATTTCCAACAATCTCCCCCAAAGGGAGGTCACTCCAAGTTACAATGTCCTAACTAGTCTATAGCTCGTGATCTATGCTGATAATGATGTGACCGAGACTTTCCTTGGAAAAACGTATTTCCAACAGACGAGAAATCCGTACCTTGTGTCCAGTAACTGACCGAAGACGAACAGATGAAACCCCTACTCTGACTTCACAATAGCTACACGAATAAGGGTCATGAATGAGATGTCTGATTACTATTTACTGTTACTGATTCTTACTGTTCTTAACTTGATTTATTATGTTCCTGTATTGTTGTACTGTTTTGGGTATAATCTAATAACTTTGACAGTTCTCTCGTATTTACTGATTAGTGTATTTCCTCTACTCTGATTAGTGTATCTTACAATAGTCTGATAAGTGTATAACATGTATTCTTATATAGGTATATTGTTATAAGTAATCTGCTAAAATAGAAAGTTTCCTGAAATAGAAAGTTTCCTAAAATAAAACGTTTCCAAAAATAGTTTCAAAATAATTTAATCTTTTAATAATAATCAAGTATTAAATAAGCAATTTAATATAGCGTGATTAATTTAATAAACGCTAATTAAATTAGAGTGAAAAGGTTTATAACTTGATTAGTTTATTAAAACAATTTAATTAACACATACTTTTAAATCGTTTAAAACGTGCGCGTCTTGTAAAACTTTTCGAGTCACCCGAACCCGAGTCAAAATCAAACCCCGGAACACCCATGTCTCGGTTAGCCCAAAACCGAGCCCACACATCCACGGTTGTGTCCCCCCTACTGACGTCAAACAAACAGCAGCCACCGGCCTAAGCCGGTAGGCACTGCCGCCTATGTGGTTCCCCCTGCGCTGCCTATGTTACCCACTAACCATGCTAGTTTTCCCTCTACTCGTTCACTACTCCCTCCGTTCTATTATTCTACCCACTGCTACCCACAAGAGAGCCACCGAGACCCTGGTGGTCTCGGCTGCCACTTCTAACAACAAACACCCCCTGTTGGTTTCCACTGTTATAAACAAACACACCCTGTGCCCAACCCAAACACCCCCTTGCTGTAATCAAACGCCCCCTGGTGGATTGGGTTTCGGCTGAACAACAACTCGCCACCACCGAGAGTCTAGTACTCTCGGTTTGCGTGTACCCCGACCAAAACACAATAATAATCTCATCTTTTCCATGTTTAATCATATTAATTTTGTATAACATTTATTAAGTCAACTGATTAAGAATTAAAGATTAAGGTTAATTGATTACCGAGATAGAAATCTTAGGAATTAGGACGCGAGTACAACCCGTAACCGAATCACAAAATGAGATCAAGGAATCCGTCACCCTTGCCCTTCTTTCTGCCGGCGGCCTCAACTCCACAAACCCTAACTCTGTTTTTATTTTTTTTGTAACAAGAAAATGAGATGAAACCTCTTGTTACTTTAATTTTAACATGGACTGGGCCTCGAGCCCATTCTCCTTTCTTCTTGATTTTAACCGCCAACCCAAATACATATATGTAAAAATAAAAATCAGACTGTGTATACTTAATGTTCTTGGATTTTAAATACGAGTTTTACACTATATTACGATCTTGTACACACGTAATACAACGAGCTAACCGTGATTCTAGCACGTGTAAACCGAGATTGTAAGCTTGTAGAAAATCTACCCAACAACCCTAGAGAGGGGCTAGGACTAGATTATAAGTAAAATTGATCAAACAAGAAAACCAACCAAAATCCTTGTGTGGGTATGACTTGCGATCGCAACAAGAGAGAGGAGGGGAGAGATTTAGTGTGTGTTGAATTATGAGGTGATGGGTTGTTTATATAGGCTTAATTCTTGTAACCCAAAACAAATAAAAGGAAAGTTTTTCTTTCCCCTTCCCCTTCCTCCATAACCGACGGCTAACACCCCCTTTGGGGTGTTCCGGAATCTTCCATCCTTCTTTCTATTTACTTACTTACTATAAATTTATTTAACGCTTGTTAATACTTATCTCTTAATTATTTTACGATCGTTAAAGTTATGTCTCAGTTTAATTTAATAAATACATAAATATTTATTTATTAAATAAATTAATAAATACAATAAATATATTTATTAAATAAATTAACTCTTTACGTATTGAGTGCAATCTCGTAATCTCGAGTTCGATCCTATCACACGACTATTAAATATAAGTCCATAAACTTTCAGCGCCCACTTGGACATATTTCGAATATTGTGATTACATTGACTAGCGTCAAGTTACACTTAGCAATGTCTCTAGTACAACTCAAGTAAGGTATCCTGGATAAAACCTTTTTAATGATTCATCATTATTATTATCCATTTATTTCTAATACAACGTTAATAAGGATATGGATCTCAGTCATTCCTTTCATTAACCATTCTGTTTCTCGTTCACAGATTCAGCAAGATTACCAAATCAAATTTTGGTGTGGCCACACAAACATCTTACTAATCCCACCAGGGGACAACTGTATTAAACTCCAAAACAAAATTGGAGGAAATAAATTCCATATTGACTACAAGCAAAACTTATGAATTTTTCAACACTTCTGAAAATAATCCTTATAGCTACCAATTACGTTTAGCGTTATATTATTCCACAGAGATGCATTAGATTCATAACATTTTCATGGTATCTCAAGTCTAAGGATAACTATTTATGATTTACTTGATGACAAAGATCCACAAGCTAAAATCATATAGTTGGGAACTTGGGATAAGTCCAATATTCGATTCATCGAATATCATCCAAAATCGATCAATATACTTTTAAGTATACTCTATCGCTATTTTGATTTGTCTTAATTTAATAATATTCCCATATTATTAATCGACAACGGACATTTACCATAACAATTTATTCATGGATTAAAACATGTAAAATAGGATACAAATTAAGTAATAAGAAAAAACGAAACCCAATCTTTATTTTATTAAATAATAATGTCATAACATCCTTTATCCAAATATTAATCACAGATTTATTACATGAGTTCGCAAGCTAGTTGCAGCCTAATCGCCTTGGCATGCTTAATTACCTTTGGTCTAGGCAAAGCCTTAGTTAAAGGATCAACTACGTTATCATCTGTGTGAACTTTTATTAATTTGATTTCACGAGCTTCAACATGTTCTCGGATGTAATGATGTATACGTTTAAAGTGTCTGGCGCCTTTCATGACTCAAGAATCATTGGCGAATATTATTGTGGCAGAACTGTCATAGTATAAATCAATAGGTTCTTTACTTGAAGGCATCACTCCAAGATCTCCAATAAACTTCCTAATCCAAACAGCTTCCATTGCAGCTTCTGAAGCAGCCATGTACTCAGATTGAGTAGCATGCATTGCAATGGTTGTCTGCTTCTTGCTCTTCTAGTCAACTGCTCCTCCATTGATAACAAAAATGTAACCCGTTTGAGACTTCATATCGTCTTTATCACATTGCCAAGACGCATCACAGAAACCTATCACATTCAGTTATGTGTCTGGGTTCCCTCCAAATACCAAAAACATATCTTTCGTACTCCTCAAATACTTTAGAATATGTTTAACAACAGTCCAGTGGAGCTTCCCTAGATTTTGTTGGTATCTACTGACCAAGTTCTGAGCAAACGCCACATTAGGCCTTGTGCATCTTACAACATACATTATAAATCCTACAACCGAAGTGTAAGGATGGCTGTGGTCCAGTCCATACCAGTCAAAACTTCAATGAAAACATCGCGAGTAAGGATCAACCATGCTCAAAAATATAATTATCCTTACATGGAATGCAACAAACGACGTTTTAGGAAAAGCCCGGTGACTACCCACTAGTCACAGGTCAAGTTTTAGAGCCTACAGGTCGAAACCTTGGACTCTGATACCATAATTGTAACACCCCACTTTGATAAGTGGACCATTACGTGATAATTATGGCGTATCATCAAATCAGGCAAGGTAATATGTCATAAAACATAAATGACCATATAGGAAAAAACCGGAATCAGACTTTGGTCCCCAAACATAAACTCAAAAAGATACATAAAGTAAATGAAGTTCAAAGGGAAAGAAGTATAAGGTAGCTCACATCCTATGCACGTCCTCTCCATGCTCGAGTCTGTCCTTGGGTACCTGCTGTTTGGGTCATGGAAAGAAAATATACGGCTGAGCAATACGCTTAGTGAACGGATATAATGACATAAAATAATGAATGAAACATAATTAAAGATCTGAAATACAACGGAATATGTGTAAGTCTTGGAAAACCTGGAAGTTGTTTGAAAACATTTATACTGAAAAGGGTCTGTTTTGTGTTTTAATGAAAAGTCTTATGTTCATAATTATACTGAAAAACTTTATATTCATGTTTATACTGAAACTATATTTTAAAAGCCAAAGAGCCCATATAGGTCATGATAAATATCAACGTGCATGAATACATAAAGGGGTGACCTCATCATGCAATTAGAGGGGTTGCCTCTAATTAAAATGGTATGGGTGGAGGGATCAGCTCCATGTAACGGATGTAGAGCACACACCACAATTACCTTGTAATCTGCTAGCATGTTCTAGGATTCACCCATTCACTCAACATGATAATAATATAAAGGTCAAATAACTGAAAAGGGACACTGCGAGCAATCACTCTCATCACGGAAGAGTCATAACACCGGTGCCTCAAGTGTTACAGTTACGGTACCTCCATAACTAGGTGGAACGAGCATGCATGTATATAGCTCAAGCAATCTAAAATATCTATCATAATAATTACTGATAAGTTTAATGTAAACTATTGGGGAAAACAGATGGCTACAAACGGGGAATCCTAAGTAGAGGGAGAGAGTGTCCTTACTAAAGGACGGAATATCCGTACCTTATGTCCAGTAATGCAAACAAAGATGAAAGTGGAAGATCTACTCCGACTTCTCAAGCTACATAATAAAAGGGACATGAATGATTTGTCTGTTTAACTAATATTTACTGATTATTAGTTTACTTGACGTGTTCTTAACTTGTTTTACTTGTTCTTGTCTTGTTTTATGTGTTCTTGACTTGTTTTACTGGTTCATGTTTAATCATGTGTTTCTTAGTGTTTCATGTGTTCTTGATTAGTGTATTTCATGTTTTATGTGTTATTGTACTTGTTGTATCATAATGAGTAACTTTCTAAAAATAGCAGGTTTCTATAAATAACATGTTTCCATATTTAGTATGTTTTATAAATAGCATGTTTCCATATTTAATATGTATTCATATTTAGCATGTTTCTATAAATAGTAATAAGCTTATTAAATAAGTAAATGATATAAGCTATAGTTTAATAAGCATATGTTATAAGTCATAATTATTAAATATAATAATATAGTAAGTTTATTAATATTAAATACTTAGTCTTAACACATGATTATTAATTAATAATAATAATACATGATATTATAAGTAATTATTAATTAATAATAGTACCTGATATATTAAACCTTACCTTAACTGATTAATGTATTATTTAATTAAAATATGTTAACAATTTAATTAAACATTGGTTAAAATGAAAAGAATTAATTAAGCTAAGTTTCTTAATTAATTAAATGTGACCTGAATAATTATACTGATAATTATTATAACCTAAAGTTTATAAAATGGCCATGTTTAATTACCATGATAATTATATTAATAATTATATCCTAAGTCTTGTTATTAATTAATTTTAATTAAACCATGTATTAAATAATAAAATTAATTAATAAACATAACATAATGTTTATTTAACAAAAGTTTAGCCAAACACCCCTCGTCGTGTTCGGTTCTACCCGAGCCCCTAACCATGAGCCTACCGAGACCCCGCGTCTCGGTTGCACGAAAACAACCAAACAAACACCACAGCCCTTCGGCTGTGGCATTGCCCCCGTCAAACCAAAGCAGCCACCGACTGCTTGTCTGTGCCACTGCTGCTCAAAACCACCCCCGGCTTAAGCCGGGTTCCCCTGATGCGTACAAACTACCACCGAGAGTCATAAGACTCTCGGTTTGCCACTGTTATCAACCAACAGCACCCGTAGGGGTGTTGGTGCTTGTGGCTGCCAAGGATCACCAGCCACCGACCCACATGAGGTGCGGCTGGCCGAGACCTCAACACCACCGAGAGCATGGAGGCTCTCGGTTTGCGTGCCACAACCAACAACCAAACTAAAACCCGATTTCCCCATGTTTCAAACCTTTAATTAACATGTTTTAATTATTGTTTTCAATGATTCAAGAAAATATAAAATAAATAAAAGATTAAAGATCAAGGAATACCGTATGCGTGACTCTTAAAGGTTAATGATCACGAACACAAACCCGTAATTTAAATAAGATCAAAAGCAAAATCTTTCCCCTTGTGTTCTTGATGTGCGGCAGCCAAGAAAGAGACAAAAAGGATTTAGGGTTTTAATTCTGTAAAAAATGATATTATGAAATCCCCTCTTGTTTTATTAAATGACTAGTATTTGTTAAATGGGTCGGGCCAAAGGCCCTTCCTTCTTTTCTCTTTTAGCCGTCCATACACAACACCCCTTATATATTTTTGTCTGTTTTTCGTGCTTAATAATTCATCACGCGCGTTCGTGTTTTAGTGTCATGTTTTATTCTTGTTACGTTTTTAAGTATTATACGTAAATACTTATCGTGAGTTAATAATTAATAATAACTTACGTAGTAATTAATTAATATACGTAATACTTACGTTAAATGTTCGTGATATGTGTCATATATTAATTAATCGTAAAGTTTTAATTTATCCGTGTTTTTGTGCATTTAATGTTCTTAGGTATTTTATGCGGGTTTTATATCGCTAAATGTTATCTGTGCATGGTGTGGTTATTGGCTATTTGGAAGATGTTGCTTCTATATGCTTTGATTGTTTCTTTGCTTAATATTGGTAATATGCACAAGTTTTAACTCTGCCTAGGTTTAATGTGTACTCAGCCGGACCCAAGCCCCGATATAAAAGAGGAGGGTTGAATGATGCAAAAGGCCTCCCACTAAAAACTTGTGTTCGTTTATATGAATGTTAATCTGATGGAAACCATTTAGTTGCTTTTAATGGTATTCGGTATATATGCATGATTTTGGTAGATGATGACTGTGGTTGAGACTGAGTGATTCTTTAGGCTATGAGCATTCACTTAGATACTAAATCCTCCAGGAAAACATATATTAGGCGATCACAATTGTATATGCGTCTCTGTCTTCAATTTTCCATGCATATAGGCTATATGCAAATTTTGACGCAATACACTACATCTTATAACTCACGTCATCGATCTCATTTTGACCTACACGCATTCCATGAATATATCCACCCAACTTGCTCTAGGCTCGATCTTCCGGGGTATTGTATATAAGTATTCTTATAGTTATCATGATCATCTATCGATAGTTTTAATTAGAGTTGTTTGGCCTGCGTATTAGGTGCGTATATATTATAACGATTTTTAGTGTCACTTCGGCTCTTTAATGCCTAGATTACATCAGGACAGAATAATATTTCAATCGGTATGATTATGGTATCCCCGATAATTGAGCAAGAAGTGCTTCCACCTACTAGCACCCTTTACCAGCCTCATAGAGGTTGATCACCTAATTGACATGCAATATAGAAAGCCAACTCAGTAAGGCGCCTGCAAATGTGCTTATATCAACTAATTTCTATGGACGTTCGGAATTCATATGTAAAATAAAGAAGCAGTGGTAGAATCTATAGGTAAAATATATCCTGGAATCAAACAGGATGTTAAAACTTCACAAATATTATATAGAGTAGCGGTCTGAAAAAAAAAGGCAATGGTTTTCTGATACTTTGAAAGGCTAATGACTTAAAAATGCATCTAACTTAACACTTTTTACCGTTCTATGTAGCCATCTTTTTTTTTTCTATATTATCATTAAACTTTGTGATTTCGTACATTGTGTGTACCGGTGACTTGTTTGACTTGCTCTAGCAGGTTAACTTAACAGCAGTTTAGTTTTTATTACAATGTTAGTCCTTATATTAACGGTTGTTCAAATAAACACTTAAACTTTGATTTTCGAAAAAATAATATTTTTCAAAAAACATATAATTTAAAAAAAAAGTTTACAGTAAATTTTTGTAATAGTTTTTTTACATTTTTTTTACAAAAACGTATAGCTTAAAAAAATGATTGTACTGTTTTTTTGCACAAAAATATTTTGGAAATTTTTTACAAAAATAATACTTTTTTTTACATAAATTTACATTTTCGAACGTTTTTTATCAGTATTCGTTTGATTTTATATTTTCACCTTTTTTTTTACGTTTTCATCAGTTCTTTTTTATTTTCATTAGAACTTATACGTTTTCATCAATAATTTTACGTTTCATTAACAATTTTACGTTTTCATTAATAATATTACGTTTTCATTAGTATTTTTACGTTTTCGTCGGTATTTTTACATTTTCGTCAGTAACTTTATGGTCGCATCAATATTTTTAAGTTAGCATAAGTATTTTTACGTTTTCGTCAGTTTTTTACGTTTTCATCAGAATTTTTACGTTTTCAGCAGCAATTTTATGTTTTCGTCAGTATTTTTACGCTTTCGTCAGTATTTTTACGTTTTTGTCTTCGTCTGTAAATTTACGTTTTCGTCAAATAATTTACGTTTTCGTCAGTAAATTTACGTCTTCGTCAATATTTTAATATTTTCGTCAATATTTACGTTTTCGTCAGTAAATTTATGTTTTCGTCGGTAAATTTACGTTTTCGTCAGTAAATTTACGTTTTTGTCTGTATCTTTACATTTTCGTCTGCAAATTTACGTTTTCATCTGTAAATTTACTTTTTCGTCAATACTTTTACGTTTTCGTTAGTATTTTTACCTTTTCGCCAATAACTTTACGTTTTCGTCTATAAATTTACGTTTGGGTCTGTACATTTACGTTTTCGTCAGTAAATTTATGTTTTCGTCGGTAAAGTTACTTATGAAAACATAAAAATACTTACGTAAACATAATAATACTGACAAAAACATGAATTTACAAACCAAAACTTACAGACGAAAACGTAATTTTTGGCCGAAAACATAAATTTTTTTACGAAACGAAAAACTAATGACGAGAATGTAAAATATCCGACGAGAACGTAAATTTACAGACGAAAACATAAATTTACTGACGAAAAGGTCATTTTAATGACGAAAAGATAAATTTATAGACGAAAACGTAAATTTACTGACGAAAACATAAATTTATTGACGAAAATGTGATGTTATTGATGAAACGTAAATTTACAGACGAAAACGTACATTTACAGACGAAAACATAAATTTACAGATGAAAACGTAAATTTTCTGACGAAAACGTAAAAATACTGACGAAAACGTAAATTTACAAACAAAAACGTAAATTTACTGACGAAAACGTAAATTTATAGGCGAAAACGTAAAATTACTGAGAAAAACGTAAAATATCTGACGAAAACGTAAATATTTGGAGTTACATACTTTTTTTTTAAGTTATACATTTTATTTTTAAAAAAACTTGTTTGATTTTCTGCAAAAAAAATTAAGATTTATAAAGTACGAAGAAGTTATGTTATATAAGACACGTTTTATATAAATTTTATATAAATTTTAAAAATGAACTAAAACATGTTTAAAAAAATAATATTAAAATCTTTTTATTCAAACATGCGTAAATTTTTTTTCTAAAGAAAATTTGTATATGAAGTTATATACTTTTTTTAAGGTTTTACGCTTTATTTTTAAAAAATCAAATTTTAAGTGTGTATGTTAATGGTCGTTAATATAAAGGACTAACGTTGTAATAAAAAGTTTAACGGTCGTTAAGGCAACCTGCTAACCAGTCAATTAGGTCACCAGATACACACAATGTACGAAATCACAAAGTTTAATGATAGTATAGGAAAAAGAAAAGATGGCTACACAAAACGGTAAAAAGTGTCAAGTTATATCCATTTTTTAGTCATTAGCCCTACTTTGAAGCCCATATGTGCCAATCGCTAAACTTTTTAGCTTTGTACATCGCTTACTAATGGCACAAAGACTCCGGGTATGCCAAAAGGTACACATAGCTAGAACACTAGGATGCTCACTTCTTTCTCTCGCATATTATTGAATTTATCCACTTAGATCTGCCTAGGTTGCAGTTAGGCCAACCTGATGCAAATAATGTGAAAAATTGTAAACACCGACCAAATTAAGTTAGAGTCGTTGGTCATGCCGAGTGGCAATGACCATTTTATGTATCCATAGCTCTTGTCTAGTGGCTTACATGCTACAAACACATCGTTGCGCATCCACTGATGATGGAGACAACCTTTTCAAAATAAAAAAATTCAGAATCCCCAACTCCACACATAGAATCACGACATTTTCACCTTCCATTCAAACTTCATATTGTTTATTAAATAGATAGGGATCTTGTAAATCCTGGAAAAAAAACATAGGGACAAAATCAAACACATTCTGATCATAATTTTAAACTGTAAAAGGTGATTAATCTGTTGATCATAATTTCAATAGATATATATGGACATCCAACATTGAAAAATTAAGCAAAGAGGCTCATTAAAAATAAACTTCATATAATTAACCAAAAAATAACAACGTTTGTATACAATCGGCTCTTCGGACTAAGAAAAATAGAAAATATATTGATGTTTATTGGACTCAGTTGAGCCCTCTTGGTTCTATGTAGCTCGGCCGGATCTAGCAGTGCGAGGTTTTGTTGGCCGAGTAGCATCAAAACTTCTTGGAGCAGCCCATCCAACCCTCAAGAAACGGTGATCATAACCACACCCATCGAGTTCGTCAATGGCCATCTCAGCATTTTCCCTCCTCTTAAAGTTAACAAACCCAAAACCTCGACTCAGACCAGTCTCCTTATCCATGACAACATAAACATCAGACACGTTACCATACGGACGGAACAGCTCCCTCAAATCATCCTCACTAGTGTCTTCTGAAAGGTTATTGACCCGGACAGAGTTATTGTTACGGACGGATTTAGTAGTGCTGTCATCTAACCTCGAAGAAGGTTTTGAGGGACGAGTAGCATCCGAATTTCTCGGACCATCCCATACAACCCTCAAGGTAAGGTTTTTATAAACATACTTATTGAGTTTGGCAATTGCCAACTCACCATCTTCCCTCCTATCAAAATCAACAAACCCATAACCTCGACTCTTCCCTGTCATATGGTCCATGACAACATAAGCACGAGACACCCTACCATACGGACAAAACAACTCCTTCAAATTGGCCTCACGAGTGTCATCTGAAAGGTTATGGACCCGGACAGAAGGAGGTTTTGTGTGACGAGTAGCATCCAAATTTCTTGGAGCATCCCATTCAACCGTTAAGGTATGGTTTTTATAAATATACTTATTGGGATTGGCAATTGCCCTCTCAGCATCTTCCCTCCTAGCAAAATCAACAAACCCAAAACCTCGACTCTTACGAGTCATATGATCCATGATAATACGAGCTCGACACACCCCAAACCGACTGAACAGCTTTACCAAATCGGCCGCACACGTGTCTTCTGAAAGGTTATTGACCCGGATCCAACGTCGCATACTTGGAGCTGCTGGTCTCATTGCGTCAACAGTGGGTGGAACAATGTCACCATTACTTGCACTTTGCGTGTCTTTCTTCTTTTCAACCTCTTGAACAATGTCACCATTACTTACACCATTTTGCGTGTCTTTTATCTTTTCAACCACTTGAACAGTATCACCATTACTTGCCGTGGTTCCGGCATCTTTTTTCTGTTCAGCCTCATGAAGAGTATTACCATTACTTGGCGTGCTTCCGGCATCTTTTTTCTGTTCAGCCTCTTGAATAGTATGACCATTACATTCAGCTTTTCCGGCATCTTTTTTCTTTTCAACCTCTTGTAGAGTGTTACGATTACTCGCAGCTTTTCCCTTACGATTACTTGCAGTTTTTCGCTTATCTTTTTTCTCCACCACTTGAAGAGTATCTGCAAATTAAACATACAAAAACATGTTATTGACAACACTCAAAACACATACTTAAACAATTGGTGAATGTGTAAAACCCTAAACCCTAGCCCTACTAGATTATAAACACATATAAAAACATATATAAGAAGAAGAAATTATAATATCATACCAATATACAAAAGTCTTTGAGTAGCTTCATTAGTATCCATATTGCATTCTTTGAGCATGGTGTACACCTCATATGCTTTATAATTGCTACAAACGGCCTCTGGAACACCATGGATCAACTTCAACATCCGAAGTGTTTCGTTTTGATCCATGTTACACTCTTTAAGCATGGTGCACACGTCACTTACTTCAAAACCACTAGCAACACTAACATCATGGATCATCGTCAACCTCCGACATGTTTCAGTTTGATCCATGTTAAGCTCGGTAAGTGTTGCTTTGATGTAGTTGTCAAGGTCGTTGTTTTTACACCATAGATATCCTACGATATGTTTTATTTTGTTAATGAGTCTACCACTTATTGTGTTTGTGGTTGTCGTCATGTTTGCGAATGAGATATATGTGAGGTTATAAACCTAGCTTGTGATCTGGGTATTACTTGATCGATCTACAGTCGAATAAAGCCAACCTCGAGAATGACCGATCGATCACAAGAGAGGAGAAGGAGGGGAAGTCTAGATTGTGATCTGGGTATTACTTGATCGATCTACAGTCGAATAAAGCCGAGAATGACCGATCGATCACAAGAGAGGGGAAGGAGAGGAAGTCTAGCTTGTGATCTGGGTATTATGAGCGTACGTGTGTATTTATAGGCCAAAAATTAACATAGGGACCGACATTCCTATTAGGTTTAATTCAAAACTTATTAATGGTATCATTCTATAATTTGGCGACATCCTATATATAAATGGCGTAGGGAGCAAGACATTGCCATGTTATAGTAAACGTTTATATAGTTACTATTGATACAAAAAAAATCAATCGTTAACAAAAAAAATACTATTTACTTCGAGGACCATCGATGGCACGAAGCTTTTTAATTAGATTTTCAAAAACTTTTTATTTTTTATAAAGAAAACTTTATGAAAAATAGCCACGTCTGAATTATATAAGGTTTGTTGTTGCGGCGTCCGACTCGACTCGGTCGTCGACTGCGAATCGATCCAAGGTCCACCAATTAAAAAAACTTTCTCACACTTTTTATACCGCTGCATTTAAAAAAAAACTTTTTAAATTTTGAATTTAACAATTTTATTTTTATGAAATCCCCATTTATACAACAATTTTTCACACACCTAAAAATAACACTTCTCCAAGTTACAATGTCTTTTGAATTTTTTTTGCCGACTCTTTCGACGACAAGGATGAAGTTATTTGAATTTTTATGTAATATTTTTTATTTAATGTATTGTTTTTATTTATTAAATTTAAAAACATGTTTTTTAACTTGGTCGCCTTATTGTGGAAACCAATCGCCTGTAGGTCGTCGGAGAAAGCTGATGTGGCAGGAAAAATGTAAGCCAATGTTGTGGGTAGCCTTAGGAAACTTTTAGCTTTTATTTGGAGGAAAAGGGCTCGAAATTAAACGCTTTAATTTATCATATACCGTCCTATATTTTATGGAGCTGATTTGTTGTTTAATTAACTAGTTATAGGTCTCATGCACGCACGGCTTACATATAAATCAAATTTATTTTAACATTTTATTTTAATATACGGATGTATAAAATACTTTCAGTTACTTAAAGTTTTGAAATTATGATATTAATACAACTAATAATTATGCACGTTGTTATACATAAAAAATTAATATTAGTATTTAAATATATTTTATAAATTTTGTATGTTTAAAACTTAAAGTGTAAGGAGTATTTGTTTATTTCTATAGTTATCATAAAAATATGAAAAATAACAGTTTCACTTAAGTTTATCTAACTAATTTATTTAAAATTAAACTATTAAATTTCATTATTTACCTTCTATTTCTTTGAGTTTTGTTTTTCATAAATTTGACACACATACGTTTATATCTTTTTTTTCTCTATCAAATTTTTTCAATAGTCTTTCACATCCTTTTTAAAATTTTAGCCAAATTTAGAAATAATTTGTTCTTTGTTATTTTTAATAATTTAAAAACATATTTAATGTTTAAAAATATTACTTAATATTATAATAACTAATTTTCTAAACGAATAAATTAAATTTCTTACTAAACATTTTACTTTAATAAATAAATAAATAAAAGATTATAATTAATTATTTAGATGTATATCCAATAACCAAAAGCATCAACATTCATTTCTATGTTTTAATTTGTATAAGATATATAACATGTATTTCTATGTTTTAATTTTTAAGTTATAAATATCGTAAATTAATCAAATTTAATTTATTTTAGTTTAATAAAGAGATTTATAAAAAAAATTCGTGTTTAAATTTATTAGGTTCTAAAGAGTAAGAGATATTTGTTAATTTTTTAAACTTATTTAAAAAATATTAAAATTAATAATTTTCACTAAACTCCATCTAATTTATTCAAAATTTAACCACTAAAATTTTATTTGTAACATTCTTTTTTTAAGTTTTTCTTTCACAAATTTGATACCTATAATTTAACGTCTTTTTTTCTTCATCAAATTTCACCATCAATTTTTTTCAACTCTTATTCTCTTAAAAAACATAAAAATAAAAAAGAATAAATCAAGAATATATTTTCTATTAAGGAAACATTCTTTTTAAAAGTTATAATACTTTGAGTTTTGGTTTATAATTATAAACCATTATATCTTTCTAAACCAAAGCACGCTGAATCCGTTACATTAAATACAGTAAAAACAATTACAGACACCTTAACCAAAAACTCAAGACCACTTGTTTACACATGTGGTAAAATGGGTAAATCCGTAACGGGTCTAACAGGCTTATCAATTTTTTGAACTTTATGAGTAAGTAACAACCCAAAAAAGATTTCCGAGATCTAATCCATATGATTTTGTAGTAAAAGATCTGATCATACCATGTGAGAACTCGTATTGTTCCTGGTAATTAAGTTATTCTTTTATTTGTACTTCTCGATTTTTACAATATTTTACTTGTTCCTCTTTACTTTTCATACGTAAATCCTGAGATCTAGAGAATTTTAATTAAATTATATTTTAATTATTTTCTGATCATTGATAATATTTTATTCGGAATTATAAAAAATCTATTATTACTTTTCCATATTTAGTTTTTTTTCCATATGTATTCACTGTAATAACCCGAAATTTAATATCAACATTTAGACCGAGCTCTAATCTATTCCTAATGTTCGGACCAATAATTATTAATCGACTTTTAATCTTTCGTGTTCGTTCTATGAATAATAATGGATTTTTGGCTAACCGACAAGGTTAAGGTTTTAACATATCGAATACGTGTCATTTATTATTTATCGACAAATTCTATGTCCGTCATCAACCGTAAATATCGTCGTTATGACATAGAAATATTTTCTATTGTCGTCGTTTTTAATTTCTCATTTTACGAGCATTCTTGTAATTGACGTTAAGCCTTTAGGCGTTATTCGTTTATACGACGTGTTAAAGTTTATTAAATCATAAGCCCTGATTTATATATCAAATATCAACGTTCTCCGAATGTTGACGTTTTTATTTTATATTGAGCGTTTATTTTTCATGATTTAACGCGTATCTTTTAAATCATGTAACTTTTAAAATATCGGGCTTCAATAATACCTGTTTTTTCTAATCATGGAACAAAGTTATATAAACTTTCGCCCACTATTATAAAAAATTGCCACAATACCATCTTTGGATAGATGTCCCGTTTATAATTTGCATGTTAGTTTTAGATAAAACCATGACTGTTTACCAATCCCTTCATTTTAACTTAATAAAAATGACACATCTTTCTTTGTTCTCTTGTTCTTTCACTCCAAAGAAGTCCAACAATATCACCAATTCTTTACAAAGATTCCTAGCTAGATATTATTATACAATGGAAACATTGTGGTGCTAATATTATTCATGGTATTGTTTATTCATCAAACAAATTATATTATGAGATTTTGGTATGATCATTTGAAGCTTGATTATAGATGTATTCGGAGTAAATAGGGTAGACATAAATATTATGTTAAAGGATGGATATTGGTTAAAAATAACATGCATAGGAGTCATAGGTGTTATGTCATAAGCAAGGCTTTGGAGGTGGATTGAGATAACTAGTGGTCATTCGATCTTCAAACTTGTAAGGATCATTTAATTTCTTTTTTTGTAATATTTGATTTATATATTATTTTTATGACTTATTAAAATAATATAGGTCAAATGTGCACATTGTCAATTGGTTTCAAGTTAAAATCTTTTACGGAATGTAAATGATGGCCAAAATGGTTTTACGCAATTTTTTTCCGGAAAAAGTCAAATCTGAGTAGTCTGCACTAAAACTGCAATTCTCGTTGATTGGTAATATCTTTGATAGTGTTTCTTAATGATTTGAAAAGGTAATAAATGTAGCTTTTCAGGGCTGTAAAGTTTGAGTTTATAGCTATTATAGAACTCTAGATATGATACAATCTATACATCATGTTTCTGAAAATTTAGTGCAGCCATTTTGTCAACGTTAATTTTTGACTCAAAATGTACAAGTGTTTGCTACTTAAGGGTTTGATGAGTATTGCTATGTTTTTAAGCATGTTCATACTGTGGGCAAGTAGTGTTGTGAGTCAATATTGATTCGAGTCGATAGGTTGCAATGCCTTGCGGGTCATAAGATGGGTTATGTATTATAGTAATCAAAGTATTTTATAAACGTTATTTTCGTATCTTCTAAGTTTTCGCGCCCCGTTATTGTAGGTCTTGGATGATTTAAAGTTTCTTGATTTCTTGTTATTACTACTCAGCCCTCAAGTTCCATGTTGATTCATTTCATAGCTAAGATGAGTTCATAGCCCCTTTTTACTACTTGCACATTGTTTCTAAACGCGGGGTGAGATTTTACATGGTGGAACACATTCATTTAAAACTGTATGCTATCCTGAACTTGTTTTCTATCCAGAACTTGTATACTTTCCAGAACTTGATGATTTCCAACAGTTTTTCGTTGATATTCCCTATGTTTCTTCTCCTGATCATGAACCGTTAATTTACTTGTGTTGCTAAGCGTGAATGTTGTGGGTGGATCCATCAGGACTGACAATCCCCGTCCCATGTTGCGGGTGTTTAACCATTGACGTATTTAACATTTGATTTGTTACTTGAGTATTTAGGCTGAATACTCCCTAGAGGAACTTACATTGGTGTTAAGCTTCGGTTCATGAACTAAATAGCAATAATAATAGTACCAGACTATGGTTATCGTACGTAACCATCTTCCCTATTTCATGTTTTACAAATGAATGTTTGTGTTCCACATCTTTATCGTACGTAACACAATTATAACTAATCGAATTGGGGTTACATACTTTTACGCTAAAGCAAATCCACAAGACGAAGAACGAATCACCAATTAGGGTTTATAACAAACACCACCAAGATATAGTCTAAAGTAAGACTATATGTAATACCTCACTTGGATAAGTGGACCGTTACGTGTACTTATGGCGTGTCATCAAAGCATGCAAGGCAAATGTCTTAAAACATTAACTGACCAAAAAGGAAATACCGGAATCAAACAGCGGTAGTCCAAACATAAGCTCAAACATGAATAATTAAGTATTGAGAGGAAGGACTAAAAAATGTCCAAACAAGCAAAGTAATGTATGAAGTGCATAAAGTAAAGAAGTCTGGATAGCTTCCATCCAAATGCACATACTCTCATAATTCTAAGAGCGTCCATGTGTACCTACCGTTTGAAACATGGGAGGAAAACTACGGCTGAGCATAACGCCCAGTGAACGGATATAAAGCATGATAAAAAGTACAAGAATGAAACAGATAACCAATAATGAAACTATAAGACTGATATGTAAAGTGCAGTGAAAAACTGTGTATGTTCTGAAAAGTCTGGTTTATAATTAGTAACGCCGAACTATTATCTGTTAAATCTTAAAACATGCATTTACTGTATTTTAAGTGCCAAGAGCTTAAATAGGTCATGTACTGTAACAACGTATGCATGAATACATAGAGGGGGTGACCTCGTCATGCTGAAGAGGGGTAACCTCTAACTGATAAGCTGGGTGGAGGGATCAACTCTAATGTGAAGGATGTAGAGCACACACCACATTTACTTGATAAGCTGTAAACTGATAACCAAGGATGCACCCATACGCCCCACTAATAATACTGATAAATGGACAAGCTGAAATAAAAGGGACGTTGCGAGAAATCACTCCCCCGTAGAGGAGTCATGACACCGGTGCCTCAAGTGTCATGGTTACGGTACCTCTGTAACTAGTAAATAACTGGTCATGCATGTATATAAAGCTCAGGCAATTAGTATAGTTATCATGGCAATCATGTAAAGTTTTAAAACATATAACTGGGAAAACAGTAGGCTGCAAACGGGGAATCCTAATCATGCATAGGAAAGGAAGTCCATACTGAAGGACTGTGTAGGATCGTGTTTTTCTAAGGATTAGGCATTGTTGGAATATCTATTAAGATGGATGAGAAATGGAGGAACTTAGAGAGAGAAAGAAGAGAGAGAAAGGAGAGAGTTGAAAAAAAGATAGAATATTATCAAATGTAAGTGTTCAACCCCTCCTAACATGCTAGGAGGGGGTTTATATAGCCCACCCTACATGTGGGCTATATGGGCTATATTGGATCACGAGCCCAATATCATTGGAGTGACCGATCCTTTCTAAATACGTAAAAACGTATTTCCAACAATCTCCCCCAAAGGGAGGTCACTCCAAGTTACAATGTCCTAAATAGTCTATAACTCGTGATCTATGCTGATAATGATGTGACCGAGACTTTCCTTGGAAAAGCGTATTTCCAACAATCTCCCCCAAAGGGAGGTCACACCATTTTACAAAATCTTAAACCTAGCATACTATGCTTGAGTCTTCGATCTTGTTCTTGTGAATATGCTTGATGTGATCTTTGACTTTAGCCTTGAGCATGTTTCCTTGCCTTGACCTTGTGCATTCATCACTTGTGATATTCGCCTCTTCGTGACTTCATGTTCCACATACTTATACCTTCGTAATTCTTGAAAGCTTCAGAGTTCGATACAGTGGAAGACTTAACTTTTAGGCTTTCTTGAATTAGATGAGGTATTAAGTGCATAAAGTATAAGCATGCGGGGACGACTTCTTCTTGGATCCCGCAACGCCACCGTCTTCAAATGTCGCAACATAAGTAGACACGAATGAAATGGCTTTGAACACTTCATTCTAATTCGGTAGCATTTTACCTCCGGTCGGTGAAGACCATTGGACGATATAAAATATCGTACTTGTGACAGGTAGATTTAATTAAAAATCTCCTTGACAAGATTTCGCGGGTAAACCCGTTCTCTTTACTCGACCGTCCAAAGCTGACTACGAACGTAAAGCGTGAATCATTTGGATAAAATTATCCGCATGATTGAAGCCGTCAATTCTGATTCCTGGAACAAGTTTGATTCATTAAAGAATCGCACCATCGTTGCTTTCCAGTTGTCACGAGCTTGATTCGTATAGAATCTTGCAAGTTGCCTACCAAGTGCTGTTTGAGGTTAACACTAGAAGGATTTCCACTCATCACCGTGAACAATAAGGTATCACTCTGAGTGTTCTGGCAAGATCACTAAGATATTGCGTAGAGGCCTGGAACGTGTTTAAATTCAGTTAAGAATTAAACCACTGTTGCTTTCCAGTTATCATAAGTTTGATTCATAAAGAATCTCACAAGTCACCTACCATGATCTTTTTTATATTCGCTCAAGAAGGATTTCCATCTTCATTGTAAATACTTTCGTATTACTCGGATGTTCAGGCAAGATCATGAAGATTTTGCGTAGGACTCTTAAGATCTTTCTTACTTTTCACAGTGTATGAAAAAGCAAGGAATTATGAAAGTGTGTCCTAATGAGATATTTGATGATCTCAAATGGCTCTAGACTCGATCGTGCATTTTGGATTTTAGTGATCGGAGGCTGGAGAAGAGTGACACCATTTCAATACCAATTTATTCGGAGTGAATAAATCAATAGATAATGCGTTGTCTACGTGTGATTAAAACAAATATCTTTTAAGAGATATCTGAGTTAGCTGGGATGGGTTGTGCCTTGCATCACTGGGTCCATGATGTCTGTCTTCAATATCAAGAATCATTAAACAACGATCTTAATAGCATATGTATTGACCCGGTTTCTGCCTAAGTTGAAAGGAGGGCTTCTTTCTTTACACCCTTTATCTTTACAATTCTTTTTCATTCTTCAACCCCTTCAATGCTTACCAATACTTCATTACTAGCACCTTGTTGTGATTGTTCCAGTGCTAACTTAAGTACTTGGTCGGCATTCAGCTACGTTCACAATCTTTCTCCATCTTTCCTAAGGACTACTATTTCTAGCTATGGAAGGTCCTTGGGAAGATTCCTCCGGTTCTAGAGGAATCATTGGACTTTAACCTATCCTACCATCCTTATGTCACCACAATCTTCACCGTCGTGAATATAGATGTTTTGGGTAAGTGTATGTCACCGTGAAATCCATTTTGAAGTGCAAATCCATTTTGCTCCCCCTTACCATATGCCACGATAGCCGAAAACATTTCGCACATTGATGTAGTGTTTTTGCTACCCTTTAGGAAAAGAGCAACAAAATAGGACAAGCAGGCACGACGATTTAGGAAAACCGTGTGTAAATGACCCTAAAATGAAAGTGAGTTCGTTCTCGAGGAGGCTAGTGCATTGTGTAATGAATTGATTTTGATTTGTGATTATATATAGAAAAAGAAAATAGAATTGGGGTGAGAAGAGAAAGACGGTTACGAAGACGGATCGAGCTAAGACGAAAAAGTCGTTCACGTAAAACCGTAAAAAGCTACAAATTAAAAAATTTAAACCTAAAATTAATTATAAGTTAAAACTAAGTCTAAAATAATATAAACAAGAATAAAAATCCAATAAAAATATTTTAAAACCTTTTATTAATTAAATATTCAATTTTAAATGCTAATTAAAGCCCTAAAATTAAATATAATTAATCAAAATGTCCAAAATTTTATTTTATTGAATAAATAACTTACTTATATTATCTAAAGACTAAAAAGTATTTTTCCTAAATTTTAAAAACTATTTTTCTATTTTTAAAATACTTAAAACTATTTTTAAACTAAAATAATTATAAAAAATAATAAAATAATGCCAAAAATAATTTGACACTTTTAAAAATCCTAAATTATTCTAATGAACAGTAGAAAAATGAAAAAGTTTGAAAAATATAAAAATTTTCACTAGAAGATAAAACAGTTAACAATTAAAACCCTAATTAAGCTAATTTAATTCTAAAAAAAATTAAAAAGTGAACAGTAAAAACTTTTTGAACTAAAAATCTTAAAATGTTTTTCTAAATCTATGAAAAATGTTTAAACTGAAAAATAATGATTTTTGGCACTAAATGCCAAAAACAGGAATATTAAAAGTATTTAAAATAGCTAATTAACCTAAAAATAGTAAATGAACAGTAATAAAATTTTTAATTAAACAGAAAAATCATAAATTAAATTAGAAAAATAATGGAACTAGTTTCAAGTCCTAAATCCAATTTTAGTCCACAAAAGACAAAAAAATGGTGAATCTGATAGTGACACTTGACCTAGTTTTGTCTTCTTGCTTAGCAGTACTAAAAATAACACTAGTAGGGGTAACTTTTTTCCCACTGCTAGTGTAAAAATCAGGTCTGGTGACCTTTGAGCTTAGGAAAGCTTGTTGGATTGGTTCCTTTTGGAACAAAAGGCACCCCTATACTCAGTTGAGTATAGGGAGTCAATAACAACACAAAAACAACTCAATCACTTCACAAAATCTCACACAAAATTGCCAAGAAGGTTACTGATGAAGCCTATGGTTTCTGATGAATAGTAACTTTGGTTACTTGCACAAAAATGAATTTCAAGCCTTCAATTCTTGCACACAATCCAATGAAATGGCACAAAACTGATTACCAACCCTGCTTAACCCTAGTATCTAACAGTTCACCAGATTTAGTGGTCAAATTCTCACAAAAATTAGGCAGAAAAAGGGATTGACTGTTTTTAGCTACTTTTCCAAATTTTTATCATGCAATTTGTTTTAAACACTACCCAAACTAAGAACCAAACACTTATATCACCTAACAATGCCCAAATGAATGTGTCAGACAGATTTTGAAGCAAGATTTTTGTCTATTACCCCAGCTTAATCCCTGATCCAAACACACCTTTAGTTTCTGAAAATGAAATTTTACATAGCAACCCTATTCAAAACCTAACCAAATTGAATCAAACTCAATCTAACATGCATAAAACCCTACCATAACCATGAATAAACAGAAGAAACAACATTTAAACACCTTTCATGAATTTTCACCAAATCACATAAGTTACAAACTAGAAAACTGAAAATAAGGACACAAGGGATTTACCTTGTGGGACCCACATCCAGGTCCCACAATGGCTGCAATGCCATCTCCAAACAGGCTCGGGCCTGTGCTGATCCTTGGAAAATCAGCCAAAATCTCCAAATCCTTTCCTGCTAAGAACAATGCACACAAATACAAATAATCTGATTTTAAGCCTTTTTCTCAATCTTTTCAGAAAACTTTCTCAAATATTCTTCTTTCAAAACACTTAAACAACCTAACTTCACACTTGGAAAACACGTTTTTTTGAACAAGATTCAATCAAATCTTGAACTTTTTCAGAAACTTGAAGTTACCTTTTGAAAACTTCAAAACACTTCAACAAATAATTTTTGGAACTCAGATTTTCTTATCTTAAACACCAACTTTTAAATAGAGGAAAAGGAATTATATTTTTAACAAAAACACCAACTTTCATTCACTTAAAAAGGAATTACAATAAACTTAAGAAAATCTGGAACAACTGAATAGGGACACATGCGTCTCCTATTTATACAAATGATAGAACAATCTAGATACTAAAACCCTAAATACATGAAAATCCAGAAATGCCCTTGGTTTGAATTTGGAATCTTGGTCAAAATGTGCTCCATGTGATGATTGTGATGTGCAAGCTGTAAAGGATCATCTTGGGACGTTCATTTGGTGTGGAGGACAAGTAAACTCATCATGGACGTTTAATTTGTCTATTGTTGGGGTTTTGTGTGAAAGAGACGGGGCAGGGGAGGTCCCACAAGACACATGGGTGTGTCTTGTTCACGTTTCTTGTGTGGGTTTTGGTGACAAAGGAGTAAATTAGTGATCTGGTAAATGGCAACAAAAACCCCTTTATTTTTAAGGCAATTGATTCTGGGTGGGTTTAGGGTTTATGGGGTGTTTAGGGAGTGATTAATCCGTTTTGGGGAAAAAAGGATTTAAAAAAAATGTTTTGGTGGGAATTTGGTTGACTGGTTGACCAAGTTTATTAAATAAACTGGTTAGTGGGGTGTGGGCCGGGTAGGAGTTGGATTTGGGGTTTGACTGGGCTTAAGTTGGGTGTTGACCGGGTTTAAGTTGGGTAAATAACGGGTTTGGGTTTGGTTAATGGCAAAAACAGTCCCCAAACTTCCTTGTTATCTTCACTTGGTATTAAATAGCCAACAACTTGAATTCCTTTGTTAACAACTTTAGGCAGCTTGTCAAATTTGGCACAATATTTTCTCAAACTTAAAACAAGGACTTTAAATGCATAACTTGCATTCTTCAAGGGCCATTCTTGTAATCTCTTCAATCATGGAGGACCTTTCTTGCCAAATGATGATTTCTTCAAGGTCTTTCTTTGCCAAATCTTTAAAAATGAGGGACCAATGTTGACAATTCTTCAAACTTCAAGGTATTTTTGGAAATTCTTGATTCGGGTCCGGTTCATTGTGCGGCTTCGTTTCCCGTGTTCGTTTTTTATTGATTCTTGTGATCTTTTTGTCATTTCCTCAATATCCGTACCTAAAATACACAAGCAACAAACACGAGCATATATTTGGCAGTTTTAATGATATTTTATGCATTTTAAGCCCGATTTGGACGATGAGACTATGTATAAAAGCAGTCTCATCACTCCCCCATACTAAACCATTGACGTGCCCTCACGCAATGCTAGAATAAAGTATCATAGCACCTCCAAAATTCATTTTATTCACTTTATTGAATGATAAACTAGCTACACTACTACTATTGCTACTACTTGCGTTTTAGACATAATGTATGATTTTCATCGCAAAATGGGACGTTTAGGTTCATAGAATAAGAACACGTGAATGCTTCGTTAGAAATAATTTCATCGTCCTCGATTTTCACCCCAATTCCATGCCAAGCGTGTAACGAGATCATTGTCATTATAAGTTAGTAATGCTAACACTACTCATATGCCCTAATCACGTACTTATCCTCCCATTATTCCTAAGTTGTATCTCTTATATTTTATTATGTCTTGAATGTTTCACGAGGATACATTGTTTGACTTATGCGATAATAGAGATTTAGGTCTAAAAATAGAGTCCTAACTGTGTAACTAAGACCATCAAATCAATAACCCCTCCTAATAGACAACGATGTCAAAAAATTAAGTTGACAAGAAGAATCGATAAACACGGTTTTATAACGGTTTTGAACATGAGACTTATTACCAAGACTTTTATACGCCCCCTAACGGAAGGGCCTTATTATCTTTGGTTTACCTCCATCTTTTATTCAACTTCGCCATGAAGCTTTTATTATGACTTCGGTCTTGCCTTGCCTTTTATTATCCGCCTCATCGGTGGTTTTATTAGCCAAAGACGTATATCCTCACGCTAAGCGAATTTTGGATCTTTAAAGCTTCGAAGATTAAGGCTTGATTCACTTCCAATTTTGCATAGATTTTTCGCCTTGTGGGGCTTCAAATTGTTTGCTAGATTTAGGTGAGCACTTGAAATCTTATTATTGGGTGAAGCTTTCGATTATTCGGGTGCCAATACTTCAAAACCGTGACGCTGGCGATACCTTAATGTCTTCCCAATTTAATTACACGGAAGCTACTAGAAAAGACTAGAAACCCAACGATCCTAACTAAACCGCTAAGTCAATATTTATTAATCAAAAAATATTTACAAGCGAAGGGAGAATAAGCAAACAACGAGAACACATGAGTTTTTGAAAGAATACGAGTACTCTACGTTTAGCATAGTAACTTATAATTAACTATATCATTTCTCGTCCTCATTTAAGAGACTTAGCCTAATGTGTAGTTAAGGAATCAAAGCTAAGTGCTCAACACGCACGGTCGAGTCAAAAATTACTCTTATTCTCGCCATCGAAAAATCTACATTCGTGTCTTCAAACACTTATAAAACATGAGAAAATTTTAAAATTTTGGCCATTTTTAGCCTTATTTTGCAACAAAAACGATAAACAAAAAGATAAACTTTGGAAAGCGTGAAGGTTTGGTAAGGCAAGTATCTATTCACCCCCCCCCCCCCATACTAAAGTTAAACATTGTCCTCAATGTTTCGAGTCTAGGGGTGCAAACACCCCCATACTAGAGACGTAGTCGAATGCCTAATCTAGCATGGAAAGGGTGTAACCAATAAATTAATAGCCGTTTATGAAGTGTGCTAAAAACCTAAGGTTAGAACATCAAAGGATATATCATGGATATTGGGAAAGTCTTCAAAGCAAACGATCGAGTGCTCCCATAAAACGAACACGAGAGGCTCCAATCGTGAAGATCATGATCTAAAAACCACAATTCACAAACAACCACGGAACAAAGGTTGGAAGGGCACAAATCCCCTCACATTAGCTAATTAGAAAGCAATAATATGTACATGGATAAGCATGGGTCTCCCCCACGAGGCACCTCGTTTTTGATTACCGAGTCATGAGCTCGACTCGATCCCCTCAATACTAATTATCATTGGGGAAGGTGACTTGGTCGAGGTAGTTCAAGGATGGAACTTCCCCGTCAAAGTAATGCTTCAACCTATGTCCATTCACCTTGAAGTTAGGACCATCATCTTGAGCTAGCTCGATGGTCCCATACGGAAACACTTGAGTCACGGTGAATGGACCGGACCAACGGGATTTAAACTTACCGGAAAAGATTTTTAATCTTGAATTAAAAAGCAAAACTTGATCCCCCAATGTTAAAAACCCGGTTTTTAATTTTAGAATCATGCAACTTTTTAGTTTTTTCTTTATAAATCAATGAATTTTCATAAGCAATGTCTCTCAATTCATCTAATTCATTCAATTTCATTTTCCGGTGTTTTCCTGCGGTCTCCATATCATCATTACAATGCTTTAGGGCCCAATAAGCCTTGTGTTCTAATTCGATAGGAAAATGACAATTCTTTCCATACACAAGCTTATAGGGAGTGCACCCAATGGATGTCTTATGAGCGGTCCTAAAGGCCCATAAAGCATCGTCCAACTTATCCGACCATGATTGTCGGTTTTCCCCAACGGATCTCTCCAAGATCCTCTTCAACGCTCGGTTTGAAACCTCGACTTGCCCACTCGTTTGTGGGTGATAAGCCGTAGAAAGCCGATGTGTAACCCCATATTTCCTTAGGACCCTTTCGAATTGGTCGTTACAAAAATGGGTTCCACGATCGCTTATGATCGCACGAGGGGTTCCAAACCGAGAAAACAAGCTTTTCAAGAACTTAACTACCACACGAGCATCATTGGTGGGCAAGGCTTTGGCCTCCACCCACTTAGATAGGTAGTCAACCGCAACGAGAATGTACTTATTACCACGAGATGATGGGAACGGCCCCATAAAGTCTATACCCCAAACGTCAAAGATCTCACACACTTGGATGATATTTTGTGGCATTTCATCTTTTTGTGAGGCTTTTCCTTGTCGTTGGCATGAATCACATGACTTCACAAGATCTTGTGCATCTCGGTAAATAGTAGGCCAAAAGAAGCCGGCATCAAACACCTTCTTAGCCGTGAGATTAGCACCGTGGTGACCACCCGTGGGTCCCTCATGACAAGCTCTAAGGATGTTAGAAGCTTCGGTGCCAAATACACAACGTCGGATGATTTGATCCGCACAAGTTCGAAAAAAGTAAGGGTCGTTCCAAAAGTAGAACTTGACGTCACGAAAGAATTTTCGTTTTTCTTGAGTTGTCATACCCTTAATGATGAAGTTACCCGCATGGTAATTTGCAAAATCCGCAAACCATGGGGTGGAAGGATCAAGTTTAGAATTCACTACACCAAGTGTCTCGAGCGGAAATGTTTCGGTGATTTCCTTGGGCTCGTAAACACTTTGGTGAGGATCTTCTAAACGAGAAAGATGATCGGCCGCTAGATTCTCGGCTCCTTTTTTGTCAACGATGGTGTGATCAAATTCTTGAAGGAGGAGAATCCAACGAAGTAATCTAGGCTTAGCATCTTGCTTTGCCATGAGATACTTGATAGCCGAAGGATCCGTATACACTATGCATTTAGCTAAGACGAGGTAAGGTCGGAACTTCTCAAATGCATACACCACGGCAAGGAACTCCTTCTCTGTTGTACTGTATTTTAGTTGAGCCTCGGTCATCGTCTTGCTAGCATAGTGAATAGGCAAGAAGTGATTATCATGACGTTGCCCCAAAACGGCCCCAATAGCGTAATCACTAGCATCACACATGAGCTCAAAGGGGAGGTTCCAATTGGGAGCAACAAGAATGGGAGCTTCGGTAAGTTTCCTCTTAAGGATTTCAAAGGCTCGTACACAATCTTCGTCAAAGACAAAACGTGCCTCTTTTTCAAGAAGATGTGTAATGGGTCGAGAAATCTTCAAAAAATCCTTGATGAATCGACGATAAAAGCCCGTGTGGCCTAGGAAACTTCTAACTCCCTTAACGGTTTTGGGATGAGGTAATTTGGCGATGACGTCTACCTTAGCTTGATCTACCTCAATCCCCGCTTTCGAGACCTTGTGCCCTAAGACGATTCCACTCTTAACCATAAAATGACATTTTTCCCAATTGAGCACAAGGTTGGTTTCCTCATAACGTTTTAACATTCTCTCAAGGTTCGACAAACACGAAGTGAACGAATTACCAAACACGGAAAAGTCATCCATGAAGACTTCCATCGTCTTCTCGATCATGTCATGAAAAATAGCCATCATGCACCTTTGAAAGGTTCCCGGTGCATTGCAAAGTCCGAATGGCATTCTACGATAGGCAAACGTTCCATATGGACACGTAAATGTAGTTTTTTCTTGATCACGAGGATCGATGGGAATTTGGAAGTAACCGGAAAAACCATCTAAAAAGCAATAGAAATCGTTTCCCGCAAGACGCTCCAACATTTGGTCCATGAAGGGCAAGGGAAAATGGTCTTTTCGAGTGGCTTCATTCAACTTTCGATAGTCAATGCACACTCTCCATCCGGTCACGAGTCTAGTGGGAATCAACTCGTTGGCATCGTTTGGCACAACGGTCATCCCTCCCTTTTTAGGGACACAATGAATAGGACTCACCCAAGGGCTATCGGAAATAGGGTAAATCATTCCCGCGTCAAGGAGTTTAAGGACCTCCTTTTTGATGACGTCGTGAATTTTAGGGTTCACCCTCCTTTGACATTGGATTGCGGGCTTGTAATCCTCCTCCATTAAGATTTTGTGGGTACAAAACTTGGGATCGATTCCCTTAATGCCGGATAACTTCCACGCAATTGCCCCTTTGTGGTCCTTTAGAACATTGACAAGTGCGGTTTTTTCATCATTCGAAAGTTCCTTCGCAATAATAACCGGCAACTTGTCACCCTCCTCCAAATAGACATATTCGAGATGAGGAGGTAAATCTTTCAACTCGAGGATAGGTGGTTCCTCAAGTGAAGATTTGGGCTCGATACTCATAACCTCCTCGGGTGGAGGAAATGGGAAATCGTTAAGAAAATCCTTGATAATCGAGAAGTCCTCATCGTTGTCGAGGTCTTCGTTACGTGGAACATTGAATTCTTCCAACGTTAAACCACCGCCTTCAAATGGAGTGAAGGTTGGTGTCGAATTATCAAGAATTGGATCTAACATAGTGGGATTGCCACTAGTTTCTTCATTACCAAATCCTAGAACTTCTTGTGAAAATTCCTCGCAAACCACGTCGATCATATCAATGAGGTTTATGGTAGCAACGGAATAAACATGAGAAAGTTGAGAATTTTGAGTTGCGTTTATAACAAGTTCCTCGTCGTTAAAACGTAAGGTGATCTTTCTAGCATGAACATCGATCAAAGCCATAGACGTATCTAAAAACGAACGACCTAAAATGAGAGGAACTTGAGGATCCGTGGGGATATCGACAATGATAAAGTCTACGGGATAGTAGAACTTCCCCACTTTCACAAAAACGTCTTCCGCCAATCCACATGCGCGAATCGTGGAATGGTCGGCCAACTCGATAGATATTAGTGAAGGAGTAAGATTAGAAAGATTGAGCGACTCAAAGATTGCAAGTGGCCTCAAGTTAATGCTAGCACCAAGATCGGCCAAGGCATAGCATTCTTCCATATCTTGGATTGCACAAGGGATCAAAAATTTACCAGGATCACCGACTTTTTGAGGTATGCGATTAAGATAAACCGACGAACAACTAGACAATTGGTGCAATTTATCCTTGTTGTTCAACATACTCTTAAAGTTAGCGGCAAATCGAGGCATCATGACCAAAGCGTCGGCGAAACTCACATTAAGGTGCAAATCACGAAACATTTTCATAAAAAGCTCAAATTGATAATTGTCGCGCTCTTGACGTTTCTCCTTCCTAAGTCTCGATGGATAGGGCAAAGGTGGTGTGGGTTGGGGCATAGGCATAGCCTTTGGAATCTCGGGTTCCAATGATGGTAATGGGTCAACCGTAGGTGTGGCATGAGCGGTACTTTTTGGGATTGGGACATGCTCCTTTTGGACCACCACCTCGGGTTCTTCCTCAATTTCCTCCATCGTTGGAGTAATTGGTTGAGGAGTCGGTTCCTTAAGTGTCTTACCACTACGTGTGGTAATCACTTTCATCTCTCCCTTCGGGTTTACGATGGTATCACTAGGAAGACTACTCGAAGAAGAAGGTTTACACATGATAGCTTCAAACATCTTTCCCATTCGGTCTTCAAACTTAGATTGCCTAGCATCCGCTTTTAACAACTCTTGCTTAATCTCATGTTGACCTTGCTCCATTTTTTGTTGATTTTGTTGGAGTCATTAAACATTTCGTTCCATTTTATTAGCATGAATTTTAAGCTCATTAGCAAGTTCGTTTTTAAGCTCGTTTTTCAACTCGGATCTTAAGCTAACCATTTCACGTTGCATATTATCAAACTTAGCATCGTTTGCCTTAGCATAATTCAAAAATTCTCCTTGAAGATTTTTGGTGTGATCATTTTGAAAACCTTGTATGGTAGTTTGAAAATCACGGTTTTGGTTTTGGTTCGAAATTTTCCCATTTCCACTTTGATAATTACCCTTGTTGTAGTTACGTTGATTGCCTTGATAATTACCACCTTGGTTGTTGTTTCGATAGTTATTAGCATTTTGATTTGGTGGAGCTTGATTTTGGCGGGAACCTTGACCGTTTTGGTTATAAGTTCCCGTGGCTACATAAGCACTCGAAGTGTTACCATCCGCGGTAATGAACTCGGAAAGATCATGAGCTCCACCACACGACAAACAACTCTTAGCAACCGCTTTAACCGAAGCGGAATTTGAAGCTTCTTGATTTTTCCAATGAGTCATAAGGTTAGCAAATCTATCCAAAAACCGATTTTCTTCATTTGCTTCATCTTGTAAGGCATTAATGCTACGAGACGATGGTGACGATGATGAACCCAATTTGGTAACACTCGGTGTGTTACGAGGGCTATAAACCTTAGACCTATTTTCAATTATCACCAAAGCTTCCTCAACCGTTTTACACAAAAATTACCACCCGCGGCGGCATTTAAATAATCTCTTTCATGATCATTAAGTCCATTGTAAAACGTGTCAATTTGATGCAAGTCGGAAAAACCGTGATGAGGACATTCATGTGACATTTCCTTAAACCTATTCCAAGCCGTTGAAAAACTTTCATTTGATTCTTGTGAAAACTTTGAAATCTCGTTTTTCAAATGCATAGTCTTAGAGGGCGGAAAAAATTGGTTCACGAATTTTGAAACGAGATCCTTCCACGTCAATATAGAATTGGGTGGCTCTTTCTCTAACCAAACTTTAGCGGGCCCCGCTAAGGAATACAGAAAAAGCATCATCTTAATCGATTCATTCGAGACATCCTTAAATTTGCAAGTAGCGGTAAGACGATTGAATTGGCGGATATGGTTGTGGGGATTGTCCCTCTTTATCACCACGGAATTTGTTGTTTTGGATCATCGACAACAAAACCGTTTTCACCTCAAAATTCTCCGCAAGGATAGCGGGAATCACTATAGCTTCTCCATAACCCTCGGTGGGTGCTTGAAGTAACTCCATCACAGTTCGATTCGCCATGGTTGGTGCTTCTCTTACAATGGGTTCGTCAATAGGAGACTCCTCACTAGAATGATTTGGAGTGGGAGTTTTGTTCTTTCGTTTACGTGCACGTCTTGCTTGATTACGAGTTAGCATAAACGTCACGTACAACGAGGGGACGAGCAAAGAAGATTCTTTTTGGTGTTTTTACTTTTTCAATTTTTTTGTGGTTTTTGATGGTATTAACTTTTTTTGGAAATTGGTGAATGTATTAAGTAGACACAAATCTACAAATCTCCTCCTTAATCAAATCTCTCGATTAAAGAAGCCTCAAGGAATGAAAACGATCACGTGAAGTGAACGCCTTCGATAACTTTAGAACGATGGTGGAACACCAAATCGTTCAAGAGGGTTTAATCAATGGAAACCAAGAAAATATATATGATATGTAATAATACTTTGGGCGGCAAAACCCTCGATTAGCTTTCAATCTCAAAATAAGCACAAGCAAGCGGAGGAAACGAGGCGGCGCGAAGCACTTAAGAGCCTTTTTCCTTTAGGTCGTGAAATACAACCGCCTTATACCCACCTTATAGTTTGTATTTTTCCAAATCGAGCTTCACGAAAGTATTTATCTATTTTTGCCTTTTTCTTTGGTTTGAGATTCGAATACAATGATTGGGTAATGACCTCCCAAGTCAAGGTTGTGATTGCTCACGTATTTGGAGTACTTGTGAATTTATTGTTCTACGTATACAATATAGTAATAATATTCATACAAAAACCGAAAAACCGATAATACGTATTAGTAGAGTGCTACTAATACAAATACTAATTATGGTTAGTATATAAAAACACAATTGCAATCAAAACACAACACGCCTCCCCGGCAGCGGCGCCAAAAGTTGATGTAGTGTTTTTGCTACCCTTTAGGAAAAGAGCAACAAAATAGGACAAGCAGGCACGACGATTTAGGAAAACCGTGTGTAAATGACCCTAAAATGAAAATGAATTCGTTCTCGAGGAGGCTAGTGCGTTGTGTAATGAATTGATTTTGAATTTTTGATTATATATAGAAAAAGAAAATAGAATTGGGGTGAAAAGAGAAAGACGGTTACGAAGACGGATCGAGCTAAGACGAAAAAGTCGTTCACGTAAAACCGTAAAAAGCTACAAATTAAAAAATTTAAACCTAAAGTTAATTATAAGTTAAAACTAAGCCTAAAATAATATAAATAAGAATAAAAATCCAATAAAAATATTTTAAAACCTTTTATTAATTAAATATTCAATTTTAAATGCTAATTAAAGCCCTAAAATTAAATATAATTAATCAAAATGTCCAAAATTTTATTTTATTGAACAAATAACTTACTTATATTATCTAAAGACTAAAAAGTATTTTTCCTAAATTTTAAAAACTATTTTTCTATTTTTAAAATACTTAAAACTATTTTTAAACTAAAATAATTATAAAAAATAATAAAATAATGCCAAAAATAATTTGACACTTTTAAAAATCCTAAATTATTCTAATGAACAGTAGAAAAATGAAAAAGTTTGAAAAATATAAAATTTTTCACTAGAAGACAAAACAGTTAACAATTAAAACCCTAATTAAGCTAATTTAATTCTAAAAGAAAATTAAAAAGTGAACAGTAAAAACTTTTTGAACTAAAAATCTTAAAATGTTTTTCTAAATCTATGAAAAATGTTTAAACTGAAAAATAATGATTTTTGGCACTAAATGCCAAAAACAAAAATATTAAAAGTATTTAAAATAGCTAATTAACCTAAAAAATAGTAAATGAACAGTAATAAAAATTTTAATTAAACATAAAAATCATAAATTAAATTAGAAAAATAATGGAACTAGTTTCAAGTCCTAAATCCAATTTTAGTCCACAAAAGACAAAAAAATGGTGAATCTGATAGTGACACTTGACCTAGTTTTGTCTTCTTGCTTAGCAGTACTAAAAATAACACTAGCAGGGGTAACTTTTTTCCTACTGCTAGTGTAAAAATCAGGTCTGGTGACCTTTGAGCTTAGGAAAGCTTGTTGGATTGGTTTCTTTTGTAACAAAAGGCACCCCTATACTCAGTTGAGTATAGGGAGTCAATAACAACACAAAAACAACTCAATCACTTCACAAAATCTCACACAAAATTGCCAAGAAGGTTACTGATGAAGCCTATGGTTTCTGATGAATAGTAACTTTGGTTACTTGCACAAAAACGAATTTCAAGCCTTCAATTCTTGCATACAATCCAATGAAATGGCACAAAACTGATTACCAACCCTGCTTAACCCTAGTATCTAACAGTTCACCAGATTTAGTGGTCAAATTCTCACAAAAATTAGGCAGAAAAAGGGATTGACTGTTTTTAGCTACTTTTCCAAATTTTTATCATGCAATTTGTTTTAAACACTACCCAAACTAAGAACCAAACACTTATATCACCTAACAATGCCCAAATGAATGTGTCAAACAGATTTTTAAGCAAGATTTTTGTCTATTACCCCAGCTTAATCCCTGATCCAAACACACCTTTAGTTTCTGAAAATGAAATTTTACAAAGCAACCCTATTCAAAACCTAACCAAATTGAATCAAACTCAATTTAACATGCATAAAACCCTACCATAACCATGAATAAACAGAAGAAACAACATTTAAACACCTTTAATGAATTTTCACCAAATCACATAAGTTACAAACTAGAAAACTGAAAATAAGGACACAAGGGATTTACCTTGTGGGACCCACATCCAGGTCCCACAATGGCTGCAATGCCATCTCCAAACAGGCTCGGGCCTGTGCTGATCCTTGGAAAATCAGCCAAAATCTCCAAATCCTTTCTTGCTAAGAACAATGCACACAAATACAAATAATCTGATTTTAAGCCTTTTTCTCAATCTTTTCAGAAAACTTTCTCAAATATTCTTCTTTCAAAACACTTAAACAACCTAACTTCACACTTGGAAAACATGTTTTTTTGAACAAGATTCAATCAAATCTTGAACTTTTTCAGAAACTTGAAGTTGCCTTTTGAAAACTTCAAAACACTTCAACAAATAATTTTTGGAACTCAGATTTTCTTATCTTAAACACCAACTTTTAAATAGAGGAAAAGGAATTATATTTTTAACAAAAACACCAACTTTCATTTACTTAAAAAGGAATTACAATAAACTTAAGAAAATCTGGAACAACTGAATAGGGACACATGCGTCTCCTATTTATACAAATGATAGAACAATCTAGATACTAAAACCCTAAATACATGAAAATCCAGAAATGCCCTTGGTTTGAATTTGGAATCTTGGTCAAAATGTGCTCCATGTGATGATTGTGATGTGCAAGCTGTAAAGGATCATCTTGTGACGTTCATTTGGTGTGGAGGACAAGTAAACTCATCATGGACGTTTAATTTGTCTGCTGTTGGGGTTTTGTGTGAAAGAGACGGGGCAGGGGAGGTCCCACAAGACACATGGGTGTGTCTTGTTCACGTTTATTGTGTGGGTTTTGGTGACAAAGGAGTAAATTAGTGATCTGGTAAATGGCAACAAAAACCCCTTTGTTTTTAAGGCAATTGATTCTGGGTGGGTTTAGGGTTTATAGGGTGTTTAGGGAGTGACTAATCCATTTTGGGGAAAAAAGGATTTAAAAAAAATGTTTTGGTGGAAATTTGGTTGACTGGTTGACCAAGTTTATTAAATAAACTGGTTAGTGGGGTGTGGGCCGGGTAGGAGTTGGATTTGGGGTTTGACTGGGCTTAAGTTGGGTGTTGACCGGGTTTAAGTTGGGTAAATAACGGGTTTGGGTTTGGTTAATGGCAAAAACAGTCCCCAAACTTCCTTGTTATCTTCACTTGGTATTAAATAGCCAACAACTTGAATTCCTTTGTTAACAACTTTAGGCAGCTTGTCAAATTTGGCACAATATTTTCTCAAACTTAAAACAAGGACTTTAAATGCATAACTTGCATTCTTCAAGGGCCATTCTTGTAATATCTTCAATCATGGAGGACCTTTCTTGCCAAATGATGATTTCTTCAAGGTCTTTCTTTGCCAAATCTTCAAAAATGAGGGACCAATGTTGACAATTCTTCAAACTTCAAGGTATTTTTAGAAATTCTTGATTCGGGTTCGGTTCATTGTGCGGCTTCGTTTCCCGTGTTCGTTTTTGATTGATTCTTGTGATCTTTTTGTCATTTCCTCAATATCCGTACCTAAAATACACAAGCAACAAACACGAGCATATATTTGGCAGTTTTAATGATATTTTATGCATTTTAAGCCCGATTTGGACGATGAGACTATGTATAAAAGCAGTCTCATCACACATGTCGGGATGAGCTAGCACGTTAAGTCAAACCATTTGTGATTGATAATTTCCCATATTAAATCACATTTTCTCCCCCATATTAAAAATATTAACCCAATCGATGTTTTTAATATCAATTGATTTAATAGCATTTTAAGAAAATTTGGGAAGAAAAATGCAAATCCAATTCTCTTCATGAATTACACAAGCTCCCCCTCAAATTAATGAGGGTGTACTTGAAACGTAAATTAAATACCTTTTAAACACAAGTGTAGGGTACTTATGACATGCAAAGATCATATATGATAATGTATTCACAAGATTAGCGATTTATGAGGTTGGACCTGAATGATGAAGAACATCATATGAAAGAAGCACATGGTTCTTGTTCACGAATGTTGGTCGCCTCATCACGTCTGAAGTTATCTCTTGACTCTATGTGTACGATTGATATCGTTGTCTTGAAACCAATATGTGAACTTTGCACTCTCGGCCTCAAGGATTCTGAATGCTGGACAATTGCTCCCCCTCAATTGTTGACCCGTGTTCTATTGAAAGAGCTGTAGTCGCTGTTTGAGTAGTCGCATCGTCGAGTATGTAGATATCAATTGTAAATTGCTACGGTTGGTGGAGATGATAACTTCATAAAAACAAGATTTCTCTTGTTTTAACAAATAAATGCACTGACACGTACATATATTCGTGTTAGATTGTGTTATTACATAAACAGAATCCCTTACATGGTTATAAAGTAAACCATGCCCGAGAAAATTAATTCCCGTTGTTGAGTCAAAGCTTTCCGGTGAAATGCTTGACTTGAATATGAAAAGCGGGTTACTATCTGAAATAATAGCAAACCATGTTGAGCATGTTTTAAAACATTTGAACTTTTGCTCGAACTTTATTTACAACCCCGTGTCGTTATTGAATGACATTTCTAGTATCGTAAATATTATCGATTCCAGAAGACATGCTCTGGTTATCAAAACATTTTTGAACACACAATTTTGAAAGATTTAGAAAAAAAAACATTTTGAGAAATTCTCGAAAAATTGTGTTCATTGTTTTGAAAACCAATTACTTGAGCTTAAGATGTTGAATATCTTACAAAACGAGCTCAAGTCCGAGAAGTTGTAAGCTTCCCGTTGTAAGGATAAGTTTATCATCGGCGATAAACTTTCCTATTAATTGACGAGCGAGTCCTAAGTTGACATTTACTTAGAAGTCGTTTTCATGAGCTTGAAAAACGTTGAATGTTTTAACGTAACGCTCATGACCGAGAAAGATGAATTTCTCGTTAAGAAGAAAAGTTCTCTTATTTAAAAGATACACTTTACTTTATGAGCTTAAAAACTTGGAATGTTTTAAGACAAGCTCATGACCTAGAAAAATAAATTTCTCGTTACGAGGATAAACTATCTTTAAAGATAAGCTCTCCTAAAATTGAATTCCGAGTTACAGTCTGATATTTAACTGTCAGTCATTGTGCATGAGCTTAACAACTTCGAATGTTTTCAATATTAGCTCATGCCCGAGAAAAATTAATCTCTCGTTGTAAGGATTAGTTATCATCGGCGATAACCTTTCCTTTATTTGAAGAACGGGTCAATGTCTGACATTTAACAATGAACCATTTTACACGAGCTTAAAACCGTTGAATAGTTTTAAAGTAAGCTCGTGTCCGAGAAAATTTAATTTCTTGTTTTTGAGGATAAGTTTATCATCAGCGATAAACTTTCCTTTATTTGAAGATCGGGTCATCATCTGATATTTAATGAAGAGCCTTATACACGAGCTTAAAACCTTTGAATGGTTTTTAGGATAAGCTCATGTCCAAGAAAACTTAATTTCTTGTTAAGAAGGTAAGTTATCGTTGCGTAGATAAACTTCCCTGTCTCTGAAGTCCGGGTCATCGTCTGTCATTTAACGAGGAGCCATTTACACGAGCTTAAAACTTTTGAATTGTTTTAAATTTAGCTCGTGTCCGAGAAAAATTAATTTCTCGTTTTGAGGGTAAGTTATCGTTGACGAGATAAACTTCCCTTTCTTTGAAGATCGGGTCACAGACTGTAATTTGAATGTGAGCCATTGTGCATGAGCTTAAAAACTTGGAATATTTTTTATATAAGCTCATGCCCGAGAAAAATTAATTTCTCGTTGTTAGGATAAGTTTACCATCGGCGATAAACTTTCCTTTCTTTGAAGATCGAGTTATAGTCTGTGATGTGACTATAAGTCCTTTGTACACTGTAAGCTTAACTGCAAATCCCCTGAGACACTTGTTTCTTAGATATCAGCTTCTTCAGCAACCAAACTCTGAGTGTCCTTAATTGAATGGTATACAATGATTGGACCGCTTCGTTCTTTTGGAACATCCTCTTTGGTACCTGCATTCTCATTTGGAATTTGCATGCTTTGATATGGGTTAGCGATATCTATCTTAGAAGCAAGTGGGGGTTCACAGTTTTCTTTTCTTGTGCTAGAGGTGACCTGAGGAGATGACTCACTTGTCTTAGCTGGTAAACGTTTCCTTTTATAGAAAACCTTAAGTCCAGGCTTAAGTGATGTATCCTCCTTTTCAATTTCCTCCCTAGTAGTCTTAGTAGAATCAGAGACTATCCTAGTTAAAGGGCACTCGTTTCCTACAATAGTGAAAGTTCTAGCACTGGAGCGCCACATTTTACCAATGGGTTTGATTTTAGCAACCCACTGGGATTTAAGTCTAGCACGTGAGTTCACCTCATTAAGTAGTTTTTTGATACAAGAATCATGATTGGCTTTAAAGACACATTTCCTACATGTTTTACAAGTAGCATATTTAATGTCCGAGTAAGATCTAGAATTCCTAGATGATTGATTGATGCTTCTAGGATGTGACATGCTACGGTTAGCAGTGTTGGGTAAACTAGAAGGCATCTGACTAGGTTTGAAATTCCTATCTCTTACTTGTGTCTTTTGCTTAGCTTCCCTTAGATCAAATGTATGGCGAACGTCATTTGAACTAGTTTGAGACGTGTTCTTTGGACTATATCTAGGGAAACTAGAGGCAATCATGTGATTAGGTCTTGCACAAGCTGTTTTAGTCACATTGGCCCTAGTTGGTGGAGTGACTGTTCTAAAAATATGTGCCATATCAACTTGGGAGGCGAACCGTGGTCTCGAGGATTGTGGTCGCTCGGATCTAAATGCAGTCGGTTGTCTAACGGACTGTATTTGAGGCGGTTTCCCCAATATTGATGGTTTTTCAAGCTTAGTGTCCACACTAGTTCCTTTGGTTTTCCTCAACTCGTTTTTCAGAGCCGCTATTGCAAAAACCTTTTCCTGAACTTGAGCCTTTAAAGTCTCATTCTCTTTGAGCAATTCATCTTGAGATGTCAACTTAGATTCAAGCAACTTAATTTGTTTCAAAAGATTATCCTTTTCAGCTTTAGAATCTAGATCAGTTTGATCCAATTTTCGTTCAAGAACAACGTTTGACTTTTCAAGTTTTTCAAAATATGTTTCAAATTTCTCCGTTTTCTTTGAAAATTCAATTTTGGCATCCTCAAGATCTTTTAATTGTTGAGCTACAATCGTTTCGAGCTCTCTAATCTTGGAATCAAAAGCAGTGAATGAAGCAGTTATAAGACAATTATCATGATGTTTAGCATTTTGAACACTTTCTCTCCCATTATGACTCACATCGGATGAATCAGAAGTTGTATTTCTATCACTCTTTTCCATCCCATGTTTGTCATAGTTAGGTTCAGAATGCTCAATATGTGGTATTTCATCAGCATATACATCATCAACATTACATTATACCATGTCCGCAGGCTCTTCGTCATTCACGGGTAAGGTGTCATCAAAAGAGATCTCGTGAACATTGCCTGACGTACCACGGGTATCATGTTGTCCTCCTGATTTCGTGCTCTTGCCATCGTTAGGCTCCAAGTTGTCAACCGTATGACCATTCTCCTCTTGCATCTGCATCATAGATTCTTGCACTCCATTATCATACACTTGCTGAAGTCTGGATCTTTCATAAATCGAAGACGAAACCGATGTCATAAATTTCAACAGTTTATCACGGAAATCTTTAACATCGTTCTGTGTGTATTGAAAAAATGACCAGCATATCCCTGAATTGTCAGACTTGATGATATTGAATTGGAGGAAAGGCGTGAGTTGTGTCACAAGAGCCGGATATGCAGTTTCTGATGCAGAGTGATTAAAGTCTTCTTTGTGAAGTTGCTCAGCTAGGTGGTTCAAGTTGAGAAATAGTGAATCGATGAATGTATAATGATGTTGACCAAAGAGTGTCACAAATTCGCTTCCTCCTTGAACCCATGCAATAGTCCTAAGATGTGACTGAAGTAGTCGACATGAAATTATACCACTTTCTCTAGCTGTGTCTTGCATGTGATGCAAGTCTCCCTCTTGAAATTTCAAATTCAAAGACTCCATTGAATTATGATGAAAAATGATCGTGATTGTAGTTGTATTCGGAATCTTACAATTCGTGAAGAAATTTCGAAAGATCCGTAAATAACTTAAAAATCCTCGATTGCTGATATAAAATGATGCGTGAAAGCCTCTAAATTTGTCTGAAGATCAACTCTTTGTAAAAACCGAGAGATTTCGTTGTCGTTTAAGCACTTTCGTTTGAAAAATATACCCGAGTACTTCTAATAACAATACCCATAAATTATTTTAGCCCTACCAAAATAATGTGTATATAAGATTAATGCAAGGCAGTCCAAACTACTACAGCCCAACACCAACACCAAATGCGGTATGGCCTAACTAGTCAGCTGGTCCAAAGTATTATTGGCCCAAGAAAATACTAAAAATAACACAATACGTGTGACTGGGCCAAAAGAAAATACGGATACAGAATTAGGAGAATAGTGATGACACCGAGCTGCAACACGTGTGATTGGGCCAAAAGAAAATATTAAAAAGAACACAATACGTGTCCTTAAAAGAACTGCAACACACTTATATAAAAAAAATAACACTAAACGTGGCCTACTGACTTGACCACACGTGGGCTTCTATCCACCTAGTCAACCCCACTTTCTCTGAGTAAACGTGGTAGAAACTTTGGTTTCTCCGTCTCCTTTTCTTTATATAAAACTCAAAAACAAAATCTCAATGACTCTCTCTCTCTCTCCTCACTACCTCCGTCCCATTTTCTCTACCATTATCTACCCTAATCTCCTCCTTCTCCTAACCAAATCATTCTGAACAAATCCAGACCAATCACTCTAAACAAATCACTCTAAACAAATCAGCTCCATCTCCTAAATTTCATCATATCATGAAACCACGAACCCAAGAAATCCGTTAATTTATTCCTTTTCCTTCGCAACAAACACGAAATCCTATGAATTAAATTTAGCCTAATGTGAATCGAAATCCATGAAGAATCAGCTCTTTCAAACTGCAAGATCCAAAAAGGGTCTCGGGTAGGTATTTGTTTGATGTTTCGTCGGTGTGATTTTGAGTCTTTGATCAATGAATGTTTTAAACTGAGATCTTCATTTGTATGGGTAGTTGATTTCAAGAAAAAATGTGTCGAATGTTGATTGATTGAGTCGTATCCCTTGGTGTTTGTGTCGAGTCGAGGGTGATTAAGACGAAAACGAGACAGTTTGGTTTTGTTTTTGGTTGTCGAGTTGTGTCAAGGTCTTATCGAGAGTCGAGTCAGTTTTAGAAACGGGTCTGTTGATGTTGGTGTCTTGAGACGAAGGTTAGATGATATGGTCGAGTTTTTGTTGGAGTTTAGATGATGTTTAAGTGTGTGAGTTTAGAGTCGAAAATGGGTGTTGTGTGTAGTCAGTTTTTTGACGAGAGAGAGATGTGTTGGCTGTGTTTGGGTTTGTGATTCGAGGGTGTGTTGAAGAGAAGTCGAGGGTCTTGATTTGAGTGTTTGGGTGTGGGTGAGTCTGTATAGGTCGAGTGTCTAGGAGTCGAGGGTGGGTGGGTGTGGGAGTCGAGAGTTGTGGTGAGGGGTGGAGTCGAGTCTGAGGAGTCAGATGTCGAGAGGTTTTATGAAGTTTGATCAAAAAAATGATTTGAGTCCTTTTGTTTTGTGTCAACTTTCAAACCATCGCAATATTTAAGCACACTTCCATCGCAATACACAAAATTCCATCGCAATATTTGTCATTTTCATCGCAATATCAAAAACTCACCATCGCAATGTGAAAGTTTCCTTCGCAATATTTTCATTCCATCGCAATATAGTGGAAAAAATTTTGGCAGAGTTTCGTTCTCACTTTACCTTAAACCCGTCGCAATCACGATCGCAAAGTACGATCAGAATACACGTCGGAATAAGGGAATCTGAAAAAAGTGATCGCAAAGTAGAACCCGAGGGTTATTGCGATCGGAATGTTCAAACTTGGTTCTTTCCGATGGATGTATAAAACACAAATACAAACCTGGATACTTGATGAACACGAGAAAAAAAATGATATGCTAGACAAGACAAAAGTTGATCATTGATGAAGACAAAAGTTGAAAGAAAGAAAAGAAAAAAATAAAAAAACAATTATACTGATCCTTTTATGACAATAATAACTGATTTATTTGAAGAATGGAAAACTGAATAAAATAAAAAAAAATGTGATCCGTGACCAAAAAGAATAAGATGAACTTTACCAAGACAAAAAACTTTACCAAGACAATAGATTAAAAAAACGCGCCAATCCGAAGAATCAACCATGCTCTTGATACCAATTGTAGGATCGTGTTTTTCTAAGGATTAGGCATTGTTGGAATATCTATTAAGATGGATGAGAAATGGAGGAACTTAGAGAGAGAAAGAAGAGAGAGAAAGGAGAGAGTTGAAAAAAAGATAGAATATTATCAAATGTAAGTGTTCAACCCCTCCTAACATGCTAGGAGGGGGGTTTATATAGCCCACCCTACATGTGGGCTATATGGGTTATATTGGATCACGAGCCCAATATCATTGGAGTGACCGATCCTTTCTAAATACGTAAAAACGTATTTCCAACAATCTCCCCCAAAGGGAGGTCACTCCAAGTTACAATGTCCTAAATAGTCTATAGCTCGTGATCTATGCTGATAATGATGTGACCGAGACTTTCCTTGGAAAAACGTATTTCCAACAGACGAGAAATCCGTACCTTGTGTCCAGTAACTGACAGAAGACGAACAGATGAAACCCCTACTCTGACTTCACAATAGCTACACGAATAAGGGACATGAATGAGATGTCTGATTACTATTTATTGTTACTGATTCTTACTGTTCTTAACTTGATTTATTATGTTCCTGTATTGTTGTACTGTTTTGGGTATAATCTAATAACTTTGACAGTTCTCTCGTATTTACTGATTAGTGTATTTCCTCTACTCTGATTAGTGTATCTTACAATAGTCTGATAAGTGTATAACATGTATTCTTATATAGGTATATTGTTATAAGTAATCTGCTAAAATAGAAAGTTTCCTGAAATAGAAAGTTTCCTAAAATAAAACGTTTCCAAAAATAGTTTCAAAATAATTTAATCATTTAATAATAATCAAGTATTAAATAAGCAATTTAATATAGCGTGATTAATTTAATAAACGCTAATTAAATTAGAGTGAAAAGGTTTATAACTTGATTAGTTTATTAAAACAATTTAATTAACACATACTTTTAAATCGTTTAAAACGTGCGCGCCTTGTAAAACTTTTCGAGTCACCCGAACCCGAGTCAAAATCAAACCCCAGAACACCCATGTCTCGGTTAGCCCAAAACCGAGCCCACACATCCACGGTTGTGTCCCCCTTGCTGGCGTTAAACAAACAGCAGCCACCGGCCTAAGCCGGCAGGCACTTCCGCCTATGTGGTTCCCCCTGCGCTGCCTATGTTACCCACTAACCATGATAGTTTTCCCTCTACTCATTCACTACTCCCCCCGTTCTATTATTCTACCCACTGCTACCCACAAGAGAGCCACTGAGACCCTGGTGGTCTCGGCTGCCACTTCTAACAACAAACACCCCCTGTTGGTTTCCACTGTTATAAACAAACACACCCTGTGCCCAACCCAAACACCCCCTTGCTGTAATCAAACGCCCCCTGGTGGATTGGGTTTCGGCTGAACAACAACTTGCCACCACCGAGAGTCTAGTACTCTCGGTTTGCGTGTACCCCGACCAAAACACAATAATAATCTCATCTTTTCCATGTTTAATCATATTAATTTTGTATAACATTTATTAAGTCAACTGATTAAGAATTAAAGATTAAGGTTAATTGATTATCGAGATAGAAATCTTAGGAATTAGGACGCGAATACAACCCGTAACCGAATCACAAAATGAGATCAAGGAATCCGTCACCCTTGCCCTTCTTTCTGTCGGCGGCCTCCACTCCACAAACCCTAACTCTGTTTTTATTTTTTTTGTAACAAGAAAATGAGATGAAACCTCTTGTTACTTTAATTTTAACATGGACTGGGCCTCGAGCCCATTCTCCTTTCTTCTTGATTTTAACCGCCAACCCAAATACATATATGTAAAAATAAAACTCAGACTGTGTATACTTAATGTTCTTGGATTTTAAATACGAGTTTTACACTATATTACGATCTTGTACACACGTAATACAACGAGCTAACCGTGATTCTAGCACGTGTAAACCGAGATTGTAAGCTTGTAGAAAATCTACCCAACAACCCTAGAGAGGGGCTAGGACTAGATTATAAGTAAAATTGATCAAACAAGAAAACCAACCAAAATCCTTGTGTGGGTATGACTTGCGATCGCAACAAGAGAGAGGAGGGGAGAGATTTAGTGTGTGTTGAATTATGAGGTGATGGGTTGTTTATATAGGCTTAATTCTTGTAACCCAAAACAAATAAAAGGAAAGTTTTTCTTTCCCCTTCCCCTTCCTCCATAACCGACGGCTAACACCCCCTTTGGGGTGTTCCGGAATCTTCCATCCTTCTTTCTATTTACTTACTTACTATAAATTTATTTAACGCTTGTTAATACTTATCTCTTAATTATTTTACGATCGTTAAAGTTATGTCTCAGTTTAATTTAATAAATACATAAATATTTATTTATTAAATAAATTAATAAATACAATAAATATATTTATTAAATAAATTAACTCTTTACGTATTGAGTGCAATCTCGTAATCTCGAGTTCGATCCTATCACACGACTATTAAATATAAGTCCATAAACTTTCAGCGCCCACTTGGACATATTTCGAATATTGTGATTACATTGACTAGCGTCAAGTTACACTTAGCAATGTCTCTAGTACAACTCAAGTAAGGTATCCTGGATAAAACCTTTTTAATGATTCATCATTATTATTATCCGTTTATTTCTAATACAACGTTAATAAGCATATGGATCTCAGTCATTCCTTTCATTAACCATTCTGTTTCTCGTTCACAGATTCAGCAAGATTACCAAATCAAATTTTGGTGTGGCCACACAAACATCTTACTAATCCCACCAGGGGACAGCTGTATTAAACTCCAAAACAAAATTGGAGGAAATAAATTCCATATTGACTACAAGCAAAACTTATGAATTTTTCAACACTTCTGAAAATAATCCTTATAGCTACCAATTACGTTTAGCGTTATATTATTCCACAGAGATGCATTAGATTCATAACATTTTCATGGTATCTCAAGTCTAAGGATAACTATTTATGATTTACTTGATAACAAAGATCCACAAGCTAAAATCATATAGTTGGGAACTTGGGATAAGTCCAATATTCGATTCATCGAATATCATCCAAAATCGATCAATATACTTTTAAGTATACTCTATCGCTATTTTGATTTGTCTTAATTTAATAATATTCCCATATTATTAATCGACAACGGACATTTACCATAACAATTTATTCATGGATTAAAACATGTAAAATAGGATACAAAATTAAGTAATAAGAAAAAACGAAACCCAATCTTTATTTTATTAAATAATAATGTCATAACATCCTTTATCCAAATATTAATCACAGATTTATTGCATGAGTTCGCAAGCTAGTTGCAGCCTATTCGCCTTGGCATGCTTAATTACCTTTGGTCTAGGCAAAGCCTTAGTTAAAGGATCAACTACGTTATCATCTGTGTGAACTTTTATTAATTTGATTTCACGAGCTTCAACATGTTCTCGGACGTAATGATGTCTACGTTTAAAGTGTCTGGCGCCTTTCATGACTCAAGAATCATTGGCGAATATTATTGTGGCAGAACTGTCACAGTATAAATCAATAGGTTCTTTACTTGAAGGCATCACTCCAAGATCTCCAATAAACTTCCTAATCCAAACAGCTTCCATTGCAGCTTCTGAAGCAGCCATGTACTCAGATTGAGTAGCATGCATTGCAATGGTTGTCTGCTTCTTGCTCTTCTATTCAACTGCTCCTCCATTGATAACAAAAATGTAACCCGTTTGAGACTTCATATCGTCTTTATCACATTGCCAAGACGCATCACAGAAACCTATCACATTCAGTTATGTGTCTGGTTTCCATCCAAATACCAAAAACATATCTTTCGTACTCCTCAAATACTTTAGAATATGTTTAACAACAGTCCAGTGGAGCTTCCCTAGATTTTGTTGGTATCTACTGACCAAGTTCTGAGCAAACGCCACATTAGGCCTTGTGCATCTTACAACATACATTATAAATCCTACAACCGAAGTGTAAGGATGGTTGTGGTCCAGTCCATACCAGTCAAAACTTTAATAAAAACATCGCGAGTAAGGATCAACCATACTCAAAAATATAATTATCCTTACATGGAATGCAACAAACGACGTTTTAGGAAAAGCCCGGTGACTACCCACTAGTCACAGGTCAAGTTTTAGAGCCTACAGGTCGAAACCTTGGACTCTGATACCATAATTGTAACACCCCACTTTGATAAGTGGACCATTACGTAATAATTATGGCGTATCATCAAATCAGGCAAGGTAATATGTCATAAAACATAAATGACCATATAGGAAAAAACCGGAATCAGACATTGGTCCCCAAACATAAACTCGAAAAGATACATAAAGTAAATGAAGTTCAAAGGGAAAGAAGTATAAGGTAGCTCACATCCTATACACGTCCTCTCTATGCTCGAGTCTGTCCTTGGGTACCTGCTGTTTGGGTCATGGAAAGAAAATATACGGCTGAGCAATACGCTTAGTGAACGGATATAATGACATAAAATAATGAATGAAACATAATTAAAGATCTGAAATACAACGGAATATGTGTAAGTCTTGGAAAACCTGGAAGTTGTTTGAAAACATTTATACTGAAAAGGGTCTGTTTTGTGTTTTAATGAAAAGTCTTATGTTCATAATTATACTGAAAAACTTTATATTCATGTTTATACTGAAACTATATTTTAAAAGCCAAAGAGCCCATATAGGTCATGATAAATATCAACGTGCATGAATACATAAAGGGGTGACCTCATCATGCAATTAGAGGGGTTGCCTCTAATTAAAATGGTATGGGTGGAGGGATCAGCTCCATGTAACGGATGTAGAGCACACACCACAATTACCTTGTAATCTGCTAGCATGTTTTAGGATTCACCCATTCACTCAACATGATAATAATATAAAGGTCAAATAACTGAAAAGGGACACTGCGAGCAATCACTCTCATCACGGAAGAGTCATAACACCGGTGCCTCAAGTGTTACGGTTACGGTACCTCCATAACTAGGTGGAACGAGCATGCATGTATATAGCTCAAGCAATCTAAAATATCTATCATAATAATTACTGATAAGTTTAATTAAACTATTGGTGAAAACAGATGGCTACAAACGGGGAATCCTAAGTAGAGGGAGAGAGTGTCCTTACTAAAGGACGGAATATCTGTACCTTATGTCCAGTAATGCAAACAAAGATGAAAGTGGAAGATCTACTCCGACTTCTCAAGCTACATAATAAAAGGGACATGAATGAGTTGTCTGTTTAACTAATATTTACTGATTATTAGTTTACTTGACGTGTTCTTAACTTGTTTTACTTGTTCTTGTCTTGTTTTATGTGTTCTTGACTTGTTTTACTGGTTCATGTTTAATCATGTGTTTCTTAGTGTTTCATGTGTTCTTGATTAGTGTATTTCATGTTTTATGTGTTATTGTACTTGTTGTATCATAATGAGTAACTTTCTAAAAATAGCAGGTTTCCATAAATAACATGTTTCCATATTTAGTATGTTTTATAAATAGCATGTTTCCATATTTAATATGTATTCATATTTAGCATGTTTCTATAAATAGTAATAAGCTTATTAAATAAGTAAATGATATAAGCTATAGTTTAATAAGCATATATTATAAGTCATAATTATTAAATATAATAATATAGTAAGTTTATTAATATTAAATACTTAGTCTTAACACATGATTATTAATTAATAATAATAATACATGATATTATAAGTAATTATTAATTAATAATAGTACCTGATATATTAAACCTTACCTTAACTGATTAATGTATTATTTAATTAAAATATGTTAACAATTTAATTAAACATTGGTTAAAATGAAAAGAATTAATTAAGCTAAGTTTCTTAATTAATTAAATGTGACCTGAATAATTATACTGATAATTATTATAACCTAAAGTTTATAAAATGGCCATGTTTAATTACCATGATAATTATATTAATAATTATATCCTAAGTCTTGTTATTAATTAATTTTAATTAAACCATGTATTAAATAATAAAATTAATTAATAAACATAACATAATGTTTATTTAGCAAAAGTTTAGCCAAACACCCCTTGTCGTGTTCGGTTCTACCCGAGCCCCTAACCATGAGCCTACCGAGACCCCGCGTCTCGGTTGCACGAAAACAACCAAACAAACACCACAGCCTTCGGCTGTGGCATTGCCCCCGTCAAACCAAAGCAGCCACTGACTGCTTATCTGTGCCACTGCTGCTCAAAACCACCCCCGGCTTAAGCCGGGTTCCCCTGATGCGTACAAACTACCACCGAGAGTCATAAGACTCTCGGTTTGCCACTGTTATCAACCAACAGCACCCGTAGGGGTGTTGGTGCTTGTGGCTGCCAAGGATCACCAGCCACCGACCCACATGAGGTGCGGCTGGCCGAGACCTCAACACCACCGAGAGCATGGAGGCTCTCGGTTTGCGTGCCACAACCAACAACCAAACTAAAACCCGATTTCCCCATGTTTCAAACCTTTAATTAACATGTTTTAATTATTGTTTTCAATGATTCAAGAAAATATAAAATAAATAAAAGATTAAAGATCAAGGAATACCGTATGCCTGACTCTTAAAGGTTAATGATCACGAACACAAACCCGTAACTTAAATAAGATCAAAAGCAAAATCTTTCCCCTTGTGTTCTTGATGTGCGGCAGCCAAGAAAGAGACAAAAAGGATTTAGGGTTTTAATTCTGTAAAAAATGATATTATGAAATCCCCTCTTGTTTTATTAAATGACTAGTATTTGTTAAATGGGTCGGGCCAAAGGCCCTTCCTTCTTTTCTCTTTTAGCCGTCCATACACAACACCCCTTATATATTTTTGTCTGTTTTTCGTGCTTAATAGTTCATCACGCGCGTTCGTGTTTTAGTGTCATGTTTTATTCTTGTTACGTTTTTAAGTATTATACGTAAATACTTATCGTGAGTTAATAATTAATAATAACTTACGTAGTAATTAATTAATATACGTAATACTTACGTTAAATGTTCGTGATATGTGTCATATATTAATTAATCGTAAAGTTTTAATTTATCCGTGTTTTCGTGCATTTAATGTTCTTAGGTATTTTATGCGGGTTTTATATCGCTAAATGTTATCTGTGCATGGTGTGGTTATTGGCTATTTGGAAGATGTTGCTTCTATATGCTTTGATTGTTTCTTTGCTTAATATTGGTAATATGCACAAGTTTTAACTCTGCCTAGGTTTAATGTGTACTCAGCCGGACCCAAGCCCCGATATAAAAGAGGAGGGTTGAATGATGCAAAAGGCCTCCCACTAAAAACTTGTGTTCGTTTATATGAATGTTAATCTGATGGAAACCATTTAGTTGCTTTTAATGGTATTCGGTATATATGCATGATTTTGGTAGATGATGACTGTGGTTGAGACTGAGTGATTCTTTAGGCTATGAGCATTCACTTAGATACTAAATCCTCCAGGAAAACATATATTAGGCGATCACAATTGTATATGCGTCTCTGTCTTCAATTTTCCATGCATATAGGCTATATGAAAATTCTGACGCAATACACTACGTCTTATAACTCACGTCATCGATCTCATTTTGACCTACACGCATTCCATGAATATATCCACCCAACTTGCTCTAGGCTCGATCTTCCGGGGTATTGTATATAAGTATTCTTATAGTTATCATGATCATCTATCGATAGTTTTAATTAGAGTTGTTTGGCCTGCGTATTAGGTGCGTATATATTATAACGATTTTTAGTGTCACTTCGGCTCTTTAATGCCTAGATTACATCAGGACAGAATAATATTTCAATCGGTATGATTATGGTATCCCCGATAATTGAGCAAGAAGTGCTTCCACCTACTAGCACCCTTTACCAGCCTCATAGAGGTTGATCACCTAATTGACATGCAGTATAGAAAGCCAACTCAGTAAGGCGCCTGCAAATGTGCTTATATCAACTAATTTCTATGGACGTTCGGAATTCATATGTAAAATAAAGAAGCAGTGGTAGAATCTATAGGTAAAATGTATCCTGGAATCAAACAGGATGTTAAAACTTCACAAATATTATATAGAGTAGCGGTCTGAAAAAAAAGGCAATGGTTTTCTGATACTTTGAAAGGCTAATGACTTAAAAATGCATCTAACTTGACACTTTTTACCGTTCTATGTAGCCATCTTCTTTTTTCTATATTATTATTAAACTTTGTGATTTCATACATTGTGTATACCGGTGACTTGTTTGACTTGCTCTAGCAGGTTAACTTAACAGCAGTTTAGTTTTTATTACAATGTTAGTCCTTATATTAACGGTTGTTCAAATAAACACTTAAACTTTGATTTTCGAAAAAATAATATTTTTCAAAAAACATATAATTTAAAAAAAAAGTTTACAGTAAATTTTTGTAATAGTTTTTTTACATTTTTTTTTACAAAAACGTATAGCTTAAAAAATGATTGTACTGTTTTTTTGCACAAAAATAATACTTTTTTTTTACATAAATTTACATTTTCGAACGTTTTTTATCAGTATTCGTTTGATTTTATATTTTCACCTTTTTTTTACGTTTTCATCAGTTCTTTTTTATTTTCATTAGAACTTATACGTTTTCATCAATAATTTTACGTTTCATTAACAATTTTACGTTTTCATTAATAATATTACGTTTTCATTAGTATTTTTACGTTTTCGTCAGTATTTTTACATTTTCGTCAGTAACTTTATGGTCGCATCAATATTTTTAAGTTAGCATAAGTATTTTTACGTTTTCGTCAGTTTTTTACGTTTTCATCAGAATTTTTACGTTTTCAGCAGCAATTTTATGTTTTCGTCAGTATTTTTACGCTTTCGTCGGTATTTTTACGTTTTTGTCTTCGTCTGTAAATTTACGTTTTCGTCAAATAATTTACGTTTTCATCAGTAAATTTACGTCTTCGTCAATATTTTAATGTTTTCGTCAATATTTACGTTTTCGTCAGTAAATTTATGTTTTCGTCGGTAAATTTACGTTTTCGTCAGTAAATTTACGTTTTTGTCTGTATCTTTACATTTTCGTCTGCAAATTTACGTTTTCATCTGTAAATTTACTTTTTCGTCAATACTTTTACGTTTTCGTTAGTATTTTTACCTTTTCGCCAATAACTTTATGTTTTCGTCTATAAATTTACGTTTGGGTCTGTACATTTACGTTTTCGTCAGTAAATTTATGTTTTCGTCGGTAAAGTTACTTATGAAAACATAAAAATACTTACGTAAACATAATAATACTGACAAAAACATGAATTTACAAACCAAAACTTACAGACGAAAACGTAATTTTTGGCCGAAAACATAAATTTTTTTACGAAACGAAAAACTAATGACGAGAACGTAAAATATCCGACGAGAACGTAAATTTACAGACGAAAACATAAATTTACTGACGAAAAGGTAATTTTAATGACGAAAAGATAAATTTATAGACGAAAACGTAAATTTACTGACGAAAACATAAATTTATTGACGAAAATGTGATGTTATTGATGAAACGTAAATTTACAGACGAAAACGTACATTTACAGACGAAAACATAAATTTACAAATGAAAACGTAAATTTTCTGACGAAAACGTAAAAATACTGACGAAAACGTAAATTTACAAACAAAAACGTAAATTTACTGACGAAAACGTAAATTTATAGGCGAAAACGTAAAATTACTGAGAAAAACGTAAAATATCTGACGAAAACGTAAATATTTGGAGTTACATACTTTTTTTTTAAGTTATACATTTTATTTTTAAAAAAACTTGTTTGATTTTCTGCAAAAAAAATTAAGATTTATAAAGTACGAAGAAGTTATGTTATATAAGACACGTTTTATATAAATTTTATATAAATTTTAAAAATGAACTAAAACATGTTTAAAAAAATAATATTAAAATCTTTTTATTCAAACATGCGTAAATTTTTTTTCTAAAGAAAATTTGTATATGAAGTTATATACTTTTTTTAAGGTTTTACGCTTTATTTTTAAAAAATCAAATTTTAAGTGTGTATGTTAATGGTCGTTAATATAAAGGACTAACGTTGTAATAAAAAGTTTAACGGTCGTTAAGGCAACCTGCTAACCAGTCAAGTAGGTCACCAGATACACACAATGTACGAAATCACAAAGTTTAATGATAATATAGGAAAAAGAAAAGATGGCTACACAGAACGGTAAAAAGTGTCAAGTTAAATCCATTTTTTAGTCATTAGCCCTACTTTGAAGCCCATATGTGCCAATCGCTAAACTTTTTAGCTTTGTACATCGCTTACTAATGGCACAAAGACTCCGGGTATGCCAAAAGGTACACATAGCTAGAACACTAGGATGCTCACTTCTTTCTCTCGCATATTATTGAATTTATCCACTTAGATCTGCCTAGGTTGCAGTTAGGCCAACCTGATGCAAATAATGTGAAAAATTGTAAACACCGACCAAATTAAGTTAGAGTCGTTGGTCATGCCGAGTGGCAATGACCATTTTATGTATCCATAGCTCTTGTCTAGTGGCTTACATGCTACAAACACATCGTTGCGCATCCACTGATGATGGAGACAACCTTTTCAAAATAAAAAAATTCAGAATCCCCAACTCCACACATAGAATCACGACATTTTCACCTTCCATTCAAACTTCATATTGTTTATTAAATAGATAGGGATCTTGTAAATCCTGGAAAAAAAACATAGGGACAAAATCAAACACATTCTGATCATAATTTTAAACTGTAAAAGGTGATTAATCTGTTGATCATAATTTTAATAGATATATATGGACATCCAACATTGAAAAATTAAGCAAAGAGGCTCATTAAAAATAAACTTCATATAATTAACCAAAAAATAACAACGTTTGTATACAATCGGCTCTTCGGACTAAGAAAAATAGAAAATATATTGATGTTTATTGGACTCAGTTGAGCCCTCTTGGTTCTATGTAGCTCGGCCGGATCTAGCAGTGCGAGGTTTTGTTGGCCGAGTAGCATCAAAACTTCTTGGAGCAGCCCATCCAACCCTCAAGAAACGGTGATCATAACCACACCCATCGAGTTCGTCAATGGCCATCTCAGCATTTTCCCTCCTCTTAAAGTTAACAAACCCAAAACCTTGACTCAGACCAGTCTCCTTATCCATGACAACATAAACATCAGACACGTTACCATACGGACGGAACAGCTCCCTCAAATCATCCTCACTAGTGTCTTCTGAAAGGTTATTGACCCGGACAGAGTTATTGTTACGGACGGATTTAGTAGTGCTGTCATCTAACCTCGAAGAAGGTTTTGAGGGACGAGTAGCATCCGAATTTCTCGGACCATCCCATACAACCCTCAAGGTAAGGTTTTTATAAACATACTTATTGAGTTTGGCAATTGCCAACTCACCATCTTCCCTCCTATCAAAATCAACAAACCTATAACCTCGACTCTTCCCTGTCATATGGTCCATGACAACATAAGCACGAGACACCCTACCATACGGACAAAACAACTCCTTCAAATTGGCCTCACGAGTGTCATCTGAAAGGTTATGGACCCGGACAGAAGGAGGTTTTGTGTGACGAGTAGCATCCAAATTTCTTGGAGCATCCCATTCAACCGTTAAGGTATGGTTTTTATAAATATACTTATTGGGATTGGCAATTGCCCTCTCAGCGTCTTCCCTCCTAGCAAAATCAACAAACCCAAAACCTCGACTCTTACGAGTCATATGATCCATGATAATACGAGCTCGACACACCCCAAACCGACTGAACAGCTTTACCAAATCGGCCGCACACGTGTCTTCTGAAAGGTTATTGACCCGGATCCAACGTCGCATACTTGGAGCTGCTGGTCTCATTGCGTCAACAGTGGGTGGAACAATGTCACCATTACTTGCACTTTGCGTGTCTTTCTTCTTTTCAACCTCTTGAACAATGTCACCATTACTTACACCATTTTGCGTGTCTTTTATCTTTTCAACCGCTTGAACAGTATCACCATTACTTGCCGTGGTTCCGGCATCTTTTTTCTGTTCAGCCTCTTGAACAGTATTACCATTACTTGGCGTGCTTCCGGCATCTTTTTTCTGTTCAGCCTCTTGAATAGTATGACCATTACATTCAGCTTTTCCGGCATCTTTTTTCTTTTCAACCTCTTGTAGAGTGTTACGATTACTCGCAGCTTTTCCCTTACGATTACTTGCAGTTTTTCGCTTATCTTTTTTCTCCACCACTTGAAGAGTATCTGCAAATTAAACATACAAAAACATGTTATTGACAACACTCAAAACACATACTTAAACAATTGGTGAATGTGTAAAACCCTAAACCCTAGCCCTACTAGATCATAAACACATATAAAAACATATATAAGAAGAAGAAATTATAATATCATACCAATATACAAAAGTCTTTGAGTAGCTTCATTAGTATCCATATTGCATTCTTTGAGCATGGTGTACACCTCATATGCTTTATAATTGCTACAAACGGCCTCTGGAACACCATGTATCAACTTCAACATCCGAAGTGTTTCGTTTTGATCCATGTTACACTCTTTAAGCATGGTGCACACGTCACTTACTTCAAAACCACTAGCAACACTAACATCATGGATCATCGTCAACCTCCGACATGTTTCAGTTTGATCCATGTTAAGCTCGATAAGTGTTGCTTTGATGTAGTTGTCAAGGTCGTTGTTTTTACACCATAGATATCCTACGATATGTTTTATTTTGTTAATGAGTCTACCACTTATTGTGTTTGTGGTTGTCGTCATGTTTGCGAATGAGATATATGTGAGGTTATAAACCTAGCTTGTGATCTGGGTATTACTTGATCGATCTACAGTCGAATAAAGCCAACCTCGAGAATGACCGATCGATCACAAGAGAGGAGAAGGAGGGGAAGTCTAGATTGTGATCTGGGTATTACTTGATCGATCTACAGTCGAATAAAGCCAACCTCGAGAATGACCGATCGATCACAAGAGAGGGGAAGGAGAGGAAGTCTAGCTTGTGATCTGGGTATTATGAGCGTACGTGTGTATTTATAGGCCAAAAATTAACATAGGGACCGACATTCCTATTAGATTCAAAACTTATTAATGGTATCTTTTATAATTTGGCGACATTCTATATATAAATGACGTAGGGAGTAAGATATTGCCATGTTATAGTAAATGTTTATATAATTACTATTGATACAAAAAAAAATCAATCGGTAACAAAAAAAAAATTTACTATTTACTTCTAGAACCATCGATGGCACGAAGCTTTTTTATTAGATTTTCAAAAACTTTTTATTTTTGGTTTGAGCGTTTATTTCAAAGGACACTTCTCTCATAAACGTCTTCAAATGACACTTCTCTCATAAACGTCTAATCGTTTCATGCTTAAGCGTTAGGAACATTTTTGACTCATTCACAATGGTTTCAAAAGTAGCTTTACTTTTATCATAGAAAGCCTCACATATAATGAGTGATATAACATTTCGACGTCAATGAAACACATGTGTCGAATGATATAAACAAAAAGGCCGAGGCAACCGATGGCTGTAAACAAAACGTCAAAAAGTTAGAACCCAAGAGATCCAAAAAGAAAAGCTTCAAAACTTGATTAATTGTGAGATGTATAAAAAAACTCGAAAGATACCTCAAAACTTGATTCAGTGGTGGAGCATTCCGGTGGTATAGGTTTAACTGTGGTTGAGGAGAGGTTCGCTTGTGGGTGTAACTATGAGATATATCAATGGAGATATTCTATGTTTCTTTATTTTGTACGTTTGTGGGTGAAAAATATATATGTCATTAGTTTTAGTGTTACTTAATGGGCTGTAATTGATTACACATTAAGACATTTTAATTTTCTATTATAAATTTTAATTATATGTGTATGGTTTTGTAGCAAAATTAATACATATCTTTCCTAAAGAAGAAATATTTAAGGCTTAAACTTTTTAAGACTTCTAACAATAAAAAGGTCTAAATGCTTTATAAAGTATTAAGATACTTACTCTTAACACATGATTATTAATTAATAATAATAATACATGATATTATAAGTAATTATTAATTAATAATATTATCTGATTATATTAATTAAAAATTACCTTAACTGATTAATGTATAATTAAATTAAAATATGTTAATAATTTAATTAAACATTGGTTAAAATGAAAAGAATTAATTAAGCTAAGTTTCTTAGTTAATTACATGTGACCGGAATAATTATACTGATAATTATTATAACCTAAAGTTTATAAAATGGTCATGTTTAATTACCATGATAATTATATTAATAATTATATCCCAAGTCTTGTTATTAATTAGTTTTAATTAAACCATGTATTAAATAATAAAATTAATTAATAAACATAAGATAAAGTTTAGCCAAACACCCCTCGTCGTGTTCGGTTCTACCCGAGCCCCTAACCATGAGCCTACCGAGACCCCGTGCCTCGGTCGCACGAAAACCACCAAACAAACACCACAACCTTTCGGCTGTAGCCTTGCCCCCGTCAAACCAAAGCAGCCACCGACTGCTTGTCGGTGCCACTGCTGTCTGCTGCTCAAAACCACCCCCAACTTAAGCAGAGGTTTCCTTGCTGCGTAAAAACTACCCACCGAGAGTCATAAGACTCTCGGTTTGCCACTGTTATCAATCAACAGCCCCCGCAGGGGTGTTGGCGCTTGCGGCTGCCAAGGATCACCAGCCACCGACCCATATGAGGTGCGGTTGGCCGAGACCTCAACACCACCGAGAGCATGGAGGCTCTCGATTTGCGTGTCACAACCAACAACCAAACTAAAACCTGATTCCCCATGTTTCAATCCTTTAATTAACATGTTTTAATTATTGTTTTCAATGATTCAAGAACATAGAAAATAAATAAAAGATTAAAGATCAAGGAGTACCGTATGTGTGACTCTTAATGGTTTATGATCACGAACACGAACCCGTAATTTAATTAAGATCAAAAGCAAAATCTTTCCCCTTGTGTTCTTGATGTGTCGCAGCCAAGAGAGAGACAAAAAGGATTTAGGGTTTTAATTATGTAAAAAATGATATTATGAAATCCCGTCGTGTTTTATTAAATGACTAGTATTTGTTAAATGGGTCGGGCCAAAGGCCCTTCATTCTTTTCTCTTCTAGCCGTCCATACACAACACCCCTTATATATTTTTGTTTGTTTTTCGTGCTTAATAATTCATCACGCGTGTTCGTGTTTTAGTGTCATGTTTTATTCTTGTTACGTTTTTAAGTATTATACGTAAATACTTATCGTGAGTTAATAATTAATAATAACTTACGTAATACTCGTAGTAATTAATATACGTAATACTTACGTTAAATGTTCGTGATATGTGTCATATATTAATTAATCGTAATGTTTTAATTTATCCGTGTTTTCGTGCATCTAATGTTCTTAGGTATTTTATGCGGGTTTTACATCGTTAAATGTTATCTGTGCATGGTGTGGTTATTGGCTATTTGGAAGATGTTGCTTCTATATGCTTTGATTGTTTCTTTGCTTAATATTGGTAATATGCACAAGTTTTAACTCTGCCTCGGTTTTGTGTGTACTCAGCCGGACCCAAGCCCCGATATAAAAGAGGAGGGTTGAATGATGCAAAATGCCTCCCACTAAAAACTTGTGTTCGTTTATATGAATGTTAATCTGAAGGAAACCATTTAGTTGCTTTTAATGGTATTCGGTATGCATGATTTTTGTAGATGATGACTGTGGTTGAGACTGAGTGATTCTTTAGGCTATGAGCATTCACTTAGATACTAAATCCTCCAGGAAAACATATATTAGGTGATCACAATTGTATATGCGTCTCTGTCTTTAATTTTCCATGCATATAGGCTATATGCAAATTCTGATGCAATACGCTACGTCTTATAACTCATGTCATCGATCTCATTTTGACCTACACGCATTCCATGAATATATCCACCCAACTTGCTCTAGGCTCGATCTTCCGGGGTATTGTATATAAGTATTCTTATAGTTATCATGATCATCTATCGATAGTTTTAATTAGAGTTGTTTGGCCTGCGTATTAGGTGCGTATATATTATAACGATTTTTAGTGTCACTTCGGCTCTTTAATGCCTAGATTACATCAGGACAGAATAATATTTCAATCGGTATGATTATGGTATCCCCGATAATTGAGCAAGAAGTGCTTCCACCTACTAGCACCCTTTACCAGCCTCATAGAGGTTGATCACCTAATTGACATGCAGTATAGAAAGCCAACTCAGTAAGGCGCCTGCAAATGTGCTTATATCAACTAATTTCTATGGACGTTCGGAATTCATATGTAAAATAAAGAAGCAGTGGTAGAATCTATAGGTAAAATATATCCTGGAATCAAACAGGATGTTAAAACTTCACAAATATTATATAGAGTAGCAGTCTGAAAAAAAAGGCAATGGTTTTCTGATACTTTGAAGCCCATATGTGCCAATCGCTAAACTTTTTAGCTTTGTACATAGCTTACTAATGGCACAAAGACTCCGGGTATGCCAAAAGGTACACATAGCTAGAACACTAGGATGCTCACTTCTTTCTCTCGCATATTATTGAATTTATCCACTTAGATCTGCCTAGGTTGCAGTTAGGCCAACCTGATGCAAATAATGTGAAAAATTGTAAACACCGACCAAATTAAGTTAGAGTCGTTGGTCATGCCGAGTGGCAATGACCATTTTATGTATCCATAGCTCTTGTCTAGTGGCTTATATGCTACAAACACATCGTTGCGCATCCACTGTTGATGGAGACAACCTTTTCAAAATAAAAAAAAATTCATAATCCCCAACTCCACACATAGAATCACGACATTTTCACCTTCCATTCAAACTTCATATTGTTTATTAAATAGATAGGGATCTTGTAAATCCTGGAAAAAAAACATAGGGACAAAATCAAACACATTCTGATCATAATTTTAAACTGTAAAAGGTGATTAATCTGTTGATCATAATTTTAATAGATATATATGGACATCCAACATTGAAAAATTAAGCAAAGAGGCTCATTAAAAATAAACTTCATATAATTAACCAAAAAATAACAACGTTTGTATACAATCGGCTCTTCGGACTAAGAAAAATAGAAAATATATTGATGTTTATTGGACTCAGTTGAGCCCTCTTGGTTCTATGTAGCTCGGCCGGATCTAGCAGTGCGAGGTTTTGTTGGCCGAGTAGCATCAAAACTTCTTGGAGCAGCCCATCCAACCCTCAAGAAACGGTGATCATAACCACACCCATCGAGTTCGTCAATGGCCATCTCAGCATTTTCCCTCCTCTTAAAGTTAACAAACCCAAAACCTCGACTCAGACCAGTCTCCTTATCCATGACAACATAAACATCAGACACGTTACCATACGAACGGAACAGCTCCCTCAAATCATCCTCACTAGTGTCTTCTGAAAGGTTATTGACCCGGACAGAGTTATTGTTACGGACGGATTTAGTAGTGCTGTCATCTAACCTCGAAGAAGGTTTTGAGGGACGAGTAGCATCCGAATTTCTCGGACCATCCCATACAACCCTCAAGGTAAGGTTTTTATAAACATACTTATTGAGTTTGGCAATTGCCAACTCACCATCTTCCCTCCTATCAAAATCAACAAACCCATAACCTCGACTCTTCCCTGTCATATGGTCCATGACAACATAAGCACGAGACACCCTACCATACGGACAAAACAACTCCTTCAAATTGGCCTCACGAGTGTCATCTGAAAGGTTATGGACCCGGACAGAAGGAGGTTTTGTGTGACGAGTAGCATCCAAATTTCTTGGAGCATCCCATTCAACCGTTAAGGTATGGTTTTTATAAATATACTTATTGGGATTGGCAATTGCCCTCTCAGCATCTTCCCTCCTAGCAAAATCAACAAACCCAAAACCTCGACTCTTACGAGTCATATGATCCATGATAATACGAGCTCGACACACCCCAAACCGACTGAACAGCTTTACCAAATCGGCCGCACACGTGTCTTCTGAAAGGTTATTGACCCGGATCCAACGTCGCATACTTGGAGCTGCTGGTCTCATTGCGTCAACAGTGGGTGGAACAATGTCACCATTACTTGCACTTTGCGTGTCTTTCTTCTTTTCAACCTCTTGAACAATGTCACCATTACTTACACCATTTTGCGTGTCTTTTATCTTTTCAACCACTTGAACAGTATCACCATTACTTGCCGTGGTTCCGGCATCTTTTTTCTGTTCAGCCTCTTGAACAGTATTACCATTACTTGGCGTGCTTCCGGCATCTTTTTTCTGTTCAGCCTCTTGAATAGTATGACCATTACATTCAGCTTTTCCGGCATCTTTTTTCTTTTCAACCTCTTGTAGAGTATTACGATTACTCGCAGCTTTTCCCTTACGATTACTTGCAGTTTTTCGCTTATCTTTTTTCTCCACCACTTGAAGAGTATCTGCAAATTAAACATACAAAAACATGTTATTGACAACACTCAAAACACATATTTAAACAATTGGTGAATGTGTAAAACCCTAAACCCTAGCCCTACTAGATTATAAACACATATAAAAACATATATAAGAAGAAGAAATTATAATATCATACCAATATACAAAAGTCTTTGAGTAGCTTCATTAGTATCCATATTGCATTCTTTGAGCATGGTGTACACCTCATATGCTTTATAATTGCTATAAACGGCCTCTGGAACACCATGGATCAACTTCAACATCCGAAGTGTTTCGTTTTGATCCATGTTACACTCTTTAAGCATGGTGCACACGTCACTTACTTCAAAACCACTAGCAACACTAACATCATGGATCATCGTCAACCTCCGACATGTTTCAGTTTGATCCATGTTAAGCTCGGTAAGTGTTGCTTTGATGTAGTTGTCAAGGTCGTTGTTTTTACACCATAGATATCCTACGATATGTTTTATTTTGTTAATGAGTCTACCACTTATTGTGTTTGTGGTTGTCGTCATGTTTGCGAATGAGATATATGTGAGGTAAACCTAGCTTGTGATCTGGGTATTACTTGATCGATCTACAGTCGAATAAAGCCAACCTCGAGAATGACCGATCGATCACAAGAGAGGGGAAGGAGAGGAAGTCTAGCTTGTGATCTGGGTATTATGAGCGTACGTGTGTATTTATAGGCCAAAAATTAACATAGGGACCGACATTCCTATTAGATTCAAAACTTATTAATGGTATCTTTTATAATTTGGCGACATTCTATATATAAATGACGTAGGGAGTAAGATATTGCCATGTTATAGTAAACGTTTATATAATTACTACTGATACAAAAAAAAAATCAATCGGTAACAAAAAAAAATTACTACCATCGATGGCACGAAGCTTTTTTATTAGATTTTCAAAAACTTTTTATTTTTAATAAAGAAAACTTTATGAAAAATAGCCACGTCTGAATTATATAAGGTTTGTTGTTGCGGCGTCCGACTCGACTCGGTCGTCGACTGCGAATCGATCCAAGGTCCACCAATTAAAAAAACTTTCTCACACTTTTTATACCGCTGCATTTAAAAAAAAACTTTTTAAATTTTGAATTTAACAATTTTATTTTTATGAAATCCCCATTTATACAACAATTTTTCACACACCTAAAAATAACACTTCTCCAAGTTACAATGTCTTTTGAATTTTTTTTGCCGACTCTTTCGACGACGAGGATGAAGTTATTTGAATTTTTATGTAATATTTTTTATTTAATGTATTGTTTTTATTTATTAAATTTAAAAACATTTTTTTTAACTTGGTCGCCTTATTGTGGAAACCAATCGCCTGTAGGTCGTCGGAGAAAGCTGATGTGGCAGGAAAAATGTAAGCCAATGTTGTGGGTAGCCTTAGGAAACTTTTAGCTTTTATTTGGAGGAAAAGGGCTCGAAATTAAACGCTTTAATTTATCATATACCGTCCTATATTTTATGGAGCTGATTTGTTGTTTAATTAACTAGTTATAGGTCTCATGCACGCACGGCTTACATATAAATCAAATTTATTTTAACATTTTATTTTAATATACGGATGTATAAAATACTTTCAGTTACTTAAAGTTTTGAAATTATGATATTAATACAACTAATAATTATGCACGTTGTTATACATAAAAAATTAATATTAGTATTTAAATATATTTTATAAATTTTGTATGTTTAAAACTTAAAGTGTAAGGAGTATTTGTTTATTTCTATAGTTATCATAAAAATATGAAAAATAACAGTTTCACTTAAGTTTATCTAACTAATTTATTTAAAATTAAACTATTAAATTTCATTATTTACCTTCTATTTCTTTGAGTTTTGTTTTTCATAAATTTGACACACATACGTTTATATCTTTTTTTTCTCTATCAAATTTTTTCAATTGTCTTTCAAATCCTTTTTAAAATTTTAGCCAAATTTAGAAATAATTTCTTCTTTGTTATTTTTAATAATTTAAAAACATATTTAATGTTTAAAAATATTACTTAATATTATAATAACTAATTTTCTAAACGAATAAATTAAATTTCTTACTAAACATTTTACTTTAATAAATAAATAAATAAAAGATTATAATTAATTATTTAGATGTATATCCAATAACCAAAAGCGTCAACATTCATTTCTATGTTTTAATTTGTATAAGATATATAACATGTATTTCTATGTTTTAATTTTTAAGTTATAAATATCGTAAATTAATCAAATTTAATTTATTTTAGTTTAATAAAGAGATTTATAAAAAAAAATTCGTGTTTAAATTTATTAGGTTCTAAAGAGTAAGAGATATTTGTTAATTTTTTAAACTTATTTAAAAAATATTAAAATTAATAATTTTCACTAAACTCCATCTAATTTATTCAAAATTTAACCACTAAAATTTTATTTGTAACATTCTTTTTTTAAGTTTTTCTTTCACAAATTTGATACCTATAATTTAACGTCTTTTTTTCTTCATCAAATTTCACCATCAATTTTTTTCAACTCTTATTCTCTTAAAAAACATAAAAATAAAAAAGAATAAATCAAGAATATATTTTCTATTATGGAAACATTCTTTTTAAAAGTTATAATACTTTGAGTTTTGGTTTATAATTATAAACCATTATATCTTTCTAAACCAAAGCACGCTGAATCCGTTACATTAAATACAGTAAAAACAATTACAGACACCTTAACCAAAAACTCAAGACCACTTGTTTACACATGTGGTAAAATGGGTAAATCCGTAACGTGTCTAACAGGCTTATCAATTTTTTGAACTTTATGAGTAAGTAACAACCCAAAAAAGATTTCCGAGATCTAATCCATGTGATTTTGTAGTAAAAGATCTGATCATACCATGTGAGAACTCGTATTGTTCCTGGTAATTAAGTTATTCTTTTATTTGTACTTCTCGATTTTTACAATATTTTACTTGTTCCTCTTTACTTTTCATACGTAAATCCTGAGATCTAGAGAATTTTAATTAAATTATATTTTAATTATTTTCTGATCATTGATAATATTTTATTCAGAATTATAAAAAATCTATTATTACTTTTCCATATTTAGTTTTTTTTCCATATGTATTCACTGTAATAACCCGAAATTTAATATCAACATTTAGACCGAGCTCTAATCTATTCCTAATGTTCGGACCAATAATTATTAATCGACTTTTAATTTTTCGTGTTCGTTCTATGAATAATAATGGATTTTTGGCTAACCGACAAGGTTAAGGTTTTAACATATCGAATACGTGTCATTTATTATTTATCGACACATTCTATGTCCGTCATCAACCGTAAATATCGTCGTTATGACATAGAAATATTTTCTGTTGTCGTCGTTTTTAATTTCTCATTTTGGAGCATTCTTGTAATTGACGTTAAGCCTTTAGGCGTTATTCGTTTATACGACGTGTTAAAGTTTATTAAATCATAAGCCCTCATTTATATATCAAATATCAACGTTCTCCGAATGTTGACGTTTTTATTTTATATTGAGCGTTTATTTTTCGTGATTTAACGCGTATCTTTTAAATCGTGTAACTTTTAAAATATCGGGCTTCAATAATACCTGTTTTTTCTAATCATGGAACAAAGTTATATAAACTTTCGCCCACTATTATAAAAAATTGCCAAAATACCATCTTTGAATAGATGTCCCGTTTATAATTTGCATGTTAGTTTTAGATAAAACCATGACTGTTTACCAATCCCTTCATTTTAACTTAATAAAAATGACACATCTTTCTTTGTTCTCTTGTTCTTTCACTCCAAACAAGTCCAACAATATCACCAATTCTTTACAAAGATTCCTAGCTAGATATTATTATACAATGGAAACATTGTGGTGCTAATATTATTCATGGTATTGTTAATTCATCAAACAAATTATATTATGAGATTTTGGTATGATCATTTGAAGCTTGATTATAGATGTATTCTGAGTAAATAGGGTAGAGATAAATATTATGTTAAAGGATGGATATTGGTTAAAAATAACATGCATAGGAGTCATAGGTGTTGTGTCATAAGCAAGGCTTTGGAGGTGGATTGAGATAACTAGTGGTCATTCGATCTTCAAACTTGTAAGGATCATTTAATTTCTTTTTTTGTAATATTTGATTTATATATTATTTTTATGACTTATTAAAATAATATAGGTCAAATGTGCACATTGCCAATTGGTTTCAAGTTAAAATCTTTTACGGAATGTAAATGATGGCCAAAATGGTTTTACGCAATTTTTTTTCCGGAAAAAGTCAAATCTGAGTAGTCTGCACTAAAACTGCAATTCTCGTTGATTGGTAATATCTTTGATAGTGTTTCTTAATGATTTGAAAAGGTAATAAATGTAGCTTTTCAGGGCTGTAAAGTTTGAGTTTATAGCTATTATAGAACTCTAGATATGATACAATCTATACATCATGTTTCTGAAAATTTAGTGCAGCCATTTTGTCAACGTTAATTTTTGACTCAAAATGTACAAGTGTTTGCTACTTAAGGGTTTGATGAGTATTGCTATGTTTTTAAGCATGTTCATACAGTGGGTAAGTAGTGTTGTGAGTCAATATTGATTCGAGTCGATAGGTTGCAATGCCTTACGGGTCATAAGATGGGTTATGTATTATAGTAATCAAAGTATTTTATAAACGTTATTTTCGTATCTTCTAAGTTTTCGCGCCCCGTTATTGTAGGTCTTGGATGATTTAAAGTTTCTTGATTTCTTGTTATTACTACTCAGCCCTCAAGTTCCATGTTGATTCATTTCATAGCTAAGATGAGTTCATAGCCCCTTTTTACTACTTGCACATTGTTTCTAAACGCGGGGTGAGATTTTACATGGTGGAACACATTCATTTAAAACTGTATGCTATCCTGAACTTGTTTTCTATCCAGAACTTGTATACTTTCCAGAACTTGATGATTTCCAACAGTTTTTCGTTGATATTCCCTATGTTTCTTCTCCTGATCATGAACCGTTAATTTACTTGTGTTGCTAAGCGTGAATGTTGTGGGTGGATCCATCAGGACTGACAATCCCCGTCCCATGTTGCGAGTGTTTAACCATTGACGTATTTAACATTTGATTTGTTACTTGAGTATTTAGGCTGAATACTCCCTAGAGGAACTTACATTGGTGTTAAGCTTCGGTTCATGAACTAAATAGCAATAATAATAGTACCAGACTATGGTTATCGTACGTAACCATCTTCCCTATTTCATGTTTTACAAATGAATGTTTGTGTTCCACATCTTTATCGTACGTAACACAATTATAACTAATCGAATTGGGGTTACATACTTTTACGCTAAAGCAAATCCACAAGACGAAGAACGAATCACCAATTAGGGTTTATAACAAACACCACCAAGATATAGTCTAAAGTAAGACTATATGTAATACCTCACTTGGATAAGTGGACCGTTACGTGTACTTATGGCGTGTCATCAAAGCATGCAAGGCAAATGTCTTAAAACATTAACTGACCAAAAAGGAAATACCGGAATCAAACAGCGGTAGTCCAAACATAAGCTCAAACATGAATAATTAAGTATTGAGAGGAAGGACTAAAAAATGTCCAAACAAGCAAAGTAATGTATGAAGTGCATAAAGTAAAGAAGTCTGGATAGCTTCCATACAAATGCACATACTCTCATAATTCTAAGAGCGTCCATGTGTACCTACCGTTTGAAACATGGGAGGAAAACTACGGCTGAGCATAACGCCCAGTGAACGGATATAAAGCATGATAAAAAGTACAAGAATGAAACAGATAACCAATAATGAAACTATAAGACTGATATGTAAAGTGCAGTGAAAAACTGTGTATGTTCTGAAAAGTCTGGTTTATAATTAGTAACGCCGAACTATTATCTGTTAAATCTTAAAACATGCATTTACTGTATTTTAAGTGCCAAGAGCTTAAATAGGTCATGTACTGTAACAACGTATGCATGAATACATAGAGGGGGTGACCTCGTCATGCTGAAGAGGGGTAACCTCTAACTGATAAGCTGGGTGGAGGGATCAACTCTAATGTGAAGGATGTAGAGCACACACCACATTTACTTGATAAGCTGTAAACTGATAACCAAGGATGCACCCATACGCCCCACTGATAATATTGATAAATGGACAAGCTGAAATAAAAGGGACGTTGCGAGAAATCACTCCCCCGTAGAGGAGTCATGACACCGGTGCCTCAAGTGTCATGGTTACGGTACCTCCGTAACTAGTAAATAACTGGTCATGCATGTATATAAAGCTCAGGCAATTAATATAGTCATCATGGCAATCATGTAAAGTTTTAAAACATATAACTGGGAAAACAGTAGGCTGCAAACGGGGAATCCTAATCATGCATAGGAAAGGAAGTCCATACTGAAGGACGGTGTAGGATCGTGTTTTTCTAAGGATTAGGCATTGTTGGAATATCTATTAAGATGGATGAGAAATGGAGGAACTTAGAGAGAGAAAGAAGAGAGAGAAAGGAGAGAGTTGAAAAAAAGATAGAATATTATCAAATGTAAGTGTTCAACCCCTCCTAACATGCTAGGAGGGGGTTTATATAGCCCACCCTACATGTGGGCTATATGGGCTATATTGGATCACGAGCCCAATATCATTGGAGTGACCGATCCTTTCTAAATACGTAAAAACGTATTTCCAACAATCTCCCCCAAAGGGAGGTCACTCCAAGTTACAATGTCCTAAATAGTCTATAGCTCGTGACCTATGCTGATAATGATGTGACCGAGACTTTCCTTGGAAAAACGTATTTCCAACAATCTCCCCCAAAGGGAGGTCACACCATTTTACAAAATCTTAAACCTAGCATACTATGCTTGAGTCTTCGATCTTGTTCTTGTGAATATGCTTGATGTGATCTTTGACTTTAGCCTTGAGCATGTTTCCTTGCCTTGACCTTGTGCATTCATCACTTGTGATATTCGCCTCTTCGTGACTTCATGTTCCACATACTTATACCTTCGTAATTCTTGAAAGCTTCAGAGTTCGATACAGTGGAAGACTTAACTTTTAGGCTTTCTTGAATTAGATGAGGTATTAAGTGCATAAAGTATAAGCATGCGGGGACGACTTCTTCTTGGATCCCGCAACGCCACCGTCTTCAAATGTCGCAACATAAGTAGACACGAATGAAATGGCTTTGAACATTTCATTTTAATTCGGTAGCATTTTACCTCCGGTCGGTGAAGACCATTGGACGATATAAAATATCGTACTTGTGACAGGTAGATTTAATTAAAAATCTCCTTGACAAGATTTCGCGGGTAAACCCGTTCTCTTTACTCGACCGTCCAAAGCTGACTGCCCGTAAAGAGTGAATCATTTGGATAAAATTATCCGCATGATTGAAGCCGTCAATTCTGATTCCTGGAACAAGTTTGATTCATTAAAGAATCGCACCATCGTTGCTTTCCAGTTGTCACGAGCTTGATTCGTATAGAATCTTGCAAGTTACCTACCAAGTGCTGTTTGAGGTTAACACTAGAAGGATTTCCACTCATCACCGTGAACAATAAGGTATCACTCTGAGTGTTCTGGCAAGATCACTAAGATATTGCGTAGAGGCCTGGAACGTGTTTAAATTCAGTTAAGAATTAAACCACTGTTGCTTTCCAGTTATCATAAGTTTGATTCATAAAGAATCGCACAAGTCACCTACCATGATCTTTTTGATATTCGCTCAAGAAGGATTTCCATCTTCATTGTAAATACTTTCGTATTACTCGGATGTTCAGGCAAGATCATGAAGATTTTGCGTAGGACTCTTAAGATCTTTCTTACTTTTCACAGTGTATGAAAAAGCAAGGAATTATGAAAGTGTGTCCTAATGAGATATTTGATGATCTCAAATGGCTCTAGACTCGATCGTGCATTTTGGATTTTAGTGATCGGAGGCTGGAGAAGAGTGCCACCATTTCAATACCAATTTATTCGGAGTGAATAAATCAATAGATAATGCGTTGTCTACGTGTGATTAAAACAAATATCTTTTAAGAGATATCTGAGTTAGCTGGGATGGGTTGTGCCTTGCATCACTAGGTCCATGATGTCTGTCTTCAATATCAAGAATCATTAAACAACGATCTTAATAGCATATGTATTGACCCGGTTTCTGCCTAAGTTGAAAGGAGGGCTTCTTTCTTTACACCCTTTATCTTTACAATTCTTTTTCATTCTTCAACCCCTTCAATGCTTACCAATACGTCATTACTAGCACCTTGTTGTGATTGTTCCAGTGCTAACTTAAGTACTTGGTCGGCATTCAGCTACGTTCACAATCTTTCTCCATCTTTCCTAAGGACTACTATTTCTAGCTATGGAAGGTCCTTGGGAAGATTCCTCCGGTTCTAGAGGAATCATTGGACTTTAACCTATCCTACCATCCTTATGTCACCACAATCTTCACCGTCGTGAATAGAGATGTTTTGGGTAAGTGTATGTCACCATGAAATCCATTTTGAAGTTCAAATCCATTTTGCTCCCCCTTACCATATGCCACGATATCCGAAAACATTTCGCACATTGATGTAGTGTTTTTGCTACCCTTTAGGAAAAGAGCAACAAAATAGGACAAGCAGGCACGACGATTTAGGAAAACCGTGTGTAAATGACCCTAAAATGAAAGTGAGTTCGTTCTCGAGGAGGCTAGTGCGTTGTGTAATGAATTGATTTTGATTTGTGATTATATATAGAAAAAGAAAATAGAATTGGGGTGAGAAGAGAAAGACGGTTACGAAGACGGATCGAGCTAAGACGAAAAAGTCGTTCACGTAAAACCGTAAAAAGCTACAAATTAAAAAATTTTGAACCTAAAATTAATTATAAGTTAAAACTAAGTCTAAAATAATATAAACAAGAATAAAAATCCAATAAAAATATTTTAAAACCTTTTATTAATTAAATATTCAATTTTAAATGCTAATTAAAGCCCTAAAATTAAATATAATTAATCAAAATGTCCAAAATTTTATTTTATTGAACAAATAACTTACTTATATTATCTAAAGACTAAAAAGTATTTTTCCTAAATTTTAAAAACTATTTTTCTATTTTTAAAATACTTAAAACTATTTTTAAACTAAAATAATTATAAAAAATAATAAAATAATGCCAAAAATAATTTGACACTTTTAAAAATCCTAAATTACTCTAATGAACAGTAGAAAAATGAAAAAGTTTGAAAAATATAAAATTTTTCACTAGAAGACAAAACAGTTAACAATTAAAACCCTAATTAAGCTAATTTAATTCTAAAAAAAATTAAAAAGTGAACAGTAAAAACTTTTTGAACTAATAATCTTAAAATGTTTTTCTAAATCTATGAAAAATGTTTAAACTGAAAAATAATGATTTTTGGCACTAAATGCCAAAAACAAAAATATTAAAAGTATTTAAAATAGCTAATTAACCTAAAAAATAGTAAATGAACAATAATAAAAATTTTAATTAAACATAAAAATCATAAATTAAATTAGAAAAATAATGGAACTAGTTTCAAGTCCTAAATCCAATTTTAGTCCACAAAAGACAAAAAAATGGTGAATCTGATAGTGACACTTGACCTAGTTTTGTCTTCTTGCTTAGCAGTACTAAAAATAACACTAGCAAGGGTAACTTTTTTCCTACTGCTAGTGTAAAAATCAGGTCTGGTGACCTTTGAGCTTAGGAAAGCTTGTTGGATTGGTTTCTTTTGTAACAAAAGGCACCCCTATACTCAGTTGAGTATAGGGAGTCAATAACAACACAAAAACAACTCAATCACTTCACAAAATCTCACACAAAATTGCCAAGAAGGTTACTGATGAAGCCTATGGTTTCTGATGAATAGTAACTTTGGTTACTTGCACAAAAACGAATTTCAAGCCTTCAATTCTTGCACACAATCCAATGAAATGGCACAAAACTGATTACCAACCCTGCTTAACCCTAGTATCTAACAGTTCACCAGATTTAGTGGTCAAATTCTCACAAAAATTAGGCAGAAAAAGGGATTGACTGTTTTTAGCTACTTTTCCAAATTTTTATCATGCAATTTGTTTTAAACACTACCCAAACTAAGAACCAAACACTTATATCACCTAACAATGCCCAAATGAATGTGTCAAACAGATTTTGAAGCAAGATTTTTGTCTATTACCCCAGCTTAATCCCTGATCCAAACACACCTTTAGTTTCTGAAAATGAAATTTTACAAAGCAACCCTATTCAAAACCTAACCAAATTGAATCAAACTCAATCTAACATGCATAAAACCCTACCATAACCATGAATAAACAGAAGAAACAACATTTAAACACCTTTCATGAATTTTCATCAAATCACATAAGTTACAAACTAGAAAACTGAAAATAAGGACACAAGGGATTTACCTTGTGGGACCCACATCCAGGTCCCACAATGGCTGCAATGCCATCTCCAAACAGGCTCGGGCCTGTGCTGATCCTTGGAAAATCAGCCAAAATCTCCAAATCCTTTCCTGCTAAGAACAATGCACACAAATACAAATAATCTGATTTTAAGCCTTTTTCTCAATCTTTTCAGAAAACTTTCTCAAATATTCTTCTTTCAAAACACTTAAACAACCTAACTTCACACTTGGAAAACACGTTTTTTTGAACAAGATTCAATCAAATCTTGAACTTTTTCAGAAACTTGAAGTTGCCTTTTGAAAACTTCAAAACACTTCAACAAATAATTTTTGGAACTCAGATTTTCTTATCTTAAACACCAACTTTTAAATAGAGGAAAAGGAATTATATTTTTAACAAAAACACCAACTTTCATTCACTTAAAAAGGAATTACAATAAACTTAAGAAAATCTGGAACAACTGAATAGGGACACATGCGTCTCCTATTTATACAAATGATAGAACAATCTAGATACTAAAACCCTAAATACATGAAAATCCAGAAATGCCCTTGGTTTGAATTTGGAATCTTGGTCAAAAATGTGCTCCATGTGATGATTGTGATGTGCAAGCTGTAAAGGATCATCTTGGGACGTTCATTTGGTGTGGAGGACAAGTAAACTCATCATGGACGTTTAATTTGTCTGCTGTTGGGGTTTTGTGTGAAAGAGACGGGGCAGGGGAGGTCCCACAAGACACATGGGTGTGTCTTGTTCACGTTTCTTATGTGGGTTTTGGTGACAAATGAGTAAATTAGTGATCTGGTAAATGGCAACAAAAACCCCTTTATTTTTAAGGCAATTGATTCTTGGTGGGTTTAGGGTTTATGGGGTGTTTAGGGAGTGATTAATCCGTTTTGGGGAAAAAAAGGATTTAAAAAAAATGTTTTGGTGGGAATTTGGTTGACTGGTTGACCAAGTTTATTAAATAAACTGGTTAGTGGGGTGTGGGCCGGGTAGGAGTTGGATTTGGGGTTTGACTGGGCTTAAGTTGGGTGTTGACCGGGTTTAAGTTGGGTAAATAACGGGTTTGGGTTTGGTTAATGGCAAAAACAGTCCCCAAACTTCCTTGTTATCTTCACTTGGTATTAAATAGCCAACAACTTGAATTCCTTTGTTAACAACTTTAGGCAGCTTGTCAAATTTGGCACAATATTTTATCAAACTTAAAACAAGGACTTTAAATGCATAACTTGCATTCTTCAAGGGCCATTCTTGTAATATCTTCAATCATGGAGGACCTTTCTTTCCAAATGATGATTTCTTCAAGGTCTTTCTTTGCCAAATCTTCAAAAATGAGGGACCAATGTTGACAATTCTTCAAACTTCAAGGTATTTTTGGAAATTCTTGATTCGGGTCCGGTTCATTGTGCGGCTTCGTTTCCCGTGTTCGTTTTTGATTGATTCTTGAGATCTTTTTGTCATTTCCTCAATATCCGTACCTAAAATACACAAGCAACAAACACGAGCATATATTTGGCAGTTTTAATGATATTTTATGGATTTTAAGCCCGATTTGAACGATGAGACTATGTATAAAAGTAGTCTCATCACTCCCCCATACTAAACCATTGTCGTGCCCTCACGCAATGCTAGAATAAAGTATCATAGCACCTCCAAAATTCATTTTATTCACTTTATTGAATGATAAACTAGCTACACTACTACTATTGCTACTACTTGCGTTTTAGACATAATGTATGATTTTCATCGCAAAATGGGACGTTTAGGTTCATAGAATAAGAACACGTGAATGCTTCGTTAGAAATAATTTCATCGTCCTCGATTTTCACCCCAATTCCATGCCAAGCGTGTAACGAGATCATTGTCATTATAAGTTAGTAATGCTAACACTACTCATATGCCCTAATCACGTACTTATCCTCCCATTATTCCTAAGTTGTATCTCTTATATTTTATTATGTCTTGAATGTTTCACGAGGATACATTGTTTGACTTATGCGATAATAGAGATTTAGGTCTAAAAATAGAGTCCTAACGGTGTAACTAAGACCATCAAATCAATAACCCCTCCTAATAGACAACGATGTCAAAAAATTAAGTTGACAAGAAGAATCGATAAACACGGTTTTATAACGGTTTTGAACATGAGACTTATTACCAAGACTTTTATACGCCCCCTAACGGAAGGGTCTTATTATCTTTGGTTTACCTCCATCTGTTATTCAACTTCGCCATGAAGCTTTTATTATGACTTCGGTCTTGCCTTGCCTTTTATTATCCGCCTCATCGGTGGTTTTATTAGCCAAAGACGTATATCCTCACGCTAAGCGAATTTTGGATCTTTAAAGCTTCGAAGATTAAGGCTTGATTCACTTTCAATTTTGCATAGATTTTTCGCCTTGTGGGGCTTCAAATTGTTTGCTAGATTTAGGTGAGCACTTGAAATCTTATTATTGGGTGAAGCTTTCGATTATTCGGGTGCCAATACTTCAAAACCGTGACGCTGGCGATACCTTAATGTCTTCCCAATTTAATTACACGGAAGCTACTAGAAAAGACTAGAAACCCAACAATCCTAACTAAACCGCTAAGTCAATATTTATTAATCAAAAAATATTTACAAGCGAAGGGAGAATAAGCAAACAACGAGAACACATGAGTTTTTAAAAGAATACGAGTACTCTACGTTTAGCATAGTAACTTATAATTAACTATATAATTTCTCGTCCTCATTTAAGAGACTTAGCCTAATGTGTAGTTAAGGAATCAAAGCTAAGTGCTCAACACGCACGGTCGAGTCAAAAATTACTCTTATTCTCGCCATCGGAAAATCTACATTTGTGTCTTCAAACACTTATAAAACATGAGAAAATTTTAAAATTTTGGCCATTTTTAGCCTTATTTTGCAACAAAAACGATAAACAAAAAGATAAACTTTGGAAAGCGTGAAGGTTTGGCAAGGCAAGTATCTATTCACCCCCCCCCCCCATACTAAAGTTAAACATTGTCCTCAATGTTTCGAGTCTAAGGGTGCAAACACCCCCATACTAGAGACGTAGTCGAATGCCTAATCTAGCATGGAAAGGGTGTAACCAATAAATTAATAGCCGTTTATGAAGTGTGCTAAAAACCTAAGGTTAGAACATCAAAGGATATATCATGGATATTGGGAAAGTCTTCAAAGCAAACGATCGAGTGCTCCCATAAAACGAACACGAGAGGCTCCAATCGTGAAGATCATGATCTAAAAACCACAATTCACAAACAACCACGGAACAAAGGTTGGAAGGGCACAAATCCCCTCACATTAGCTAATTAGAAAGCAATAATATGTACATGGATAAGCATGGGTCTCCCCCACGAGGCACCTCGTTTTTGATTACCGAGTCATGAGCTCGACTCGATCCCCTCAATACTAATTATCATTGGGGAAGGTGACTTGGTCGAGGTAGTTCAAGGATGGAACTTCCCCGCCAAAGTAGTGCTTCAACCTATGTCCATTCACCTTGAAGTTAGGACCATCATCTTGAGCTAGCTCGATGGTCCCATACGAAACACTTGAGTCACGGTGAATGGACCGAACCAACGGGATTTCAACTTACCAGAAAAGATTTTTAATCTTGAATTAAAAAGCAAAACTTGATCCCCAATGTTAAAAACCCGGTTTTTAATTTTAGAATCATGCAACTTTTTAGTTTTTTCTTTATAAATCAATGAATTTTCATAAGCAATGTCTCTCAATTCATCTAATTCATTCAATTACATTTTCCGGTGTTTTCCCGCGGTCTTCATATCATCATTACAATGCTTTAGGGCCCAATAAGCCTTGTGTTCTAATTCGATAGGAAAATGACAATTCTTTCCATACACAAGCTTATAGGGAGTGCACCCAATGGGTGTCTTATGAGCGGTCCTAAAGGCCCATAAAGCATCGTCCAACTTATCCGACCATGATTGTCGGTTTTCCCCAACGGATCTCTCCAAGATCCTCTTCAACGCTCGGTTTGAAACCTCGACTTGCCCACTCGTTTGTGGGTGATAAGCCGTAGAAAGCCGATGTGTAACCCCATATTTCCTTAGGACCCTTTCGAATTGGTCGTTACAAAAATGGGTTCCACGATCGCTTATGATCGCACGAGGGGTTCCAAACCGAGAAAACAAGCTTTTCAAGAACTTAACTACCACACGAGCATCATTGGTGGGCAAGGCTTTGGCCTCCACCCACTTAGATAGGTAGTCAACCGCAACGAGAATGTACTTATTACCACGAGATGATGGGAACGACCCCATAAAGTCTATACCCCAAATGTCAAAGATCTCACACACTTGGATGATATTTGTGGCATTTCATCTTTTTGTGAGGCTTTTCCTTGTCGTTGGCATGAATCACATGACTTCACAAGATCTTGTGCATCTCGGTAAATAGTAGGCCAAAAGAAGCCGGCATCAAACAACTTCTTAGCCGTGAGATTAGCACCGTGGTGACCACCCGTGGGTCCCTCATGACAAGCTCTAAGGATGTTAGAAGCTTCGGTGCCAAATACACAACGTCGGATGATTTGATCCGCACAAGTTCGAAACAAGTAAGGGTCGTTCCAAAAGTAGAACTTGACGTCACGAAAGAATTTTCGTTTTTCTTGAGTTGTCATACCCTTAATGATGAAGTTACCCGCATGGTAATTTGCAAAATCCGCAAACCATGGGGTGGAAGGATCAAGTTTAGACTTCACTACACCAAGTGTCTCGAGCGGAAATGTTTCGGTGATTTCCTTGGGCTCGTAAACACTTTGGTGAGGATCTTCTAAACGAGAAAGATGATCGGCCGCTAGATTCTCGTCTCCTTTTTTGTCAACGATGGTGTGATCAAATTCTTGAAGGAGGAGAATCCAACGAAGTAATCTAGGCTTAGCATCTTGCTTTGCCATGAGATACTTGATAGCCGAATGATCCGTATACACTATGCATTTAGCTAAGACGAGGTAAGGTCGGAACTTCTCAAATGCATACACCACGGCAAGGAACTCCTTCTCCGTTGTAGTGTATTTTAGTTGAGCCTCGGTCATCGTCTTGCTAGCATAGTGAATAGGCAAGAAGTGCTTATCATGACGTTGCCCCAAAACGGCCCCAATAGCGTAATCACTAGCATCACACATGAGCTCAAAGGGGAGGTTCCAATTGGGAGCAACAAGAATGGGAGCTTCGGTAAGTTTCCTCTTAAGGATTTCAAAGGCTCGTACACAATCTTCGTCAAAGACAAAACGTGCCTCTTTTTCAAGAAGATGTGTAATGGGTCGAGAAATCTTCGAAAAATCCTTGATGAATCGACGATAAAAGCCCGCATGGCCTAGGAAACTCCTAACTCCCTTAACGGTTTTGGGATGAGGTAATTTGGCGATGACGTCTACCTTAGCTTGATCTACCTCAATCCCCGCTTTCGAGACCTTGTGCCCTAAGACGATTCCACTCTTAACCATAAAATGACATTTTTCCCAATTGAGCACAAGGTTGGTTTCCTCACAACGTTTTAACATTCTCTCAAGGTTCGACAAACACGAAGTGAACGAATTACCAAACACGGAAAAGTCATCCATGAAGACTTCCATCGTCTTCTCGATCATGTCATGAAAAATAGCCATCATGCACCTTTGAAAGGTTCCCGGTGCATTGCAAAGTCCGAATGGCATTCTACGATAGGCAAACGTTCCATATGGACACGTAAACGTAGTTTTTTCTTGATCACGAGGATCGATGGGAATTTGGAAGTAACCGGAAAAACCATCTAAAAAGCAATAGAAATCGTTTCCCGTAAGACGCTCCAACATTTGGTCCATGAAGGGCAAGGGAAAATGGTCTTTTCGAGTGGCTTCATTCAACTTTCGATAGTTAATGCACACTCTCCATCCGGTCACGAGTCTAGTGGGAATCAACTCGTTGGCATCGTTTGGCACAACGGTCATCCCTCCCTTTTTAGGGACACAATGAATAGGACTCACCCAAGGGCTATCGGAAATAGGGTAAATCATTCCCGCGTCAAGGAGTTTAAGGACCTCCTTTTTTATGACGTCGTGAATTTTAGGGTTCACCCTCCTTTGACATTGGATTGCGGGCTTGTAATCCTCCTCCATTAAGATTTTGTGGGTACAAAACTTGGGATCGATTCCCTTAATGTCGGATAACTTCCACGCAATTGCCCCTTTGTGGTCCTTTAGAACATTGACAAGTGCGGTTTTTTCATCATTCGAAGGTTCCTTCGCAATAATAACCGGCAACTTGTCACCCTCCTCCAAATAGACATATTCGAGATGAGGAGGTAAATCTTTCAACTCGAGGATAGGTGGTTCCTCAAGTGAAGATTTGGGCTCGATACTCATAACCTCCTCGGGTGGAGGAAATGGGAAATCGTTAAGAAAATCCTTGATAATCGAGAAGTCCTCATCGTTGTCGAGGTCTTCGTTACGTGGAACATTGAATTCTTCCAACGTTAAACCACCGCCTTCAAATGGAGTGAAGGTTGGTGTCGAATTATCAAGAATTGGATCTAACATAGTGGGATTGCCACTAGTTTCTTCATCACCAAATCCTAAAACTTCTTGTGAAAATTCCTCGCAAACCACGTCGATCATATCAATGAGGTTTATGGTAGCAACGGAATAAACATGAGAAAGTTGAGAATTTTGAGTTGCGTTTATAACAAGTTCCTCGTTGTTAAAACGTAAGGTGATCTTTCTAGCATGAACATCGATCAAAGCCATAGACGTATCTAAAAACGAACGACCTAAAATGAGAGGAACTTGAGGATCCGTGGGGATATCGACAATGATAAAGTCTACGGGATAGTATAACTTCCCCACTTTCACAAAAACGTCTTCCGCCAATCCACATGCGCGAATCGTGGAATGGTCGGCCAACTCGATAGACATTAGTGAAGGAGTAAGATTAGGAAGATTGAGCGACTCGAAGATTGCAAGTGGCATCAAGTTAATGCTAGCACCAAGATCGGCCAAGGCATAGCATTCTTCCTTATCTTGGATTGCACAAGGGATCAAAAATTTACCAGGATCACCGACTTTTTGAGGTATGCGATTAAGATAAACCGACGAACAACTAGACAATTGGTGCAATTTCTCCTTGTTGTTCAACATACTCTTAAAGTTAGCGGCAAATCGAGGCATCATGACCAAAGCGTCGGCGAAACTCACATTAAGGTGCAAATCACGAAACATTTTCATAAAAAGCTCAAATTGATAATTGTCGCGCTCTTGACGTTTCTCCTTCCTAAGTCTCGATGGATATGGCAAAGGTGGTGTGGGTTGGGGCATAGGCATAGCCTTTGGAATCTCGGGTTCCAATGATGGTAATGGGTCAACCGTAGGTGTGGCATGAGCGGTACTTTGTGGGATTGGGACATGCTCCTTTTGGACCACCACCTCGGGTTCTTCCTCAATTTCCTCCACTGTTGGAGTAATTGGTTGAGGAGTCGGTTCCTTAAGTGTCTTACCACTACGTGTGGTAATCACTTTCATCTCTCCCTTCGGGTTTACGATGGTATCACTAGGAAGACTACTCGAAGAAGAAGGTTTACACATGATAGCTTCAAACATCTTTCCCATTCGGTCTTCAAACTTAGATTGCCTAGCATCCGCTTTTAACAACTCTTGCTTAATCTCATGTTGACCTTGCTCCATTTTTTGTTGATTTTGTTGGAGTCGTTAAACATTTCCTTCCATTTTATTAGCATGAATTTTAAGCTCATTAGCAAGTTCGTTTTTAAGCTCTTTTTTCAACTCGGATCTTAAGCTAACCATTTCACGTTGCATATTATCAAACTTAGCATCGTTTGCCTTAGCATAATTCAAAAATTCTCCTTGAAGATTTTTGGTGTGATCATTTTGAAAACCTTGTATGGTAGTTTGAAAATCACGGTTTTGGTTTTGGTTCGAAATTTGCCCATTTCCACTTTGATAATTACCCTTGTTGTAGTTACGTTGATTGCCTTGATAATTACCACCTTGGTTGTTGTTTCGATAGTTATTAGCATTTTGATTTGGTGGAGCTTGATTTTGGCGGGAACCTTGACCGTTTTGGTTATAAGTTCCCGTGGCTACATAAGCACTCGAAGTGTTACCATCCGCGGTAATGAACTCAGAAAGATCATGAGCTCCACCACACGACAAACAACTCTTAGCAACCGCTTTAACCGAAGCGGAATTTGAAGCTTCTTGATTTTTCCAATGAGTCATAAGGTTAGCAAATCTATCAAAAAACCGATTTTCTTCATTTGCTTCATCTTGTAAGGCATTAATGCTACGAGACGATGGTGACGATGATGAACCCAATTTGGTAACACTCGGTGTGTTACGAGGGCTATAAACCTTAGACCTATTTTCAATTATCACCAAAGCTTCCTCAACCGTTTTACATAAAAATTACCACCCGCGGCGGCATTTAAATAATCTCTTTCATGATCATTAAGTCCATTGTAAAACGTGTCAATTTGATGCAAGTCGGAAAAACCGTGATGAGGACATTCATGTAACATTTCCTTAAACCTATTCCAAGCCGTTGAAAAACTTTCATTTGATTCTTGTGAAAACTTTGAAATCTCGTTTTTCAAATGCGTAGTCTTAGAGGGCGGAAAAAATTGGTTCACGAATTTTGAAACGAGATCCTTCCACGTCAATATAGAATTGGGTGGCTCTTTCTCTAACCAAACTTTAGCGGGCCCCGCTAAGGAATACACAAAAAGCATCATCTTAATCGATTCATTCGAGACATCCTTAAATTTGCAAGTAGCGGTAAGACGATTGAATTGGCGGATATGGTTGTGGGGATTGTCCCTCTTTATCACCATGGAATTTGTTGTTTTGGATCATCGACAACAAACCCGTTTTCACCTCAAAATTCTCCGCAAGGATAGCGGGAATCACTATAGCTTCTCCATAACCCTCGGTGGGTGCTTGAAGTAACTCCATCATAGTTCGATTCGCCATGGTTGGTGCTTCTCTTACAATGGGTTCGTCAATAGGAGACTCCTCACTAGAATGATTTGGAGTGGGAGTTTTGTTCTTTCGTTTACGTGCACGTCTTGCTTGATTACGAGTTAGCATAAACGTCACGTACAACGAGGGGACGAGCAAAGAAGATTCTTTTTGGTGTTTTTACTTTTTCAATTTTTTGTGGTTTTTGATGGTATTAACTTTTTTTGGAAATTGGTGAATGTATTAAGTAGACACAAATCTACAAATCTCCTCCTTAATCAAATCTCTCGATTAAAGAAGCCTCAAGGAATGAAAACGATCACGTGAAGTGAACGCCTTCGATGACTTTAGAACGATGGTGGAACGCCAAATCGTTCAAGAGGGTTTAATCAATGGAAACCAAGAAAATATATATGATATGTAATAATACTTTGGGCGGCAAAACCCTCGATTAGCTTTCAATCTCAAAATAAGCACAAGCAAGCAGAGGAAACGAGGCGGCGCGAAGCACTTAAGAGCCTTTTTCCTTTAGGTCGTGAAATACAACCGCCTTATACCCACCTTATAGTTTGTATTTTTCAAAATCGAGCTTCACGAAAGTATTTATCTATTTTTGCCTTTTTCTTTGGTTTGAGATTCGAATACAATGATTGGGTAATGACCTCCCAAGTCAAGGTTGTGATTGCTCACGTATTTGGAGTACTTGTGAATTTATTGTTCTACGTATACAATATAGTAATAATATTCATACAAAAACCGAAAAATCGATAATACGTATTAGTAGAGTGCTACTAATACAAATACTAATTATGGTTAGTATATAAAAACACAATTGCAATCAAAACACAACACGCCTCCCCGGCAGCGACGCCAAAAGTTGATGTATTGTTTTTGCTACCCTTTAGGAAAAGAGCAACAAAATAGGGCAAGCAGGCACGACGATTTAGGAAAACCGTGTGTAAATGACCCTAAAATGAAAATGAGTTCGTTCTCGAGGAGGCTAGTGCGTTGTGTAATGAATTGATTTTGAATTTTTGATTATATATAGAAAAAGAAAATAGAATTGGGGTGAGAAGAGAAAGACGGTTACGAAGACGGATCGAGCTAAGACGAAAAAGTCGTTCACGTAAAACCGTAAAAAGCTACAAATTAAAAAATTTAAACCTAAAATTAATTATAAGTTAAAACTAAGTCTAAAATAATATAAATAAGAATAAAAATCCAATAAAAATATTTTAAAACCTTTTATTAATTAAATATTCAATTCTAAATGCTAATTAAAGCCCTAAAATTAAATATAATTAATCAAAATGTCCAAAATTTTATTTTATTGAACAAATAACTTACTTATATTATCTAAAGACTAAAAAGTATTTTTCCTAAATTTTAAAAACTATTTTTCTATTTTTAAAATACTTAAAACTATTTTTAAACTAAAATAATTATAAAAAATAATAAAATAATGCCAAAAATAATTTGACACTTTTAAAAATACTAAATTATTCTAATGAACAGTAGAAAAATGAAAAAGTTTGAAAAATATAAAATTTTTCACTAGAAGACAAAACAGTTAACAATTAAAACCCTAATTAAGCTAATTTAATTCTAAAAAAAATTAAAAAGTGAACAGTAAAAACTTTTTGAACTAAAAATCTTAAAATGTTTTTCTAAATCTATGAAAAATGTTTAAACTGAAAAATAATGATTTTTGGCACTAAATGCCAAAAACAAAAATATTAAAAGTATTTAAAATAGCTAATTAACCTAAAAAATAGTAAATGAACAGTAATAAAAATTTTAATTAAACATAAAAATCATAAATTAAATTAGAAAAATAATGGAACTAGTTTCAAGTCCTAAATCCAATTTTAGTCCACAAAAGACAAAAAAATGGTGAATCTGATAGTGACACTTGACCTAGTTTTGTCTTCTTGCTTAGCAGTACTAAAAATAACACTAGCAGGGGTAACTTTTTTCCTACTGCTAGTGTAAAAATCAGGTCTGGTGACCTTTGAGCTTAGGAAAGCTTGTTGGATTGGTTTCTTTTGTAACAAAAGGCACCCCTATACTCAGTTGAGTATAGGGAGTCAATAACAACACAAAAACAACTCAATCACTTCACAAAATCTCACACAAAATTGCCAAGAAGGTTATTGATGAAGCCTATGGTTTCTGATGAATAGTAACTTTGGTTACTTGCACAAAAACGAATTTCAAGCCTTCAATTCTTGCACACAATCCAATGAAATGGCACAAAACTGATTACCAACCCTGCTTAACCCTAGTATCTAACAGTTCACCAGATTTAGTGGTCAAATTCTCACAAAAATTAGGCAGAAAAAAGGATTGACTGTTTTTAGCTACTTTTCCAAATTTTTATCATGCAATTTGTTTTAAACACTACCCAAACTAAGAACCAAACACTTATATCACCTAACAATGCCCAAATGAATGTGTCAAACAGATTTTTAAGCAAGATTTTTGTCTATTACCCCAGCTTAATCCCTGATCCAAACACACCTTTAGTTTCTGAAAATGAAATTTTACAAAGCAACCCTATTCAAAACCTAACCAAATTGAATCAAACTCAATCTAACATGCATAAAACCCTACCATAACCATGAACAAACAGAAGAAACAACATTTAAACACCTTTCATGAATTTTCACCAAATCACATAAGTTACAAACTAGAAAACTGAAAATAAGGACACAAGGGATTTACCTTGTGGGACCCACATCCAGGTCCCACAATGGCTGCAATGCCATCTCCAAACAGGCTCGGGCCTGTGCTGATCCTTGGAAAATCAGCCAAATCTCCAAATCCTTTCCTGCTAAGAACAATGCACACAAATACAAATAATCTGATTTTAAGCCTTTTTCTCAATCTTTTCAGAAAACTTTCTCAAATATTCTTCTTTCAAAACACTTAAACAACCTAACTTCACACTTGGAAAACACGTTTTTTTGAACAAGATTCAATCAAATCTTGAACTTTTTCAGAACTTGAAGTTGCCTTTTGAAAACTTCAAAACACTTCAACAAATAATTTTTGGAACTCATATTTTCTTATCTTAAACACCAACTTTTAAATAGAGGAAAAGGAATTATATTTTTAACAAAAACACCAACTTTCATTCACTTAAAAAGGAATTACAATAAACTTAAGAAAATCTGGAACAACTGAATAGGGACACATGCGTCTCCTATTTAGACAAATGATAGAACAATCTAGATACTAAAACCCTAAATACATGAAAATCCAGAAATGCCCTTGGTTTGAATTTGGAATCTTGGTCAAAATGTGCTCCATGTGATGATTGTGATGTGCAAGCTGTAAAGGATCATCTTGGGACGTTCATTTGGTGTGGAGGACAAGTAAACTCATCATGGACGTTTAATTTGTCTGCTGTTGGGGTTTTGTGTGAAAGAGACGGGGCAGGGGAGGTCCCACAAGACACATGGGTGTGTCTTGTTCATGTTTCTTGTGTGGGTTTTGGTGACAAAGGAGTAAATTAGTGATCTGGTAAATGGCAACAAAAACCCCTTTGTTTTTAAGGCAATTGATTCTGGGTGGGTTTAGGGTTTATGGGGTGTTTAGGGAGTGATTAATCCATTTTGGGGAAAAAAGGATTTAAAAAAAATGTTTTGGTGGGAATTTGGTTGACTGGTTTACCAAGTTTATTAAATAAACTGGTTAGTGGGGTGTGGGCCGGGTAGGAGTTGGATTTGGGGTTTGACTGGGCTTAAGTTGGGTGTTGACCGGGTTTAAGTTGGGTAAATAACGGGTTTGGGTTTGGTTAATGGCAAAAACAGTCCCCAAACTTCCTTGTTATCTTCACTTGGTATTAAATAGCCAACAACTTGAATTCCTTTGTTAACAACTTTAGGCAGCTTGTCAAATTTGGCACAATATTTTCTCAAACTTAAAACAAGGACTTTAAATGCATAACTTGCATTCTTCAAGGGCCATTCTTGTAATATCTTCAATCATGGAGGACCTTTCTTGCCAAATGATGATTTCTTCAAGGTCTTTCTTTGCCAAATCTTCAAAAATGAGGGACCAATGTTGACAATTCTTCAAACTTCAAGGTATTTTTGGAAATTCTTGATTCGGGTTCGGTTCATTGTGCGGCTTCGTTTCCCGTATTCGTTTTTGATTGATTCTTGTGATCTTTTTGTCATTTCCTCAATATCCGTACCTAAAATACACAAGCAACAAACACGAGCATATATTTGGCAGTTTTAATGATATTTTATGCATTTTAAGCCCGATTTGGACAATGAGACTATGTATAAAAGCAGTCTCATCACACATGTCGGGATGAGCTAGCACGTTAAGTCAAACCATTTGTGATTGATCATTTCCCATATTAAATCACATTTTCTCCCCCATATTAAAAATATTAACCCATCGATGTTTTTAATATCAATTGATTTAATAGCATTTTAAGAAAATTTGGGAAGAAAAATGCAAATTCAATTATCTTCATGAATTACACAAGCTCCCCCTCAAATAAATGAGGGTGTACTTGAAACGTAAATTAAATACCTTTTAAACACAAGTGTAGGGTACTTATGACATGCAAAGATCATATATGATAATGTATTCACAAGATTAGCGATTTATGAGGTTGGACCTGAATGATGAAGAACATCATATGAAAGAAGCACATGGTTCTTGTTCACGAATGTTGGTCGCCTCATCACGTCTGAAGTTATCTCTTGACTCCATGTGTACGATTGATATCGTTGTCTTGAAACCAACATGTGAACTTTGCACTCTCGGCCTCAAGGATTCTGAATGCTGGACAATTGCTCCCCCTCAATTGTTGACCCGTGTTCTATTGAAAGAGCTGTAGTCGCTGTTTGAGTAGTCGCATCGTCGAGTATGTAGATATCAATTGTAAATTGCTACGGTTGGTGGAGATGATAACTTCATAAAAACAAGATTTCTCTTGTTTTAACAAATAAATGCACTAACACGTACATATATTCGTGTTAGATTGTGTTATTACGTAAACAGAATCCCTTACATGGTTATAAAGTAAACCATGCCCGAGAAAATTAATTCCCGTTGTTGAGTCAAAGCTTTCCGGTGAAATGCTTGACTTGAATATGAAAAGCGGGTTACTATCTGAAATAATAGCAAACCATGTTGAGCATGTTTTAAAACATTTGAACTTCTGCTTGAACTTTATTTACAACCCCGTGTCGTTATTGAATGACATTTCTAGTATCATAAATATTATCGATTCCAGAAGACATGCTCTGGTTATCAAAACATTTTTGAACACACATTTCTAGAAATTCTCGAAAAATTGTGTTCATTGTTTTGAAAACCAATTACTTGAGCTTAAGATGTTGAATATCTTACAAAACGAGCTCAAGTCCGAGAAGTTGTAAGCTTCCCGTTGTAAGGATAAGTTTATCATCGGCGATAAACTTTCCTATTAATTGACGAGCGAGTCCTAAGTTGACATTTACTTAGAAGTCGTTTTCATGAGCTTGAAAAACGTTGAATGTTTTAACGTAACGCTCATGACCGAGAAAGATGAATTTCTCGTTAAGAAGAAAAGTTCTCTTATTTAAAAGATACACTTCACTTTATGAGCTTAAAAACTTGGAATGTTTTAAGACAAGCTCATGACCGAGAAAAATGAATTTCTCGTTACGAGGATAAACTATCTTTAAAGATAAGCTCTCCTAAAATTGAATTCCGAGTTACAGTCTGATATTTAACTGTCAGTCATTGTGCATGAGCTTAACAACTTCGAATGTTTTCAATATTAGCTCATGCCCGAGAAAAATTAATCTCTCGTTGTAAGGATTAGTTATCATCGGCGATAACCTTTCCTTTATTTGAAGAACGGGTCAATGTCTGACATTTAACAATGAACCATTTTACACGAGCTTAAAACCGTTGAATAGTTTTAAAGTAAGCTCGTGTCCGAGAAAATTTAATTTCTTGTTTTTGAGGATAAGTTTATCATCGGCGATAAACTTTCCTTTATTTGAAGATCGGGTCATCATCTGATATTTAATGAAGAGCCTTATACACGAGCTTAAAACCTTTGAATGGTTTTTAGGATAAGCTCATGTCCAAGAAAACTTAATTTCTTGTTAAGAGGGTAAGTTATCGTTGCGTAGATAAACTTCCCTGTCTCTGAAGTCCGGGTCATCGTCTGTCATTTAACGAGGAGCCATTTACACGAGCTTAAATTTTTTGAATTGTTTTAAATTTAGCTCGTGTCCGAGAAAAATTAATTTCTCGTTTTGAGGGTAAGTTATCGTTGACGAGATAAACTTCCCTTTCTTTGAAGATCGGGTCACAGACTGTAATTTGAATGTGAGCCATTGTGCATGAGCTTAAAAACTTGGAATATTTTTTATATAAGCTCATGCCCGAGAAAAATTAATTTCTCATTGTTAGGATAAGTTTACCATCGGCGATAAACTTTCCTTTCTTTGAAGATCGAGTTATAGTCTGTGATGTGACTATAAGTCCTTTGTACACTGTAAGCTTAACTGCAAATCCCCTGAGACACTTGTTTCTTAGATATCAGCTTCTTCAGCAACCAAACTCTGAGAGTGTCCTTAATTGAATGGTATACAATGATTGGACCGCTTCGTTCTTTTGGAACATCCTCTTTGGTACCTGCATTCTCATTTGGAATTTGCATGCTTTGATATGGGTTAGCGATATCTATCTTAGAAGCAAGTGGGGGTTCACAGTTTTCTTTTCTTGTGCTAGTTAAAGGGCACTCGTTTCCTACAATAGTGAAAGTTCTACCAGTGGGGCGCCACATTTTACCAATGGGTTTGATTTTAGCAACCCACTGGGATTTAAGTCTAGCACGTGAGTTCACCTCATTAAGTAGTTTTTTGATACAAGAATCATGATTGGCTTTAAAGACACATTTCCTACATGTTTTACAAGTAGCATATTTAATGTCCGAGTAAGATCTAGAATTCCTAGATGATTGATTGATGCTTCTAGGATGTGACATGCTACGGTTAGTAGTGTTGGGTAAACTAGAAGGCATATGACTAGGTTTGAAATTCCTATCTCTTACTTGTGTCTTTTGCTTAGCTTCCCTTAGATCAAATGTATGGCGAACGTCATTTGAACTAGTTTGAGACGTGTTCTTTGAACTATATCTAGGGAAACTAGAGGCAATCATGTGATTAGGTCTTGCACAAGCTGTTTTAGTCACATTGGCCCTAGTTGGTGGAGTGACTGTTCTAAAAATATGTGCCATATCAACTTGGGAGGCGAACCGCGGTCTCGAGGATTGTGGTCGCTCGGATCTAAATGCAGTCGGTTGTCTAACGGACTGTATTTGAGGCGGTTTCCCCAATATTGATGGTTTTTCAAGCTTAGTGTCCACACTAGTTCCTTTGGTTTTCCTCAACTCGTTTTTCAGAGCCGCTATTGCAAAAACCTTTTCCTGAACTTGAGCCTTTAAAGTCTCATTCTCTTTGAGCAATTCATCTTGAGATGTCAACTTAGATTCAAGCAACTTAATTTGTTTCAAAAGATTATCCTTTTCAGCTTTAGAATCTAGAGCAGTTTGATCCAATTTTCGTTCAAGAACAACGTTTGACTTTTCAAGTTTTTCAAAATATGTTTCAAATTTCTCCGTTTTCTTTGAAAATTCAATTTTGGCATCCTCAAGATCTTTTAATTGTTGAGCTACAATCGTTTCGAGCTCTCTAATCTTGGAATCAGAAGCAGTGAATGAAGCAGTTATAAGACAATTATCATGATGTTTAGCATTTTGAACACTTTCTCTCCCATTATGACTCACATCGGATGAATCAGAAGTGGTATTTCTATCACTCTTTTCCATCCCATGTTTGTCATAGTTAGGTTCAGAATGCTCAATATGTGGTATTTCATCAGCATATACATCATCAACATTACATTGTACCATGTCCGCAGGCTCTTCGTCATTCACGGGTAAGGTGTCATCAAAAGAGATCTCGTGAACATTGCCTGACGTACCACGGGTATCATGTTGTCCTCCTGATTTCGTGCTCTTGCCATCGTTAGGCTCCAAGTTGTCAACCGTATGACCATTCTCCTCTTGCATCTGCATCATAGATTCTTGCACTCCATTATCATACACTTGCTGAAGTCTGGATCTTTCATAAATCGAAGACGAAACCGATGTCATAAATTTCAACAGTTTATCACGGAAATCTTTAACATCGTTCTGTGTGTATTGAAAAAATGACCGGCATATCCCTGAATTGTCAGACTTGATGATATTGAATTGGAGGAAAGGCGTGAGTTGTGTCACAAGAGCCGGATATGCAGTTTCTGATGCAGAGTGATTAAAGTCTTCTTTGTGAAGTTGCTCAGCTAGGTGGTTCAAGTTGAGAAATAGTGAATCGATGAATGTATAATGATGTTGACCAAAGAGTGTCACAAATTCGCTTCCTCCTTGAACCCATGCAATAGTCCTAAGATGTGACTGAAGTAGTCGACATGAAATTATACCACTTTCTCTAGCTGTGTCTTGCATGTGATGCAAGTCTCCCTCTTGAAATTTCAAATTCAAAGACTCCATTGAATTATGATGAAAAATGATCGTGATTGTAGTTGTATTCGGAATCTTACAATTCGTGAAGAAATTTCGAAAGATCCGTAAATAACTTAAAAATCCTCGATTGCTGATATAAAACGATGCGTGAAAGCCTCTAAATTTGTCTGAAGATCAACTCTTTGTAAAAACCGAGAGATTTCGTTGTCGTTTAAGCACTTTCGTTTGAAAAATATACCCGAGTACTTCCAATAACAATACCCATAAATTATTTTAGCCCTACCAAAATAATGTGTATATAAGATTAATGCAAGGCAGTCCAAACTACTACAGCCCAACACCAACACCAAATGCGGTCTGGCCTAACTAGTCAGCTGGTCCAAAGTATTATTGGCCCAAGAAAATACTAAAAATAACACAATACGTGTGACTGGGCCAAAAGAAAATACGGATACAGAATTAGGAGAATAGTGATGACACCGAGCTGCAACACGTGTGATTGGGCCAAAAGAAAAGATTAAAAAGAACACAATACGTGTCCTTAAAAGAACTGCAACACACTTATATAAAAAAATAACACTAAACGTGGCCTACTGACTTGACCACACGTGGGCTTCTATCCACCTAGTCAACCCCACTTTCTCTGAGTAAACGTGGTAGAAACTTTGGTTTCTCCGTCTCCTTTTCTTTATATAAAACTCAAAAACAAAATCTCAATGACTCTCTCTCTCTCCTCACTACCTCCGTCCCATTTTCTCTACCATTATCTACCCTAATCTCTTCCTTCTCCTAACCAAATCATTCTGAACAAATCCAAACCAATCACTCTAAACAAATCACTCTAAACAAATCAGCTCCATCTCCTAAATTTCATCATATCATGAAACCACGAACCCAAGAAATCCGTTAATTTATTCCTTTTCCTTCGCAACAAACACGAAATCCTATGAATTAAGTTTAGCCTAATGTGAATCGAAATCCATGAAGCATCAGCTCTTTCAAACTGCAAGATCCGAAAAGGGTCTCGGGTAGGTATTTGTTTGATGTTTCGTCGGTGTGATTTTGAGTCTTTGATCAATGAATGTTTTAAACTGAGATCTTCATTTGTATGGGTAGTTGATTTCAAAAAAAAAATGTGTCGAATGTTGATTGATTGAGTCGTATCCCTTGGTGTTTGTGTCGAGTCGAGGGTGATTAAGACGAAAACGAGACAGTTTGGTTTTGTTTTTGGTTGTCGAGTTGTGTCAAGGTCTTATCGAGAGTCGAGTCAGTTTTGGAAACGGGTCTGTTGATGTTGGTGTCTTGAGACAAAGGTTAGATGATATGGTCGAGTTTTTGTTGGAGTTTAGATGATGTTTAAGTGTGTGAGTTTAGAGTCGAAAATGGGTGTTGTGTGTAGTCAGTTTTTTGTCGAGAGAGAGAGATGTGTTGGCTGTGTTTGGGTTTGTGATTCGAGGGTGTGTTGAAGAGAAGTCGAGGGTCTTGATGTGAGTGTTTGGGTGTGGGTGAGTCTGTATAGGTCGAGTGTCTAGGAGTCGAGGGTGGGTGGGTGTGGGAGTCGAGAGTTGTGGTGAGGGGTGGAGTCGAGTCTGAGGAGTCAGATGTCGAGAGGTTTTATGAAGTTTGGTCAAAAAAATGATTTGAGTCCTTTTGTTTTGTGTCAACTTTCAAACCATCGCAATATTTAAGCACACTTCCATCGCAATACACAAAATTCCATGGTAATATTTGTCATTTTCATCGCAATATCAAAAACTCACCATCGCAATGTGAAAGTTTCCTTCGCAATATTTTCATTCCATCGCAATATAGTGGAAAAAATTTTGGCAGAGTTTCGTTCTCACTTTACCTTAAACCCGTCGCAATCACGATCGCAAAGTACGATCGGAATACACGTCGGAATAAGGGAATCTGAAAAAAGTGATCGCAAAGTAGAACCCGAGGGTTATTGCGATCGGAATGTTCAAACTTGGTTCTTTCCGATGGATGTATAAAACACAAATACAAACCTGGATACTTGATGAACACGAGAAAAAAAATGATATGCTAGACAAGACAAAAGTTGATCATTGATGAAGACAAAAGTTGAAAGAAAGAAAATAAAAAAATAAAAAAACAATTATACTGATCCTTTTATGACAATAATAACTGATTTATTTGAAGAATGGAAAACTGAATAAAATAAAATAAAAATGTGATCCGTGACCAAAAAGAATAAGATGAACTTTACCAAGACAAAAAACTTTACCAAGACAATAGATTAAAAAAACGCGCCAATCCGAAGAATCAACCATGCTCTTGATACCAATTGTAGGATCGTGTTTTTCTAAGGATTAGGCATTGTTGGAATATCTATTAAGATGGATGAGAAATGGAGGAACTTAGAGAGAGAAAGAAGAGAGAGAAAGGAGAGAGTTGAAAAAAAGATAGAATATTATCAAATGTAAGTGTTCAACCCCTCCTAACATGCTAGGAGGGGGGTTTATATAGCCCACCCTACATGTGGGCTATATGGGCTATATTGGATCACGAGCCCAATATCATTGGAGTGACCGATCCTTTCTAAATACGTAAAAACGTATTTCCAACAATCTCCCCCAAAGGGAGGTCACTCCAAGTTACAATGTCCTAAATAGTCTATAGCTCGTGATCTATGCTGATAATGATGTGACCGAGACTTTCCTTGGAAAAACGTATTTCCAACAGACGAGAAATCCGTACCTTGTGTCCAGTAACTGACCGAAGACGAACAGATGAAACCCCTACTCTGACTTCACAATAGCTACACGAATAAGGGTCATGAATGAGATGTCTGATTACTATTTACTGTTACTGATTCTTACTGTTCTTAACTTGATTTATTATGTTCCTGTATTGTTGTACTGTTTTGGGTATAATCTAATAACTTTGACAGTTCTCTCGTATTTACTGATTAGTGTATTTCCTCTACTCTGATTAGTGTATCTTACAATAGTCTGATAAGTGTATAACATGTATTCTTATATAGGTATATTGTTATAAGTAATCTGCTAAAATAGAAAGTTTCCTGAAATAGAAAGTTTCCTAAAATAAAACGTTTCCAAAAATAGTTTCAAAATAATTTAATCATTTAATAATAATCAAGTATTAAATAAGCAATTTAATATAGCGTGATTAATTTAATAAACGCTAATTAAATTAGAGTGAAAAGGTTTATAACTTGATTAGTTTATTAAAACAATTTAATTAACACATACTTTTAAATCGTTTAAAACGTGCGCGTCTTGTAAAACTTTTCGAGTCACCCGAACCCGAGTCAAAATCAAACCCCGGAACACCCATGTCTCGGTTAGCCCAAAACCGAGCCCACACATCTACGGTTGTGTCCCCCCTGCTGACGTCAAACAAACAGCAGCCACCGGCCTAAGCCGGTAGGCACTGCCGCCTATGTGGTTCCCCCTGCGCTGCCTATGTTACCCACTAACCATGCTAGTTTTCCCTCTACTCGTTCACTACTCCCTCCGTTCTATTATTCTACCCACTGCTACCCACAAGAGAGCCACCGAGACCCTGGTGGTCTCGGCTGCCACTTCTAACAACAAACACCCCCTGTTGGTTTCCACTGTTATAAACAAACACACCCTGTGCCCAACCCAAACACCCCCTTGATGTAATCAAACGCCCCCTGGTGGATTGTGTTTCGGCTGAACAACAACTTGCCACCACCGAGAGTCTAGTACTCTCGGTTTGCGTGTACCCCGACCAAAACACAATAATAATCTCATCTTTTCCATGTTTAATCATATTAATTTTGTATAACATTTATTAAGTCAACTGATTAAGAATTAAAGATTAAGGTTAATTGATTACCGAGATAGAAATCTTAGGAATTAGGACGCGAATACAACCCGTAACCGAATCACAAAATGAGATCAAGGAATCCGTCACCCTTGCCCTTCTTTCTGCCGGCGGCCTCCACTCCACAAACCCTAACTCTGTTTTTATTTTTTTTGTAACAAGAAAATGAGATGAAACCTCTTGTTACTTTAATTTTAACATGGACTGGGCCTCGAGCCCATTCTCCTTTCTTCTTGATTTTAACCGCCAACCCAAATACATATATGTAAAAATAAAACTCAGACTGTGTATACTTAATGTTCTTGGATTTTAAATACGAGTTTTACACTATATTACGATCTTGTACACACGTAATACAACGAGCTAACCGTGATTCTAGCACGTGTAAACCAAGATTGTAAGCTTGTAGAAAATCTACCCAACAACCCTAGAGAGGGGCTAGGACTAGATTATAAGTAAAATTGATCAAACAAGAAAACCAACCAAAATCCTTGTGTGGGTATGACTTGCGATCGCAACAAGAGAGAGGAGGGGAGAGATTTAGTGTGTGTTGAATTATGAGGTGATGGGTTGTTTATATAGGCTTAATTCTTGTAACCCAAAACAAATAAAAGGAAAGTTTTTCTTTCCCCTTCCCCTTCCTCCATAACCGACGGCTAACACCCCCTTTGGGGTGTTCGGGAATCTTCCATCCTTCTTTCTATTTACTTACTTACTATAAATTTATTTAACGCTTGTTAATACTTATCTCTTAATTATTTTACGATCGTTAAAGTTATATCTCAGTTTAATTTAATAAATACATAAATATTTATTTATTAAATAAATTAATAAATACAATAAATATATTTATTAAATAAATTAACTCTTTACGTATTGAGTGCAATCTCATAATCTCGAGTTCGATCCTATCACACGACTATTAAATATAAGTCCATAAACTTTCAGCGCCCACTTGGAAATATTTCGAATATTGTGATTACATTGACTAGCGTCAAGTTACACTTAGCAATGTCTCTAGTACAACTCAAGTAAGGTATCCTGGATAAAACCTTTTTAATGATTCATCATTATTATTATCCATTTATTTCTAATACAACGTTAATAAGGATATGGATCTCAGTCATTCCTTTCATTAACCATTCTGTTTCTCGTTCACAGATTCAGCAAGATTACCAAATCAAATTTTGGTGTGGCCACACAAACATCTTACTAATCCCACCAGGGGACAGCTGTATTAAACTCCAAAACAAAATTGGAGGAAATAAATTCCATATTGACTACAAGCAAAACTTATGAATTTTTCAACACTTCTGAAAATAATCCTTATAGCTACCAATTACGTTTAGCGTTATATTATTCCACATAGATGCATTAGATTCATAACATTTTCATGGTATCTCAAGTCTAAGGATAACTATTTATGATTTACTTGATGACAAAGATCCACAAGCTAAAATCATATAGTTGGGAACTTGGGATAAGTCCAATATTCGATTCATCGAATATCATCCAAAATCGATCAATATACTTTTAAGTATACTCTATCGCTATTTTGATTTGTCTTAATTTAATAATATTCCCATATTATTAATCGACAACGGACATTTACCATAACAATTTATTCATGGATTAAAACATGTAAAATAGGATACAAATTAAGTAATAAGAAAAAAACGAAACCCAATCTTTATTTTATTAAATAATAATGTCATAACATCCTTTATCCAAATATTAATCACAGATTTATTGCATGAGTTCGCAAGCTAGTTGCAGCCTAATCGCCTTGGCATGCTTAATTACCTTTGGTCTAGGCAAAGCCTTAGTTAAAGGATCAACTACGTTATCATCTGTGTGAACTTTTATTAATTTGATTTCACGAGCTTCAACATGTTCTCGGACGTAATGATGTCTACGTTTAAAGTGTTTGGCGCCTTTCATGACTCAAGAATCATTGGCGAATATTATTGTGGCAGAACTGTCACAGTATAAATCAATAGGTTCTTTACTTGAAGGCATCACTCCAAGATCTCCAATAAACTCCCTAATCCAAACAGCTTCCATTGCAGCTTCTGAAGCAGCCATGTACTCAGATTGAGTAGCATGCATTGCAATGGTTGTCTGCTTCTTGCTCTTCTAGTCAACTGCTCCTCCATTGATAACAAAAATTTAACCCGTTTGAGACTTCATATCGTCTTTATCACATTGCCAAGACGCATCACAGAAACCTATCACATTCAGTTATGTGTCTGGGTTCCCTCCAAATACCAAAAACATATCTTTCGTACTCCTCAAATACTTTAGAATATGTTTAACAACAGTCCAGTGGAGCTTCCCTAGATTTTGTTGGTATCTACTGACCAAGTTCTGAGCAAACGCCACATTAGGCCTTGTGCATCTTACAACATACATTATAAATCCTACAACCGAAGTGTAAGGATGGCTGTGGTCCAGTCCATACCAGTCAAAACTTCAATGAAAACATCGCGAGTAAGGATCAACCATGCTCAAAAATATAATTATCCTTACATGGAATGCAACAAACGACGTTTTAGGAAAAGCCCGGTGACTACCCACTAGTCACAGGTCAAGTTTTAGAGCCTACAGGTCGAAACCTTGGACTCTGATACCATAATTGTAACACCCCACTTTGATAAGTGGACCATTACGTGATAATTATGGCGTATCATCAAATCAGGCAAGGTAATATGTCATAAAACATAAATGACCATATAGGAAAAAACCGGAATCAGACATTGGTCCCCAAACATAAACTCAAAAAGATACATAAAGTAAATGAAGTTCAAAGGGAAAGAAGTATAAGGTAGCTCACATCCTATGCACGTACTCTCCATGCTCGAGTCTGTCCTTGGGTACCTGCTGTTTGGGTCATGGAAAGAAAATATACGGCTGAGCAATACGCTTAGTGAACGGATATAATGACATAAAATAATGAATGAAACATAATTAAAGATCTGAAATACAACGGAATATGTGTAAGTCTTGGAAAACCTGGAAGTTGTTTGAAAACATTTATACTGAAAAGGGTATGTTTTGTGTTTTAATGAAAAGTCTTATGTTCATAATTATACTGAAAAACTTTATATTCATGTTTATACTGAAACTATATTTTAAAAGCCAAAGAGCCCATATAGGTCATGATAAATATCAACGTGCATGAATACATAAAGGGGTGACCTCATCATGCAATTAGAGGGGTTGCCTCTAATTAAAATGGTATGGGTGGAGGGATCAGCTCCATGTAACGGATGTAGAGCACACACCACAATTACCTTGTAATCTGCTAGCATGTTCTAGGATTCACCCATTCACTCAACATGATAATAATATAAAGGTCAAATAACTGAAAAGGGACACTGCGAGCAATCACTCTCATCACGGAAGAGTCATAACACCGGTGCCTCAAGTGTTACGGTTACGGTACCTCCATAACTAGGTGGAACGAGCATGCATGTATATAGCTCAAGCAATCTAAAATATCTATCATAATAATTACTGATAAGTTTAATGTAAACTATTGGGAACAGATGGCTACAAACGGGGAATCCTAAGTAGAGGGAGAGAGTGTCCTTACTAAAGGACGGAATATCCGTACCTTATGTCCAGTAATGCAAACAAAGATGAAAGTGGAAGATCTACTCCGACTTCTCAAGCTACATAATAAAAGGGACATGAATGAGTTGTCTGTTTAACTAATATTTATTGATTATTAGTTTACTTGACGTGTTCTTAACTTGTTTTACTTGTTCTTGTCTTGTTTTATGTGTTCTTGACTTGTTTTACTGGTTCATGTTTAATCATGTGTTTCTTAGTGTTTCATGTGTTCTTGATTAGTGTATTTCATGTTTTATGTGTTATTGTACTTGTTGTATCATAATGAGTAACTTTCTAAAAATAGCAGGTTTCCATAAATAACATGTTTCCATATTTAGTATGTTTTATAAATAGCATGTTTCCATATTTAATATGTATTCATATTTAGCATGTTTCTATAAATAGTAATAAGCTTATTAAATAAGTAAATGATATAAGCTATAGTTTAATAAGCATATGTTATAAGTCATAATTATTAAATATAATAATATAGTAAGTTTATTAATATTAAATACTTAGTCTTAACACATGATTATTAATTAATAATAATAATACATGATATTTTAAGTAATTATTAATTAATAATAGTACCTGATATATTAAACCTTACCTTAACTGATTGATGTATTATTTAATTAAAATATGTTAACAATTTAATTAAACATTGGTTAAAATGAAAAGAATTAATTAAGCTAAGTTTCTTAATTAATTAAATGTGACCTGAATAATTATACTGATAATTATTATAACCTAAAGTTTATAAAATGGCCATGTTTAATTACCATGATAATTATATTAATAATTATATCCTAAGTCTTGTAATTAATTAATTTTAATTAAACCATGTATTAAATAATAAAATTAATTAATAAACATAACATAATGTTTATTTAACAAAAGTTTAGCCAAACACCCCTCGTCGTGTTCGGTTCTACCCGAGCCCCTAACCATGAGCCTACCGAGACCCCGCGTCTCGGTTGCACGAAAACAACCAAACAAACACCACAGCCCTTCGGCTGTGGCATTGCCCCCGTCAAACCAAAGCAGCCACCGACTGCTTGTCTGTGCTACTGCTGCTCAAAACCACCCCCGGCTTAAGCCGGGTTCCCCTGATGCGTACAAACTACCACCGAGAGTCATAAGACTCTCGGTTTGCCACTGTTATCAACCAACAGCACCCGTAGGGGTGTTGGTGCTTGTGGCTGCCAAGGATCACCAGCCACCGACCCACATGAGGTGCGGCTGGCCGAGACCTCAACACCACCGAGAGCATGGAGGCTCTCGGTTTGCGTGCCACAACCAACAACCAAACTAAAACCTGATTTCCCCATGTTTCAAACCTTTAATTAACATGTTTTAATTATTGTTTTCAATGATTCAAGAAAATATAAAATAAATAAAAGATTAAAGATCAAGGAATACCGTATGCGTGACTCTTAAAGGTTAATGATCACGAACACAAACCCGTAATTTAAATAAGATCAAAAGCAAAATCTTTCCCCTTGTGTTCTTGATGTGCGGCAGCCAAGAAAGAGACAAAAAGGATTTAGGGTTTTAATTCTGTAAAAAATGATATTATGAAATCCCCTCTTGTTTTATTAAATGACTAGTATTTGTTAAATGGGTCGGGCCAAAGGCTCTTCCTTCTTTTCTCTTTTAGCCGTCCATACACAAACCCCTTATATATTTTTGTCTGTTTTTCGTGCTTAATAATTCGTCACGCGCGTTCGTGTTTTAGTGTCATGTTTTATTCTTGTTACGTTTTTAAGTATTATACGTAAATACTTATCGTGAGTTAATAATTAATAATAACTTACGTAGTAATTAATTAATATACGTAATACTTACGTTAAATGTTCGTGATATGTGTCATATATTAATTAATCGTAAAGTTTTAATTTATCCGTATTTTCGTGCATTTAATGTTCTTAGGTATTTTATGCGGGTTTTATATCGCTAAATGTTATCTGTGCATGGTGTGGTTATTGGCTATTTGGAAGATGTTTCTTCTATATGCTTTGATTGTTTCTTTGCTTAATATTGGTAATATGCACAAGTTTTAACTCTGCCTAGGTTTAATGTGTACTCAGCCGGACCCAAGCCCCGATATAAAAGAGGAGGGTTGAATGATGCAAAAGGCCTCCCACTAAAAACTTGTGTTCGTTTATATGAATGTTAATCTGATGGAAACCATTTAGTTGCTTTTAATGGTATTCGGTATATATGCATGATTTTGGTAGATGATGATTGTGGTTGAGACTGAGTGATTCTTTAGGCTATGAGCATTCACTTAGATACTAAATCCTCCAGGAAAACATATATTAGGCGATCACAATTGTATATGCGTCTCTGTCTTCAATTTTCCATGCATATAGGCTATATGCAAATTCTGACGCAATACACTACGTCTTATAACTCACGTCATCGATCTCATTTTGACCTACACGCATTCCATGAATATATCCACCCAACTTGCTCTAGGCTCGATCTTCCGGGGTATTGTATATAAGTATTCTTATAGTTATCATGATCATCTATCGATAGTTTTAATTAGAGTTGTTTGGCCTGCGTATTAGGTGCGTATATATTATAACGATTTTTAGTGTCACTTCGGCTCTTTAATGCCTAGATTACATCAGGACAGAATAATATTTCAATCGGTATGATTATGGTATCCCCGATAATTGAGCAAGAAGTGCTTCCACCTACTAGCACCCTTTACCAGCCTCATAGAGGTTGATCACCTAATTGACATGCAGTATAGAAAGCCAACTCAGTAAGGCGCCTGCAAATGTGCTTATATCAACTAATTTCTATGGACGTTCGGAATTCATATGTAAAATAAAGAAGCAGTGGTAGAATCTATAGGTAAAATATATCCTGGAATCAAACAGGATGTTAAAACTTCACAAATATTATATAGAGTAGCGGTCTGAAAAAAAAGGCAATGGTTTTCTGATACTTTGAAAGGCTAATGATTTAAAAATGCATCTAACTTGACACTTTTTACCGTTCTATGTAGCCATCTTTTTTTTTCTATATTATCATTAAACTTTGTGATTTCGTACATTGTGTGTACCGGTGACTTGTTTGACTTGCTCTAGCAGGTTAACTTAACAGCAGTTTAGTTTTTATTACAATGTTAGTCCTTATATTAACGGTTGTTCAAATAAACACTTAAAGTTTGATTTTCGAAAAAATAATATTTTTCAAAAAACATATAATTTAAAAAAAAAGTTTACAGTAAATTTTTGTAATAGTTTTTTTACATTTTTTTTTACAAAAACGTATAGCTTAAAAAAATGATTGTACTGTTTTTTTGCACAAAAATATTTTGGAAATTTTTTACAAAAATAATACTTTTTTTTACATAAATTTACATTTTCGGACGTTTTTTATCAGTATTCGTTTGATTTTATATTTTCACCTTTTTTTTTTACGTTTTCATCAGTTCTTTTTTATTTTCATTAGAACTTATACGTTTTCATCAATAATTTTACGTTTCATTAACAATTTTACGTTTTCATTAATAATATTACGTTTTCATTAGTATTTTTACGTTTTCGTCGGTATTTTTATATTTTCGTCAGTAACTTTATGGTCGCATCAATATTTTTAAGTTAGCATAAGTATTTTTACGTTTTCGTCAGTTTTTTACGTTTTCATCAGAATTTTTACGTTTTCAGCAGCAATTTTATGTTTTCGTCAGTATTTTTACGCTTTCGTCAGTATTTTTACGTTTTTGTCTTCGTCTGTAAATTTACGTTTTCGTCAGTAAATTTACGTCTTCGTCAATATTTTAATGTTTTCGTCAATATTTACGTTTTCGTCAGTAAATTTATGTTTTCGTCGGTAAATTTACGTTTTCGTCAGTAAATTTACGTTTTTGTCTGTATCTTTACATTTTCGTCTGCAAATTTACGTTTTCATCTGTAAATTTACTTTTTCGTCAATACTTTTACGTTTTCGTTAGTATTTTTACCTTTTCGCCAATAACTTTACGTTTTCGTCTATAAATTTACGTTTTCGTCAGTAAATTTATGTTTTCGTCGGTAAAGTTACTTATGAAAACATAAAAATACTTACGTAAACATAATAATACTGACAAAAACATGAATTTACAAACCAAAACTTACAGACGAAAACGTAATTTTTGGCCGAAAACATAAATTTTTTTACGAAACGAAAAACTAATGACGAGAATGTAAAATATCCGACGAGAACGTAAATTTACAGACGAAAACATAAATTTACTGACGAAAAGGTCATTTTAATGACGAAAAGATAAATTTATAGACGAAAACGTAAATTTACTGACGAAAACATAAATTTATTGACGAAAATGTGATGTTATTGATGAAACGTAAATTTACAGACGAAAACGTACATTTACAGACGAAAACATAAATTTACAGATGAAAACGTAAATTTTCTGACGAAAACGTTAAAATACTGACGAAAACGTAAATTTACAAACAAAAACGTAAATTTACTGACGAAAACGTAAATTTATAGGCGAAAACGTAAAATTACTGAGAAAAACGTAAAATATCTGACGAAAACGTAAATATTTGGAGTTACATACTTTTTTTTTTTAAGTTATACATTTTATTTTTAAAAAAACTTGTTTGATTTTCTGCAAAAAAAATTAAGATTTATAAAGTACGAAGAAGTTATGTTATATAAGACACGTTTTATATAAATTTTATATAAATTTTAAAAATGAACTAAAACATGTTTAAAAAAATAATATTAAAATCTTTTTATTCAAACATGCGTAAATTTTTTTTCTAAAGAAAATTTGTATATGAAGTTATATACTTTTTTTAAGGTTTTACGCTTTATTTTTAAAAAATCAAATTTTAAGTGTGTATGTTAATGGTCGTTAATATAAAGGACTAACGTTGTAATAAAAAGTTTAACGGTCGTTAAGGCAACCTGCTAACCAGTCAAGTAGGTCACCAGATACACACAATGTACGAAATCACAAAGTTTAATGATAATATAGGAAAAAGAAAAGATGGTTACACAGAACGGTAAAAAGTGTCAAGTTAAATCCATTTTTTAGTCATTAGCCCTACTTTGAAGCCCATATGTGCCAATCGCTAAACTTTTTAGCTTTGTACATCGCTTACTAATGGCACAAAGACTCCGGGTATGCCAAAAGGTACACATAGCTAGAACACTAGGATGCTCACTTCTTTCTCTCGCATATTATTGAATTTATCCACTTAGATCTGCCTAGGTTGCAGTTAGGCCAACCTGATGCAAATAATGTGAAAAATTGTAAACACCGACCAAATTAAGTTAGAGTCGTTGGTCATGCCGAGTGGCAATGACCATTTTATGTATCCATAGCTCTTGTCTAGTGGCTTACATGCTACAAACACATCGTTGCGCATCCACTGATGATGGAGACAACCTTTTCAAAATAAAAAAATTCAGAATCCCCAACTCCACACATAGAATCACGACATTTTCACCTTCCATTCAAACTTCATATTGTTTATTAAATAGATAGGGATCTTGTAAATCCTGGAAAAAAAACATAGGGACAAAATCAAACACATTCTGATCATAATTTTAAACTGTAAAAGGTGATTAATCTGTTGATCATAATTTTAATAGATATATATGGACATCCAACATTGAAAAATTAAGCAAAGAGGCTCATTAAAAATAAACTTCATATAATTAACCAAAAAATAACAACGTTTGTATACAATCGGCTCTTCGGACTAAGAAAAATAGAAAATATATTGATGTTTATTGGACTCAGTTGAGCCCTCTTGGTTCTATGTAGCTCGGCCGGATCTAGCAGTGCGAGGTTTTGTTGGCCGAGTAGCATCAAAACTTCTTGGAGCAGCCCATCCAACCCTCAAGAAACGGTGATCATAACCACACCCATCGAGTTCGTCAATGGCCATCTCAGCATTTTCCCTCCTCTTAAAGTTAACAAACCCAAAACCTCGACTCAGACCAGTCTCCTTATCCATGACAACATAAACATCAGACACGTTACCATACGGACGGAACAGCTCCCTCAAATCATCCTCACTAGTGTCTTCTGAAAGGTTATTGACCCGGACAGAGTTATTGTTACGGACGGATTTAGTAGTGCTGTCATCTAACCTCGAAGAAGGTTTTGAGGGACGAGTAGCATCCGAATTTCTCGGACCATCCCATACAACCCTCAAGGTAAGGTTTTTATAAACATACTTATTGAGTTTGGCAATTGCCAACTCACCATCTTCCCTCCTATCAAAATCAACAAACCCATAACCTCGACTCTTCCCTGTCATATGGTCCATGACAACATAAGCACGAGACACCCTACCATACGGACAAAACAACTCCTTCAAATTGGCCTCACGAGTGTCATCTGAAAGGTTATGGACCCGGACAGAAGGAGGTTTTGTGTGACGAGTAGCATCCAAATTTCTTGGAGCATCCCATTCAACCGTTAAGGTATGGTTTTTATAAATATACTTATTGGGATTGGCAATTGCCCTCTCAGCATCTTCCCTCCTAGCAAAATCAACAAACCCAAAACCTCGACTCTTACGAGTCATATGATCCATGATAATACGAGCTCGACACACCCCAAACCGACTGAACAGCTTTACCAAATCGGCCGCACACGTGTCTTCTGAAAGGTTATTGACCCGGATCCAACGTCGCATACTTGGAGCTGCTGGTCTCATTGCGTCAACAGTGGGTGGAACAATGTCACCATTACTTGCACTTTGCGTGTCTTTCTTCTTTTCAACCTCTTGAACAATGTCACCATTACTTACACCATTTTGCGTGTCTTTTATCTTTTCAACCGCTTGAACAGTATCACCATTACTTGCCGTGGTTCCGGCATCTTTTTTCTGTTCAGCCTCTTGAACAGTATTACCATTACTTGGCGTGCTTCCGGCATCTTTTTTCTGTTCAGCCTCTTGAATAGTATGACCATTACATTCAGCTTTTCCGGCATCTTTTTTCTTTTCAACCTCTTGTAGAGTGTTACGATTACTCGCAGCTTTTCCCTTACGATTACTTGCAGTTTTTCGCTTATCTTTTTTCTCCACCACTTGAAGAGTATCTGCAAATTAAACATACAAAAACATGTTATTGACAACACTCAAAACACATACTTAAACAATTGGTGAATGTGTAAAACCCTAAACCCTAGCCCTACTAGATCATAAACACATATAAAAACATATATAAGAAGAAGAAATTATAATATCATACCAATATACAAAAGTCTTTGAGTAGCTTCATTAGTATCCATATTGCATTCTTTGAGCATGGTGTACACCTCATATGCTTTATATTTGCTAACAACGGCCTCTGGAACACCATGGATCAACTTATCCGAAGTGTTTCGTTTTGATCCATGTTACACTCTTTAAGCATGGTGCACACGTCACTTACTTCAAAACCACTAGCAACACTAACATCATGGATCATCGTCAACCTCCGACATGTTTCAGTTTGATCCATGTTAAGCTCGGTAAGTGTTGCTTTGATGTAGTTGTCAAGGTCGTTGTTTTTACACCATAGATATCCTACGATATGTTTTATTTTGTTAATGAGTCTACCACTTATTGTGTTTGTGGTTGTCGTCATGTTTGCGAATGAGATATATGTGAGGTTATAAACCTAGCTTGTGATCTGGGTATTACTTGATCGATCTACAGTCGAATAAAGCCAACCTCGAGAATGACCGATCGATCACAAGAGAGGAGAAGGAGGGGAAGTCTAGATTGTGATCTGGGTATTACTTGATCGATCTACAGTCGAATAAAGCCGAGAATGACCGATCGATCACAAGAGAGGGGAAGGAGAGGAAGTCTAGCTTGTGATCTGGGTATTATGATTTATAGGCCAAAAATTAACATAGGGACCGACATTCCTATTAGGTTTAATTCAAAACTTATTAATGGTATCATTCTATAATTTGGCGACATCCTATATATAAATGACGTAGGGAGCAAGACATTGCCATGTTACAATGTCTTTTGAATTTTTTTTGCCGACTCTTTCGACGACGAGGATGAAGTTATTTGAATTTTTATGTAATATTTTTTATTTAATGTATTGTTTTTATTTATTAAATTTAAAAACATTTTTTTTAACTTGGTCGCCTTATTGTGGAAACCAATCGCCTGTAGGTCGTCGGAGAAAGCTGATGTGGCAGGAAAAATGTAAGCCAATGTTGTGGATAGCCTTAGGAAACTTTTAGCTTTTATTTGGAGGAAAAGGGCTCGAAATTAAACGCTTTAATTTATCCTATACCGTCCTATATTTTATGGAGCTGGTTTGTTGTTTAATTAACTAGTTATAGGTCTCATGCACGCACGGCTTACATATAAATCAAATTTATTTTAACATTTTATTTTAATATACAGATGTATAAAATACTTTCGGTTACTTAAAGTTTTGAAATTATGATATTAATACAACTAATAATTATGCACGTTGTTATACATAAAAAATTAATATTAGTATTTAAATATATTTTATAAATTTTGTATGTTTAAAATATAAAGTGTAAGGAGTATTTGTTTATTTCTATAGTTATCATAAAAATATGAAAAATAACAAGTTTCACTTAAGTTTATCTAACTAATTTATTTAAAATTAAACTATTAAATTTCATTATTTACCTTCTATTTCTTTGAGTTTTGTTTTTCATAAATTTGACACACATACGTTTATATCTTTTTTTTTCTCTATCAAATCTTTTCAATAGTCTTTCACATCCTTTTTAAAATTTTAGCCAAATTTAGAAATAATTTGTTCTTTGTTATTTTTAATAATTTAAAAACATATTTAATGTTTAAAAATATTACTAAATATTATAATAACTAATTTTCTAAACGAATAAATTAAATTTCTTACTAAACATTTTACTTTAATAAATAAATAAATAAAAGATTATAATTAATTATTTAGATGTATATCCAATAACCAAAAGCGTCAACATTCATTTCTATGTTTTAATCTGTATAAGATATATAACATGTATTTCTATGTTTTAATTTTTAAGTTATAAATATCGTAAATTAATCAAATTTAATTTATTTTAGTTTAATAAAGAGATTTATAAAAAAAATTCGTGTTTAAATTTATTAGGTTCTAAAGAGTAAGAGATATTTGTTAATTTTTTAAACTTATTTAAAAAATATCAAAATTAATAATTTTCACTAAACTCCATCTAATTTATTCAAAATTTAACCACTAAAATTTTATTTGTAACATCCTTTTTTTAAGTTTTCCTTTCACAAATTTGATACCTATAATTTAACGTCTTTTTTTCTTCATCAGATTTCACCATCAATTTTTTTCAACTCTTATTCTCTTAAAAAACATAAAAATAAAAAAGAATAAATCAAGAATATATTTTCTATTAAGGAAACATTCTTTTTAAAAGTTATAATACTTTGGGTTTTGGTTTATAATTATAAACCATTATATCTTTCTAAACCAAAGCACGCTGAATCCGTTACATTAAATCCAGTAAAAACAATTACAGACACCTTAACCAAAAATTCAAGACCACTTGTTTACACATGTGGTAAAATGGGTAAATCCGTAACGGGTCTAACAGGCTTATCAATTTTTTGAACTTTATGAGTAAGTAACAACCCAAAAAAAGATTTCCGAGATCTAATCCATATGATTTTGTAGTAAAAGATCTGATCATACCATGTGAGAACTCGTATTGTTCCTGGTAATTAAGTTATTCTTTTATTTGTACTTCTCGATTTTTACAATATTTTACTTGTTCCTCTTTACTTTTCATACGTAAATCCTGAGATCTGGAGAATTTTAATTAAATTATATTTTAATTATTTTCTGATCATTGATAATATTTTATTCGGAATTATAAAAAATTTATTATTACTTTTCCATATTTAGTTTTTTTTTTCCATATGTATTCACTGTAATAACCCGAAATTTAATATCAACATTTAGACCGAGCTCTAATCTATACCTAATGTTCGGACCAATAATTATTAATCGACTTTTAATTTTTCATGTTCGTTCTATGAATAATATTGGATTTTTGGCTAACCGACAAGGTTAAGGTTTTAACATATCGAATACGTGTCATTTATTATTTATCGACAAATTCTATGTCCGTCATCAACCGTAAATATCGTCGTTATGACATAGAAATATTTTCTATTCTCGTCGTTTTTAATTTCTCATTTTACGAGCATTCTTGTAATTGACGTTAAGCCTTTAGGCGTTATTTGTTTATACGACGTGTTAAAGTTTATTAAATCATAAGCCCTCATTTATATATCAAATATCAACGTTCTCCGAATATTGACGTTTTTATTTTATATTGAGCGTTTATTTTTCGTGATTTAACGCGTATCTTTTAAATCGTGTAACTTTTAAAATATCGGGCTTCAATAATACCTGTTTTTTCTAATCATGGAACACAGTTATATAAACTTTCGCCCACTATTATAAAAATTACCACAATACCATCTTTGGATAGATGTCCCGTTTATAATTTGCATGTTAGTTTTAGATAAAACCATGACTGTTTACCAATCCCTTCATTTTAACTTAATAAAAATGACACATCTTTCTTTGTTCTCTTGTTCTTTCAGTCCAAAGAAGTCCAACAATATCACCAATTCTTTACAAAGATTCCTAGCTAGATATTATTATACAATGGAAACATTGTGGTGCTAATATTATTCATGGTATTGTTTATTCATCAAACAAATTATATTATGAGATTTTGGTGTGATCATTTGAAGCTTGATTATAGATGTATTCGGAGTAAATAGGGTAGAGATAAATATTATGTTAAAGGATGGATATTGGTTAGAAATAACATGCATAGGAGTCATAGGTGTTGTGTCATAAGCAAGGCTTTGGAGGTGGATTGAAATAACTAGTGGTCATTCGATCTTCAAACTTGTAAGGATCATTTAATTTCTTTTTTAGTAATATTTGATTTATATATTATTTTTATGACTTATTAAAATAATATAGGTCAAATGTGCACATTGTCAATTGGTTTCAAGTTAAAATCTTTTACGGAATGTAAATGATTGCCAAAATGGTTTTACGCAATTTTTTTTCGGAAAAAGTCAAATCTGAGTAGTCTGTACTAAAACTGCAATTCCCGTTGATTGGTAATATCTTTGATAGTGTTTCTTAATGATTTGAAAAGGTAATAAATGTAGCTTTTCAGGGCTGTAAAGTTTGAGTTTATAGCTATTATAGAACTCTAGATATGATACAATCTATACATCATGTTTCTGAAAATTTAGTGCAGCCATTTTGTCAACGTTAATTTTTGGCTCAAAATGTACAAGTGTTTGCTACTTAAGGGTTTGATGAGTATTGCTATGTTTTTAAGCATGTTCATACAGTGGGTAAGTAGTGTTGTGAGTCAATATTGATTCGAGTCGATAGGTTGCAATGCCTTGCGGGTCATAAGATGGGTTATGTATTATAGTAATCAAAGTATTTTATAAACGTTATTTTCGTATCTTCTAAGTTTTCGCGCCCCGTTATTGTAGGTCTTGGATGATTTAAAGTTTCTTGATTTCTTGTTATTACTACTCAGCCCTCAAGTTCCATGTTGATTCATTTAATAGCTAAGATGAGTTCATAGCCCCTTTTTACTACTTGCACATTGTTTCTAAACACGGGGTGAGATTTTACATGGTGGAGCACATTCATTTAAAACTGTATGCTATCCTGAACTTGTTTTCTATCCAGAACTTGTATACTTTCCAGAACTTGATGATTTCCAACAGCTTTTCGTTGATATTATTGCTTTTAGTCTATAGCCCCTATGTTTCTTCTCCTGATCATGAACCGTTAATTTACTTGTGTTGCTAAGCGTGAATGTTGTGGGTGGATCCATCAGGACTGACAATCCCCGTCCCATGTTGCGGGTGTTTAACCATTGACGTATTTAACATTTGATTTGTTACTTGAGTATTTAGGCTGAATACTCCCTAGAGGAACTTACATTGGTGTTAAGCTTCGGTTCATGAACTAAATAGCAATAATAATAGTACCAGACTATGGTTATCGTACGTAACCATCTTCCCTATTTCCTATTTTACAAATGAATGTTTGTGTTCCATATCTTTATCGTATGTAACACAATTATAATTAATCGAATTGGGGTTACATACTTTTACGCTAAAGCAAATCCACAAGACGAAGAACGAATCACCAATTAGGGTTTATAACAAACACCACCAAGATATAGTCTAAAGTAAGACTATATGTAATACCCCACTTGGATAAGTGGACCGTTACCTGTACTTATGGCGTGTCATCAAAGCATGCAAGGCAAATGTCTTACAACATTAACTGACCAAAAAGGAAATACCGGAATCAAACAGCGGTAGTCCAAACATAAGCTCAAACATGAATAATTAAGTATTGAGAGGAAGGACTAAAAAATGTCCAAACAAGCAAAGTAATGTATGAAGTGCATAAAGTAAAGAAGTCTGGATAGCTTCCATCCAAATGCACATACTCTCATAATTCTAAGAGCGTCCATGTGTACCTGCCGTTTGATACATGGGAGGAAAACTACGGCTGAGCATAACGCCCAGTGAACGGATATAAAGCATGATTAAAAGTACTAGAATGAAACAGATAACCAATAATGAAACTATAAGACTGATATGTAAAGTGCAGTGAAAAACTGTGTATGTTCTGAAAAGTCTGGTTTATAATTAGTAACGCCGAACTATTATCTGGTAAATCTTAAAACATGCATTTACTATATTTTAAGTGCCAAGAGCTTAAATAGGTCATATACTGTAACAACGTATGCATGAATACCTAGAGGGGGTGACCTCGTCATGATGAAGAGGGGTAACCTCTAACTGATAAGCTGGGTGGAGGGATCAACTCTAATGTGAAGGATGTAGAGCACACACCATATTTACTTGATAAGCTGTAAACTGATAACCAAGGATGCACCCATACGCCCCACTGATAATACTGATAAATGGACAAGCTGGAGTAAAAGGGACGTTGCGAGAAATCACTCCCCCGTAGAGGAGTCATGACACCGGTGCCTCAAGTGTCATGGTTACGGTACCTCCGTAACTAGTAAATAACTGGTCATGCATGTATATAAAGCTCAGGCAATTAATATAGTTATCATGGCAATCATGTAAAGTTTTAAAACATATAACTGGGAAAACAGTAGGCTGCAAACGGGGAATCCTAATCATGCATAGGAAAGGAAGTCCATACTGAAGGACGGTGTAGGATCATGTTTTTCTAAGGATTAGGCATTGTTGGAATATCTATTAAGATGGATGTGAAATGGAGGAACTTAGAGAGAGAAAGAAGAGAGAGAAAGGAGAGGGTTGAAAGAAAGATAGAATATTATAAAATGTAAGTGTTAGGAGGGGGGTTTATATAGCCCACCCTACATGTGGACTATATGGGCTATATTGGATCACGAGCCCAATATCATTGGAGTGACCGATCCTTTCTAAATACGTAAAAACATATTTCCAACAATCTCCCCCAAAGGGAGGTCACTCCAAGTTACAATGTCCTAAATAGTCTATAGCTCGTGATCTATGCTGATAATGATGTGACCGAGACTTTCCTTGGAAAAACGTATTTCCAACAATCTCCCCCAAAGGGAGGTCACACCATTTTACAAAATCTTAAACCTAGCATACTATGCTTGAGTCTTCGATCTTGTTCTTGTGAATATGCTTGATGTGATCTTTGACTTTAGCCTTGAGCATGTTTCCTTGCCTTGACCTTGTGCATTCATCACTTGTGATATTCGCCTCTTCGTGACTTCATGTTCCACATACTTATACCTTCGTAATTCTTGAAAGCTTCAGAGTTCGATACAGCGGAAGACTTAACTTTTAGGCTTTCTTGAATTAGATGAGGTATTAAGTGCATAAAGTATAAGCATGCGGGGACGACTTCTTCTTGGATCCCGCAACGCCACCGTCTTCAAATGCCGCAACATAATTAGACACGAATGAAATGGCTTTGAACATTGCATTCTAATTCGGTAGCATTTTACCTCCGGTCGGTGAAGACCGTTGGACGATATAAAATATCGTACTTGTGACAGGTAGATTTAATTAAAAATCTCCTTGACAAGATTTCGCGGGTAAACCCGTTCTCTTTACTCGATCGTCCAAAGCTGACTGCGAGCGTAAAGAGTGAATCATTTGGATAAAATTATCCGCATGATTGAAGTCGTCAATTCTGATTCCTGGAACAAGTTTGATTCATTAAAGAATCGCACCATCGTTGCTTTCCAGTTTCACGAGCTTGATTCGTATAGAATCTTGCAAGTTACCTACCAAGTGCTGTTTGAGGTTAACACTAGAAAGATTTCCACTCATCACCGTGAACAATAAGGTATCACTCTGAGTGTTCTGGCAAGATCACTAAGATATTGCGTAGAGGCCTGGAACGTGTTTAAATTCAGTTAAGAATTAAACGACTGTTGCTTTCCAGTTATCATAAGTTTGATTCATAAAGAATCGCACAAGTCACCTACCATGAGCTTTTTGATATTCGCTCAAGAAGGATTTCCATCTTCATTGTAAATACTTTCGTATTACTCGGATGTTCAGGCAAGATCATGAAGATTTTGCGTAGGACTCTTAAGATCTTTCTTACTTTTCACAGTGTATGAAAAAGCAAGGAATTATGAAAGTGTGTCCTAATGAGATATTTGATGATCTCAAATGGCTCTAGACTCGATCATGCATTTTGGATTTTAGTGATCAGAGGCTGGAGAAGAGTGCCACCATTTCAATACCAATTTATTCGGAGTGAATAAATCAATAGATAATGCGTTGTCTCCGTGTGATTAAAACAAATATCTTTTAAGAGATATCTGAGTTAGCTGGGATGGGTTATGCCTTGCATCACTGGGTCCATGATGTATGTCTTCAATATCAAGAATCATTAAACAATGATCTTAATAGCATATGTATTGACCCGGTTTCTGCCTAAGTTGAAAGGAGGGCTTCTTTCTTTACACCCTTTATCTTTACAATTCTTTTTCATTCTTCAACCCCTTCAATTCTTACCAATACGTCATTACTAGCACCTTGTTGTGATTGTTCCAGTGCTAACTTAAGTACTTGGTCGGCATTCAGCTACGTTCACAATCTTTCTCCATCTTTCCTAAGGACTACTATTTCTAGCTATGGAATGTCCTTGGGAAGATTCCTCCGGTTCTAGAGGAATCATTGGACTTTAACCTATCCTACCATCCTTATGTCACCACAATCTTCACCGTCGTGAATAGAGATGTTTTGGGTAAATGTATGTCACCATGAAATCCATTTGAAGTGCAAATCCATTTTGCTCCCCCTTACCATATGCCACGATATCCGAAAACATTTCGCACATGTCGGGATGAGCTAGCACGTTAAGTCAAACCATTTGTGATTGATCATTTCCCATATTAAATCACATTTTCTCCCCCATATTAAAAATATTAACCCAATCGATGTTTTTAATATCAATTGATTTAATAGCATTTTAAGAAAATTTGGGAAGAAAAATGCAAATCCAATTATCTTCATGAATTACACAAGCTCCCCCTCAAATTAATGAGGGTGTACTTAAAACGTAAATTAAATACCTTTTAAACACAAGTGTAGGGTACTTATGACATGCAAAGATCATATATGATAATGTATTCACAAGATTAGCGATTTATGAGGTTGGACCTGAATGATGAAGAACATCATATGAAAGAGGCACATGGTTCTTGTTCACGAATGTTGGTCGCCTCATCACGTCTGAAGTTATCTCTTGACTCCATGTGTACGATTGATATCGTTGTCTTGAAACCAACATGTGAACTTTGCACTCTCGGTCTCAAGGATTCTGAATGCTGGACAATTGCTCCCCTTCAATTGTTGACCCGTGTTCTATTGAAAGAGCTATAGTCGATGTTTGAGTAGTCGCATCATCGAGTATGTAGATATCAATTGTAAATTGCTACGGTTGGTGGAGATGATAACTTCATAAAAACAAGATTTCTCTTGTTTTAACAAATAAATGCACTGACACGTGCATATATTCGTGTTAGATTGTGTTATTACGTAAACACAATCCCTTACATGGTTATAAAGTAAACCATGCCCGAGAAAATTAATTCCCGTTGTTGAGTCAAAGCTTTCCGGTGAAATGCTTGACTTGAATATGAAAAGCGGGTTACTATCTGAAATAATAGAAAACCATGTTGAGCATGTTTTAAAACATTTGAACTTCTTCTCGAACTTTATTTACAACCCCGTGTTGTTATTGAATGACATTTCTAGTATCGTAAATATTATCGATTCCAGAAGACATGCTCTGGTTATCAAAACATTTTTGAACACACAATTTTGAAAGATTTAGAAAAAAAACCTTTTGAGAAATTCTCGAAAAATTATGTTCATTGTTTTGAAAACCAATTACTTGAGCTTAAGATGTTGAATATCTTACAAAACAAGCTCAAGTCAGAGAAGTTGTAAGCTTCCCGTCGTAAGGATAAGTTTATCATCGGCGATAAACTTTCCTATTAATTGACGAGCGAGTCCTAAGTTGACATTTACGTAGAAGTCGTTTTCATGAGCTTGAAAAACGTTAAATGTTTTAACGTAAAGCTCATGACCGAGAAAGATGAATTTCTCGTTAAAAAGAAAAGTTCTCTTATTTAAAAGATACACTTTACTTTATGAGCTTAAAAACTTGGAATGTTTTAAGACAAGCTCATGACCGAGAAAAATGAATTTCTCGTTACGAGGATAAACTATCTTTTTTGATAAGCTCTACTAAAATTGAATTCCGAGTTACAGTCTGATATTTAACTGTAAGTCATTGTGCATGAGCTTAACAACTTCGAATGTTTTCAATATTAGCTCATGCCCGAGAAAAATTAATCTCTCGTTGTAAGGATTAGTTATCATCGGCGATAACCTTTCCTTTATTTGAAGAACGGGTCAATGTCTGACATTTAACAATGAACCATTTTACACGAGCTTAAAACCGTTGAATAGTTTTAAAGTAAGCTCGTGTCCGAGAAAATTTAATTTCTCGTTTTGAGGATAAGTTTATCATCGGCGATAAACTTTCCTTTATTTGAAGATCGGGTCATCATCTGATATTTAATGAAGAGCCTTATACACGAGCTTAAAACCTTTGAATGGTTTTTAGGATAAGCTCGTGTCCAAGAAAACTTAATTTCTTGTTAAGAGGGTAAGTTATCGTTGCGTAGATAAACTTCCCTGTCTCTGAAGTCCGGGTCATCGTCTATCATTTAACGAGGAGCCATTTACACGAGCTTAAAACTTTTGAATTGTTTTAAATTTAGCTCGTGTCCAAGAAAAATTAATTTCTCGTTTTGAGGGTAAGTTATCGTTGACGAGATAAACTTCCCTTTCTTTGAAAATCGGGTCACAGACTGTAATTTGAATGTGAGCCATTGTGCATGAGCTTAAAAACTTGGAATGTTTTTTATATAACCTCATGCCCGAGAAAAATTAATTTCTCGTTGTTAGGATAAGTTTACCATCGGCGATAAACTTTCCTTTCTTTGAAGATCGAGTTATAGTATGTGATGTGACTATAAGTCCTTTTTACACTGTAAGCTTAACTGCAAATCCCCTGAGACACTTGTTTCTTAGATATCAGCTTCTTCAGCAACCAAACTCTGAGAGTGTCCTTAATTGAATGGTATACAATGATTGGACCGCTTCGTTCTTTTGGAACATCCTCTTTGGTACCTGCATTCTCATTGCATGCTTTGATATGGGTTAGCGATATCTATCTTAGAAGCAAGTGGGGGTTCACAGTTTTCTTTTCTTGTGCTAGAGGTGACCTGAGGAGATGACTCACTTGTCTTAGCTGGTAAACGTTTCCTTTTATAGAAAACCTTAAGTCCATGCTTAAGTGATGTATCCTCCTTTTCAATTTCCTCCCTAGTAGTCTTAGTAGAATCAGAGACTATCCTAGTTAAAGGGCACTCCTTTCCTCCAATAGTGAAAGTTCTACCGGTGTGGCGCCACATTTTACCAATGGGTTTGATTTTAGCAACCCACTGGGATTTAATTCTAGCACGGGAGTTCACCTCATTAAGTAGTTTTTTTATACAAGAATCATGATTGGCTTTAAAGACACATTTCCTACATGTTTTACAAGTAGCATATTTAATGTCCGAGTAAGATCTAGAATTCCTAGATGATTGATTGATGCTTCTAGGATGTGACATGCTACGGTTAGCAGTGTTGGGTAAACTAGAAGGCATCTGACTAGGTTTGAAATTCCTATCTCTTACTTGTGTCTTTTGCTTAGCTTCCCTTAGATCAAATGTATGGCGAACGTCATTTGAACTAGTTTGAGACGTGTTCTTTGGACTATATCTAGGGAAACTAGAGGCAATCATGTGATTAGGTCTTGCACAAACTGTTTTAGTCACATTGGCCCTAGTTGGTGGAGTGACTGTTCTAAAAATATGTGCCATATCAACTTGGGAGGCGAACCGCGGTCTCGAGGATTGTGGTCGCTCGGATCTAAATGCAGTCGGTTGTCTAAAGGACTGTATTTGAGGCGGTTTCCCCAAGATTGATGGTTTTTCAAGCTTAGTGTCCACACTGTACTGTTTAGTGATTTGTAATATTGTGGATTTGTTGAAATATAGATTTTTTTCCCGAAAAAATGCCGGAAAAAAATCTGGAAACAAGCTGCAAAATGCAGTTTTTATTTTGCCCCGAAACCATTTAGGGTCGAAATTTCGACCCTAACCATATAGTTAGGGTCGAAATTTCGACCCTAAATTTTAGTTAGGGTCGAAATTTTCGACCCTAAGTCTTAGGGTCGAAAATTTCGACCCTAAGTTTCGATCCTAAATCCTTCCTGCACACATGATTTCTAGAAAAAAAAACTAATATAAAATGTTTAGGGTCGAAATTTTCGACCCTAAACTTGAAAAACATTTTGATCCTAATTTATTAAATTAAAAAAAACGTTTTCACAAAGTTTTTTTAATTTACACGTGGATAATATTTAGGGTCGAAAAATTCGACCCTAAATTTGAATTATATTTCGACCCTAATTTAATAAATTAAAAAAAAAGTTTTCACAATGTTTTTTAAATTACACGTGGATATTATTTAGAGTCGAAAATTTCGACCCTAAATTACAAAGGCTTTCGACCCTAAATTTTGGTCAAAAGCTTTGCTGAAAAGTGGTGGGCCCCACTTTTTCGACCCTAAATTACAAAGGGTATTTCGACCCTAGTTTTTTAGGGTCAAACAGTTAGGGTCGAGCACTTAGGGTCGAATATTTCGACCCTAAAAATTAGGGTCGAAATCCCTTTGTATTTAGGGTCGAAAATTTCGACCCTAACCCTTGATTTTGTTGTAGTGACGATTTTTAGTGTCACTTCGGCTCTTTAATGCCTAGATTACATCAGGACAGAATAATATTTCAATCGGTATGATTATGGTATCCCCGATAATTGAGCAAGAAGTGCTTCCACCTACTAGCACCCTTTACCAGCCTCATAGAGGTTGATCACCTAATTGACATGCAGTATAGAAAGCCAACTCAGTAAGGCGCCTGCAAATGTGCTTATATCAACTAATTTCTATGGACGTTCGGAATTCATATGTAAAATAAAGAAGCAGTGGTAGAATCTATAGGTAAAATATATCCTGGAATCAAACAGGATGTTAAAACTTCACAAATATTATATAGAGTAGCGGTCTGAAAAAAAGGCAATGGTTTTCTGATACTTTGAAGCCCATATGTGCCAATCGCTAAACTTTTTAGCTTTGTACATCGCTTACTAATGGAACAAAGACTCCGGGTATGCCAAAAGGTACATATAGCTAGAACACTAGGATGCTCACTTCTTTCTCTCGCATATTATTGAATTTATCCACTTAGATCTGCCTAGGTTGCAGTTAGGCCAACCTGATGCAAATAATGTGAAAAATTCGACCAAATTAAGTTAGAGTCGTTGGTCATGCCGAGTGGCAATGACCATTTTATGTATCCATAGCTCTTGTCTAGTGGCTTACATGCTACAAACACATCGTTGCGCATCCACTGTTGATGGAGACAACCTTTTCAAAATAAAAAAAAATTCAGAATCCCCAACTCCACACATAGAATCACGACATTTTCACCTTCCATTCAAACTTCATATTGTTTATTAAATAGATAGGGATCTTGTAAATCCTGGAAAAAAAACATAGGGACAAAATCAAACACATTCTCATCATAATTTTAAACTGTAAAAGGTGGTTAATCTGTTGATCATAATTTTAATAGATATATATGGACATCCAACATTGAAAAATTAAGCAAAGAGGCTCATTAAAAATAAACTTCATATAATTAACCAAAAAATAACAACGTTTGTATACAATCGGCTCTTCGGACTAAGAAAAATAGAAAATATATTGATGTTTATTGGACTCAGTTGAGCCCTCTTGGTTCTATGTAGCTCGGCCGGATCTAGCAGTGCGAGGTTTTGTTGGCCGAGTAGCATCAAAACTTCTTGGAGCAGCCCATCCAACCCTCAAGAAACGGTGATCATAACCACACCCATCGAGTTCGTCAATGGCCATCTCAGCATTTTCCCTCCTCTTAAAGTTAACAAACCCAAAACCTCGACTCAGACCAGTCTCCTTATCCATGACAACATAAACATCAGACACGTTACCATACGGACGGAACAGCTCCATCAAATCATCCTCACTAGTGTCTTCTGAAAGGTTATTGACCCGGACAGAGTTATTGTTACGGACGGATTTAGTAGTGCTGTCATCTAACCTCGAAGAAGGTTTTGAGGGACGAGTAGCATCCGAATTTCTCGGACCATCCCATACAACCCTCAAGGTAAGGTTTTTATAAACATACTTATTGAGTTTGGCAATTGCCAACTCACCATCTTCCCTCCTATCAAAATCAACAAACCCATAACCTCGACTCTTCCCTGTCATATGGTCCATGACAACATAAGCACGAGACACCCTACCATACGGACAAAACAACTCCTTCAAATTGGCCTCACGAGTGTCATCTGAAAGGTTATGGACCCGGACAGAAGGAGGTTTTGTGTGACGAGTAGCATCCAAATTTCTTGGAGCATCCCATTCAACCGTTAAGGTATGGTTTTTATAAAAATACTTATTGGGATTGGCAATTACCCTCTCAGCATCTTCCCTCCTAGCAAAATCAACAAACCCAAAACCTCGACTCTTACGAGTCATATGATCCATGATAATACGAGCTCGACACACCCCAAACCGACTGAACAGCTTTACCAAATCGGCCGCACACGTGTCTTCTGAAAGGTTATTGACCCGGATCCAACGTCGCATACTTGGAGCTGCTGGTGTCATTGCGTCAACAGTGGGTGGAACAATGTCACCATTACTTGCACTTTCCGTGTCTTTCTTCTTTTCAACCTCTTGAACAATGTCACCATTACTTACACCATTTTGCGTGTCTTTTATCTTTTCAACCACTTGAACAGTATCACCATTACTTGCCGTGGTTCCGGCATCTTTTTTCTGTTCAGCCTCTTGAACAGTATTACCATTACTTGGTGTGCTTCCGGCATCTAATTTTTTCTGTTCAGCCTCTTGAATAGTATGACCATTACATTCAGAATTTCCGGCATCTTTTTTCTTTTCAACCTCTTGTAGAGTGTTACGATTACTCGCAGCTTTTCCCTTACGATTACTTGCAGTTTTTCGCTTATCTTTTCTCTCCACCACTTGAAGAGTATCTGCAAATTAAACATACAAAAACATGTTATTGACAACACTCAAAACACATACTTAAACAATTGGTGAATGTGTAAAACCCTAAACCCTAGCCCTACTAGATTATAAACACATATAAAAACATATATAAGAAGAAGAAATTATAATATCATACCAATATACAAAAGTCTTTGAGTAGCTTCATTAGTATCCATATTGCATTCTTTGAGCATGGTGTACACCTCATATGCTTTATATTTGCTAACAACGGCCTCTGGAACACCATGGATCAACTTCAACATCCGAAGTGTTTCGTTTTGATCCATGTTACACTCTTTAAGCATGGTGCACACGTCACTTACTTCAAAACCACTAGCAACACTAACATCATGGATCATCGTCAACCTCCGACATGTTTCAGTTTGATCCATGTTAAGCTCGGTAAGTGTTGCTTTGATGTAGTTGTCAAGGTCGTTGTTTTTACACCATAGATATCCTACGATATGTTTTATTTTGTTAATGAGTCTACCACTTATTGTGTTTGTGGTTGTCGTCATGTTTGCGAATGAGATATATGTGAGGTTATAAACCTAGCTTGTGATCTGGGTATTACTTGATCGATCTACAGTCGAATAAAGCCAACCTCGAGAATGACCGATCGATCACAAGAGAGGAGAAGGAGGGGAAGTCTAGATTGTGATCTGGGTATTACTTGATCGATCTACAGTCGAATAAAGCCAACCTCGAGAATGACCGATCGATCACAAGAGAGGGGAAGGAGAGGAAGTGTAGCTTGTGATCTGGGTATTATGAGCGTACGTGTGTATTTATAGGCCAAAAATTAACATAGGGACTGACATTCCTATTAGGTTTAATTCAAAACTTATTAATGGTATCTTTTATAATTTGGCGACATTCTATATATAAATGACGTAGGGAGCAAGACATTGCCATGTTATAGTAAACGTTTATATAATTACTATTGATACAAAAAAAAATCAATCGGTAACGAAAAAAAAATTACTATTTACTTCTAGAACCATCGATGGCACGAAGCTTTTTTATTAGATTTTTAAAAACTTTTTATTTTTAATAAAGAAAACTTTATGAAAAATAGCCACGTCTGAATTATATAAGGTTTGTTGTTGCGGCGTCCGACTCGACTCGGTCGTCGACTGCGAATCGATCCAAGGTCAACCAATTAAAAAAACTTTCTCACACTTTTTATACCGCTGCATTTAAAAAAACACTTTTTAAATTTTGAATTTAACAATTTTATTTTTATGAAATCCCCATTTATACAACAATTTTTCACACACCTAAAAATAACACTTTTCCAAGTTACAGTGTCTTTTGAATTTTTTTGCCGACTCTTTCGACGACGAGGATGAAGTTATTTGAATTTTTATGTAATATTTTTTATTTAATGTATTGTTTTTATTTATTAAATTTAAAAACATTTTTTTTTAACTTGGTCGCCTTATTGTTGAAACCAATCGCCTGTAGGTCGTCGGAGAAAGCTGATGTGGCAGGAAAAATGTAAGCCAATGCTGTGGGTAGCCTTAGGAAACTTTTAGCTTTTATTTGGAGGAAAAGGGCTCAAAATTAAACGCTTTAATTTATCATATATCGTCCTATATTTTATGGAGCTGGTTTGTTGTTTAATTAACTAGTTATAGGTCTCATACACGCACGGCTTATATATAAATCAAATTTATTTTAATATTTTATTTTAATATACGGATGTATAAAATACTTTCAGTTACTTAAAGTTTTAAAATTATGATATTAATACAACTAATAATTATGCACGTTGTTATACATAAAAAATTAATATTAGTATTTAAATATATTTTATAAATTTTGTATGTTTAAAATATAAAGTGTAAGGAGTATTTGTTTATTTCTATAGTTATCATAAAAATATGAAAAATAACAAGTTTCACTTAAGTTTATCTAATTAATTTATTTAAAATTAAACTATTAAATTTCATTATTTACCTTCTATTTCTTTGCGTTTTGTTTTTCATAAATTTGACACACATACGTTTATATCTTTATTTTTCTCTATCAAAATTTTTCAATAGTCTTTCACATCCTTTTTAAAATTTTAGCCAAATTTAAAAATAATTTGTTCTTTGTTATTTTTAATAATTTAAAAGCATATTTAATGTTTAAAAATATTACTAAATATTATAATAACTAATTTTCTAAACGAATAAATTTCTTACTAAACATTTTACTTTTATAAATAAATAAATAAAAGATTATAATTAATTATTTAGATGTATATCCAATAACCAAAAGCGTCAACATTCATTTCTATGTTTTAATTTGTATAAGATAAATAACATGTATTTCTATGTTTTAATTTTTAAGTTATAAATATCGTAAATCAATCAAATTTAATTTATTTTAGTTTAATAAAGAGATTTATAAAAAAAATTCATGTTTAAATTTATTAGGTTCTAAAGAGTAAGAGATATTTGTTAATTTTTTAAACTTATTTAAAAAATATCAAAATTAATAATTTTCACTAAACTCCGTCTAATTTATTCAAAAATTAACCACTAAAATTTTATTTGTAACATCCTTTTTTTAAGTTTTCCTTTCACAAATTTGATACCTATAATTTAACGTCTTTTTTTCTTCATCAAATTTCACCATCAATTTTTTTCAACTCTTATTCTCTTAAAAAAGATAAAAATAAAAAAGAATAAATCAAGAATATATTTTCTATTAAGGAAACATTCTTTTTAAAAGTTATAATACTTTGGGTTTTGGTTTATAATTATAAACCATTATATCTTTCTAAACCAAAGCACGCTGAATCCGTTACATTAAATCCTGTAAAAACAATTACAGACACCTTAACCAAAAATTCAAGACCACTTGTTTACACATGTGGTAAAATGGGTAAATCCGTAACGGGTCTAACAGGCTTATCAATTTTTTGAACTTTATGAGTAAGTAACAACCCAAAAAAAGATTTCCGAGATCTAATCCATATGATTTTGTAGTAAAAGATCTGATCATACCATGTGAGAACTCGTATTGTTCCTGGTAATTAAGTTATTCTTTTATTTGTACTTCTCGATTTTTAAAATATTTTACTTGTTCCTCTTTACTTTTCATACGTAAATCCTGAGATCTAGAGAATTTTAATTAAATTATATTTTAATTATTTTCTGATCATTGATAATATTTTATTCGGAATTATAAAAAAATTATTATTACTTTTCCATATTTAGTTTTTTTTCCATATGTATTCACTGTAATAACCCGAAATTTAATATCAACATTTAGACCGAGCTCTAATCTATTCCTAATGTTCGGACCAATAATTATTAATCGACTTTTAATTTTTCGTGTTCATTCTATGAATAATTTTGGATTTTTGGCTAACCGACAAGGTTAAGGTTTTAACATATCGAATACGTGTCATTTATTATTTATCGAAAAATTCTATGTCCATCATCAACCGTAAATATCGTCGTTATGACATAGAAATATTTTCTATTGTCATCGTTTTTAATTTCTCATTTTATGAGCATTCTTGTAATTGATGTTAAGCCTTTAGGCGTTATTCGTTTATACGACGTGTTAAAGTTAATTAAATCATAATCCCTCATTTATATATCAAATATCAACGTTCTCCGAATGTTGACGTTTTTATTTTATATTGAGCGTTTATTTTTCGTGATTTAACGCGTGTCTTTTAAATCGTGTAACTTTTAAAATATCAGGCTTCAATAATACCTGTTTTTTCTAATCATGGAACAAAGTTATATAAACTTTCGCCCACTATTATAAAAAATTGTCACAATACCATCTTTGGATAGATGTCCCGTTTATAATTTGCATGTTAGTTTTAGATAAAACCATGACTGTTTACCAATTCCTTCATTTTAACTTAATAAAAATGACACATCTTTCTTTGTTCTCTTGTTCTTTCAGTCCAAAGAAGTCCAACAAGATCACCAATTCTTTACAAAGATTCCTAGCTAGATATTATTATACAATGGAAGGTGTTAATATTATTCATGGTATTGTTTATCCATCAAACAAATTATATTATGAGATTTTGGTGTGATCATTTGAAGCTTGATTATAGATGTATTCGGAGTAAATAGGGCAGAGATAAATCTTATGTTAAAGGATGGATATTGGTTAGAAATAACATGCATAGGAGTCATAGGTGTTGTGTCATAAGCAAGGCTTTGGAGGTGGATTGAGATAACTAGTTGTCATTCGATCTTCAAACTTGTAAGGATCATTTAATTTCTTTTTTTGTAATATTTGATTTATATATTATTTTTATGACTTATTAAAATAACATAGGTCAAATGTGCACATTGTCAATTGGTTTCAAGTTAAAATCTTTTACGGAATGTAAATGATGGCCAAAATGGTTTTACGCAAAACTTTTTCGGGAAAAAGTCAAATCTGAGTAGTCTGCACTAAAACTGCAATTCCCATTGATTGGTATTATCTTTGATAGTGTTTCTTAATGATTTGAAAAGGTAATAAATGTAGCTTTTCAGGGCTGTAATGTTTGAGTTTATAGCTATTATAGAACTCTAGATATGATACAATCTTTACATCATGTTTCTGAAAATTTAGTGCAGCCATTTTGTCAACGTTAATTTTTGGCTCAAAATGTACAAGTGTTTGCTACTTAAGGGTTTGATGAGTATTGCTATGTTTTTAAGCATGTTCATACAGTGGGTAAGTAGTGTTGTGAGTCAATATTGATTCGAGTCGATAGGTTGCAATGCCTTGCGGGTCATAAGATGGGTTATGTATTATAGTAATCAAAGTATTTTATAAACGTTATTTTCGTATCTTCTAAGTTTTCGCGCCCCGTTATTGTAGGTCTTGGATGATTTAAAGTTTCTTGATTTCTTGTTATTACTACTCAGCCCTCAAGTTCCATGTTGATTCATTTAATAGCTAAGATGAGTTCATAGCCCCTTTTTACTACTTGCACATTGTTTCTAAACACGGGGTGAGATTTTACATGGTGGAGCACATTCATTTAAAACTGTATGCTATCCTGAACTTGTTTTCTATCCAGAACTTGTATACTTTCCAGAACTTGATGATTTCCAACAGTTTTTCGTTGATATTATTGCTTTTAGTCTATAGCCCCTATTTTTCTTCTCTTGATCATGAACCGTTAATTTACTTGTGTTGCTAAGCGTGAATGTTGTGGGTGGATCCATCAGGACTGACAATCCACATCCCATGTTGCGGGTGTTTAACCATTGACGTATTTAACATTTGATTTGTTACTTGAGTATTTAGGCTGAATACTCCCTAGAGGAACTTACATTGGTGTTAAGCTTCGGTTCATGAACTAAATAGCAATAATAATAGTACCAGACTATGGTTATCGTACGTAACCATCTTCCCTATTTCCTGTTTTACAAATGAATGTTTGTGTTCCACATATTTATCGTACGTAACACAATTATAATTAATCGAATTGGGGTTACATACTTTTACGCTAAAGCAAATACACAAGACGAAGAACGAATCACCAATTAGGGTTTATAACAAACACCACCAAGATATAGTCTAAAGTAACACTATATGTAATACCCCACTTGGATAAGTGGACCGTTACGTGTACTTATGGCGTGTCATCAAAGCATGCAAGGCAAATGTCTTAAAACATTAACTGACCATAAAGGAAATACCGGAATCAAACAGCGGTAGTCCAAACATAAGCTCAAACATGAATAATTAAGTATTGAGAGGAAGGACTAAAAAATGTCCAAACAAGCAAAGTAATGTATGAAGTGCATAAAGTAAAGAAGTCTGGATAGCTTCCATCCAAATGCACATACTCTCATAATTCTAAGAGCGTCCATGTGTACCTGTCGTTTGAAACATGGGAGGAAAACTACGGCTGAGCATAACGCCCAGTGAACGGATATAAAGCATGATAAAAAGTACTAGAATGAAACAGATAACCAATAATGAAACTATAAGACTGGTATGTAAAGTGCAGCGAAAAACTGTGTATGTTCTGAAAAGTCTGGTTTATAATTAGTAACGCCGAACTATTATCTATTAAATCTTTAAACATGCATTTACTGTATTTTAAGTGCCAAGAGCTTAAATAGGTCATGTACTGTAACAACGTATGCATGAATACATAGAGGGGGTGACCTCGTCATGCTGAAGAGGGGTAACCTCTAACTGATAAGCTGGGTGGAGGGATCAACTCTAATGTGAAGGATGTAGAGCACACACCACATTTACTTGATAAGCTGTAAACTGATAACCAAGGATGCACCCATATGCCCCACTGATAATACTGATAAATGGACAAGCTGAAATAAAAGGGACGTTGCGAGAAATCACTCCCCCGTAGAGGAGTCATGACACCGGTGCCTCAAGTGTCATGGTTACGGTACCTCCGTAACTAGTAAATAACTGGTCATGCATGTATATAAAGCTCAGGCAATTAATATAGTTATCATGGCAATCATGTAAAGTTTTAAAACATATAACTGGGAAAACAGTAGGCTGCAAACGGGGAATCCTAATCATGCATAGGAAAGGAAGTCCATACTAAAGGACGGGAAATCCGTACCTTGTGTCCAGTAACTGACCGAAGACGAACAGATGAAACCCCTACTCTGACTTCACAATAGCTACACGAATAAGGGACATGAATGAGATGTCTGATTACTATTTACTGTTACTGATTCTTACTGTTCTTAACTTGATTTATTATGTTCCTGTATTGTTGTACTGTTTTGGGTATAATCTAATAACTTTGACAGTTCTCTCGTATTTACTGATTAGTGTATTTCCTCTACTCTGATTAGTGTATCTTACAATAGTCTGATAAGTGTATAACATGTATTCTTATATAGGTGTATTGTTTTAAGTAATCTGCTAAAATAGAAAGTTTCCTGAAATAGAAAGTTTCCTAAAATAAAACGTTTCCAAAAATAGTTTCAAAATAATTTAATCATTTAGTAATAATCAAGTATTAAATAAGCAATTTAATATAGCGTGATTAATTTAATAAACGCTAATTAAATTAGAGTAAAAAGGTTTATAACTTGATTAGTTTATTAAAACAATTTAATTAACACATACTTTTAAATCGTTTAAAACGTGCGCGTCTTGTAAAACTTTTCGAGTCACCCGAACCCGAGTCAAAATCAAACCCCGGAACACCCATGTCTCGGTTAGCCCAAAACCGAGCCCACACAGCCACGGTTGTGGCCCCCCTGCTGACGTCAAACAAACAGCACCCACCGGCCTAAGCCGGCAGGCATTGCCGCCTATGTGGTCCCCCCTGCGCTGCCTATGTTACCCACTAACCATGCTAGTTTTCCCTCTACTCGTTCACTACTCCCCCCATTCTATTATTCTACCCACTACTACCCACAAGAGACCCACCGAGACCCTGGTGGTCTTGGCTGCCACTTCTAACAACAAACACCCCCTGTTGGTTTCAACTGTTATAAACAAACACACCCTGTGCCCAACCCAAACACCCCCTTGCTGTAATCAAACGCCCCCTGGTGGCTTGGGTTTTGGCTGAACAACAACTGGCCACCACCAAGAGTCTAGTACTCTCGGTTTGCTTGTACCCCGACCAAAACACAATAATAATCTCATCTTTTCCATGTTTAATCATATTAATTTTGTATAACATTTATTAAGTCAACTGGTTAAGAATTAAAGATTAAGGTTAATTGATTACCGAGATAGAAATCTTAGGAATTAGGACGCGAATACAGCCCGTAACCGAATCACAAAATGAGATCAAGGAATCCGTCACCCTTGCCCTTCTTTCTGTCGGCGGCCTCCACTCCACAAACCCTAACTCTGTTTTTATTTTTTTTGTAACAAGAAAATGAGATGAAACCTCTTGTTACTTTAATTTTAACATGGACTGGGCCTCGAGCCCATTCTCCTTTCTTCTTGATTTTAACCGCCAACCCAAATACATATATGTAAAAATAAAACTCAGACTGTGTATACTTAATGTTCTTGGATTTTAAATACGAGTTTTACACTATATTACGATCTTGTACATACGTAATACAACGAGCTAACCGTGATTCTAGCACGTGTAAACCGAGCTTGTAAGCTTGTAGAAAATCTACCCAACAACCCTAAAGATGGGCTAGGACTAGATTATAAGTAAAATTAATCAAACAAGAAAACCAACCAAAATCCTTGTGTGGGTATGACTTGCGATCGCAACAAGAGAGAGGAGGGGAGAGATTTAGTGTGTGTTGAATTATGAGGTGATGGGTTGTTTATATAGGCTTAATTCTTGTAACCCAAAACAAACAAAAGGAAAGTTTTTCTTTCCCCTTCCCCTTCCTCCATAACTGACGGCGAACACCCCCTTTGGGGTGTTCCGGAATCTTCCATCCTTCTTTCTATTTACTTACTTACTATAAATTTATTTAACGCTTGTTAATACTTATCTCTTAATTATTTTACGATCGTTAAAGTTATATCTCAGTTTAATTTAATAAATACATAAATATTTATTTATTAAATAAATTAATAAATACAATAAATATATTTATTAAATAAATTAACTCTTTACGTATTGAGTGCAATCTCGTAATCTCGAGTTCGATCCTATCACACGACTATTAAATATAAGTCCATAAACTTTCAGCGCCCACTTGGACATATTTCGAATATTGTGATTACATTGACTAGCGTCAAGTTACACTTAGCAATGTCTCTAGTACAACTCAAGTAAGGTATCCTGGATAAAACCTTTTTAATGATTCATCATTATTATTATCCGTTTATTTCTAATACAACGTTAATAAGGATATGGATCTCAGTCATTCCTTTCATTAACCATTCTGTTTCTCGTTCACAGATTCAGCAAGATTACCAAATCAAATTTTGGTGTGGCCACACAAACATCTTACTAATCACACGAGGGGACAGCTGTATTAAACTCCAAAACAAAATTGGAGGAAATAAATTCCATATTGACTACAAGCAAAACTTATGAATTTTTTAACACTTCTGAAAATAATCCTTATAGCTGCCAGTTACGTTTAGCGTTATATTATTCCACAGAGATGCATTAGATTCATAACAGTTTCATGGTATCTCAAGTCTAAGGATAACTATTTATGATTTACTTGATGACAAAGATCCACAAGCTAAAATCATATAGTTGGGATAAGTCCAATATTCGATTCATCGAATATCATCCAAAATCGATCAATATACTTTCAAGTATACTATATCGCTATTTTGATCTGTCTTAATTTAATAATATTCCCATATTATTAATCGACAACGGACATTTAGCATAACAATTTATTCATGGATTAAAACATGTAAAATAGGATACAAAATTAAGTAATAAGAAAAAACGAAACCCAATCTTTATTTTATTAAATAATAATGTTATAACATCCTTTATCCAAATATTAATCACAGATTTATTGCATGAGTTCGCAAGCTAGTTGCAGCCTAATCGCCTTGGCATGCTTAATTACCTTTGGTCTAGGCAAAGCCTTAGTTAAAGGATCAACTACGTTATCATCTGTGTGAACTTTTATTAATTTGATTTCACGAGCTTCAACATGTTCTCGGACGTAGTGATGTCTACGTTTAAAGTGTCTGGCACCTTTCATGACTCAAGAATCATTGGTGAATATTATTGCAGCAGAACTGTCACAGTATAAATCAATAGGTTCTTTACTTGAAGGCATCACTCCAAGATCTCCAATAAACTTCCTAATCCAAACAGCTTCCATTGCAGCTTCTAAAGCAGCCATGTACTCAGATTGAGTAGCATGCATTGCAATGGTTGTCTGCTTCTTGCTCTTCTAGTCAACTGCTCCTCCATTGATAACAAAAATGTAACCCGTCTGAGACTTCATATCGTCTTTATCACATTGCCAAGACGCATCACAGAAACCTATCACATTCAGTTATGTGTCTGGTTTCCCTCCAAATACCAAAAACATATCTTTCGTACTCCTCAAATACTTTAGAATATGTTTAACAACAGTCCTATGGAGCTTCCCTAGATTTTGTTGGTATCTACTGACCAAGTTCTGAGCAAACGCCACATTAGGCCTTGTGCATCTTACAACATACATTATAGATCCTACAACCGAAGTGTAAGGATGGCTGTGGTCCATTCCATACCAGTCAAAACTTCAATGAAAACATCGCGAGTAAGGATCAACCATACTCAAAAATATAATTGTCCTTACATGGAATGCAACAAACGACGTTTTAGGAAAAGCCCGGTGACTACCCACTAGTCACAGGTCAAGTTTTAGAGCCTACAGGTCGAAACCTTGGACTCTGATACCATAATTGTAACACCCCACTTTGATAAGTGGACCGTTACGTGATAATTATGGCGTATCATCAAATCAGGCAAGGTAATATGTCATAAAACATAAATGACCATATAGGAAAAAACCGGAATCAGACATCGGTCCCCAAACATAAACTCAAAAAGATAGATAAAGTAAATGAAGTTCAAAGGGAAAGAAGTATAAGGTAGCTCACATCCTATGCACGTCCTCTCCATGCTCGAGTCTGTCCTTGGGTACCTGCCGTTTGGGTCATGGAAAGAAAATATACGGCTGAGCAATACGCTTAGTGAACGGATATAATGACAAAAAATAATGAATGAAACATAATTAAAGATCTGAAATACAACGGAAAATGTGTAAGTCTTGGAAAACCTGGAAGTTGTTTGAAAACATTTATACTGAAAAGGGTCTGATTTTGTGTTTTAATGAAAAGTCTTATGTTCATAATTATACTGAAAAACTTTATATTCATGTTTATACTGAAACTGTATTTTAAAAGCCAAAGAGCCCATATAGGTCATGATAAATATCAATGTGGATGAATATATAAAGGGGTGACCTCATCATGCAATTAGAGGGGTTTCCTCTAATTAAAATGGTCTGGGTGGAGGGATTAGCTCCATGTAACGGATGTAGAGCACACACCACAATTACCTTGTAATCTGCTAACATGTTCTAGGATTCACCCATTCACTCAACATGATAATAATATAAAGGTCAAATAACTGAAAAGGGACACTGCGAGCAATCACTCTCATCATGGAAGAGTCATAACACCGGTGCCTCAAGTGTTACGTTTACGGTACCTCCATAACTAGGTGGAACGAGCATGCATGTATATAGCTCAAGCAATCTAAAATATTTATCATAATAATTACTGATAAGTTTAATGTACACTATTGGGGAAAACACATGGCTACAAACGGGGAATCCTAAGTATAGGGAGAGAGTGTCCTTAGTAAAGGACGGAATATCCGTACCTTATGTCCAGTAATGAAAACAAAGATGAAAGTGGAAGATCTACTCCGACTTCTCAAGCTACATAATAAAAGGGACATGAATGAGTTGTCTGTTTAACTAATATTTACTGATTATTAGTTTACTTGACGTGTTCTTAACTTGTTTTACTTGTTCTTGTCTTGTTTTATGTGTTCTTGACTTGTTTTACTGGTTCATGTTTAATCATGTGTTTCTTAGTGTTTCATGTGTTCTTGATTAGTGTATTTCATGTTTTATGTGTTATTTTACTTATTGTATCATAATGAGTAACTTTCTAAAAATAGCAGGTTTCCATAAATAACATGTTTCCATATTTAGTATGTTTTTATAAATAGCATGTTTCCATAATTAATATGTATTCATATTTAGCATGTTTCTATAAATAGTAATAAGCTTATTAAATAAATAATTGATATAAGCTATAGTTTAATAAGCATATATTATAAGTCATAATTATTAAATATAATAATATAGTAAGTTTATTAATATTAAATACTTAGTCTTAACACATGATTATTAATTAATAATAATAATACATGATATTATAAGTAATTATTAGTTAATAATAGTACCTGATATATTAAACCTTACCTTAACTGATTAATGTATTATTAAATTAAAATATGTTAACAATTTAATTAAACATTGGTTAAAATGAAAAGAATTAATTAAGCTAAGTTTCTTAATTAATTAAATGTGACCTGAATAATTATATTGATAATTATTATAACCTAAAGTTTATAAAATGGCCATGTTTAATTACCATGATAATTATATTAATAATTATATCCTAAGTCTTGTTATTAATTAATTTTAATTAAACCATGTATTAAATAATAAAATTAATTAATAAACATAACATAATGTTTATTTAGCAAAAGTTTAGCCAAACACCCCTCGTCGTGTTCGGTTCTACCCGAGCCCCTAACCATGAGCCTACCGAGACCCCGCGTCTCGGTTGCACGAAAACAACCAAACAAACACCACAGCCCTTCGGCTGTGGCCTTGCCCCCGTCAAACCAAAGCAGCCACCGACTGCTTGTCTGTGCCACTGCTGCTCAAAACCACCCCCGGCTTAAGCCGGGTTCCCCTGCTGCGTACAAACTACCACCGAGAGTCATAAGACTCTCGGTTTGCCACTGTTATCAACCAACAGCACCCGTAGGGGTGTTGGTGCTTGTGGCTGCCAAGGATCACCAGCCACCGACCCATATGAGGTGCGGCTGGCCGAGACCTCAACACCACCGAGAGCATGGAGGCTCTCGGTTTGCGTGCCACAACCAACAACCAAACTAAAACCCGATTTCCCCATGTTTCAAACCTTTAATTAACATGTTTTAATTATTGTTTTCAATGATTCAAGAAAATATAAAATAAATAAAAGATTAAAGATCAAGGAATACCGTATGCGTGACTCTTAAAGGTTAATGATCACGAACACAAACCCGTAATTTAAATAAGATCAAAAGCAAAATCTTTCCCCGTGTGTTCTTGATGTGCGGCAGCCAAGAAAGAGACAAAAAGGATTTAGGGTTTTAATTCTGTAAAAAATGATATTATGAAATCCCCTTGTTGGAAATACGTTTTACGTATTAAGAAGGATCGGTCGCTCCAACAATAGTCCATGTAATAGCTCGTAGTTTGGTTAACTTTCTTTATTTATTAAACAAGAACAAGCCTAGCCTACAACATGTGTAGGCCGGCCCAAAATGTAAGCCCAAGCCCATGACAAGGGCTTGGGTATATAAACCCTCTCCTTTGATGGAGAGGGTGTGGTTTTCATTATTTTACACATAGTTGTTCTTAACTTTCTCTCTCTAGAAGTGTGAAATCCACCATCTTTCTATCTCTTTCTCTCTCTAAAAATATAAGCATAGATTTACAAATCTACAAATGGTATCAAGAGCTTGGGATGAAATATAGGTTTGTTTGTGTGATTCGTATGTTCTTATAAGCATTTCGTGGCTTTTTGAGTTCATTTTGCCGAATCATCAAAAATTTTTTGTGTTTGTTCGTGATTTCAAGAAGCATAACGTATTCAGTAGGATTGTAGTGTTTTTGGTGTCTTGATTTTGGTTAAAACACAATCTTTCTTGGATCAAAAGTGCAAAAAGGCTTTGTTCTTCATTCCGAAATTTAAGCAGAAACATCCATCGGAAAGTACAAATTGTACTTGGGCTTCCATCGCAATAAACGTCCATCGGAAAGGGATTGGTTTCTACATTGCGATCGTGGGATTTTTATCACTTATTCCGATCTGAATCATTCCGATAGCTATTGCGATCTGAGATTCCGACGGGTATAAGGAAGGTTTGTTAAGTCGTTACTCTGCTCGAATTTTGACAGCCACTTTGCGATCTGAATCATTCCGATAGGCTTTGCGATCTGAACTTTCCGATAGGCTTTGCGATCTGAACATTCCGATAGGGCTTTGCGATCTGAACATTGCGACCGCTCTGCATTGCGATCTAGGCATTCCGATACCATCATCATTCCGACAGTGTTACATTACGATCTGGTATTCCGATCTGGTATTCCGATCTGACATTCCGATCAACATTCCGATAATCACAAATTTTTCCATAAAAAATTTCGAACCGTGTGTAATTTTGACTTGGAATTTTTGGTTTATCGAGAACATATTTTAGGGGATTTTCACATTGTTTCTCGGTTTTAACTCACAACAACACACAAATACTTAACCTTATTTCATTGATCGATCAACTTTGTAAATCTTAACTTATTGAAATGGAGTATACATCTCTTACGGATAAGTCCATCCTCTCGGGTACGGATAATCGTCCACCAATGTTGGTGAAGACTATGTATGAGGAATGGGCTTCCCGAATGGAACTTTATATGTTGAACAAGGAGAATGGACATCTAATTTGGGCATCGGTGCTCAATGGACCATTAGATTATGGTACTGTGACGGAAGGTACGACCACTCGTCCTCGCACAACGGGTGAGTTGACTGGAGATATGAAGATTCAAGATAAATGTGATAAGTATGCTACAAACATCATTCTCCAAGCCCTTCCTCCAGATGTCTACAAACTCGTCAGCAAACATAAAGTTGCCAAAGAGTTATGGGATAGAATTCGTGTTCTCATGCAAGGCACCTCGTTAACTAAACAAGAACGAGAGTGTAAGCTTTATGATACTTTTGATAAGTTTGCCTATGTGCCAGGGGAGACTCTCAATGATTACTATCTGAGATTTACCCTATTGTTGAATGAGCTTAATATTTATGGCATGGCAATTCCTACCTTTCAATTGAACACCAAGTATTTGAACACTCTTCCTCCAGAATGGAAAAAATACGTGACGGATGTTAAATTGGCTAAGGACTTGCATAACACCAATGTGGATCAACTTCAAGCTTTTCTTCAACAACACGAATGCCATGTGATCGAGGCTCGGTTGTCTACACCTCAAGTTCATGATCCACTTGCAATGTATGCTTCTCAACAAAACATGGCTTATACTTATCAACAACCATCATACTTGCAGCAACCACCACCACACATCTATCAGCAACCACAACAACCATCTTATCAACCACCAATGATGCCACAACAAGAATATCAACAAGGTGTTCATCAACAATCTTTTCAACAGCAACCATCATATCAAACAACACCATCACAAGCCAACACTTCTCCATTGAGTTATACTCCTCAGCAAGGATATTTTCCAATTGAAGCACAACCAGCACAAGCTTTCTACTCTAATGAACTTCCACCAATCCAAGCACCGGTCTTTACTCCAAATGATACGCCAGCTGATGTTCTAAACCATCTTACAGCCTACTTGTCAAAACTTGTTGCAACTAGAGGATTTCCACCAACAAATAATCAGCTCCGCACCTCATCAAATCCTCGACAACAAGCCACTGTTCAAGATGGTCAAGTGACGGTGCAACCTATTCAGGGAAGGCAAAATTCATATGGACCCCCTACAAGGACTGGGAACAATCAAGCTGTGAATTCTCAAGCTAGTGGAAATGGGAGTCCTATTGGTCCTAAGAAGGTTGTGACTTGCTACAATTACCGAGGACAAGGTCATATGGCTAGGGAATGCACTCAGCCAAAAAGGAGAAGGGATGATGCATGGTTTCGTGAGAAGATGTATTTGGTTGATGCTCAGTCTAAGGGGAAGATTTTGGATTCAGAGGAGTTAGCATTTCTTGCAGACCCAGGGGCAGCAGATACTGAAGGCATTGCAGTCGTTTCCACTTCTAATGCAGCTTATCAAGCAGACGATCTTGATGCATACGATTCGGATTGTGATGACATTCACTCTGCCCAAGCTGCTCTCGTTGCTAATCTCTCTTACTATGGTTCTGATGTCATCAGTGAGGTACCAACCACATCTAATAATATTGATGATAACCAACATCAAGTTGGGCATGACAATGACAACCTTGAACAGCATTTGGGAACTAGTAACTCAAATGATGTGGTACCCAATCCTACACATTTGAGTGAACCTCAACCAAATGTTACGACGGGTATGGAATCTTATGCTCAACATGATTTGGTCATGGTGCCTAAACATATTATTGATCAAATGCATATGGCCCTCAGACAATCCGTAGATACGAATTCCACCCTAACTGCTGAGCTTGCGTTGCATAAATAAAAGGTCAAAACTTTTGAAATGGTCCCTCAAGAAGAGAAAATAACATGTTCTGAATTTGACCAATTTCGTTTTGAAAAGATTGAACACTTGAAAGAAATAGAATCATTAAAAGCTAATCTTTCTAATGAATTAAAAGAAAAAGAGTCGGTTGTCAATGATTTTCAGAAACTTAAAATGGATTTCGAAACTCTCGAGTCTAAAAAGGTTGAATCGGAAATTAATGCTACCAAACTTCTTAAATTCAAAGAACAACAGCTTTTAAAACAATACGCTTCCACAGAAAAGGTTCATCTTTTAACTAAATCATTTAAAGAATTCGAACTTAAGCGTCTTCAAGATTTACCACCTAATCCCGGTTATGCAAAACAAGCTCAGGAATATATTCCCGGTCTTTATGACATGACCATAATTGGAAAATCGAAAGAAGCACCTTTTGTTCGTAGTACTGAGGAGACACAATCACTTGGGGATGAAACTCATTCTAAAATGCTTTCAAAATTCCATACAATTGATTATGATCAACATAACAAAGATCAATTTTCGAAAAAGACACGCATTCGCTTACAAAAGGAATTAGCAGAATTAACAGTTCTTGTGCCCCAAAGTTTGTCAAATGAAAACCTTCCTAGTACGTCTCCTACACTTGTCAAAAAGGATTTAACGAAGTTAATTCCACCGGTAAGTAAGGCATCCGTTAACTTAAATATGGTTCACCAACACTTGGCCGATTTTGACAAGGTCATTTTGGAACGTACGACGGCCACGGCCATAACGGAAGGTGAATGGAACTTTGAGCACACTAGAGCTGCATTTCGAGATGAAATTGTTCCGTTTGTAAACAATGTTAAAGCTTGTCTTCGCAATATTGATCAAGATTTGTTTTTGGAAATAGAAGAAGTTAGACGTGTTTTCAATGAAATGGAAGATGCTTATGAAAACAGTTTACTTGAAATAGAACGGGTTTCACGCCATAATGATCTGCTTCTGAATCAAGTGATGTCTCATGATATAGTTTCTGTCTGTGTGAATACAAGTGTTGATAATGATTCTATTGTGCATAATGTTGAATCTGTGGATACTATGGTAGATAGTACTTGTCACGAATCTGACACTGAATTTTAAAGCTTCAAGATTCATATTCTTCGCTTTCAAAACGTTTTGATAAGATTCAGACACATTGTATTTCGCTTGAATGCAAGCAACAATTTATTCAAGAAATCTTTGAAACGTCATTCGAAGGTGTTAATATCGATGATGCAAATTTTGAAAAGAATTTTCGATTGAATTTACAATCAAAACAGCGTCAGCCAAGTGACAAAGTTGCTAACTCTTTGCCGATAGAAATAGAGAAATCTAAGGAGCTTAACTGTGTGAACATACTTGAGGCCGCTGAGAATTTTAGACTTGATCTAGACAATCAAGTTTCCAAGATTTTGTCCAAAGTTGATAACTTAAAACAGAAAAATACACGACTCTTCGATTCAATAAAGCCCGCATGTGTTGATACCACTGCACAGAATCAATCATTGATTGAATAATTGAATCGAAAGTCGGTGGAAATATCTGATTTGAGGGAACAAATTTGTGATAAGAATCTGGTCTTGGCTGAGTTAAAGGAAACACTTCGAACTCTAAAAGGTAAGAATGTTGTGGATAACGCAGCCACTATCTCAGCATCGTCCTCTAGTGCAATTAAAAGGAACCTTATAGCCGTCACACCACTTAACAAGGGCCCTAAGACTAAACCATCTCAAACTTTGGTCACTAAAGATAAGGCGGAATCAAAACCAGCTTCTAATATTCCCGTGTTGCCTTCTACAGGAGTAAGCACCACTACTAAGGCTCAAAGATCTAAGCTTAAGCGAAACAAGAAGAATGATAGGATCTTGCCCCCATCTAGTAGTCAAGTGAAGAAGAAAGTAGAAGCCCATCCTAGGAATGTTATTTCTGTTTTGAATAAAAAGAATCATGTAGCTAAACCTAAAGGCTCTGCGGTTGTGCAGCGTTCTAAGCCTAGTGTGAATTCTAATTTGAAATGTTGGAATTGCAATGAATGTATGTTTTCTAGTCGTCATGATTCTTGCCTTATTGACCATGTGAATGAGATGCGTGCCCGGAAAAATGGATTAGAATGGAAACCGACTGGGAAAGTGTTAACCCAAGTTGGTTGGATGTGGCGCCCCACTGGTAGGACTTTCACTATAGTAGGAAATATGTGCCCTTTGACTAGGATCACTCCCACTAAAGCGAAGAAAGAGTGCCCTTTAACTAGGAGTACCAAGGCTACCAAAACACAAGCGTGTCCTTTAACTAGGAACACCAACACTACTGTAGGAACAAAGTGCCCTTTAAATAGGTCTACTCCCACTGTAGTGCCCGCTAATACTCCAAAACCTCAGAAAATTGGAACAGTAAAACCTGTAAATGCTAAAACTCACATTAGAAAATGCAGGAAATCTAAGGATAACAAAAATGTTAGCAATTCTGATAATAACATATCTGTATCTGCTAACACTCTGAACCAATAGTTTCCAATGCATTGTCTACTGTTGTGATTGAAAACAGGTGGTCCAAATTGTTCTCTGGTATTTGGACTCTGGTTGCTCCAAGCATATGACCGGAGATCGCTCTCAGCTCAGAAATTTCGTCAGCAAGTTTCTTGGTACGGTTCGATTTGGTAATGATCATATTGCAAAGATAATGGGTTATGGTGAATATCATATTGGGAATGTTATAATTTCAAGAGTGTACTACGTGGAAGGTCTTGGTCACAACTTATTTTCTGTGGGACAATTTTGTGATGCAAACCTAGAAGTTGCTTTTCGAGAGCATACCTGCTTCATTCGTAATTTGGAAGGGGTTGATTTATTGAAAGGTACTCGAGGGAATAATTTGTATACTTTGTCTCTACAAGACATGATAGCCGCTTCTCCCGTATGTCTTCTCTCCAAAGCATCGAAGACTAAGTCATGGTTATGGCATCGACGGTTATCTCATCTTAACTTTGACGCTATTAATCACTTGGCGAAAAACGAACTTGTTCGTGGTCTTCCTAAACTATCATTTCACAAGGATCATTTGTGTTCCGCGTGTACAATGGGGAAAAGCACTAAGAAATCTTACAAACCCAAGACGGAAGACACCAACCAAGAGAAACTTTATCTGTTGCATATGGATCTTTGTGGGCCAATGCGTGTTGAAAGTCTTAGTGGCAAAAAGTACATCCTCGTCATTGTCGATGATTACTCTCGGTTTACATGGGTGAAATTTCTTAAAGCCAAAAATGAGGCATCAAAATTCATCATTAGATTTCTCAAGATGATTCAAGTGCGTCTCAACACTACTGTCCGACGCATTCGTACAGATAATGGAACCGAATTTGTGAATCAAATCTTGCGTGATTACTATGAAGAAGTTGGCATATCTCATGAAACATCTGTTGCACGCACTCCACAACAAAACTGTGTCGTTGAAAGGCGAAATCGCACACTTATGGAAGCTGCTCGAACGATGTTAATTTACGCAAAGGCTCCATTGTTCTTATGGGCAGAAGCAGTATCTACAGCAGTGTACACCCAAAACCGGTCACTAATTCGTAAACGTCATGGTAAAACACCTTATGAGCTTCTCCATGGAAAAGTACCAGATTTATCCTATCTTCATGTATTTGGTTCTCTTTGCTATCCAAATAATGATGGTGACAATTTGGGAAAACTTCAACCAAAGGCTGATATCGGTATTTTCATTGGTTACGCACCCGCAAAGAAGGCATACCGAATCTACAACCGTAACTCTCGCAAGATCCTCGAAACTATGAATGTTGATTTTGACGAGCTGACAGCGATGGCTTCTGAGCAAAGCAGCTCTGAACCCGCACTTCATGAAATGGGACCCAGTAACATTAGTTCTGGTCTTGTCCCAAACAACCCTACTTCATCATCATTTATACCACCTACCAGGAATGAATGGGATACGTTGTTTCAACCGTTCTTTGATGAATTCTTTACTCCTCCAAGTATTGTTGCTCCAGAACCTGAGGTAATAGCTCCGGTAACCGAAGTTGTCGCTCCAGCAACCGAAGCACAATCAGACACATCTGCACAAACAATTGGTCAAGATATACCAACAACGAGTAATTCTCAACCAACACAAGTAACAACTACCCATGTCATGCCTATTGATGATGAAGAGGATGACGATGATCACGATTTGGAATTCGCTCAAATGCGTGAACTTCCATTCTTTGGTGTATCTATTCCCGACCCTAATCAAGCCGGGTCGTCCACCTCAGAGGAAGCTCCTTCTACAGTTTACTCCAATCCACGGATTCGTGAACATGACAGCAAGTGGACAAAGGATCATCCTATAGATTCTATTATTGGTGACCCTAATCGTCCAGTATCCACACGAAGTCAGTTACAAGAAAGTGCACTGTTTTGTCACTTTGATGCTTTTCTCACTGAAGTTGAACCTAAGACATGGCAACAAGCTTTTACTCAATCCTGTTGGATAGAAGCTATGCAAGAAGAACTTAACGAATTCATACGTCTTGATGTTTGGGAACTTGTCCCATGCCCGGATCAAGTGCAGTTACTCACTTTGAAATGGGTTTACAAGGTGAAACTCGATGAGTTAGGTGGAATATTGAAGAACAAAGCTCGACTAGTAGCTCGTGGATACAAGCAATTATTGGGCATCGACTTTATGGAATCCTTTGCACCTGTTGCCCGTTTGGAAGCTATTAGACTATTCCTCGCTTATGCAGCCCATATGAATATGATTGTCTATCAGATGGATGTGAAGACGGCATTTCTTAATGGTGAACTCAAGGAAAAGGTCTATGTTCAACAGCCGGATGGTTTTGTGAATCCTAATTATCCTAATCATGTGTACAAGCTTAAGAAGGCTCTCTATGGGTTGAAGCAAGCTCCTCGCGCATGGTATGATCTATTGTCACAATTCCTCATTATGCAAGGCTTCGCTAAAGGCAAGGTGGATCCCACGCTGTTCATTCAGAAACGAGGTAAAGATATGATTATGGTACAAATATATGTTGATGATATTATATTTGCAGCCTCGACCCAAACCTTATCGGATGAGTTTGGGACACTCATGTCTTCCAAGTTTAAGATGTCAATGATGGGAAAGGTATCATTCTTCTTAGGACTTCAGATATCTCAGAGTCCCAGAGGCATCTTTATCAATCAATCCAAATATGCCCTTGAATCGCTTAAGAAATATAAGATGGAATCTTGCGACCCCGTGGACACTCCAATGGTGGAGAAAACTAAGCTTGATGCAGATCCTCACGGAGTTGCCGTTGATCCGACACTGTATCGTGGAATGATCGGTACTCTTCTGTATATCACAGCCAGTCGACCTGATCTTCAGTTTGCTATATGTATGTGTGCCAGGTATCAAACTAGGCCTACTGAGTTACACTTAGCTACTGTTAAAAGGATCTTTCGATATCTTAAAGGAACCATTAATCGGGGACTTTGGTATTCGAAGGACTCTTCTATTGCACTAATGGCATATGCAGATGCGGATCACGCGGGTTGTCAAGATACCAGGCGTAGCACGAGTGGAACTTTGCAACTACTAGGAGATCGATTAATCAGTTGGGCATCGAAAAGGCAGAAAAGCGCTGCAATTTCAAGTACGGAAGCAGAATACATAGCTATGTCCGGTTGCTGTGCTCAAATTCTTTGGATGAGATCGCAATTAACCGACTATGGTCTAGGTTTCAACAAGATTCCGATGTACTGTGACAACAAGAGTGCAATTGCCTTATGCTGCAACAACGTTCAATTCTCCCGGTCGAAGCATATTGACATTCGCTACCACTTCATCAAGGAGCAAGTGGAAAATGGAGTAATCGAGCTTTACTTTGTCCGATCTGAGTATCAATTGGCGGATATTTTCACGAAGGCTTTAGATCGCGCTCGAATTGAATTTTTGGCCGACAAGCTAGGAATGAGAACCTTCTCGCCTGAGACTCTTAAGGAACTAGCAGATGAAGCGAAAGAATAGTGGTGGTAAAACTATTCTCCGTATCCTTGGTGATCATCTGTATATATTGTTTATATTTTTATCCACAAAAGCAAAATACAAAAATATAAAACCATATAAAAACCCATAAAAATTGAAAAATCTAGAAAAATCAAAAAATATTTTTACTTTATTTTTCAAAGGCATGTCTTTTGGTACGATAATATTTACGGCCTTAGAAATGTTGATTAATATCGACACGGCGCCATAAATAGAGTTCGTACAAAAGTTGTAAATATTTCATAAAACATGCCTAAATGGCTTGTAGTTATTTCTGACTGCAACCCGGTTTTCACATAAAAGCCAAGTATTTCTCATGAAAGCTTTGGCTCACAACGGGAATTAATTTTCTCGGGCAAGGTTTACTTTAAAACCTTGTAAGGGATCAAGTTTACTTTATAACTTGGTCTAACACAAATCAATGTACGTTTTAGTGCATTTATTTGTTAAAACAAGAGAAGTCTTGTTTTTATGAAGCTATCATCTCTACAACCATAGCAATCTACAATTGGTATCTACATACTCGACGATGCGACTACTCAACCGACGACTACAGCTCTTTCAATAGAACACGGGTCAACAATTGAGGGGGAGCAATTGTCAAGCATTCAGAATCTTCGATGCCGAACGTGTCAAGTTCACAAGTTGGTGTCAAGACAACAATACCAATCGTACATGTGGTGTCAAGAGATGACTTCAGACGTGACGAGGCGACCAACATATGCTGCCAAGAACCATTTGATTTTATCATATGATGTTCTCATCTATCAGGTCCAACCTTGTCAATTCTTTTCTAATATGGTGAATATGTGATCATGTTACAAATAGATGTCATGAAGATAAAACGGACTCGCATTTTACTTCCCAAAACCTTTGTTAACACTTCATTAAATCAATTGATATTAAAAACATCGATTGGGTTAATATTTTTAATATGGGGGAGAAAATGTGATTTAATATGGGATATTATCACAAATGGTTTGACTTAATGTGTTGGCTCATCCCGACATGTGCGAAATGTTTTCGAATATCGTGGCATATGTTAAGGGGGAGCAAAATGGATTTGCTATATCAAAATGGATTTTCATGGTGACATATACTTACCCAAACCTCATTTAATTCACGACGATGAAGATTGTGGTGACATAAGGATGGTAGGATAGGTTAAGTCCTATGATTCTTCCAGAACCGGAGGAATCTTCCCAAGGACATTCCATAGCTAGAAATAGTAGTCCTTAGGAAAGATGGAGAAAGATTGTGAACGTAGCTGAATGCCGACCAAGTACTTAAGTTAGCACTGGAACAATCACAACAAGGTGCTAGTGATGACGTATTGGTAAGTATTGAAGGGGTTGAAGAATGAAAAAGAATTGTAAAGATAAAGGGTGTAAAGAAAGAAGCCCTCCTTACAACTTAGGCAGAAACCGGGTCAATACATATGCTATTAAGATCATTGTTTAATGATTCTTGATATTGAAGACAGACATCATGGACCCAGTGATGCAATGCACAACCCATCCCAGCTAACTCAGATATCTCTCAAAAGGTATTTGTTTTAATCACACGGAGACAACACATTATCTATTGATTTATTCACTCCGAATAAATTGGTATTGAAATGGTGGCACTCCTCTCCAGCCTCCGATCACTAAAATCCAAAATGCACGATCGAGTCTAGAGCCATTTGAGATCATCAAATATCTCACTAGGACACACTTTCATATTTCCTTGCTTCTTCACACACTGTGAAAAGTAAGAAAGATTTTAAGAGTCCTACGCAAAATCTTCATGATCTTGCCTGAACATCCAAGTAATACGAAAGTATTTACAATGAAGATGGAAATCCTTCTTGAGAGAATATCAGAAAGCTCATGGTAGGTGACTTGTGCGATTCTTTATGAATCAAACTTGTGACAACTGGAAAGCAACAGCTGTTTAATTCTTAACTGAATTTAAACACGTTCCAGGCCTCTACGCAATATCTTAGTGATCTTGCCAGAACACTCAGAGTGATATCTTAGTGTTCACAGTGATGAGTGGAAATCCTTCTAGTGTTAACCTCAAACAGCACTTGGTAGGTAACTTGCAAGATTCTATACGAATCAAGCTCGTGACAACTGGAAAGCAACGATGGTGCGGTTCTTAATTGAATTTCACTTGTTCCAGGAACATGAATTGACGGCTTCAAATCATGCGGATATTATTATCCAAATGATTCACTCTTTATGTTCGCAGTCAGCTTTGGACGGTCGAATAAAGAGAACGGGTTTACCCGCGAAATCCTGTCAGGAAGTTACTTAATTGAAACTATCCGTCACGGGTACGATATCTAATATCGTCCAACGGTCTTCACCGACCAGAGGTAAAATGCTACCGAATTAGAATGAAATGTTCAAAGCCATTTCGTTCGTGTCTACTTATGTTGCGGCATTTGAAGACGGTGGCGTTGCGGGATCCAAGAAGAAGTCGTCCCCGCATGCTTATACTTTATGCACTTAATATCTCATCTAACTCAAGAAAGCCTAAAAGTTAAGTCTTCCGTTGTATCAAACTCTGAAGCTTTCAAGAATTACTAAGGTATAAGTATGTGGGACGTGAGGTCACGAAGAGGCGAAGATCACAAGTGATGGATGCACGAGATCAAGGCAAGAGACTAATTCTCAAGATTGATGTCAGAGATCACATCAGCATGTTCACCAGAAAAGAAAAAGAAAAAGAAAGACGAAGACTACGAGCTCAAGACAAGCATAGTATGCTAGGTTTATTTCATTATTGTAACTTGGGTAACGCCCTTGTTTGGAGTGACCTCCCTTAGGGGGAGATTGTTGGAAATACGTTTTACGTATTAAGAAGGATCGGTCGCTCCAACAATAGTCCATGTAATAGCTCGTAGTTTGGTTAACTTTCTTTATTTATTAAACAAGAACAAGCCTAGCCTACAACATGTGTAGGCCGGCCCAAAATGTAAGCCCAAGCCCATGACAAGGGCTTGGGTATATAAACCCTCTCCTTTGATGGAGAGGGTGTGGTTTTCATTATTTTACACATAGTTGTTCTTAACTTTCTCTCTCTAGAAGTGTGAAATCCACCATCTTTCTATCTCTTTCTCTCTCTAAAAATATAAGCATAGATTTACAAATCTACACCCCTCTTGTTTTATTAAATGACTAGTATTTGTTAAATGGGTCGGGCCAAAGGCCCTTCCTTCTTTTCTCTTTTAGCCGTCCATACACAACACCCCTTATATATTTTGTTTGTTTTTCGTGCTTAATAATTCATCACGCGCGTTCGTGTTTTAGTGTCATGTTTTATTCTTGTTACGTTTTTAAGTATTATACGTAAATACTTATCGTGATTTACTAATTAATAATAACTTACGTAGTAATTAATTAATATACGTAATACTTACGTTAAATGTTCGTGATATGTGTCATATATTAATTAATCGTAAAGTTTTAATTTATCCGTGTTTTCGTGCATTTAATGTTCTTAGGTATTTTATGCGGGTTTTATATCGCTAAATGTTATCTGTGCATGGTGTGGTTATTGGCTATTTGGAAGATGTTGCTTCTATATGCTTTGATTGTTTCTTTGCTTAATATTGGTAATATGCACAAGTTTTAACTCTGCCTAGGTTTAATGTGTACTCAGCCGGACCCAAGCCCCGATATAAAAGAGGAGGGTTGAATAATGCAAAAGGCCTCCCACTAAAAACTTGTGTTCGTTTATATGAATGTTAATCTGATGGAAACCATTTAGTTGCTTTTAATGGTATTCGGTATATATGCATGATTTGGGTAGATGATGACTGTGGTTGAGACTGAGTGATTCTTTAGGCTATGAGCATTCACTTAGATACTAAATCCTCCAGGAAAACATATATTAGGCGATCACAATTGTATATGCGTCTATATCTTCAATTTTCCATGCATATAGGCTATATGCAAATTCTGACGCAATACACTACGTCTTATAACTCACGTCATCGATCTCATTTTGACCTACACGCATTCCATGAATATATCCACCCAACTTGCTCTAGGCTCGATCTTCCGGGGTATTGTATATAAGTATTCTTATAGTTATCATGATCATCTATCGATAGTTTTAATTAGAGTTGTTTGGCCTGCGTATTAGGTGCGTATATATTATAACGATTTTTAGTGTCACTTCGGCTCTTTAATGCCTAGATTACATCAGGACAGAATAATATTTCAATCGGTATGATTATGGTATCCCCGATAATTGAGCAAGAAGTGCTTCCACCTACTAGCACCCTTTACTAGCCTCATAGAGGTTGATCACCTAATTGACATGCAGTATAGAAAGCCAACTCAGTAAGGCGCCTGCAAATGTGCTTATATCAACTAATTTCTATGGACGTTCGGAATTCATATGTAAAATAAAGAAGCAGTGGTAGAATCTATAGGTAAAATATATCCTGGAATCAAACAGGATGTTAAAACTTCACAAATATTATATAGAGTAGCGGTCTGAAAAAAAAGGCAATGGTTTTCTGATACTTTGAAGCCCATATGTGCCAATCGCTAAACTTTTTAGCTTTGTACATCGCTTACTAATGGCACAAAGACTCCAGGTATGCCAAAAGGTACACATAGCTAGAACACTAGGATGCTCACTTCTTTCTCTCGCATATTATTGAATTTATCCACTTAGATCTGCCTAGGTTGCAGTTAGGCCAACCTGATGCAAATAATGTGAAAAATTGTAAACACCGACCAAATTAAGTTAGAGTCGTTGGTCATGCCGAGTGGCAATGACCATTTTCACCTTTTCAAAATAAAAAAATTCAGAATCCCCAACTCCACACATAGAATCACGACATTTTCACCTTCCATTCAAACTTCATATTGTTTATTAAATAGATAGGGATCTTGTAAATCCTAGAAAAAAAAAACATAGGGACAAAATCAAACACATTCTGATCATAATTTTAAACTGTAAAAGGTGATTAATCTGTTGATCATAATTTTAATAGATATATATGGACATCCAACATTGAAAAATTAAGCAAAGAGGCTCATTAAAAATAAACTTCGTATAATTAACCAAAAAATAACAACGTTTGTATACAATCGGCTCTTTGGACTAAGAAAAATAGAAAATATATTGATGTTTATTGGACTCAGTTGAGCCCTCTTGGTTCTATGTAGCTCGGCCGGATCTAGCAGTGCGAGGTTTTGTTGGCCGAGTAGCATCAAAACTTCTTGGAGCAGCCCATCCAACCCTCAAGAAACGGTGATCATAACCACACCCATCGAGTTCGTCAATGGCCATCTCAGCATTTTCCCTCCTCTTAAAGTTAACAAACCCAAAACCTCGACTCAGACCAGTCTCCTTATCCATGACAACATAAACATCAGACACGTTACCATACGGACGGAACAGCTCCATCAAATCATACTCACTAGTGTCTTCTGAAAGGTTATTGACCCGGACAGAGTTATTGTTACGGACGGATTTAGTAGTGCTGTCATCTAACCTCGAAGAAGGTTTTGAGGGACGAGTAGCATCCGAATTTCTCGGACCATCCCATACAACCCTCAAGGTAAGGTTTTTATAAACATACTTATTGAGTTTGGCAATTGCCAACTCACCATCTTCCCTCCTATCAAAATCAACAAACCCATAACCTCGACTCTTCCCTGTCATATGGTCCATGACAACATAAGCACGAGACACCCTACCATACGGACAAAACAACTCCTTCAAATTGGCCTCACGAGTGTCATCTGAAAGGTTATGGACCCGGACAGAAGGAGGTTTTGTGTGACGAGTAGCATCCAAATTTCTTGGAGCATCCCATTCAACCGTTAAGGTATGGTTTTTATAAAAATACTTATTGGGATTGGCAATTGCCCTCTCAGCATCTTCCCTCCTAGCAAAATCAACAAACCCAAAACCTCGACTCTTACGAGTCATATGATCCATGATAATACGAGCTCGACACACCCCAAACCGACTGAACAGCTTTACCAAATCGGCCGCACACGTGTCTTCTGAAAGGTTATTGACCCGGATCCAACGTCGCATACTTGGAGCTGCTGGTCTCATTGCGTCAACAGTGGGTGGAACAATGTCACCATTACTTGCACTTTGCGTGTCTTTCTTCTTTTCAACCTCTTGAACAATGTCACCATTACTTACACCATTTTGCGTGTCTTTTATCTTTTCAACCACTTGAACAGTATCACCATTACTTGCCGTGGTTCCGGCATCTTTTTTCTGTTCAGCCTCTTGAACAGTATTACCATTACTTGGCGTGCTTCCGGCATCTTTTTTCTGTTCAGCCTCTTGAATAGTATGACCATTACATTCAGCTTTTCCGGCATCTTTTTTCTTTTCAACCTCTTGTAGAGTATTACGATTACTCGCAGCTTTTCCCTTACGATTACTTGCAGTTTTTCGCTTATCTTTTTTCTCCACCACTTGAAGAGTATCTGCAAATTAAACATACAAAAACATGTTATTGACAACACTCAAAACACATATTTAAACAATTGGTGAATGTGTAAAACCCTAAACCCTAGCCCTACTAGATTATAAACACATATAAAAACATATATAAGAAGAAGAAATTATAATATCATACCAATATACAAAAGTCTTTGAGTAGCTTCATTAGTATCCATATTGCATTCTTTGAGCATGGTGTACACCTCATATGCTTTATAATTGCTACAAACGGCCTCTGGAACACCATGGATCAACTTCAACATCCGAAGTGTTTCGTTTTGATCCATGTTACACTCTTTAAGCATGGTGCACACGTCACTTACTTCAAAACCACTAGCAACACTAACATCATGGATCATCGTCAACCTCCGACATGTTTCAGTTTGATCCATGTTAAGCTCGGTAAGTGTTGCTTTGATGTAGTTGTCAAGGTCGTTGTTTTTACACCATAGATATCCTACGATATGTTTTATTTTGTTAATGAGTCTACCACTTATTGTGTTTGTGGTTGTCGTCATGTTTGCGAATGAGATATATGTGAGGTAAACCTAGCTTGTGATCTGGGTATTACTTGATCGATCTACAGTCGAATAAAGCCAACCTCGAGAATGACCGATCGATCACAAGAGAGGGGAAGGAGAGGAAGTGTAGCTTGTGATCTGGGTATTATGAGCGTACGTGTGTATTTATAGGCCAAAAATTAACATAGGGACCGACATTCCTATTAGGTTTAATTCAAAACTTATTAATGGTATCTTTTATAATTTGGCGACATTCTATATATAAATGACGTAGGGAGTAAGATATTGCCATGTTATAGTAAACGTTTATATAATTACTATTGATACAAAAAAAATCAATCGGTAAAAAAAAAATTACTATTTACTTCTAGAACCATCGATGGCACGAAGCTTTTTTATTAGATTTTCAAAAACTTTTTATTTTTAATAAAGAAAACTTTATGAAAAATAGCCACGTCTGAATTATATAAGGTTTGTTGTTGCGGCGTCCGACTCGACTCGGTCGTCGACTGCGAATCGATCCAAGGTCGACCAATTAAAAAAAATTTCTCACACTTTTTATACCGCTGCATTTAAAAAAAACTTTTTAAATTTTGAATTTAACAATTTTATTTTATGAAATCCCCCATTTATACAACAATTTTTCACACACCTAAAAATAACACTTCTCCAAGTTACAATGTCTTTTGAATTTTTTTGCCGACTCTTTCGACGACGAGAATGAAGTTATTTTAATTTGTATGTAATATTTTTTATTTAATGTATTGTTTTTATTTATTAAATTTAAAAACATTTTTTTTAACTTGGTCGCCTTATTGTGGAAACCAATCGCCTGTAGGTCGTCGGAGAAAGCTGATGTGGCAGGAAAAATGTAAGCCAATGTTGTGGATAGCCTTAGGAAACTTTTAGCTTTTATTTGGAGGAAAAGGGCTCGAAATTAAACGCTTTAATTTATCCTATACCGTCCTATATTTTATGGAGCTGGTTTGTTGTTTAATTAACTAGTTATAGGTCTCATGCACGCACGGCTTACATATAAATCAAATTTATTTTAACATTTTATTTTAATATACAGATGTATAAAATACTTTCAGTTACTTAAAGTTTTGAAATTATGATATTAATACAACTAATAATTATGCACGTTGTTATACATAAAAAATTAATATTAGTATTTAAATATATTTTATAAATTTTGTATGTTTAAAATATAAAGTGTAAGGAGTATTTGTTTATTTCTATAGTTATCATAAAAATATGAAAAATAACAAGTTTCACTTAAGTTTATCTAACTAATTTATTTAAAATTAAACTATTAAATTTCATTATTTACCTTCTATTTCTTTGAGTTTTGTTTTTCATAAATTTGACACACATACGTTTATATCTTTTTTTTCTCTATCAAATCTTTTCAATAGTCTTTCACATCCTTTTTAAAATTTTAGCCAAATTTAGAAATAATTTGTTCTTTGTTATTTTTAATAATTTAAAAACATATTTAATGTTTAAAAATATTACTAAATATTATAATAACTAATTTTCTAAACGAATAAATTAAATTTCTTACTAAACATTTTACTTTAATAAATAAATAAATAAAAGATTATAATTAATTATTTAGATGTATATCCAATAACCAAAAGCGTCAACATTCATTTCTATGTTTTAATCTGTATAAGATATATAACATGTATTTCTATGTTTTAATTTTTAAGTTATAAATATCGTAAATTAATCAAATTTAATTTATTTTAGTTTAATAAAGAGATTTATAAAAAAAATTCGTGTTTAAATTTATTAGGTTCTAAAGAGTAAGAGATATTTGTTAATTTTTTAAACTTATTTAAAAAATATCAAAATTAATAATTTTCACTAAACTCCATCTAATTTATTCAAAATTTAACCACTAAAATTTTATTTGTAACATCCTTTTTTTAAGTTTTCCTTTCACAAATTTGATACCTATAATTTAACGTCTTTTTTTCTTCATCAAATTTCACCATCAATTTTTTTCAACTCTTATTCTCTTAAAAAACATAAAAATAAAAAAGAATAAATCAAGAATATATTTTCTATTAAGGAAACATTCTTTTTAAAAGTTATAATACTTTGGGTTTTGGTTTATAATTATAAACCATTATATCTTTCTAAACCAAAGCACGCTGAATCCGTTACATTAAATCCAGTAAAAACAATTACAGACACCTTAACCAAAAATTCAAGACCACTTGTTTACACATGTGGTAAAATGGGTAAATCCGTAACGGGTCTAACAGGCTTATCAATTTTTTGAACTTTATGAGTAAGTAACAACCCAAAAAAAGATTTCCGAGATCTAATCCATATGATTTTGTAGTAAAAGATCTGATCATACCATGTGAGAACTCGTATTGTTCCTGGTAATTAAGTTATTCTTTTATTTGTACTTCTCGATTTTTACAATATTTTACTTGTTCCTCTTTACTTTTCATACGTAAATCCTGAGATCTGGAGAATTTTAATTAAATTATATTTTAATTATTTTCTGATCATTGATAATATTTTATTCGGAATTATAAAAAATTTATTATTACTTTTCCATATTTAGTTTTTTTTCCATATGTATTCACTGTAATAACCCGAAATTTAATATCAACATTTAGACCGAGCTCTAATCTATACCTAATGTTCGGACCAATAATTATTAATCGACTTTTAATTTTTCGTGTTCGTTCTATGAATAATATTGGATTTTTGGCTAACCGACAAGGTTAAGGTTTTAACATATCGAATACGTGTCATTTATTATTTATCGACAAATTCTATGTCTGTCATCAACCGTAAATATCGTCGTTATGACATAGAAATATTTTCTATTCTCGTCGTTTTTAATTTCTCATTTTACGAGCATTCTTGTAATTGACGTTAAGCCTTTAGGCGTTATTTGTTTATACGACGTGTTAAAGTTTATTAAATCATAAGCCCTCATTTATATATCAAATATCAACGTTCTCCGAATATTGACGTTTTTATTTTATATTGAGCGTTTATTTTTCGTGATTTAACGCGTATCTTTTAAATCGTGTAACTTTTAAAATATCGGGCTTCAATAATACCTGTTTTTTCTAATCATGGAACAAAGTTATATAAACTTTCGCCCACTATTATAAAAATTACCACAATACCATCTTTGGATAGATGTCCCGTTTATAATTTGCATGTTAGTTTTAGATAAAACCATGACTGTTTACCAATCCCTTCATTTTAACTTAATAAAAATGACACATCTTTCTTTGTTCTCTTGTTCTTTCAGTCCAAAGAAGTCCAACAATATCACCAATTCTTTACAAAGATTCCTAGCTAGATATTATTATACAATGGAAACATTGTGGTGCTAATATTATTCATGGTATTGTTTATTCATCAAACAAATTATATTATGAGATTTTGGTGTGATCATTTGAAGCTTGATTATAGATGTATTCGGAGTAAATAGGGTAGAGATAAATATTATGTTAAAGGATGGATATTGGTTAGAAATAACATGCATAGGAGTCATAGGTGTTGTGTCATAAGCAAGGCTTTGGAGGTGGATTGAAATAACTAGTGGTCATTCGATCTTCAAACTTGTAAGGATCATTTAATTTCTTTTTTAGTAATATTTGATTTATATATTATTTTTATGACTTATTAAAATAATATAGGTCAAATATGCACATTGTCAATTGGTTTCAAGTTAAAATCTTTTACGGAATGTAAATGATGGCCAAAATGGTTTTACGCAATTTTTTCGGAAAAAGTCAAATCTGAGTAGTCTGTACTAAAACTGCAATTCCCGTTGATTGGTAATATCTTTGATAGTGTTTCTTAATGATTTGAAAAGGTAATAAATGTAGCTTTTCAGGGCTGTAAAGTTTGAGTTTATAGCTATTATAAAACTCTAGATATGATACAATCTATACATCATGTTTCTGAAAATTTAGTGCAGCCATTTTGTCAACGTTAATTTTTGGCTCAAAATGTACAAGTGTTTGCTACTTAAGGGTTTGATGAGTATTGCTATGTTTTTAAGCATGTTCATACAGTGGGTAAGTAGTGTTGTGAGTCAATATTGATTCGAGTCGATAGGTTGCAATGCCTTGCGGGTCATAAGATGGGTTATGTATTATAGTAATCAAAGTATTTTATAAACGTTATTTTCGTATCTTCTAAGTTTTCGCGCCCCGTTATTGTAGGTCTTGGATGATTTAAAGTTTCTTGATTTCTTGTTATTACTACTCAGCCCTCAAGTTCCATGTTGATTCATTTAATAGCTAAGATGAGTTCATAGCCCCTTTTTACTACTTGCACATTGTTTCTAAACACGGGGTGAGATTTTACATGGTGGAGCACATTCATTTAAAACTGTATGCTATCCTGAACTTGTTTTCTATCCAGAACTTGTATACTTTCCAGAACTTGATGATTTCCAACAGCTTTTCGTTGATATTATTGCTTTTAGTCTAGCCCCTATGTTTCTTCTCCTGATCATGAACCGTTAATTTACTTGTGTTGCTAAGCGTGAATGTTGTGGGTGGATCCATCAGGACTGACAATCCCCGTCCCATGTTGCGGGTGTTTAACCATTGACGTATTTAACATTTGATTTGTTACTTGAGTATTTAGGCTGAATACTCCCTAGAGGAACTTACATTGGTGTTAAGCTTCGGTTCATGAACTAAATAGCAATAATAATAGTACCAGACAATGGTTATCGTACGTAACCATCTTCCCTATTTCCTGTTTTACAAATGAATGTTTGTGTTCCATATCTTTATCGTATGTAACACAATTATAATTAATCGAATTGGGGTTACATACTTTTACGCTAAAGCAAATCCACAAGACGAAGAACGAATCACCAATTAGGGTTTATAACAAACACCACCAAGATATAGTCTAAAGTAAGACTATATGTAATACCCCACTTGGATAAGTGGACCGTTACCTGTACTTATGGCGTGTCATCAAAGCATGCAAGGCAAATGTCTTACAACATTAACTGACCAAAAAGGAAATACCGGAATCAAACAGCGGTAGTCCAAACATAAGCTCAAACATGAATAATTAAGTATTGAGAGGAAGGACTAAAAAATGTCCAAACAAGCAAAGTAATGTATGAAGTGCATAAAGTAAAGAAGTCTGGATAGCTTCCATCCAAATGCACATACTCTCATAATTCTAAGAGCGTCCATGTGTACCTGCCGTTTGAAACATGGGAGGAAAACTACGGCTGAGCATAACGCCCAGTGAACGGATATAAAGCATGATTAAAAGTACTAGAATGAAACAGATAACCAATAATGAAACTATAAGACTGATATGTAAAGTGCAGTGAAAAACTGTGTATGTTCTGAAAAGTCTGGTTTATAATTAGTAACGTCAAACTATTATCTGGTAAATCTTAAAACATGCATTTACTGTATTTTAAGTGCCAAGAGCTTAAATAGGTCATATACTGTAACAACGTATGCATGAATACCTAGAGGGGGTGACCTCGTCATGATGAAGAGGGGTAACCTCTAACTGATAAGCTGGGTGGAGGGATCAACTCTAATGTGAAGGATGTAGAGCACACACCACATTTACTTGATAAGCTGTAAACTGATAACCAAGGATGCACCCATACGCCCCACTGATAATACTGATAAATGGACAAGCTGAAGTAAAAGGGACGTTGCGAGAAATCACTCCCCCGTAGAGGAGTCATGACACCGGTGCCTCAAGTGTCATGGTTACGGTACCTCCGTAACTAGTAAATAACTGGTCATGCATGTATATAAAGCTCAGGCAATTAATATAGTTATCATGGCAATCATGTAAAGTTTTAAAACATATAACTGGGAAAACAGTAGGCTGCAAACGGGGAATCCTAATCATGCATAGGAAAGGAAGTCCATACTGAAGGACGGTGTAGGATCATGTTTTTCTAAGGATTAGGCATTGTTGGAATATCTATTAAGATGGATGTGAAATGGAGGAACTTAGAGAGAGAAAGAAGAGAGAGAAAGGAGAGGGTTGAAAGAAAGATAGAATATTATAAAATGTAAGTGTTCAACCCCTCCTAACATGCTAGGAGGGGGGTTTATATAGCCCACCCTACATGTGGACTATATGGGCTATATTGGATCACGAGCCCAATATCATTGGAGTGACCGATCCTTTCTAAATACGTAAAAACATATTTCCAACAATCTCCCCCAAAGGGAGGTCACTCCAAGTTACAATGTCCTAAATAGTCTATAGCTCGTGATCTATGCTGATAATGATGTGACCGAGACTTTCCTTGGAAAAACGTATTTCCAACAATCTCCCCCAAAGGGAGGTCACACCATTTTACAAAATCTTAAACCTAGCATACTATGCTTGAGTCTTCGATCTTGTTCTTGTGAATATGCTTGATGTGATCTTTGACTTTAGCCTTGAGCATGTTTCCTTGCCTTGACCTTGTGCATTCATGACTTGTGATATTCGCCTCTTCGTGACTTCATGTTCCACATACTTATACCTTCGTAATTCTTGAAAGCTTCAGAGTTCGATACAGCGGAAGACTTAACTTTTAGGCTTTCTTGAATTAGATGAGGTATTAAGTGCATAAAGTATAAGCATGCGGGGACGACTTCTTCTTGGATCCCGCAACGCCACCGTCTTCAAATGCCGCAACATAATTAGACACGAATGAAATGGCTTTGAACATTGCATTCTAATTCGGTAGCATTTTACCTCCGGTCAGTGAAGACCGTTGGACGATATAAAATATCGTACTTGTGACAGGTAGATTTAATTAAAAATCTCCTTGACAAGATTTCGCGGGTAAACCCGTTCTCTTTACTCGATCGTCCAAAGCTGACTGCGAGCGTAAAGAGTGAATCATTTGGATAAAATTATCCGCATGATTGAAGTCGTCAATTCTGATTCCTGGAACAAGTTTGATTCATTAAAGAATCGCACCATCGTTGCTTTCCAGTTTCACGAGCTTGATTCGTATAGAATCTTGCAAGTTACCTACCAAGTGCTGTTTGAGGTTAACACTAGAAAGATTTCCACTCATCACCGTGAACAATAAGGTATCACTCTGAGTGTTCTGGCAAGATCACTAAGATATTGCGTAGAGGCCTGGAACGTGTTTAAATTCAGTTAAGAATTAAACGACTGTTGCTTTCCAGTTATCATAAGTTTGATTCATAAAGAATCGCACAAGTCACCTACCATGAGCTTTTTGATATTCGCTCAAGAAGGATTTCCATCTTCATTGTAAATACTTTCGTATTACTCGGATGTTCAGGCAAGATCATGAAGATTTTGCGTAGGACTCTTAAGATCTTTCTTACTTTTCACAGAAGGAATTATGAAAGTGTGTCCTAATGAGATATTTGATGATCTCAAATGGCTCTAGACTCGATCATGCATTTTGGATTTTAGTGATCAGAGGCTGGAGAAGAGTGCCACCATTTCAATACCAATTTATTCGGAGTGAATAAATCAATAGATAATGCGTTGTCTCCGTGTGATTAAAACAAATATCTTTTAAGAGATATCTGAGTTAGCTGGGATGGGTTATGCCTTGCATCACTGGGTCCATTGTCTGTCTTCAATATCAAGAATCATTAAACAATGATCTTAATAGCATATGTATTGACCCGGTTTCTGCCTAAGTTGAAAGGAGGGCTTCTTTCTTTACACCCTTTATCTTTACAATTCTTTTTCATTCTTCAACCCCTTCAATTCTTACCAATACGTCATTACTAGCACCTTGTTGTGATTGTTCCAGTGCTAACTTAAGTACTTGGTCGGCATTCAGCTACGTTCACAATCTTTCTCCATCTTTCCTAAGGACTACTATTTCTAGCTATGGAATGTCCTTGGGAAGATTCCTCCGGTTCTAGAGGAATCATTGGACTTTAACCTATCCTACCATCCTTATGTCACCACAATCTTCACCGTCGTGAATAGAGATGTTTTGGGTAAATGTATGTCACCATGAAATCCATTTGAAGTGCAAATCCATTTTGCTCCCCCTTACCATATGCCACGATATCCGAAAACATTTCGCACATGTCGGGATGAGCTAGCACGTTAAGTCAAACCATTTGTGATTGATCATTTCCCATATTAAATCACATTTTCTCCCCCATATTAAAAATATTAACCCAATCGATGTTTTTAATATCAATTGATTTAATAGCATTTTAAGAAAATTTGGGAAGAAAAATGCAAATCCAATTATCTTCATGAATTACACAAGCTCCCCCTCAAATTAATGAGGGTGTACTTAAAACGTAAATTAAATACCTTTTAAACACAAGTGTAGGGTACTTATGACATGCAAAGATCATATATGATAATGTATTCACAAGATTAGCGATTTATGAGGTTGGACCTGAATGATGAAGAACATCATATGAAAGAGGCACATGGTTCTTGTTCACGAATGTTGGTCGCCTCATCACGTCTGAAGTTATCTCTTGACTCCATGTGTACGATTGATATCGTTGTCTTGAAACCAACATGTGAACTTTTCACTCTCGGTCTCAAGGATTCTGAATGCTGGACAATTGCTCCCCTTCAATTGTTGACCCGTGTTCTATTGAAAGAGCTATAGTCGATGTTTGAGTAGTCGCATCGTCGAGTATGTAGATATCAATTGTAAATTGCTACGGTTGGTGGAGATGATAACTTCATAAAAACAAGATTTCTCTTGTTTTAACAAATAAATGCACTGACACGTGCATATATTCGTGTTAGATTGTGTTATTACGTAAACACAATCCCTTACATGGTTATAAAGTAAACCATGCCCGAGAAAATTAATTCCCGTTGTTGAGTCAAAGCTTTCCGGTGAAATGCTTGACTTGAATATGAAAAGCGGGTTACTATCTGAAATAACAGAAAACCATGTTGAGCATGTTTTAAAACATTTGAACTTCTGCTCGAACTTTATTTACAACCCCGTGTCGTTATTGAATGACATTTCTAGTATCGTAAATATTATCGATTCCAGAAGACATGTGTTGGAAACACGTTTTACGTATTTATGAAGGATCGGTCGCTCCAACGATAATTATGTAATGGGCTCGTGATCTATTTACTTTATGTATGGTCCATATAGCCCACATGTAGGGTGGGCTATATATATCCCCTCCTAGCATGTTAGGAGGGGTTGTTGATTACCATTTTTTCACTTAATCATTATTTCCATCTTTCACTTTCTCTCTCTAATTATCTCCTTTCTCTCCTTTCTCTCTCTAATCCCTCATCTAATTCCTTCATCTCTTTATGTTTATCATCTAAATCAACCAACCTAATCCATCAAATCCATGATAAAGAATAGGCCATTAATCTCGTAGACCTTCAATTGGTATCAAGAGCCATGGTTAGTTTGGTTTATTCTTGTTTTATTTCTTTTTGATTTTGGTGGGTTTTGATTTAATCATGCTTAAACTTTAAAAAGTTTGTATTTTTTATAAAAAGTTTGTGTTTTTATGTGTTAAATCATATCAAATCTTCAAATTTATTTACTTTTTAGATAAAAATCACAAATTTTTATATAAAAATCAAAAATTTCTTTATAAAATCTTAAAAAGTTTGTGTTTTTTATAAAAAGTTGGTGTTTTTTATAAAAGTTTGTGTTTTTCTCTTTTTAATTTTGTATTTTTTTTGATTAAATCCTTCTATTTTAATTACGTTTTTTGTTTGAATCAATTTTTTATTATCTTTTTTTTATTATTTATTTTTTTTTATTTTTATTTTTATTTTTTATTTTTTTTAATCAATTTTACCAGTTATTATTTTTTTATCAGTTATTACTTTAATCAGCTTCTATTTTTTATAAACAGTTTATATAGTTTTTTAATCAATATTTTTATAATCAGTATTTTTTCTTTATTTTTAATCTATTGGGTCTCAGTTTTTGTCCAGTTGTCCAGTTGTCCTACAGTCCTTCATTATCCAGGTTTTTTTCATAATCAAAGTTTTTGGTCTCAAGTTTCAGTCTGTCAGTTTTTGTCCTGTTCTGGGCGAACTGAAAATTTCTGAATAGAAAAGTTCCGAATCAAACTTTTAAGTTCCGAATCAAACTTTTAAGTTCCGAATCAAACCAAGATCTTCCGAACCAAGAAGTTCCGGATCAAGAAGTTCCGGATCAAGCAAACTTCCGAACCAAGAACTTCCGAACCAAGAACTTCCGGATCAAGCCAAAAGTTCCGGATCAAGAAGTTCCGGATCAAGAAGTTCCGGATCAAGAAGTTCCGGATCAAGTACTTCCGAACCAAGAACTTCCGGATCAAGAACAAAGTTCCGATTCGGAACTCTTCCGAACGAAGCATCTTATTCAAACTCAACGGGCAAATCATCGTCTTTTAAATAGACTCATTCCCTCAAAACAGACCAAACACCTAAGACTCAAATCAAACAAAAAGACTCGACAACCCTTAACTCGACAGACTCGACACCCTCCACTCGACACCATCAAAGACTCCCTCAATCTTTAACCAACACACCTCTCGAACTCACACAAAACCCATCAACACAAACAGACTCTCGATACACACAAGAACTCCAAAAAAAAAAAAAACAAATCCCAACGCCAGACTCCCACAACACACCATCGTCAACAGCCTCGACAAGGACTTCAAAAAAACACCTCTCAACATCCACCCTAGACTCTAAACCGACTCCCTCCCACAGACTCTCTCGACTCGCAAAAGTCTCACACACCCTCAAACCCACCCAACAAACAGACTCCATCAACAAAACTCAAACACCTCTCGACAAACCGACACCAAAAAACCCCCCTCGTAACAAACCCACACAACACAATCTCACACCCCGACTCCCTCTCGACACAGACTCCCTAACACCCACACCCACAAACTCTTTTCAAATCAACTGACAATCACACCTCTCACATCAAATTGACAAGAACGACACTACAGTAGAGAGAGAGACTCAAACCAACATTAAAACAAAAACAGAAACACCTACCCGAGATCTTCTCAAAGATCTTGAAGCTGCTCGGATTGAGATTATCTTGAAGATATAATATTTAAGAGTGAGTGTGATTTACAAAGTGGTTATTGTGAGGAGAGAGAGATAAGATTTCACTGGTGTGATTGTGTGTTTGAGAGAGGTAAGGGACGAGATTTAGTTTTGAGGAGAGAGAGAAATTAATAGGTTAATATAAGGGGCGGATATAACTAGGAAAGGTGTTGGGCGGTGAATTGCTTTTGATTGGCCCACGTTTTTTGTTTGACGGAGGAAACAAGAAAACAGAGGGGATGATTTAAGTCAAAGGGACACTTAATATTTTGGACGGAGAAAACTAAGTTAAACAAAGTTAAACAAAGTTAATATTCTGCCACGTTTTGGGGTTTTTTTTGGGCACGTGGCCTTTGGCAAATCCAATCTTTCAATTTCTTTAAAACGCACGATTTTTTTTTATTTATTTTATTTTTTCTTTCTTATATTTTATATATTTTAAAATTTGAATTTTTAGTTAAATTAATCTTTTTTATTTTCAAATATCACATTTTATTTTAAAAATATCACATTTTATTTTTTTGTATTTTTGTCACTTTTATATTTTTATTTTGTCACTTTTATATTTTTAGCATTTTATTTAGTAATTTTTGGCAAATCGTGTCGAAGCGGGTATTTTCAAAGTTTAACGTGAAAAATATTTATCGGGTTAAACGTTATTGTGGCCGGATTTGAAGACAAAGTGACGAGTCAACGTGACAGGTTTTATTTTTAGCGACTACGGATTTTTGATCAGGTTTAATTCATAATCGTTTGAGCCGACAACATCTTTTGAGTCAAATCGATTTTCCTCGATTTTCAATGGACTCGTTAAATTCGACACTTAAAGAGGGAGACTTGCATCGAATGCACGACAAAGCTAAAGAAAGTGGTATAAATTCATTTCAAATGCTTCAATATCATCTAGTCACTCTTTCACGGCTTCAAGGAGGGAGCGAATTTGTGACAATCTTTGGTCAAGATCGTCATATATTCATCGACTCTATCTTTACCACTTTGACCCAACTCGCCGAGCAACTCAACCGTGACAACTTTAATCAATCTGCATCGTCACTTGCTTATAAGGCTCTTGTGACACATCTCACGCCTTTCCTCCAATTCAATATCATCAAGCCTGAAAGTTCAGTGATTTGCCAATCATTTCTTCGAGATACACATACCGAGCTTCGAGTCTTCCGTGATACAATTCTGAAACTCATGACATCAGTCTCGTCTTCGATTTATCAACAATCACAACTTCAGCAAACGTATGATAATGGAGTGCAAGAATCAATGCCGCAGATACAAGAGGAGAATGGTCATACGGTTGACAACTTGGAGCCTAACGATGGCAAGAGCACGGATTTAGAAGGACAACATAATATCAGTGGCACGTCGGGGAATGTTCACGAGATTTCTCTTGATGACACCTTACCCATTTATGACGAAGAGCCTGCAAACATGGTACAATGTGATGTTGGTTATGCTGTATATGCTGATATGCCGCATATTGAGCATTCTGAACCTAATTATGACAAACATGGGATGGAAACGAGTGATAGAAATACCACTTCTGATTCATCCGATGTAAGTCATAATGGGGGAGAGATTGTTCAGAATGCTATTGTACATCATGAAAATTGTATTATAACTGCTTCATTGTCTGCTTCTGATTCCAAGATTAAAGAGCTCGAAACGATAGTAGCTCGGCAATCAAAAGATTTTGAGGATGCCAAACTTGAATTTTCTAAGAAAACGGTTAAATTTGAAACATACTTTGAAAAACTTGAAAAATCAAACGTTGTTCTTGAAAGAAAATTGGATCAAACTGTTTTAGATTCTAAAGCTGAAAAGGATAATCTTTTGAAACAAATTCAACTGCTTGAATCTAAGTTGGCATCCCAAGATAACTTGCTCAAAGAAAATGAAACGTTAAAAGCCCAAGTTCAGGAAAAGGTATTTGCTATAGCTACGTTGAAAAACGAGTTAAGAAAAAATAGAGGACCTAGTGTGGACACTAAGCTTGAAAAACCATCAATCTTGGGGAAACCGCCTACAAATCAGTTCGTCAGACAACCGATTGTCAGACAACCTACTGCATTTAGATCCGAGCAACCACAATCCTCGAGACCGCGGTTTGCCTCCCAAGTTGACTTGGTTCATCTTTCTAGACCAGACACTCCAGCAACTAGGCCCTATGTGATCACTCCAGCTTTAGCAAGACCAAATCATATGATTGCCTCTAGTTTCCCTAAAAATACCAAGACCACGTCTAGAACTAGTTCAATGACGTTTGCCATAAATCTGGTCTTGGGGAAGCTAAGCAAAAGACACATGCAAGAGATAGCAATGTCCAACCTAGTCAGATGCCTTCTAGATTACCCAACACTACTAACCATAGCATGCCATTTTCTAGGAGCATCGATCAATCATCTAGGAATTATTCAGACATTAAATATGCTACTTGTAAAACATGTAGAAAATGTGTCTTTACGACAAATCATGATGCTTGTGTCAAGAAATTACTTGATGAGGTGAACTCCCGTGCTAGAATTAAGTCCTAGTGGATAGCTAAAATCAAACCCTTTGGTAAAGTTTGGCGCCCCACTGGTAGAACTTTCACTCTTGTAGGAAACGAGTGCTCTTTAACTAGGATAATCTCCGATTCTACTAAGTCTACTAGGGAGGAAACTGATAAAGATGATACTTCACTTAAGCCTAAACTTAAGGTTTTCTATAAAAGGAAACGTTTGCCAGCCAAGACTAGTGAATCATCTACTCAGGTCGCTTCTGACACAAGTAAAGCCAACTGTGAACCCCCACGTGCTTCAAAAATTGATATCTCTAACCCATGCAAAAGTATACAAACCCCTAATGAGTATGCAGGTACCAAAGTTGATGTTCCAAAAGAACGAAGCGGTCCAATCATTGTATACCGTTCAACTAAGGACACTCTTAGAGTTTGGTTGCTGAAGAAGCAGATATCAGAGAAACAAATGTCTCAGGGGATTCATGGTTAAGCTGCAAACAAGGACTTACAGTCACATAACAGACTGTAACTCGATCTCAAAAGACAGGAAAGTTCATCCCGATGATGACTTATCCTAAAAACGAGAAATTCATTTTTCTCGGGCATGAGCTTATGTTAAAAAACATTCCACGTTTTTAAGCTCATGCACAAGGACTTATAGTCACATCACATACTATAACTCGCTCATCAAAGAAAGGAAAGTTTATCGCCGATGATAAACTTATCCTAACAACGAGAAATTAAGTTTTCTCGGGCATGAGCTAAAATTAAAAACATTCGAGGTTTTTAAGCTCATGCACAATGACTTACAGTTAAATGTCAGACTGTAACTCGAACTTCAAATAAAGGAAAGTTTATCATTAATGATAAACTTATCCTCATAACGAGAAATTCAATTTTCTCGGTCATGAGCTTGTCTTAAAACATTCGAAGTTTTAAGCTCAGAAAGGAAAGTGGATCTTTTAAATAAGAGAACTTTTCCTCATAACGAGAAATTAACCTTTCTCGGTCATGAGCTTTCCGTTAAAACAGTCAAAGTTTTCAAGCTCATGAAAATGACTTCTAAGTAAATGTCAGCTTAGGACTCGTTCTTCAGATAAAAGGAAAGTTCATCGCCGATGATAAACTTATCCTTAACAACGGGAAGTTTACAACTTCTCGGACTTGAGCTCGCTTTTAAGATATTCAACATCTTAAGCTCAAGTAATTGGTTTTCAAAACTTTGAACACAATTTTTCGAGAATTTCTCAAAAGGTTTTTCTAAATCTTTCAAAATTGTGTGTTCAAAAATGTTTTGATAAAAAGAGCATGTCTTCTGGAATCGATAATATTTACGAACCTAGAAATGTCATTCAATAATGACACGGGGTTGTAAATAAAGTTCGAGCAGAAGTTTAAAATATTTAAAACATGCTCCAAATGGTTTGCTATTATTTCAGATAGCAACCCGCTTTTCATAATCAAGTCAAGCATTTCACCGGAAAGCTTTGACTCAACAACGGGAATTAATTTTCTCGGGGACGTGACGAGGTGACCAGCATTCGTGAACAAGAACCATGTGAATCTCTCATATGATGTTCTCCATCATTCAGGTCCAACCTCGTAAATTGCTAATCTTGTGAATTCATTATCATATATGATCTTTGCACGTAATAAATACCTTAAACTTGTGTTTAAAAGGTATTTAATTTACGTTTCAGCACACCCTCATTAATTTGAGGGGGAGCTTGTGTATTTCATGAAGATAATTGGACTTGCATTTTTCTTCCCAAATTTTCTTAAAATGCTATTAAATCAATTGATATTAAAAACATCGATTGGGTTAATATTTTTAATATGGGGGAGAAAATGTGATTTAATATGGGATATGATCAATCATGAATGGTTTGACTTAACGTGATAGCTCATCCCGACATATGCAAAATGTTTTCGGATATCGTGGCATATGTTAAGGGGGAGCAAAATGGATTTGCACTTCAAAATGGATTTCATGGTGACATACACTTACCCAAAACATCTCTATTCACGACGGTGAAGATTGTGGTGACATAAGGATGGTAGGATAGGTTAAAGTCCAATGATTTCTCTAGAACCGGAGGAATCTTCCCAAGGACATTCCATAGCTAGAAATAGTAGTCCTTAGGAAAGATGGAGAAAGATTGTGAACGTAGCTGAATGCCGACCAAGTACTTAAGTTAGCACTGGAACAATCACAACAAGGTGCTAGTGATGACGTATTGGTAAGCATTGAAGGGGTTGAAGAATGAAAAAGAATTGTAAAGATAAAGGGTGTAAAGAAAGAAGCCCTCCTTACAACTTTAGGCAGAAACCGGGTCAATACATATGCTATTGAGGTCATTTTTGCTAATGATTCTCGATATTGAAGAAAGACGTCATGGACCCAGTGATGCAATGCACAACCCTTCCCAGCTAACTCAAATATCTCTCAAAAGGTATTTGTTTTAATCACACGGAGATCAACACGTTATCTATTGGTTTATTCACTCCGAATAGACTGGTATTGAAAAGGTGGCACTCCTCTCCAGCCTCCGATCACTAAAAATCCAAAATGCACGATCGAGTCTAGAGCCATTTGAGATCATCAAATATCTCATTAGGACACACTTTCATATTCCTTGCTTCTTCACACACTGTGAAAAGTAAGAAAGATCTTAAGAGTCCTACGCAAAATCTTCATGATCTTGCCTGAACATCCGAGTAATACGAAAGTATTTACAATGAAGATGGAAATCCTTCTTGAGCGAACATCAAAAAGCTCATGGTAGGTGACTTGTGCGATTCTTTATGAATCAAACTTGTGACAACTGGAAAGCAACAGTGGTTTAATTCTTAAATGAATTTAAACACGTTCCAGGCCTCTACGCAATATCTTAATGATCTTGCCAGAACATTCAGAGTAATACTATTAAGTATTTACAGTGACGAATAGAAATCCTTCTAGTGTTAACATCAAACAGCACTTGGTAGGTAACTTGCAAGATTCTTTATGAATCAAGCTAGTGACAACTGGAAAGCAACGATGGTGCGGTTCTTAATTGAACTTCACTTGTTCCAGGAACATGAATTGACGGCTTCAAATCATGCGGATAATATTTTCCAAATGATCCACTCTTTACGTTCGCAGTCAGCTTTGGACGGTCGAGTAAAGAGAACGGGTTTACCCGCGAAATCTTGTCAAGGAGGTTCTTTATTGAAACTACCTGCCACAAGTACGATATTTAATATCGTCCAACGGTCTTCACCGACCGGAGGTAAATTGCTACCGAATTAGTATGAAATGTTCAAGGCCATTTCATCCGTGTATATTGTTTTGTTGCTAACTGTCTTATGCAGCGTAACAAGAAGGTGGCATTGCGGTGTACAATCCAGAAGAAGTCGTCACCACATGCTTATACTACATACAATTAGTACTTCAACAAATTCAAGAAAGCCTGAAGGTCAAGTCTTCCGCTGTATCAAACTCTGAAGCTTTCAAGAATTTAAAAGTATAAGTATGTGGAACATGAAGTCACAAAGAGGCAAATATCACAAGTGAAGAATGCACAAGGTCAAGGCAAGGAAACATGCTCAAGACTAAAGTCAAAGATCACATCAAGCATATTCACAAGAACAAGATCGAAGACTCAAGCATAGATGCTAGGTTTAAGATTTTGTAAAAAGATGTGACCTCCCTTAGGGGGAGATTGTTGGAAATACGTTTTTCCCAATAAAGTCTCGGTCACATCTTAGTTAGCATAGATCACGAGATATAGACTATTTAGAACTTTGTAACTTGGAGCGACCTCCCTTAGGGGGAGATTGTTAGAAATACGTTTTACGTATTTATGAAGGATCGGTCGCTCCAACGATAATTATGTAATGGGCTCGTGGTCTATTTACTTTATGTATGGTCCATATAGCCCACATGTAGGGTGGGCTATATATATCCCCTCCTAGCATGTTAGGAGGGGTTGTTGATTACCATTTTTTCACTTAATCATTATTTCCATCTTTCACTTTCTCTCTCTAATTCTCTCCTTTCTCTCCTTTCTCTCTCTAATCCCTCATCTAATTCCTTCATCTCTTTATGTTTATCATCTAAATCAACCAACCTAATCCATCAAATCCATGATAAAGAATAGGCCATTAATCTCGTAGACCTTCAATATGCTCTGGTTATCAAAACATTTTTGAACACACAATTTTGAAAGATTTAGAAAAAAAACCTTTTGAGAAATTCTCGAAAAATTATGTTCATTGTTTTGAAAACCAATTACTTGAGCTTAAGATGTTGAATATCTTACAAAACAAGCTCAAGTCAGAGAAGTTGTAAGCTTCCCGTCGTAAGGATAAGTTTATCATCGGCGATAAACTTTCCTATTAATTGACGAGCGAGTCCTAAGTTGACATTTACGTAGAAGTCGTTTTCATGAGCTTGAAAAACGTTAAATGTTTTAACGTAAAGCTCATGACCGAGAAAGATGAATTTCTCGTTAAAAAGAAAAGTTCTCTTATTTAAAAGATACACTTTACTTTATGAGCTTAAAAACTTGGAATGTTTTAAGACAAGCTCATGACCGAGAAAAATGAATTTCTCGTTACGAGGATAAACTATCTTTTTTGATAAGCTCTACTAAAATTGAATTCCGAGTTACAGTCTGATATTTAACTGTAAGTCATTGTGCATGAGCTTAACAACTTCGAATGTTTTCAATATTAGCTCATGCCCGAGAAAAATTAATCTCTCGTTGTAAGGATTAGTTATCATCGGCGATAACCTTTCCTTTATTTGAAGAACGGGTCAATGTCTGACATTTAACAATGAACCATTTTACACGAGCTTAAAACCGTTGAATAGTTTTAAAGTAAGCTCGTGTCCGAGAAAATTTAATTTCTCGTTTTGAGGATAAGTTTATCATCGGCGATAAACTTTCCTTTATTTGAAGATCGGGTCATCATCTGATATTTAATGAAGAGCCTTATACACGAGCTTAAAACCTTTGAATGGTTTTTAGGATAAGCTCGTGTCCAAGAAAACTTAATTTCTTGTTAAGAGGGTAAGTTATCGTTGCGTAGATAAACTTCCCTGTCTCTGAAGTCCGGGTCATCGTCTATCATTTAACGAGGAGCCATTTACACGAGCTTAAAACTTTTGAATTGTTTTAAATTTAGCTCGTGTCCAAGAAATTTTAATTTCTCGTTTTGAGGGTAAGTTATCGTTGACGAGATAAACTTCCCTTTCTTTGAAGATCGGGTCACAGACTGTAATTTGAATGTGAGCCATTGTGCATGAGCTTAAAAACTTGGAATGTTTTTTATATAAGCTCATGCCCGAGAAAAATTAATTTCTCGTTGTTAGGATAAGTTTACCATCGGCGATAAACTTTCCTTTCTTTGAAGATCGAGTTATAGTATGTGATGTGACTATAAGTCCTTTTTACACTGTAAGCTTAACTGCAAATCCCCTGAGACACTTGTTTCTTAGATATCAGCTTCTTCAGCAACCAAACTCTGAGAGTGTCCTTAATTGAATGGTATACAATGATTGGACCGCTTCGTTCTTTTGGAACATCCTCTTTGGTACCTGCATTCTCATTTGGAATTTGCATGCTTTGATATGGGTTAGCGATATCTATCTTAGAAGCAAGTGGGGGTTCACAGTTTTCTTTTCTTGTGCTAGAGGTGACCTGAGGAGATGACTCACTTGTCTTAGCTGGTAAACGTTTCCTTTTATAGAAAACCTTAAGTCCATGCTTAAGTGATGTATCCTCCTTTTCAATTTCCTCCCTAGTAGTCTTAGTAGAATCAGAGACTATCCTAGTTAAAGGGCACTCCTTTCCTCCAATAGTGAAAGTTCTACCGGTGGGGCGCCACATTTTACCAATGGGTTTGATTTTAGCAACCCACTGGGATTTAATTCTAGCACGGGAGTTCACCTCATTAAGTAGTTTTTTTATACAAGAATCATGATTGGCTTTAAAGACACATTTCCTACATGTTTTACAAGTAGCATATTTAATGTCCGAGTAAGATCTAGAATTCCTAGATGATTGATTGATGCTTCTAGGATGTGACATGCTACGGTTAGCAGTGTTGGGTAAACTAGAAGGCATCTGACTAGGTTTGAAATTCCTATCTCTTACTTGTGTCTTTTGCTTAGCTTCCCTTAGATCAAATGTATGGCGAACGTCATTTGAACTAGTTTGAGACGTGTTCTTTGGACTATATCTAGGGAAACTAGAGGCAATCATGTGATTAGGTCTTGCACAAACTGTTTTAGTCACATTGGCCCTAGTTGGTGGAGTGACTGTTCTAAAAATATGTGCCATATCAACTAGGGAGGCGAACCGCGGTCTCGAGGATTGTGGTCGCTCGGATCTAAATGCAGTCGGTTGTCTAAAGGACTGTATTTGAGGCGGTTTCCCCAAGATTGATGGTTTTTCAAGCTTAGTGTCCACACTAGTTCCTTCGGTTTTCCTCAACTCGTTTTTCAGAGCCGCTATTGCAAAAACCTTTTCCTGAACTTGAGCCTTTAAAGTCTCATTCTCTTTGAGCAATTCATCTTGAGATGCCAACTTAGATTCAAGCAACTTAATTTGTTTCAAAAGATTATCCTTTTCAGCTTTAGAATCTAGAGCAGTTTGATCCAATTTTCGTTCAAGAACAACGTTTGACTTTTCAAGTTTTTCAAAATATGTTTCAAATTTCTCCGTTTTCTTTGAAAATTCAATTTTGGCATCCTCAAGATCTTTTAATTGTTGAGCTACAATCGTTTCGAGCTCTCTAATCTTGGAATCAGAAGCAGTTAATGAAGCAGTTATAAGACAATTATCATGATGTTTAGCATTTTGAACACTTTCTCTCCCATTATGACTCACATCGGATGAATCAGAAGTGGTATTTCTATCACTCTTTTCCATCCCATGTTTGTCATAGTTAGGTTCAGAATGCTCAATATGTGGTATTTCATCAGCATATACATCATCAACATTACATTGTACCGTGTCCGCAGGCTCTTCGTCATTAACGGGTAAGGTGTCATCAAAAGAGATCTCGTGAACATTGCCTGACGTGCCACTGGTATCATGTTGTCCTCCTGATTCCGTGCTCTTGCCATCGTTAGGCTCCAAGTTGTCAACCGTATGACCATTCTCCTCTTGCATCTGCATCATAGATTCTTGCACTCCATTATCATACACTTGCTGAAGTCTGGATCTTTCATAAATCGAAGACGAAACCGATGTCATAAATTTTAACAGTTTATCATGGAAATCTTTAACATCGTTCTGTGTGTATTGAAAAAATGACCGGCATATCCCTGAATTGTCAGACTTGATGATATTGAATTGGAGGACAGGCGTGAGTTGTGTCACACGAGCCTGTCACACGAGCCTGATATGCAGTTTCTGATGCAGAGTGATTAAAGTCTTCTTTGTGAAGTTGCTCAGCTAGGTGGTTCAAGTTGAGAAATAGTGAATCGATGCATGTATAATGATGTTGACCAAAGAGTGTCACAAATTCGCTTCCTCCTTGAACCCATGCAATAGTCCTAAGATGTGACTAAAGTAGTCGACATGAAATTATACCACTTTCTCTAGCTGTGTCTTGCATGTGATGCAAGTCTCCCTCTTGAAATTTCAAATTCAAAGACTCCATTGAATTATGATGAAAAATGATCGTGATTGTAGTTGTATTTGGAATCTTACAATTCGTGAAGAAATTTCGAAAGATCCGTAAATAACTTAAAAATCCTCGATTGCTGATATAAAACGATGCGTGAAAGCCTCTAAATTTGTCTAAAGATCAACTCTTTGTAAAAACCGAGAGATTTCGTTGTCGTTTAAGCACTTTCGTTTGAAAAATATACCCGAGTACTTCCAATAACAATACCCATAAATTATTTTAGCCCTACCAAAATAGTGTGTATATAAGATTAATGCAAGGCAGTCCAAACTACTACAGCCCAAAACCAACACCAAATGCGGTCTGGCCCAACTAGTCAGCTGGTCCAAAGTATTATTGGCCCAAGAAAATACTAAAAATAACACAATACGTGTGACTGGGCCAAAAGAAAATACGGATACAGAATTAGGCGAATAGTGATGACACCGAGCTGCAACACGTGTGATTGGGCCAAAAGAAAATATTAAAAAGAACACAATACGTGTCCTTAAAAGAACTGTAACACACTTATATAAAAAATAACACTAAACGTGGCCTACTGACTTGACCACACGTGGGCTTCTATCCACCTAGTCAAACCCACTTTCTCTGAGTAAACGTGGTAGAAACTTTGGTTTCTCCGTCTCCTTTTCTTTATATAAAACTCAAAAACAAAATCTCAATGACTCTCTCTCTCCTCTCTACCTCCATCCCATTTTCTCTACCATTATCTACCCTAATCTCCTCCTTCTCCTAACCAAATCACTCTGAACAAATCCAAACCAATCACTCTAAACAAATCACTCTAAACAAATCAGCTCTATCTCCTAAATTTCATCATATCATGAAACCACGAACCCAAGAAATCCGTTAATTTATTCCTTTTCCTTCGCAACAAACAGAAATCCTATGAATTAAATTTAGCCTAATGTGAATCGAAATCCATGAAGCATCAGCTCTTTCAAACTGCAAGATCCGAAAAGGGTCTCGGGTAGGTATTTTTTTGATGTTTCGTCGGTGTGATTTTGAGTCTTTGATCAATGAATGTTTTAAACTGAGATCTTGATTTGTATGGGTAGTTGATTTAAAAAAAAATGTGTCGAATGTTGATTGATTGAGTCGTATCCCTTGGTCTTTGTGTCGATTCGAGGGTGATTAAGACGAAAACGAGACAGTTTGGTTTTGTTTTTGGTTGTCGAGTTGTGTCAAGGTCTTATCGAGAGTCGAGTCAGTTTTGGAAACGGGTCTGTTGATGTTGGTGTCTTGAGACGAAGGTTTAGATGATATGGTCGAGTTTTTGTTGGAGTTTAGATGATGTTTAAGTGTGTGAGTTTAGAGTCGAAAATGGGTGTTGTGTGTAGTCAGTTTTTTGTCGAGAGAGAGATGTGTTGGCTGTGTTTGGGTTTGTGATTCGAGGGTGTGTTGAAGAGAAGTCGAGGGTCTTAATGTGAGTGTTTGGGTATGGGTGAGTCTGTATAGGTCGAGTTTCTAGGAGTCGAGGGTGGGTGGGTGTGGGAGTCGAGAGTTGTGGTGAGGGGTGGAGTCGAGTCTGAGGAGTCAGATGTCGAGAGGTTTTATGAAGTTTGATCAAAAAAATGATTTGAGTCCTTTTGTTTTGTGTCAACTTTCAAACCATCGCAATATTTAAGCACACTTCCATCGCAATACACAAAATTCCATCGCTATATTTGTCATTTTCATCGCAATATCAAAAACTCACCATCGCAATGTGAAAGTTTCTATCGCAATATTTTCATTCCATCGCAATATAGTGGAAAAAATTTTGGCAGAGTTTCGTTCTCACTTTACCTTAAACCCGTCGCAATCACGATCGCAAAGTACGATCGGAATACACGTCGGAATAAGGGAATCTGAAAAAGTGATCGCAAAGTAGAACCCGAGGGTTATTGCGATCGGAATGTTCAAACTTGGTTCTTTCCGATGGATGTATAAAACACAAATACAAACCTGGATACTTGATGAACACGAGAAAAAAAATGATATGCTAGACAAGACAAAAGTTGATCATTGATGAAGACAAAAGTTGAAAGAAAGAAAAGAAAAAAATAAAAAACAATTATACTGATCCTTTTATGACAATAAAAACTGATTTATTTGAAGAATGGAAAACTAAATAAAATAAAAAAAATGAGATCCGTGACCAAAAAGAATAAGATGAACTTTACCAAGACAAAAAACTTTACCAAGACAATAGATTAAAAAACGCGCCAATCCGAAGAATCAACCATGCTCTTGATACCAATTGTAGGATCGTGTTTTTCTAAGGATTAGGCATTGTTGGAATATCTATTAAGATGGATGAGAAATGGAGGAACATAGAGAGAGAAAGAAGAGAGAGAAAGAAGAGAGAGTTGAAAGAAAGATAGAATATTATCAAATGTAAGTGTTCAACCCCTCCTAACATGCTAGGAGGGGGTTTATATAGCCCACCCTACATGTGGGCTATATGGGCTATATTTGATCACGAGCCCAATATCATTGGAGTGACCGATCCTTTCTAAATACGTAAAAACGTATTTCCAACAATCTCCCCCAAAGGGAGGTCACTCCAAGTTACAATGTCCTAAATAGCCTATAGCTCGTGATCTATGCTGATAATGATGTGACCGAGACTTTCCTTGGAAAAACGTATTTCCAACAGACGGGAAATCCGTACCTTGTGTCCAGTAACTGACCGAAGACGAACAGATGAAACCCCTACTCTGACTTAACAATAGCTACACGAATAAGGGACATGAATGAGATGTCTGATTACTATTTACTGTTACTGATTCTTATTGTTCTTAACTTGATTTATTATGTTCCTGTATTGTTGTACTGTTTTGGGTATAATCTAATAACTTTGACAGTTCTCTCGTATTTACTGATTAGTGTATTTCCTATACTCTGATTAGTGTATCTTACAATAGTCTGATAAGTGTATAACATGTATTCTTATATAGGTATATTGTTATAAGTAATCTGCTAAAATAGAAAGTTTCCTGAAATAGAAAGTTTCCTAAAATAAAACGTTTCCAAAAATAGTTTCAAAATAATTTAATCATTTAATAATAATCAAGTATTAAATAAGAAATTTAATATAGCGTGATTAATTTAATAAACGCTAATTAAATTAGAGTGAAAAGGTTTATAACTTGATTAGTTTATTAAAACAATTTAATTAACACATACTTTTAAATCGTTTAAAACGTGCGCGTCTTGTAAAACTTTTCGAGTCACCCGAACCCGAGTCAAAATCAAACCCCGAAACACCCATGTCTCGGTTAGCCCAAAACCGAGCCCACACAGCCACGGTTGCGGCCCCCCTGCTAACTTCAAACAAACAGCAGCCACCGGCCTAAGCCGGTAGGCACTGCCGCCTATGTGGTTCCCCCTGCGCTGCCTATGTTACCCACTAACCATGCTAGTTTTCCCTCTACTCGTTCACTACTCCCCCCGTTCTATTATTCTACCCACTGCTACCCACAAGAGACCCACCGAGACCCTGGTGGTCTCGGCTGCCACTTCTAACAACAAACACCCCATGTTGGTTTCCACTGTTATAAACAAACACACCTTGTGCCCAACCCAAACACCCCCTTGCTGTAATCAAATGCCCCCTGGTGGATTGGGTTTCGGCTGAACAACAACTTGCCACTACCGAGAGTCTAGTACTCTCGGTTTGCGTGTACCGCGACCAAAACACAATAATAATCTCATCTTTTCCATGTTTAATCATATTAATTTTTTATAACATTTATTAAGTCAACTGATTAAGAATTAAAGATTAAGGTTTACTGATTACCGAGATATAAATCTTAGAAATTAGGACGCGAATACAACCCTTAACCGAATCACAAAATGAGATCAAGGAATCCGTCACCCTTTCCCTTCTTTCTGCCGGCGGCCTCCACTCCACAAACCCTAACTCTATTTTTATTTTTTTTGTAACAAGAAAATGAGATGAAACCTCTTGTTACTTTAAATTTAACATGGACTGGGCCTCGAGCCCATTCTCCTTTCTTCTTGATTTTAACCGCCAACCCAAATACATATATGTAAAAATAAAACTCAGACTGTGTATACTTAATGTTCTTGGATTTTAAATACGAGTTTTACACTATATTACGATCTTGTACACACGTAATACAACGAGCTAACCGTGATTCTAGCACGTGTAAACCGAGCTTGTAAGCTTGTAGAAAATATACCCAACAACCCTAGAGAGGGGCTAGGACTAGATTATAAGTAAAATTGATCAGACAAGAAAACCAACCAAAATCCTTGTGTGGGTATGACTTGCGATCGCAACAAGAGAGATGAGGGGAGAGATTTAGTGTGTGTTGAATTATGAGGTGATGGGTTGTTTATATAGGCTTAATTCTTGTAACCCAAAACAAATAAAAGGAAAGTTTTTCTTTCCCCTTCCCCTTCCTCCATAACCGACGGCTAACACCCCCTTTGGGGTGTTCCGGAATCTTCCATCCTTCTTTCTATTTACTTACTTACTATAAATTTATTTAACGCTTGTTAATACTTATCTCTTAATTATTTTACGATTGTTAAAGTTATATCTCAGTTTAATTTAATAAATACATAAATATTTATTTATTAAATAAATTAATAAATACAATAAATATATTTATTAAATAAATTAACTCTTTACGTATTGAGTGCAATCTCGTAATCTCGAGTTCGATCCTATCACACGACTATTAAATATAAGTCCATAAACTTTCAGCGCCCACTTGGACATATTTCGAATATTGTGATTACATTGACTAGCGTCAAGTTACACTTAGCAATGTCTCTAGTACAACTCAAGTAAGGTATCCTGGATAAAACCTTTTTAATGATTCATCATTATTATTATCCGTTTATTTCTAATACAACGTTAATAAGGATATGGATCTCAATCATTCCTTTCATTAAGCATTCTGTTTCTCGTTCACAGATTCAGCAAGATTACCAAATCAAATTTTGGTGTGGCCACACAAACATCTTACTAATCCCACGAGGGGACAGCTGTATTAAACTCCAAAACAAAATTGGAGGAAATAAATTCCATATTGACTACAAGCAAAACTTATGAATTTTTCAACACTTCTGAAAATAATCCTTATAGCTGCCAGTTACGTTTAGCGTTATATTATTCCACAGAGATGCATTAGGTTCATAACAGATTTACTGTTACTGATTCTTACTGTTCTTAACTTGATTTATTATGTTCCTGTATTGTTGTACTGTTTTGGGTATAATCTAATAACTTTGACAGTTCTCTCGTATTTACTGATTAGTGTATTTCCTATACTCTGATTAGTGTATCTTACAATAGTCTGATAAGTGTATAACATGTATTCTTATATAGGTATATTGTTATAAGTAATCTGCTAAAATAGAAAGTTTCCTGAAATAGAAAGTTTCCTAAAATAAAACGTTTCCAAAAATAGTTTCAAAATAATTTAATCATTTAATAATAATCAAGTATTAAATAAGCAATTAAATATAGCGTGATTAATTTAATAAACGCTAATTAAATTAGAGTGAAAAGGTTTATAACTTGATTAGTTTATTAAAACAATTTAATTAACACATACTTTTAAATCGTTTAAAACGTGCGCGTCTTGTAAAACTTTTCGAGTCACCCGAACCCGAGTCAAAATCAAACCCCGAAACACCCATGTCTCGGTTAGCCCAAAACCGAGCCCACACAGCCACGGTTGCGGCCCCCCTGCTAACTTCAAACAAACAGCAGCCACCGGCCTAAGCCGGTAGGCACTGCCGCCTATGTGGTTCCCCCTGCGCTGCCTATGTTACCCACTAACCATGCTAGTTTTCCCTCTACTCGTTCACTACTCCCCCCGTTCTATTATTCTACCCACTGCTACCCACAAGAGACCCACCGAGACCCTGGTGGTCTCGGCTGCCACTTCTAACAACAAACACCCCATGTTGGTTTCCACTGTTATAAACAAACACACCTTGTGCCCAACCCAAACACCCCCTTGCTGTAATCAAATGCCCCCTGGTGGATTGGGTTTCGGCTGAACAACAACTTGCCACCACCGAGAGTCTAGTACTCTCGGTTTGCGTGTACCGCGACCAAAACACAATAATAATCTCATCTTTTCCATGTTTAATCATATTAATTTTTTATAACATTTATTAAGTCAACTGATTAAGAATTAAAGATTAAGGTTTACTGATTACCGAGATATAAATCTTAGAAATTAGGACGCGAATACAACCCTTAACCGAATCACAAAATGAGATCAAGGAATCCGTCACCCTTTCCCTTCTTTCTGCCGGCGGCCTCCACTCCACAAACCCTAACTCTATTTTTATTTTTTTTGTAACAAGAAAATGAGATGAAACCTCTTGTTACTTTAAATTTAACATGGACTGGGCCTCGAGCCCATTCTCCTTTCTTCTTGATTTTAACCGCCAACCCAAATACATATATGTAAAAATAAAACTCAGACTGTGTATACTTAATGTTCTTGGATTTTAAATACGAGTTTTACACTATATTACGATCTTGTACACACGTAATACAACGAGCTAACCGTGATTCTAGCACGTGTAAACCGAGCTTGTAAGCTTGTAGAAAATATACCCAACAACCCTAGAGAGGGGCTAGGACTAGATTATAAGTAAAATTGATCAGACAAGAAAACCAACCAAAATCCTTGTGTGGGTATGACTTGCGATCGCAACAAGAGAGATGAGGGGAGAGATTTAGTGTGTGTTGAATTATGAGGTGATGGGTTGTTTATATAGGCTTAATTCTTGTAACCCAAAACAAATAAAAGGAAAGTTTTTCTTTCCCCTTCCCCTTCCTCCATAACCGACGGCTAACACCCCCTTTGGGGTGTTCCGGAATCTTCCATCCTTCTTTCTATTTACTTACTTACTATAAATTTATTTAACGCTTGTTAATACTTATCTCTTAATTATTTTACGATCGTTAAAGTTATATCTCAGTTTAATTTAATAAATACATAAATATTTATTTATTAAATAAATTAATAAATACAATAAATATATTTATTAAATAAATTAACTCTTTACGTATTGAGTGCAATCTCGTAATCTCGAGTTCGATCCTATCACACGACTATTAAATATAAGTCCATAAACTTTCAGCGCCCACTTGGACATATTTCGAATATTGTGATTACATTGACTAGCGTCAAGTTACACTTAGCAATGTCTCTAGTACAACTCAAGTAAGGTATCCTGGATAAAACCTTTTTAATGATTCATCATTATTATTATCCGTTTATTTCTAATACAACGTTAATAAGGATATGGATCTCAATCATTCCTTTCATTAAGCATTCTGTTTCTCGTTCACAGATTCAGCAAGATTACCAAATCAAATTTTGGTGTGGCCACACAAACATCTTACTAATCCCACGAGGGGACAGCTGTATTAAACTCCAAAACAAAATTGGAGGAAATAAATTCCATATTGACTACAAGCAAAACTTATGAATTTTTCAACACTTCTGAAAATAATCCTTATAGCTGCCAGTTACGTTTAGCGTTATATTATTCCACAGAGATGCATTAGATTCATAACAGTTTCATGGTATCTCAAGTCTAAGGATAACTATTTATGATTTACTTGATGACAAAGATCCACAAGCTAAAATCATATAGTTGGGATAAGTCCAATATTCGATTCATCGAATATCATCCAAAATCGATCAATATACTTTCAAGTATACTCTATCGCTATTTTGATTTGTCTTAATTTAATAATATTCCCATATTATTAATCGACAACGGACATTTACCATAACAATTTATTCATGGATTAAAACATGTAAAATAGGATACAAAATTAAGTAATAAGAAAAAACGAAACCCAATCTTTATTTTATTAAATAATAATGTCATAACATCCTTTATCCAAATATTAATCACAGATTTATTGCATGAGTTCGCAAGCTAGTTGCAGCCTAATCGCCTTGGCATGCTTAATTACCTTTGGTCTAGGCAAAGCCTTAGTTAAAGGATCAACTACGTTATCATCTGTGTGAACTTTTATTAATTTGATTTCACGAGCTTCAACATGTTCTCGGACGTAATGATGTCTACGTTTAAAGTGTCTGGCGCCTTTCATGACTCAAGAATCATTGGCGAATATTATTGTGGCAGAACTGTCACAGTATAAATCAGTAGGTTCTTTACTTGAAGGCATCACTCCAAGATCTCCAATAAACTTCCTAATCCAAACAGCTTCCATTGCAGCTTCTGAAGCAGCCATGTACTCAGATTGAGTAGCATGCATTGCAATGGTTGTCTGCTTCTTGCTCTTCTAGTCAATTGCTCCTCCATTGATAAAAAAAATGTAACCCGTCTGAGACTTCATATCGTCTTTATCACATTGCCAAGACGCATCACAGAAACCTATCACATTCAGTTATGTGTCTGGTTTCCCTCCAAATACCAAAAACATATCTTTCGTACTCCTCAAATACTTTAGAATATGTTTAACAACAGTCCAGTGGAGCTTCCCTAGATTTTGTTGGTATCTACTGACCAAGTTCTGAGCAAACGCCACATTAGGCCTTGTGCATCTTACAACATACATTATAGATCCTACAACCGAAGTGTAAGGATGGCTGTGGTCCAGTCCATACCAGTCAAAACTTCAATGAAAACATCGCGAGTAAGGATCAACCATACTCAAAAATATAATTATCCTTACATGGAATGCAACAAACGACGTCTTAGGAAAAGCCCGGTGACTACCCACTAGTCACAGGTCAAGTTTTAGAGCCTACAGGTCGAAACCTTGGACTCTGATACCATAATTGTAACACCCCACTTTGATAAGTGGACCGTTACTTGATAATTATAGCGTATCATCAAATCATGCAAGGTAATATGTCATAAAACATAAATGACCATATAGGAAAAAACCGGAATCATACATTGGTCCCCAAACATCAACTCAAAAAGATACATAAAGTAAATGAAGTTCAAAGGGAAAGAAGTATAAGGTAGCTCACATCCTATGCACGTCCTCTCCATGCTCGAGTCTGTCCTTGGGTACCTGCCGTTTGGGTCACGGAAAGAAAATATACGGCTGAGCAATACGCTTAGTGAACGGATATAATGACATAAAATAATGAATGAAACATAATTAAAGATCTGAAATACAACGGAAAATGTGTAAGTCTTGGAAAACCTGGAAGTTGTTTGAAAACATTTATATTGAAAAGGGTCTGATTTTGTGTTTTAATGAAAAGTCTTATGTTCATAATTATACTGAAAAACTTTATATTCATGTTTATACTGAAACTGTATTTTAAAAGCCAAAGAGCCCATATAGGTCATGATAAATATCAACGTGCATGAATACATAAAGGGGTGACCTCATCATGCAATTAGAGGGGTTGCCTCTAATTAAAATGGTCTGGGTGGAGGGATTAGCTCCATGTAACGGATGTAGAGCACACACCACAATTACCTTGTAATCTGCTAACATGTTCTAGGATTCACCCATTCACTCAACATGATAATAATATAAAGGTCAAATAACTGAAAAGGGACACTGCGAGCAATCACTCTCATCACGGAAGAGTCATAACACCGGTGCCTCAAGTGTTACGGTTACGGTACCTCCATAACTAGGTAGAACGAGCATGCATGTATATAGCTCAAGCAATCTAAACTATTTATCATAATAATTACTGATAAGTTTAATGTAAACTATTGGGGAAAACAGATGGCTACAAACGGGGAATCCTAAGTATAGGGAGAGAGTGTCCTTACTAAAGGACGGAATATCCGTACCTTATGTCCAGTAATGCAAACAAAGATGAAAGTGGAAGATCTACTCCGACTTCTCAAGCTACATAATAAAAGGGACATGAATGAGTTGTCTGTTTAACTAATATTTACTGATTATTAGTTTACTTGACGTGTTCTTAACTTGTTTTACTTGTTCTTGTCTTGTTTTATGTGTTCTTGACTTGTTTTACTGGTTCATGTTTAATCATGTGTTTCTTAGTGTTTCATGTGTTCTTGATTAGTGTATTTCATGTTTTATGTGTTATTGTACTTGTTGTATCATAATGAGTAACTTTCTAAAAATAGCAGGTTTCCATAAATAACATGTTTCCATATTTAGTATGTTTTTAAAAATAGCATGTTTCCATATTTAATATGTATTCATATTTAGCATGTTTCTATAAATAGTAATAAGCTTATTAAATAAGTAAATGATATAAGTTATAGTTTAATAAGCATATATTATAAGTCATAATTATTAAATATAATAATATAGTAAGTTTATTAATATTAAATACTTAGTCTTAACACATGATTATTAATTAATAATAATAATACGTGATATTATAAGTAATTATTAATTAATAATAGTACCTGATATATTAAACCTTACCTTAACTGATTAATGTATTATTTAATTAAAATATGTTAACAATTTAATTAAGCATTGGTTAAAATGAAAAGAATTAATTAAGCTAAGTTTCTTAATTAATTAAATGTGACCTGAATAATTATACTGATAATTATTATAACCTAAAGTTTATAAAATGGCCATGTTTAATTACCATGATAATTATATTAATAATTATATCCTAAGTCTTGTTATTAATTAATTTTAATTAAACCATGTATTAAATAATAAAATTAATTAATAAACATTACATAATGTTTATTTAGCAAAAGTTTAGCCAAACACCCCTCGTCGTGTTCGGTTCTACCCGATCCCTAACCATGAGCCTACCGAGACCCCGCGTCTCGGTTGCACGAAAACAACCAAACAAACACCACAGCCCTTCGGCTGTGGCCTTGCCCCCGTCAAACCAAAGCAGCCACCGACTGCTTGTCTGTGCCACTGCTGCTCAAAACCACCCCCGGCTTAAGCCGGGTTCCCCTGCTGCGTACAAACTACCTCCGAGAGTCATAAGACTCTCGGTTTGCCACTGTTATCAACCAACAGCACCCGTAGGGGTGTTGGTGCTTGTGGCTGCCAAGGATCACCAGCCACCGACCCATATGAGGTGCGGTTGGCCGAGACCTCAACACCACCGAAAGCATGGAGGCTCTCGGTTTGCGTGCCACAACCAACAACCAAACTAAAACCCGATTTCCCCATGTTTCAAACCTTTAATTAACATGTTTTAATTATTGTTTTCAATGATTCAAGAAAATATAAAATAAATAAAAGATTAAATATCAAGGAATACCGTATGCGTGACTCTTAAAGGTTAATGATCACGAACACAAACCCGTAATTTAAATAAGATCAAAAGCAAAATCTTTCCCCTTGTGTTCTTGATGTGCGGCAGCCAAGAAAGAGACAAAAAGGATTTAGGGTTTTAATTCTGTAAAAAATGATATTATGAAATCCCCTCTTGTTTTATTAAATGACTAGTATTTGTTAAATGGGTCGGGCCAAAGGCCCTTCCTTCTTTTCTCTTTTAGCCGTCCATACACAACACCCCTTATATATTTTCGTTTGTTTTTCGTGCTTAATAATTCATCACGCGCGTTCGTGTTTTAGTGTCATGTTTTATTCTTGTTACGTTTTTAAGTATTATACGTAAATACTTATCGTGAGTTAATAATTAATAATAACTTACGTAGTAATTAATTCATATACGTAATACTTATGTTAAATGTTCGTGATATATGTCATATATTAATTAATCGTAAAGTTTTAATTTATCCGTGTTTTCGTGTATTTAATGTTCTTAGGTATTTTATGCAGGTTTTATATCGCTAAATGTTATCTGTGCATGGTGTGGTTATTGGCTATTTGGAAGATGTTGCTTCTATATGCTTTGATTGTTTCTTTGCTTAATATTGGTAATATGCACAAGTTTTAACTCTGCCTAGGTTTAATGTGTACTCAGCCGGACCCAAGCCCCGATATAAAAGAGGAGGGTTGAATGATGCAAAAGGCCTCCCACTAAAAACTTGTGTTCGTTTATATGAATGTTAATCTGATGGAAACCATTTAGTTGCTTTTAATGGTATTCGGTATATATGCATGATTTTGGTAGATGATGACTGTGGTTGAGACTGAGTGATTCTTTAGGCTATGAGCATTCACTTAGATACTAAATCCTCCAGGAAAACATATATTAGGCGATCACAATTGTATATGCGTCTCTGTCTTCAATTTTCCATGCATATAGGCTATATGCAAATTCTGACGCAATACACTACGTCTTATAACTCACGTCATCGATCTCATTTTGACCTACACGCATTCCATGAATATATCCACCCAACTTGCTCTAGGCTCGATCTTCCGGGGTATTGTATATAAGTATTCTTATAGTTATCATGATCATCTATCGATAGTTTTAATTAGAGTTGTTTGGCCTGCGTATTAGGTGCGTATATATTATAACGATTTTTAGTGTCACTTCGGCTCTTTAATGCCTAGATTACATCAGGACAGAATAATATTTCAATCGGTATGATTATGGTATCCCCGATAATTGAGCAAGAAGTGCTTCCACCTACTAGCACCCTTTACCAGCCTCATAGAGGTTGATCACCTAATTGACATGCAGTATAGAAAGCCAACTCAGTAAGGCGCCTGCAAATGTGCTTATATCAACTAATTTCTATGGACGTTCGGAATTCATATGTAAAATAAAGAAGCAGTGGTAGAATCTATAGGTAAAATATATCCTGGAATCAAACAGGATGTTAAAACTTCACAAATATTATATAGAGTAGCGGTCTGAAAAAAAAGGCAATGGTTTTCTGATACTTTGAAGCCCATATGTGCCAATCGCTAAACTTTTTAGCTTTGTACATCGCTTACTAATGGCACAAAGACTCCAGGTATGCCAAAAGGTACACATAGCTAGAACACTAGGATGCTCACTTCTTTCTCTCGCATATTATTGAATTTATCCACTTAGATCTGCCTAGGTTGCAGTTAGGCCAACCTGATGCAAATAATGTGAAAAATTGTAAACACCGACCAAATTAAGTTAGAGTCGTTGGTCATGCCGAGTGGCAATGACCATTTTCACCTTTTCAAAATAAAAAAATTCAGAATCCCCAACTCCACACATAGAATCACGACATTTTCACCTTCCATTCAAACTTCATATTGTTTATTAAATAGATAGGGATCTTGTAAATCCTGGAAAAAAAAACATAGGGACAAAATCAAACACATTCTGATCATAATTTTAAACTGTAAAAGGTGATTAATCTGTTGATCATAATTTTAATAGATATATATGGACATCCAACATTGAAAAATTAAGCAAAGAGGCTCATTAAAAATAAACTTCATATAATTAACCAAAAAATAACAACGTTTGTATACAATCGGCTCTTTGGACTAAGAAAAATAGAAAATATATTGATGTTTATTGGACTCAGTTGAGCCCTCTTGGTTCTATGTAGCTCGGCCGGATCTAGCAGTGCGAGGTTTTGTTGGCCGAGTAGCATCAAAACTTCTTGGAGCAGCCCATCCAACCCTCAAGAAACGGTGATCATAACCACACCCATCGAGTTCGTCAATGGCCATCTCAGCATTTTCCCTCCTCTTAAAGTTAACAAACCCAAAACCTCGACTCAGACCAGTCTCCTTATCCATGACAACATAAACATCAGACACGTTACCATACGGACGGAACAGCTCCATCAAATCATCCTCACTAGTGTCTTCTGAAAGGTTATTGACCCGGACAGAGTTATTGTTACGGACGGATTTAGTAGTGCTGTCATCTAACCTCGAAGAAGGTTTTGAGGGACGAGTAGCATCCGAATTTCTCGGACCATCCCATACAACCCTCAAGGTAAGGTTTTTATAAACATACTTATTGAGTTTGGCAATTGCCAACTCACCATCTTCCCTCCTATCAAAATCAACAAACCCATAACCTCGACTCTTCCCTGTCATATGGTCCATGACAACATAAGCACGAGACACCCTACCATACGGACAAAACAACTCCTTCAAATTGGCCTCACGAGTGTCATCTGAAAGGTTATGGACCCGGACAGAAGGAGGTTTTGTGTGACGAGTAGCATCCAAATTTCTTGGAGCATCCCATTCAACCGTTAAGGTATGGTTTTTATAAAAATACTTATTGGGATTGGCAATTGCCCTCTCAGCATCTTCCCTCCTAGCAAAATCAACAAACCCAAAACCTCGACTCTTACGAGTCATATGATCCATGATAATACGAGCTCGACACACCCCAAACCGACTGAACATCTTTACCAAATCGGCCGCACACGTGTCTTCTGAAAGGTTATTGACCCGGATCCAACGTCGCATACTTGGAGCTGCTGGTCTCATTGCGTCAACAGTGGGTGGAACAATGTCACCATTACTTGCACTTTGCGTGTCTTTCTTCTTTTCAACCTCTTGAACAATGTCACCATTACTTACACCATTTTGCGTGTCTTTTATCTTTTCAACCACTTGAACAGTATCACCATTACTTGTCGTGGTTCCGGCATCTTTTTTCTGTTCAGCCTCTTGAACAGTATTACCATTACTTGGCGTGCTTCCGGCATCTTTTTTCTGTTCAGCCTCTTGAATAGTATGACCGTTACATTCAGATTTTCCGGCATCTTTTTTCTTTTCAACCTCTTGTAGAGTGTTACGATTACTCGCAGCTTTTCCCTTACGATTACTTGCAGTTTTTCGCTTATCTTTTTTCTCCACCACTTGAAGAGTATCTGCAAATTAAACATACAAAAACATGTTATTGACAACACTCAAAACACATACTTAAACAATTGGTGAATGTGTAAAACCCTAAACCCTAGCCCTACTAGATTATAAACACATATAAAAACATATATAAGATGAAGAAATTATAATATCATACCAATATACAAAAGTCTTTGAGTAGCTTCATTAGTATCCATATTGCATTCTTTGAGCATGGTGTACACCTCATATGCTTTATATTTGCTAACAACGGCCTCTGGAACACCATGGATCAACTTCAACATCCGAAGTGTTTCGTTTTGATCCATGTTACACTCTTTAAGCATGGTGCACACGTCACTTACTTCAAAACCACTAGCAACACTAACATCATGGATCATCGTCAACCTCCGACATGTTTCAGTTTGATCCATGTTAAGCTCGGTAAGTGTTGCTTTGATGTAGTTGTCAAGGTCGTTGTTTTTACACCATAGATATCCTACGATATGTTTTATTTTGTTAATGAGTCTACCACTTATTGTGTTTGTGGTTGTCGTCATGTTTGCGAATGAGATATATGTGAGGTAAACCTAGCTTGTGATCTGGGTATTACTTGATCGATCTACAGTCGAATAAAGCCAACCTCGAGAATGACCGATCGATCACAAGAGAGGAGAAGGAGGGGAAGTCTAGATTGTGATCTGGGTATTACTTGATCGATCTACAGTCGAATAAAGCCAACCTCGAGAATGACCGATCGATCACAAGAGAGGGGAAGGAGAGGAAGTCTAGCTTGTGATCTGGGTATTATGAGCGTACGTGTGTATTTATAGGCCAAAAATTAACATAGGGACCGACATTCCTATTAGGTTTAATTCAAAACTTATTAATGGTATCTTTTATAATTTGGCGACATTCTATATATAAATGACGTAGGGAGCAAGACATTGCCATGTTAAGTAAACGTTTATATAATTACTATTGATACAAAAAAAAATCAATCGGTAACAAATAAAAAATTACTATTTACTTCTAGAACCATCAATGGCACGAAGCTTTTTTATTAGATTTTCAAAAACTTTTTATTTTTAATAAAGAAAACTTTATGAAAAATAGCCACGTCTGAATTATATAAGGTTTGTTGTTGCGGTGTCCGACTCGACTCGGTCGTCGAATCGATCCAAGGTCGACCAATTAAAAAAACTTTCTCACACTTTTTATATCGCTGCATTTAAAAAAAAAACTTTTTAAATTTTGAATTTAACAATTTTATTTTTATAAAATCCCCATTTATACAACAATTTTTCACACACCTAAAAATAACACTTCTCCAAGTTACAATGTCTTTTGAATTTTTTTTGCCGACTCTTTCGACGACGAGGATGAAGTTATTTGAATTTTTATGTAATATTTTTTATTTAATGTATTGTTTTTATTTATTAAATTTAAAAACATTTTTTTTAACTTGGTCGCCTTATTGTGGAAACCAATCGCCTGTAGGTCGTCGGAGAAAGCTGATGTGGCACGAAAAATGTAAGCCAATGTTGTGGGTAGCCTTAGGAAACTTTTAGCTTTTATTTGGAGGAAAAGGGCTCGAAATTAAACGCTTTAATTTATCATATACCGTCCTATATTTTATGGAGTTGGTTTGTTGTTTAATTAACTAGTTATAGGTCTCATGCACGCACGGCTTACATATAAATCAAATTTATTTTAATATACGGATGTATAAAATACTTTCAGTTACTTAAAGTTTTGAAATTATGATATTAATACAACTAATAATTATGCACGTTGTTATACATAAAAAATTAATATTAGTATTTAAATATATTTTATAAATTTTGTATGTTTAAAATTTAAAGTGTAAGGAGTATTTGTTTATTTCTATAGTTATCATAATATTATGAAAAATAACAAGTTTCACTTAAGTTTATCTAACGAATTTATTTAAAATTAAACTATTAAATTTCATTATTTACCTTCTATTTCTTTGAGTTTTGTTTTTCATAAATTTGACACACATACGTTTATATGTTTTTTTTTCTCTATCAAATTTTTTCAATAGTCTTTCACATCCTTTTTAAAATTTTAGCCAAATTTAGAAATAATTTGTTCTTTGTTATTTTTAATAATTTAAAAACATATTTAATGTTTAAAAATATTACTAAATATTATAATAACTAATTTTCTAAACGAATAAATTAAATTTCTTACTAAACATTTTACTTTAATAAATAAATAAATAAAAGATTATAATTAATTATTTAGATGTATATCCAATAACCAAAAGCTTCAACATTCATTTCTATGTTTTAATTTGTATAAGATATATAACATGTATTTCTATGTTTTAATTTTTAAGTTATAAATATCGTAAATTAATCAAATTTAATTTATTTTAGTTTAATAAAGAGATTTATAAAAAAAATTCGTGTTTAGATTTATTAGGTTCTAAAGAGTAAGAGATATTTGTTAATTTTTTAAACTTATTTAAAAAATATCAAAATTAATAACTTTCATTAAACTCCATCTAATTTATTCAAAATTTAACCACTAAAATTCTATTTGTAACATCCTTTTTTTAAGTTTTCCTTTCACAAATTTGATACCTATAATTTAACGTCTTTTTTTCTTCATCAAATTTCACCATCAATTTTTTTCAACTCTTATTCTCTTAAAAAACATAAAAATAAAAAAGAATAAATCAAGAATATATTTTCTATTAAGGAAACATTCTTTTTAAAAGTTATAATACTTTGGGTTTTGGTTTATAATTATAAACTATTATATCTTTCTAAACCAAAGCACGCTGAATCCGTTACATTAAATACAGTAAAAACAATTACAGACACCTTAACCAAAAATTCAAGACCACTTGTTTACACATGTGGTAAAATGGGTAAATCCGTAACGGGTCTAACAGGCTTATCAATTTTTTGAACTTTATGAGTAAGTAACAACCCAAAAAAGATTTCCGAGATCTAATCCATATGATTTTGTAGTAAAAGATCTGATCATACCATGTGAGAACTCGTATTGTTCCTGGTAATTAAGTTATTCTTTTATTTGTACTTCTCGATTTTTACACTGTTTTACTTGTTCCTCTTTACTTTTCATACGTAAATCCTGAGATCTAGAGATATTTAATTAAATTATATTTTAATTATTTTCTGATCAATGATAATATTTTATTCGGAATTATAAAAAATTTATTATTACTTTTCCATATTTAGTTTTTTTTTCCATATGTATTCACTGTAATAACCCGAAATTTAATATCAACATTTAGACCGAGCTCTAATCTATTCCTAATGTTCGGACCAATAATTATTAATCGACTTTTAATTTTTCGTGTTCGTTCTATGAATAATATTGGATTTTTGGCTAACCGACAAGGTTAAGGTTTTAACATATCGAATACGTGTCATTTATTATTTATCGACAAATTCTATGTCCGTCATCAACCGTAAATAAACATAACATTATGACATAGAAATATTTTCTATTGTCGTCGTTTTTAATTTCTCATTTTACGAGCATTCTTGTAATTGACGTTAAGCCTTTAGGCGTTATTCGTTTATACGACGTGTTAAAGTTTATTAAATCATAAGCCCTCATTTATATATCAAATATCAGCGTTCTCCGAATGTTGACGTTTTTATTTTATATTGAGCGTTTATTTTTCGTGATTTAACGCGTATCTTTTAAATCGTGCAACTTTTAAAATATCGGGCTTCAATAATACCTGTTTTTTCTTATCATGGAACAAAGTTATACAAACTTTCGCCCACTATTATAAAAAATTGCCACAATACCACCTTTGGATAGATGTCCCGTTTATAATTTGCATGTTAGTTTTAGATAAAACCATGACTGTTTACCAATCCCTTCATTTTAACTTAATAAAAATGACACATCTTTCTTTGTTCTCTTGTTCTTTCAGTCCAAAGAAGTCCAACAATATCACCAATTCTTTACAAAGATTCCTAGCTAGATATTATTATACAATGGAAACATTGTGGTGCTAATATTATTCATGGTATTGTTTATTCATCAAACAAATTATATTATGAGATTTTGGTGTGATCATTTGAAGCTTGATTATAGATGTATTCGGAGTAAATAGGGCAGAGATAAATATTATGTTAAAGGATGGATATTGGTTAGAAATAACATGCATAGGAGTCATAGGTGTTGTGTCATAAGCAAGGCTTTGGAGGTGGATTGAGATAACTAGTGGTCATTCGATCTTCAAACTTGTAAGAATCATTTAATTTCTTTTTTTGTAATATTTGATTTATATATTATTTTTATAACTTATTAAAATAATATAGGTCAAATGTGCACATTGTCAATTGGTTTCAAGTTAAAATCTTTTACGGAATGTAAATGATGGCCAAAATGGTTTTACGCAAATTTTTTTTCCGGAAAAAGTTAAATCTGAGTAGTCTGCACTAAAACTGCAATTCCCATTGATTGGTAATATCTTTGATAGTGTTTTTTAATGATTTGAAAAGGTAATAAATGTAGCTTTTCAGGGCTGTAAAGTTTGAGTTTATAGCTATTATAGAACTCTAGATATGATACAATCTATACATCATGTTTCTGAAAATTTAGTGCAGCCATTTTGTCAACGTTAATTTTTGGCTCAAAATGTACAAGTGTTTGCTACTTAAGGGTTTGATGATTATTGCTATGTTTTTAAGCATGTTCATACAGTGGGTAAGTAGTGTTGTGAGTCAATATTGATTCGAGTCGATAGGTTGCAATGCCTTGCGGGTCATAAGATGGGTTATGTATTATAGTAATCAAAGTATTTTATAAACGTTATTTTCGTATCTTCTAAGTTTTCGCACCCCGTTATTGTAGGTCTTGGATGATTTAAAGTTTCTTGATTTCTTGTTATTACTACTCAGCCCTCAAGTTCCATGTTGATTCACTTCATAGCTAAGATGAGTTCATAGCCCCTTTTTACTACTTGCACATTGTTTCTAAACGCGGGGTGAGATTTTACATGGTGGAACACATTCATTTAAAACTGTATGCTATCCTGAACTTGTTTTCTATCCAGAACTTGTATACTTTCTAGAACTTGATGATTTCCAACAGTTTTTCGTTGATATTCCCTATGTTTCTTATCCTGATCATGAACCGTTAATTTACTTGTGTTGCTAAGCGTGAATGTTGTGGGTGGATCCATCAGGACTGACAATCCCCGTCCCATGTTGCGGGTGTTTAACCATTGACGTATTTAACATTTGATTTGTTACTTCAGTATTTAGGCTGAATACTCCATAGAGGAACTTACATTGGTGTTAAGCTTCGGTTCATGAACTAAATAGTAATAATAATAGTACCAGACTATGGTTATCGTACGTAACCATCTTCCCTATTTCCTGTTTTACAAATGAATGTTTGTGTTCCACATCTTTATCGTACGTAACATAATTATAATTAATCGAATTGGGGTTACATACTTTTACGCTAAAGCAAATCCACAAGACGAAGAACGAATCACCAATTAGGGTTTATAACAAACACCACCAAGATATAGTCTAAAGTAAGACTATATGTAATACCCCACTTGGATAAGTGGACCGTTACATGTACTTATGGCGTGTCATCAAAGCATGCAAGGCAAATGTCTTAAAACATTAACTGACCAAAAAGGAAATACCGGAATCAAACAGCGGTAGTCCAAACATAAGCTCAAACATGAATAATTAAGTATTGAGAAGAAGGACTAAAAAATGTCCAAACAAGCAAAGTAATGTATGAAGTGCATAAAGTAAAGAAGTCTGGATAGCTTCCATCCAAATGCACATACTCTCATAATTCTAAGAGCGTCCATGTGTACCTACCGTTTGAAACATGGGAGGAAAACTACGGCTAAGCATAACGCCCAGTGAACGGATATAAAGCATGATAAAAAGTACTAGAATGAAACAGATAACCAATAATGAAACTATAAGACTGATATGTAAAGTTCAGTGAAAAACTGTGTATGTTCTGAAAAGTCTGGTTTATAATTAGTAACGCCGAACTATTATCTATTAAATCTTAAAACATGCATTTACTGTATTTTAAGTGCCAAGAGCTTAAATAGGTCATGTACTGTAACAACGTATGCATGAATACATAGAGGGGGTGACCTCGTCATGCTGAAGAGGGGTAACCTCTAACTGATAAGCTGGGTGGAGGGATCAACTCTAATGTGAAGGATGTAGAGCACACACCACATTTACTTGATAAGCTGTAAACTGATAACCAAGGATGCACCCATACGCCCCACTGATAATACTGATAAATGACAAGCTTAAATAAAAGGGACGTTGCGAGAAATCACTCCCCCATAGAGGAGTCATGACACCGGTGCCTCAAGTGTCATGGTTACGGTACCTCCGTAACTAGTAAATAACTGGTCATGCATGTATATAAAGCTCAGGCAATTAATATAGTTATCATGGCAATCATGTAAAGTTTTAAAACATATAACTGAGAAAATAATAGGCTGCAAACGGGGAATCCTAATCATGCATAGGAAAGGAAGTCCATACTGAAGGACGGTGTAGGATCGTGTTTTTTTAAGGATTAGGCATTGTTGGAATATCTATTAAGATGGATGAGAAATGGAGGAACTTAGAGAGAGAAAGGAGAGAGTTGAAAAAAAGATAGAATATTATCAAATGTAAGTATTCAACCCCTCCTAACATGCTAGGAGGGGGTTTATATAGCCCACCCTACATGTGGGCTATATGGGCTATATTGGATCACGAGCCCAATGTCATTGGAGTGACCGATCCTTTCTAAATACGTAAAAACGTATTTCCAACAATCTCCCCCAAAGGGAGGTCACTCCAAGTTACAATGTCCTAAATAGTCTATAGCTCGTGATCTATGCTGATAATGATGTGACCGAGACTTTCCTTGGAAAAACGTATTTCCAACAATCTCCCCCAAAGGGAGGTCACACCATTTTACAAAATCTTAAACCTAGCATACTATGCTTGAGTCTTCGATCTTGTTCTTGTGAATATGCTTGATGTGATCTTTGACTTTAGCCTTGAGCATGTTTCCTTGCCTTGACCTTGTGCATTCATCACTTGTGATATTCGCCTCTTCGTGACTTCATGTTCCACATACTTATACCTTCGTAATTCTTGAAAGCTTCAGAGTTCGATACAGCGGAAGACTTAACTTTTAGGCTTTCTTGAATTAGATGAGGTATTAAGTGCATAAAGTATAAGCATGCGGGGACGACTTCTTCTTGGATCCCGCAACGCCACCGTCTTTAAATGCCGCAACATAAGTAGACACGAATGAAATGGCTTTGAACATTTCATTCTAATTCGGTAGCATTTTACCTCCGGTCGGTGAAGATCGTTGGACGATATAAAATATCGTACTTGTGACAGGTAGATTTAATTAAAAATCTCCTTGACAAGATTTCGCGAGTAAACCCGTTCCCTTTACTCGACCGTCCAAAGCTGACTGCGAACGTAAAGAGTGAATCATTTGGATAAAATTATCCGCATGATTGAAGCCGTCAATTCTGATTCCTGGAACAAGTTTGATTCATTAAAGAATCGCACCATCGTTGCTTTCCAGTTGTCACGAGCTTGATTCGTATAGAATCTTGCAAGTTACCTACCAAGTGCTGTTTGAGGTTAACACTAGAAGGATTTCCACTCATCACCGTGAACAATAAGGTATCACTCTCAGTGTTCTGGCAAGATCACCAAGATATTGCGTAGAGGCCTGGAACGTGTTTAAATTCAGTTAAGAATTAAACCACTGTTGCTTTCCAGTTATCATAAGTTTGATTCATAAAGAATCGCACAAGTCACCTACCATGAGCTCTTTGATATTCGCTCAAGAAGGATTTCCATCTTCATTGTAAATACTTTCGTATTACTCGGATGTTCAGGCAAGATCATGAAGATTTTGCGTAGGACTCTTAAGATCTTTCTTACTTTTCACATTGTATGAAAAAGCAAGGAATTATGAAAGTGTGTCCTAATGAGATATTTGATGATCTCAAATGGCTCTAGACTCGATCGTGCATTTTGGATTTTAGTGATCGGAGGCTGGAGAAGAGTGCCACCATTTCAATACCAATTTATTCGGAGTGAATAAATCAATAGATAATGCGTTGTCTACGTGTGATTAAAACAAATATCTTTTAAGAGATATCTGAGTTAGCTGGGATGGGTTGTGCCTTGCATCACTGGGTCCATGATGTTTGTCTTCAATATTAAGAATCATTAAACAACGATCTTAATAGCATATGTATTGACCCGGTTTCTGCCTAAGTTGAAAGGAGGGCTTCTTTCTTTACACCCTTTTATCTTTACAATTCTTTTTCATTCTTCAACCCCTTCAATGCTTACCAATACGTCATTACTAGCACCTTGTTGTGATTGTTCCAGTGCTAACTTAAGTACTTGGTCGGCATTCAGCTACGTTCACAATCTTTCTCCATCTTTCCTAAGGACTACTATTTCTAGCTATGGAATGTCCTTGGGAAGATTCCTCCGGTTCTAGAGGAATCATTGGACTTTAACCTATCCTACCATCCTTATGTCACCACAATCTTCACCGTCGTGAATAGAGATGTTTTGGGTAAGTGTATGTCACCATGAAATCCATTTTGAAGTACAAATCCATTTTGCTCCCCCTTACCATATGCCACGATATCCGAAAACATTTTGCACATGTCGGGATGAGCTAGCACGTTAAGTCAAACCATTTGTGATTGATCATTTCCCATATTAAATCACATTTTCTCCCCCATATTAAAAATATTAACCCCATTGATGTTTTTAATGTCAATTGATTTAATAGCATTTTAAGAAAATTTGGGAAGAAAAATGCAAATCCAATTATCTTCATGAATTACACAAGCTCCCCCTCAAATTAATGAGGGTGTACTTGAAACGTAAATTAAATACCTTTTAAACACAAGTGTAGGGTACTTATGACATGCAAAGATCATATATGATAATGTATTCACAAGATTAGCGATTTATGAGGTTGGACCTGAATGATGAAGAACATCATATGAAAGAAGCACATGGTTCTTGTTCATGAATGTTGGTCGCCTCATCACGTCTGAAGTTATCTCTTGACTCCATGTGTACGATTGATATCGTTGTCTTGAAACCAACATGTGAACTTTGCACTCTCGGCCTCAAGGATTCTGAATGCTGGACAATTGCTCCCCCTCAATTGTTGACCCGTGTTCTATTGAAAGAGTTGTAGTCGCTGTTTGAGTAGTCGCATCGTCGAGTATGTAGATATCAATTGTAAATTGCTACGGTTGGTGGAGATGATAACTTCATAAAAACAAGATTTCTCTTGTTTTAACAAATAAATGCACTGACACGTACATATATTCGTGTTAGATTGTGTTATTACGTAAACACAATCCCTTACATGGTTATAAAGTAAACCATGCCCGAGAAAATTAATTCCCGTTGTTGAGTCAAAGCTTTCCGGTGAAATGCTTGACTTGAATATGAAAAGCGGGTTACTATCTGAAATAATAGCAAACCATGTTGAGCATGTTTTAAAACATTTGAACTTCTGCTCGAACTTTATTTACAACCCCGTGTCGTTATTGAATGACATTTCTAGTATCGTAAATATTATCGATTCCAGAAGACATGCTCTGGTTATCAAAACATTTTTGAACACACAATTTTGAAAGATTTAGAAAAAAAACCTTTTGAGAAATTCTCGAAAAATTGTGTTCTTTGTTTTGAAAACCAATTACTTGAGCTTAAGATGTTGAATATCTTACAAAACGAGCTCAAGTCCGAGAAGTTGTAAGCTTCCCGTTGTAAGGATAAGTTTATCATCGGCGATAAACTTTCCTATTAATTGACGAGCGAGTCCTAAGTTGACATTTACTTAGAAGTCGTTTTCATGAGCTTGAAAAACGTAGAATGTTTTAACGTAAAGCTCATGACCGAGAAAGATGAATTTCTCGTTAAGAAGAAAAGTTCTCTTATTTAAAAGATACACTTTACTTTATGAGCTTAAAAACTTGGAATGTTTTAAGACAAGCTCATGACCGAGAAAAATGAATTTCTCGTTACGAGGATAAACTATCTTTAAAGATAAGCTCACCCAAAATTAAATTCCGAGTTACAGTCTGATATTTAACTGTAAGTCATTGTGCATGAGCTTAACAACTTCGAATGTTTTCAATATTAGCTCATGCCTGAGAAAAATTAATCTCTCGTTGTAAGGATTAGTTATCATCGGCGATAACCTTTCCTTTATTTGAAGAACAGGTGATACAATGATTTTGCTTGGGTTCAATATTAATCTCGGTATCCTCTCGAATTGATTACAGCTCAAAGTGGAATAGTTGTTATTGGTTACTAAAAAGGGGATTGGTTTTCTAATCTACTAAAGGTTTAAATGCACTAAGATGTAAACTTAAACTAAAAGCAATTAATTAATTTAATAGCAATTAATAAAACTTGAATTAAAATTTAAGTATTAAAAAAAGGAAACAGTAAATATCACTTAACTCTAATTCGAAATGCTCAAAAGAAAATTGATTCGGAAGATTCTACTTTACCCTTGATCCGGAAGTCTTTGATTCGGAAGTTGCCCTTGGTCCGGAACTTCCGCTCGGAACTTTCGTTCGGAACTTTCGTTCGGAACTTTCGTTCGGAACTTTCGTTCGGAACTTTCGTTCGGAACTTTCGTTCGGAACTTTCGTTCGGAACTTTTGTTCGGAACTTTCGTTCGAAACTTTCGTTCAGAACTTTCGTTCGGAACCTAGGAAAACTCAAGAACAGTAGGAGACAGAAAAACAGGGGAAACGCGATTTCAAGCAAAAATCAACCAAGTTTTTCACCAAAACTTAAACAAATTTAACCACGAATCAACTATTAATGGTAAACATCAAATCAAATCAACAAAAACATAAAACCCACTTACTTTTATAGATCAAACTCAACAAAATAAACTTCAAGACTTGAAATCAAAAAGAAGAAAGATGAACAAGATTAAAATGAAGATGATATTGATTGATTAATGTTAAACAAACAAAGAGAGAGATTAAAACTTACAAATCTATGATGAAATTAAGAAAAATCAAAATCACCAACACCTTAGTGGTGTTGGTTCCCTACGAAAACAAGAAAAGAAAAAGACTGGAAAACTCAAAACTTCTCAAAAAGTGTGAAGGGGTGGTCTTTATATAGGTGTTCTCTTTGGTTGGTGAGTGGGCTTTCTCCCGTTCTTCGATAAATCTTCAAATAGGCCCAGTGACTTCAAATCTTTTGCATCTCTTGGACAATAGACTTCATCTTGAGTCTTTTTCTTCCATAAAACCCGTGCAATCTCATGTTTTCTCCAATATTCATCCGGTTGGCTCTGAAAACACAATAAACACAAAAACCACGCATAATTCCAAACAAATGATATTAAATACGCGTTTTGGTCTCGTTTTAGCCAGAATTAAGTGGAAAAGGATGGGTGTTTACACACCTATCAAATCCCCTACACTTAACCATTGCCATGCCCTCGTGCAATGCTTAGTGATAAAGCAATTTTACACTTTTCTCATAATCAATCAACCTTGGCCTTATTAAAATACTACTAAACAAAAATTAAAGTACTAAAAGAAATTAAACTTTAAAGGAAACAAAAGGATAGAAAACCATTTTCACTTGAAAATAGCTACATGGAAATAACTTGCAAAGAGATCAAGGACTTACATTAGGGCTTCGGTGCTGCGAAGATTTATCATCCTCAAGTTTCATGTTCCCCAAACTAAGCTTAAAAACGAGGTCATTGTTATTATAAGTTAGTAAATCAAACACTTACACACATGGCTTAATTATATGCTTAAACTCCCTTATTCCTAGGTGTATCTCTTATATTTTATTTTTGTCTTAGAATGATCATTAAGATGCATTTTTGGACTTATATTGATAGTTTATTTAGGCTGAAAGCAAAGTAGGACGATTTGATCAATAGTTAGCTAAAGGACAAAATCTCTTAAAACTGCTTCTCGGGATATCAAAAAGTTCATATCTTGGCATAACTTGGTTCACGATTTGAGACCTTTCTCGGGCCGATATTTGGTATGTACTTCATACTTCATATCTTGAGAGACGTGCTTGAGATAGTGGTCTTCTCATCGTTAATAGAGTTTCTTCACTTGGAGACTTTTGAGGGGTACTCCAACTTTGTTGACCACGACTTCATGATTATTTCTTCAATCTCTAGTTGGGATTTGAGATACAACGATCCGCCTCCTTTTCGGACTTGGATCTATTTATCCTCATACCTTGTTAGGGTCTTTTCGGATAGACTTCTCCATGATCTTTACGGGAGTTGATTGCTTTTCGTCGTGAGTCTTGATCCTTCATATTGATTTTGGGAATAATGCTTTTCACATCACCTTGGATCTTTAGCAATAAGATTGAATCCTCATGCCTTGTTAGGGCCTTTTCGGACTCGCCAATCTTCGCGCCCCGCTTCATAAGTTATGCCTTGGCTATGAACTCTTATCATTACCGAGCAACTTTTAAAAGATCTTGGGCTAGACGCTAAGTAACTTTTCAAATCGTACGACCTTACTTATTGCAGATAAATTATTAGCAAGTGATGGGAGAATAGGAAAATAATTACACCAAGTGAGCTTGTGCAAGAATACCGACTTATAATTGACTCTATCATTTCTCGTCCTCCACAATTTAAAATCTCAAGTAATGAGACTCGTGGATACTTAGCCTAATAAACCAATTAAGGTCTACATGGTTAAGGATACTAGCTAGAATAAACTTGGATAAGTCTATTCGGGTTGAGTCAAAATAATCGCAACGGGCCTAATATGTCAAAGATTTCTAAACTAGCTACACCACTTTATTAATATTTTTGACTTTATTGCGGGATATATACATACAAAAGCAACGATAAAAATTAAAAAATTACGACTAAATGGCTAAAGTTAATAAAAAAATTTGAAAAAAATGATTTTCCGGTTAAATGAAGGCATTTTCATGGAAAAGTCCACTTAAAACTTCGATAGAAGTCCCCCCTACACTTAAGATAAACATTGTCCTTAATGTTTAAGCATGTGGGAAAAGTCTCCCCTACACTTATGACATTGTGCACGTTGGTTAAATCAAGTTAAGGAAGAGACGACTAAAGTGATCAATTTCAAATGTGAGTATGAAGAAAATTGAATCACGATAGTTGAGAGATAGAATCGGATTTCGGATAACACGGGAGCACGGTTCTTCAAAGGTTCCAAAAGTGCGTTCATCCCTGTAATCACATCACCACACAAACACAAAAAACCTATAGAGGTCCCCCTACACTTAGGAGGTTAAACGGAAAAGGATAGATACTCGGGCTGCCTCCCTAGGAGCGCTTGTTTTTGATAAACGAGTCACGAGCCTGACTCGACCCAAAATTAGTTCATGGGGAACGTGGTGAGGGATGGAATCATCTCATGAGAGATGTCCTCACCAAAGTACAACTTCACTCGTTGGCCATTCACCTTAAAATTAGGTCCATTAGGTTGAGCGAGCTCGAGAGTACCATATGGAAAAACTTGGGCAATGGTGAATGGGCCGGACCAACGAGATTTCAGCTTGCCCGAAAAGATTTTCAACCGAGAGTTAAAGAGTAAAACTTTGTCTCCAACTTGGAACTCTCGGTTTTTAATCTTAGAGTCGTGAATGAGCTTAGTCTTCTCCTTATAGATCAAAGAATTTTCATAAGCCTCATTCCGGAGTTCATTCAGCTCATTGAGTTGGATCTTGCGTAGGTCACCGGCTTTGTTGATGTCGAAATTAGCCCACTTCAAGGCCCATTAAGCCTTGTGCTCCAACTCAATGGGGAGGTGGCATGCTTTCCCGTACACGAGATGATATGGTGTACAACCAATCGGAGTCTTGTATGCGGTACGGAAAGCCCACAGAGCATCATCAAGTTTATCGGCCCATGAGGCACGATGCTCTCCCACGGTTCTTTCAAGAATTCGCTTTAATCCACGGTTGGATATTTCAGCCTGGCCATTAGTTTGTGGGTGGTAAGCGGTGGAAAGACGATGATTTACACCATACTTAGCCATGACTCTTGCGAATTGGTCATTGCAAAAATGAGTCCCGCGATCACTAATAATGGCACGAGGTACACCGAATCTAGCAAATAGCGACTTCAAAAAGTTACAAACCACCCTTGCGTCATTAGTGGGTAAAGCTTTGGCTTCAACCCATTTAGAAACGTAGTCAACGGCTACAAGGATGTATTTGTTTCCTTTAGAGGAAGGGAATGGCCCCATAAAGTCGATACCCCAAACATCAAAGATTTCACATTCTTGAATGAATTTCTGAGGCATCTCGTCTTTATGTGTGATCTTGCCTTGTTTTTGGCAAGCATCACAACGTTTAACCATCTCGTGAGCATCACGATAAATGGTGGGCCAATAAAATCCCGAGTCAAACACTTTTTTGGCGGTGTAGTTGGGACCAAAGTGACCACCGTGAGTCCTTTGTGGCAAGCGTCAAGGATTTCTAAAGCTGCCGGTCCATCAACACATCGGCGAATAATCAAATCAGCACATTGTTTGAATAGATACGGGTCATCCCAAAAGTAAGTCTTAATGTCGGTGAAGAACTTTTTCTTTTGTTGGGATGTTAACCCTTCCTTGAGAATTCCACCCGCTAAGTAGTTTGCAATGTCCGCGAACCACGGGGTTTCATCAGAATTCGAGTTGATAGACATTAAGGTCTCTAGGGGAAAAGAATCATTGATTTCTTTGTTCGGATGTTCCCCTTGGTAAGGATCCTCAAGTCTACTGAGATGATCCGCGGCTAGGTTTTCAGCTCCTTTTTTATCGCGAATTTCGATTTTAAATTCTTGGAGTAGCAAAACCCAGCGAAGAAGTCTTGGTTTGGAATCTTGTTTAGTTAACAAGTACTTCAACGCGGAATGATCGGTATAAACATTGTAGTGGAAAGGACAAGATAGGGGCGAAATTTTTCAAAGGCATAGACAACAGCTAAAAGCTCTTTTTCGGTTATCGTGTAATGCAATTGAGCCCCTGTCATAGTCTTGCTAGCGTAATGGATCGGTTGAAAGTGTTTGTTCACTCTTTGGCCCAAAACCGCTCCAATAGCATTGTCGCTAGCATCGCACATCAACTCAAAGGGAAGCTCCCAATTAGGGGTAACCAAGACGGGTGCCTTAGTTAGCGTATCCTTAAGCAAGTTGAAGGCTTCAAGACACTCTTTGGAAAAGATAAAAGGAGTATCTTTTTCCAAGAGGTGGGTCATCGGGCGAGCGATTTTAGAAAAATCTTTGATAAAGCGACGGTAGAAGCCCGCATGACCGAGGAAACTTCTCACACCCTTCACGGTTGAAGGTGGAGGCAACTTAGAAATAACATCGACTTTAGCACGGTCCACTTCAAGACCGGCTTTGGAAATTTTGTGTCCTAGCACGATGCCCTCTTTTACCATGAAATGGCATTTTTCCCAATTAAGAACAAGGCGAGTGTCTTCACACCGCTTAAGCATACGTTCTAAATTGGCAAGGCAAGCAGAGAAAGAATCGCCATAAACCGAGAAATCATCCATGAATACTTCCATAGTTTCTTCAACCATGTCATGGAAGATAGCCATCATACACCTTTGGAACGTCCCAGAAGCATTGCATAAACCAAAAGGCATTCATTTGTAAGCGAATGTTCCATAGGGATAAGTGAATGTGGTCTTTTCTTGGTCCTTGGGATCGATGGGAATTTAAAAATACCCGGAGAAATCATCTAAGAAGCAGTAATAGTCATTACCAGCTAGACGCTCGAGCATTTGATCCATGAAAGGAAGAGGAAAGTGATCTTTTCTCGTGGCATCGTTGAGCTTGCGATAGTCAATACAAACTCTCCACCCAGTAACAAGACGAGTGGGAATCAACTCGTTGTGTTCATTGGAAACAACGGTTATTCCGCCCTTCTTGGGCACACAATGGACGGGACTTGCCCAAGGCGAATCCGAAATAGGGTAAATCAAGCCGGCATCTAGAAGTTTGATAACCTTTTGTTTGATGACGTCATGAATGCGAGGATTAACCCTTCTTTGGCTCTGGATTGCGGGTTTAAAGTCATCTTCCATGAGAATCTTGTGAGTACAAAAGTTTGGATCAATTCCGCGGATATCGGAAATTTTCCAAGCAATTGCCTTCTTATGATCTTTAAGCACGGCGATGAGGCGAGATTTCTCTTCTTCTTTCAAGTCCTTCGCGATGATGACGGGCGACTTCTTCTTTTCTTCAAAGAACACGTACTCGAGATGGGGCGGCAACTCCTTAAGTTCTAAATCCGGAGGATTTTCGATGGGAGGCGTATTCAAATTCGGCGCATCGATAGCAATAACCGTGGGAGATGGTGGAGAAAGATTGTCTTCTTTAAGAAGGTTCTCAATGAGGCGAAGATCTTCATCCCAATCGGTGGGAGAATTGTCATGGTCTAAGTTCACATCTCCCATGGTGGCTTCCAAATCTTTCCAAAGGAAATCACTTTCTCCAAATAGAGATAGTGATGAATCAATAGAGGAAACGGTCTCAACATTGGGAAGAGAGGTAGGAATACTTTTACAAGCATCTTTGAAGTGTTCTTCACAAGCCTCGTCAAGAACGTCAATACAATTAACACTCTCGTATGAATAAGGCTGTTTAGAAAGCTTTCCCATGTTGAAGACAATTTTATCGTCACCCACTCTCATGATAAGCTCACCAGCTTCAACATCGATGAGAGTGAGACCGGTCCTCCAGAATGGACGACCAACGATCAATGGCACACGAGGGTCCATGTCGTAGTCAACGACGACGAAATCGGCAGGAAAAGTGAATTTGTCGACTCCTACAAAGACGTCTTCGGCTATCCCCACTGGATAAGCAACCGTACGGTTAGCTAATTCCAAAGTCATTTTGGTGGGGACTAGCTCAGGGAGAGATAATTGCTTCCAAACGCTTAAGGGCATTAAGTTAATACTGGCACCTAGATCGGCTAGGGCCATGTAATTCTCTACTCCCGGGAAGTTGCAAGGGATTAAGAAACGACCCGGATCACCAAGCTTAGTTGGCAATTTCCTTAAGAGCACTGCAGAGTAATTCTCATTAAGTTGGGTGTTAGCAATATCAAGAAGCTTCTCCTTGTCGCTAAGAAGATCTTTGAACATTTTTGCGTATTTAGGCATGTGAGCGAGAGCCTCAGCGAAGGAGATGTTGAAATTCAATTGTTTAAACATTTTAAGAAAGTTCAAAACTTGAATATCATCCTTGCTTTTGAGCTTCTCTTTCCTCAACCTTGATGGATAAGGTATATCGGAAGAAGAGGAAGTCTTTGGGATCGAAGGATCACTCACATCCTTGGGTGGAGGAGGGGTAGAAGTAAGAGGTGGAGAAATTGGGGAAGTAGAAGGATGAGGAATAGGAGCAGGTGACTCGTTTTCCTTAGTCACAATCATCGGTAGAGGTATAGGAAGCTCGAGTTCCTTGGTACCTTTGCCACTGCGGGTGGTGATTGCTTTCATCTCCCCTCTTAGATTCGCAACGGTGTTACTCGGAAGAGTACCCGAAGAAGAGGATTGATTACCTTGGAAGAAACCAGCCATCATGTTCTTAAGTCATTCGTTTGACTTGCCAGAGTGTTTCTCATATCAGCTCTCAGATCGTTTCCTTGTTTCACCATGTCTGCTTTCAAGTTGAGCACTTCCCGCTGGAGATTTTCCACAATCACATCATTGGTCCTCATGTAGGTTTCAACATCTTGGTGTAATGCGGTGGGTTGGTTGGGAGGGGGAGCATGGTAAGCGGGTGGTTGATAAGCAGGTTGTTGGTAAACTTGGTTGTTTCTTTGAGGTGGATATGGTTGTTTGTGAGGTAGTATGTATGGTGCACGAGGTTGTTGTTGTTGAGGAGGGCGATTGAGGTTTTGTTGTTGGTTTGGGTTGTTAGGAGGAAAACCGGGTGGGGAAAGAAAGTTGTTAGAGCGGTAGCTAAGCAAGTTGCGGTCACCTTGAGGACGAGCTTGATAAGCGGCCGGAGGATAGGTACCGTATGCTGCATTCACATTCTCAGAAGGATAGTCTTGGGTGGCGGTACAAGTGGTGTAAGAATGAGGACCCCCGCAGATTTCACATGGTTGGCTGACAGCATTGACTTGAGCGTTTTTAGCATTGATGTTGTTGGTGTTGTTAGCGGTGTGGGTAACAAGCGATTCAAGAAGCGTAGTAATTTTGTCAAGTCGCTTGTCGTTGTCACTAGTACTAGCACTAGTGGCATTGGTCCGCACACTCTTGGTTTGCACACGAGACTTATTCTCAATGATATCCCAAGCGGCATTGGAAGTCTTAACCAAAATATTACCCCCCGAGGCACTGTTTAGTGAATCTTGGTCATTCATGCTTAAACCATTATAAAAAGTGTTAATTTGGTGCACTTTGGTAAAACCATGTTGTGGGCATTTTCTTAAAAGATCTTTGAAACGATCCCAAGATTCACTAAAAGACTCATCGTACTTTTGTTCAAAATTAATGATTTCATTCCGCAAAGCGGTAGTACGAGAGGGTGGGAAAAAGTAGTTGATAAACTTGGTCTCCAAATCCGTCCACGTTAGAATACTCTGTGGCGGTTCCTTAGCAAGCCAGTGCCGGGCTTGTCCCTCTAAAGAAAAGGGAAAAAGTTGTAAACGGATTACCTCTTGTGGAACACCATTGAATTTGACCATATTCGTGAGTTGCAAGAATCTCTTGATGTGGTCATGCAGATCATCAATGGTACGCCCCAAGAATGGTTGAGAAGAGACCATCTGGATAAAACCGGATTTGAGCTCAAAGTTGTTGGCTGCAATCGCGGGTATGACAATTGGATCATTGTTACCATCTACATGTGCTTGCAGAAGTTCAATCATCAGGCGATTATCCGGTAGAGGCTCATTGTTGTTGTTATTATTGTTGTTGAGAGGTGGGTTATTGTTGTTGTTGTATACACCAGCCATGTTTAAGTTATCGAGAGTCTCGGGCTCGGGATAAAACGTTGAGCGTGTACGCATGCACCTGCAAAAGAACTAACAAAGCAAACAAGAAATATTTTTGGTTTTTATGTTTTTTTATTTTTAGGATTTTTGAAAATTTTAAATTTTTTTTGTGTTTTTGAAAGTTTTTATGAAAAAGTAACGTTCACGGGGAACGGATCCCAAAATCCAAGTTCTCACAAAAAACTGTTGATCTTAACGAGAAGAGCCGGCAGCGGCGCCATTTGATACAATGATTTTGCTTGGGTTCAATACTAATCTCGGTATCCTCTCGAATTGATTACAGCTCAAAGTGGAATAGTTGTTCTTGGTTACTAAAAAGGGGATTGGTTTTCTAATCTACTAAAGGTTTAAATGCACTAAGATGTAAACTTAAACTAAAAGCAATTAATTAATTTCATAGCAATTAATAAAACTTGAATTAAAATTTAAGTATTAAAAAAGGAAACAGTAAATATCACTTAACTCTAATTCGAAATGCTCAAAAGAAAATTGATTCGGAAGATTCTACTTTACCCTTGATCCGGAAGTCTTTGATTCGGAAGTTGCCCTTGGTCCGGAACTTCCGTTCGGAACTTTCGTTCGGAACTTTCGTTCGGAACTTTCGTTCGGAACTTTCGTTCGGAACTTTCGTTCGGAACTTTCGTTCGGAACTTTCGTTCGGAACTTTCGTTCGGAACTTTCGTTCGGAACTTTCGTTCGGAACTTTCGTTCGGAACTTTCGTTCGGAACTTTCGTTCGGAACTTTCGTTCAGAACTTTCGTTCAGAACTTTCGTACGGAACCTGTGAAAACTCAAGAACAGTAGGAGACAGAAAAACAGGAGAAACGCGATTTCAAGCAAAAATCAACCAAGTTTTTCACCAAAACTTAAACAAATTTAACCACGAATCAACTATTAATGGTAAACATCAAATCAAATCAACAAAAACATAAAACCCACTTACTTTTATAGATCAAACTCAACAAAATAAACTTCAAGACTTGGAATCAAAAAGAAGAAAGATGAACAAGATTAAAATGAAGATGATATTGATTGATTAATGTTAAACAAACAAAGGGAGAGATTAAAACTTACAAATCTATGATGAAATTAAGAAAAATCAAAATCACCAACACCTTAGTGGTGTTGGTTCCCTACGAAAACAAGAAAAGAAAAAGACTGGAAAACTCAAAACTTCTCAAAAAGTGTGAAGGGGTGGTCTTTATATAGGTGTTCTCTTTGGTTGGTGAGTGGGCTTTCTCCCGTTCTTCTTGTCTTCTCGTCTTTTCAGAAAAGTTGACGTTTTCGATTCTGATTCGGGATTTGTCGTCGATTAAATTCAACTCGTCTTTTAATTTCTTCGTTTAATAGACTTGAGTTTCTTCGACATATGTTAATCTTCCATCTTTGGTCCTTTTCTTCGATAAATCTTCAAATAGGCCCAGTGACTTCAAATCTTTTGCATCTCTTGGACAATAGACTTCATCTTGAGTCTTTTTCTTCCATAAAACCCGTGCAATCCCATGTTTTCTCCAATATTCATCCGGTTGGCTCTGAAAACATAATAAACACAAAAACCACGCATAATTCCAAACAAATGATATTAAATACGCGTTTTGGTCTCGTTTTAGCCAGAATTAAGTGGAAAAGGATGGGTGTTTACACACCTATCAACGGGTCAATGTCTGACATTTAACAATGAACCATTTTACACGAGCTTAAAACCGTTGAATAGTTTTAAAGTAATCTCGTGTCCGAGAAAATTTAATTTCTCGTTTTTGAGGATAAGTTTATCATAGGCGATAAACTTTCCTTTATTTGAAGATCGGGTCATCATCTGATATTTAATGAAGAGCCTTATACACGAGCTTAAAACCTTTGAATGGTTTTTAGGATAAGCTCGTGTCCAAGAAAACTTAATTTCTTATTAAGAGGGTAAGTTATCGTTGCGTAGATAAACTTCCCTGTCTCTGAAGTCCGGGTCATTGTCTGTCATTTAACGAGGAGCCATTTACACGAGCTTAAAACTTTTGAATTGTTTTAAATTTAGCTCGTGTCCGAGAAAAATTAATTTCTCGTTTTGAGGGTAAGTTATCGTTGACGAGATAAACTTCCCTTTCTTTGAAGATCGGGTCACAGACTGTAATTTGAATGTGAGCCATTGTGCATGAGCTTAAAAACTTGGAATGTTTTTTATATAAGCTCATGCCCGAGAAAAATTAATTTCTCGTTGTTAGGATAAGTTTACCATCGGCGATAAACTTTCCTGTCTTTGAAGATCGAGTTATAGTCTGTGATGTGACTATAAGTCCTTTGTACACTGTAAGCTTAACTGCAAATCCCCTGAGACACTTGTTTCTTAGATATCAGCTTCTTCAGCAACCAAACTCTGAGAGTGTCCTTAATTGAATGGTATACAATGATTGGACCGCTTCGTTCTTTTGGAACATCCTCTTTGGTACCTGCATTCTCATTTGGAATTTTCATGCTTTGATATGGGTTAGCGATATCTATCTTAGAAGCAAGTGGGGGTTCACAGTTTTCTTTTCTTGTGCTAGAGGTGACCTGAGGAGATGACTCACTTATCTTAGCTGGTAAACGTTTCCTTTTATAGAAAACCTTAAGCCCAGGCTTAAGTGATGTATCCTCCTTTTCAATTTCCTCCATAGTAGTCTTAGTAGAATCAGAGACTATCCTAGTTAAAGGGCACTCGTTTCCTACAATAGTGAAAGTTCTACCAGTGGGGCGCCACATTTTACCAATGGGTTTGATTTTAGCAACCCACTGGGATTTAAGTCTAGCACGGGAGTTCACCTCATTAAGTAGTTTTTTGATACAAGAATCATGATTGGCTTTAAAGACACATTTCCTACATGTTTTATAAGTAGCATATTTAATGTCCGAGTAAGATCTAGAATTCCTAGATGATTGATTGATGCTTCTAGGATGTGACATGCCACGGTTAGCAGTGTTGGGTAAACTAGAAGGCATCTGACTAGGTTTGAAATTCATATCTCTTACTTGTGTCTTTTGCTTAGCTTCCCTTAGATCAAATGTATGGCGAACGTCATTTGAACTAGTTTGAGACGTGTTCTTTGGACTATATCTAGGGAAACTAGAGGCAATCATGTGATTAGGTCTTGCACAAGTTGTTTTAGTCACATTGGCCCTAGTTGGTGGAGTGACTGTTCTAAAAATATGTGCCATATCAACTTGGGAGGCGAACCGCGGTCTCGAGGATTGTGGTCGCTCGGATCTAAATGCAGTCGGTTGTCTAACGGACTGTATTTGAGGCGGTTTCCCCAATATTGATGGTTTTTCAAGCTTAGTGTCCACACTAGTTCCTTTGGTTTTCCTCAACTCGTTTTTCAGAGCCGCTATTGCAAAAACCTTTTCCTGAACTTGAGCCTTTAAAGTCTCATTCCTTTTGAGCACTTCATCTTGAGATGCCAACTTAGATTCAAGCAACTTAATTTGTTTCAAAAGATTATCCTTTTCAGCTTTAGAATCTAGAGCAGTTTGATCCAATTTTCGTTCAAGAACAACGTTTGACTTTTCAAGTTTTTCAAAATATGTTTCAAATTTCTCCGTTTTCTTTGAAAATTCAATTTTGGCATCCTCAAGATCTTTTAATTGTTGAGCTACAATCGTTTCGAGCTCTGTAATCTTGGAATCAGAAGCAATTAATGAAGCAGTTATAAGACAATTATCATGATGTTTAGCATTTTGATCACTTTCTCTCCCATTATGACTCACATCGGATGAATCAGAAGTGGTATTTCTATCACTCTTTTCCATCCCATGTTTGTCATAGTTAGGTTCAGAATGCTCAATATGCGGTATTTCATCAGCATATACATCATCAACATTACATTGTACCATGTCCGCAGGCTCTTCGTCATTCACGGGTAAGGTGTCATCAAAAGAGATCTCGTGAACATTGCCTGACGTACCACTGGTATCATGTTGTCCTCCTGATTTCGTGATCTTGCCATCGTTAGGCTCCAAGTTGTCAACCGTATGACCATTCTCCTCTTGCATCTGCATCATAGATTCTTGCACTCCATTATCATACACTTGCTGAAGTCTGGATCTTTCATAAATCGAAGACGAAACCGATGTCATAAATTTCAACAGTTTATCACGGAAATCTTTAACATCGTTCTGTGTGTATTGAAAAAATGACCGGCATATCCCTGAATTGTCAGACTTGATGATATTGAATTGGAGGAAAGGCGTGAGTTGTATCACAAGAGCCTGATATGCAGTTTCTGGTGCAGAGTGATTAAAGTCTTCTTTGTGAAGTTGCTCAGCTAGGTGGTTCAAGTTGAGAAATAGTGAATCGATGAATGTATAATGATGTTGACCAAAGAGTGTCACAAATTCGCTTCCTCCTTGAACCCATGCAATAGTCCTAAGATGTGACTGAAGTAGTCGACATGAAATTATACCACTTTCTCTAGCTGTGTCTTGCATGTGATGCAAGTCTCCCTCTTGAAATTTCAAATTCAAAGACTCCATTGAATTATGATGAAAAATGATCGTGATTGTAGTTGTATTCGGAATCTTACAATTCGTGAAGAAATTTCGAAAGATCCGTAAATAACTTAAAAATCCTCGGTTGCTGATATAAAACGATGCGTGAAAGCCTCTAAATTTGTCTGAAGATCAACTCTTTGTAAAAACCGAGAGATTTCGTTGTCGTTTAAGCACTTTCGTTTGAAAAATATACCCGAGTACTTCCAATAACAATACCCATAAATTATTTTAGCCCTACCAAAATAATGTGTATATAAGATTAATGCAAGGCAGTCCAAACTACTACAGCCCAACACCAACACCAAATGCGGTCTGGCCTAACTAGTCAGCTGGTCCAAAGTATTATTGGCCCAAGAAAATACTAAAAATAACACAATACGTGTGACTGGGCGAAAAGAAAATACGGATACAGAATTAGGCGAATAGTGATGATACCGAGTTGCAACACGTGTGATTGGGCCAAAAGAAAATATTAAAAAGAACACAATACGTGTCCTTAAAAGAACTGCAACACACTTATATAAAAAATAACACTAAACGTGGCCTACTGACTTGACCACACGTGGGCTTCTATCCACCTAGTCAAACCCACTTTCTCTGAGTAAACGTGGTAGAAACTTTGGTTTCTCCGTCTCCTTTTCTTTATATAAAACTCAAAAACAAAATCTCAATGACTCTCTCTCTCCTCACTACCTCCGTCCCATTTTCTCTACCATTATCTACCCTAATCTCCTCCTTCTCCTAACCAAATCACTCTGAACAAATCCAAACCAATCACTCTAAACAAATCACTCTAAACAAATCAGCTCCATCTCCTAAATTTCATCATATCATGAAACCACGAACCCAAGAAATCCGTTAATTTATTCCTTTTCCTTCGCAACAAACACGAAATCCTATGAATTAAATTTAGCCTAATGTGAATCGAAATCCATGAATCATCAGCTCTTTCAAACTGCAAGATCCGAAAAGGGTGATGTTTCGTCGGTGTGATTTTGAGTCTTTGATCAATGAATGTTTTAAACTGAGATCTTCATTTGTATGGGTAGTTGATTTAAAAAAAATGTGTCGAATGTTGATTGATTGAGTCGCATCCCTTGGTGTTTGTGTCGAGTCGAGGGTGATTAAGACGAAAACGAGACAGTTTGGTTTTGTTTTTGGTTGTCGAGTTGTGTCAAGGTCTTATCGAGAGTCGAGTCAGTTTTGGAAACGGGTCTGTTGATGTTGGTGTCTTGAGACGAAGGTTTGGATGATATGGTCGAGTTTTTGTTGGAGTTTAGATGATGTTTAAGTGTGTGAGTTTAGAGTCGAAAATAGGTGTTGTGTGTAGTCAGTTTTTTGTCGAGAGAGAGATGTGTTGGTTGTGTTTGGGTTTGTGATTCGAGGGTGTGTTGAAGAGAAGTCGAGGGTCTTGATGTGAGTGTTTGGGTGTGGGTGAGTCTGTATAGGTCGAGTGTCTAGGAGTCGAGGGTGGGTGGGTGTGGGAGTCGAGAGTTGTGGTGAGGGGTGGAGTCGAGTCTGAGGAGTCAGATGTCGAGAGGTTTTATGAAGTTTGATCAAAAAAATGATTTGAGTCCTTTTGTTTTGTGTCAACTTTCAAACCATCGCAATATTTAAGTACACTTCCATCGCAATACACAAAATTCCATCGCAATATTTGTCATTTTCATCGCAATATCAAAAACTCACCATCGCAATGTGAAAGTTTCCTTCGCAATATTTTCATTCCATCGCAATATAGTGGAAAAAATTTTGGCAGAGTTTCGTTCTCACTTTACCTTAAACCCGTCACAATCACGATCGCAAAGTACAATCGGAATACACGTCGGAATAAGGGAATCTGAAAAAGGTGATCGCAAAGTAGAACCCGAGGGTTATTGCGATCGGAATGTTCAAACTTGGTTCTTTCCGATGGATGTATAAAACACAAATACAAACCTGGATACTTGATGAACACGAGAAAAAAAATGATATGCTAGACAAGACAAAAGTTGATCATTGATGAAGACAAAAGTTGAAAGAAAGAAAAGAAAAAAATAAAAAACAATTATACTGATCCTTTTATGACAATAAAAACTGATTTATTTGAAGAATGGAAAACTGAATAAAATAAAAAAAATGTGATCCGTGACCAAAAAGAATAAGATGAACTTTACCAAGACAAAAAACTTTACCAAGACAATAGATTAAAAAACGCGCCAATCCGAAGAATCAACCATGCTCTTGATACCAATTGTAGGATCGTGTTTTTCTAAGGATTAGGCATTGTTGGAATATCTATTAAGATGGATGAGAAATGGAGGAACTTAGAGAGAGAAAGAAGAGAGAGAAAGGAGAGAGTTGAAAGAAAGATAGAATATTATCAAATGTAAGTGTTCAACCCCTCCTAATATAGCCCACCCTACATGTGGGCTATATGGGCTATATTGGATCACGAGCCCAATATCATTGGAGTGACCGATCCTTTCTAAATACGTAAAAACGTATTTCCAACAATCTCCCCCAAAGGGAGGTCACTCCAAGTTACAATGTCCTAAATAGTCTATAGCTCGTGATCTATGTTGATAATGATGTGACCGAGACTTTCCTTGGAAAAACGTATTTCCAACAGACGGGAAATCCGTACCTTGTGTCCAGTAACTGACCGAAGACGAACAGATGAAACCCCTACTCTGACTTCACAATAGCTACACGAATAAGGGACATGAATGAGATGTCTGATTACTATTTACTGTTACTGATTCTTACTGTTCTTAACTTGATTTATTATGTTCCTGTATTGTTGTACTGTTTTGGGTATAATCTAATAACTTTGACAGTTCTCTCGTATTTACTGATTAGTGTATTTCCTCTACTCTGATTAGTGTATCTTACAATAGTCTGATAAGTGTATGACATGTATTCTTATATAGGTATATTGTTATAAGTAATCTGCTAAAATATAAAGTTTCCTGAAATAGAAAGTTTCCTAAAATAAAACGTTTCCAAAAATAGTTTCAAAATAATTTAATCATTTAATAATAATCAAGTATTAAATAAGCAATTTAATATAGCGTGATTAATTTAATAAACGCTAATTAAATTAGAGTGAAAAGGTTTATAACTTGATTAGTTTATTAAAACAATTTAATTAACACATACTTTTAAATCGTTTAAAACGTGCGCGTCTTGTAAAACTTTTCGAGTCACCCGAACCCGAGACAAAATCAAACCCCAGAACACCCATGTCTCGGTTAGCCCAAAACCGAGCCCACACAGCCACGGTTGTGGCCCCCCTGCTGACATCAAACAAACAGCAGCCACCGGCCTAAGCCGGTAGGCACTGCCGCCTATGTGGTTCCCCCTGCGCTGCCTATGTTACCCACTAACCATGCTAGTTTTCACTCTACTCGTTCACTACTCCCTCCGTTCTATTATTCTACCCACTGCTACCCACAAGAGACCCACTGAGACCCTGGTGGTCTCGGCTGCCACTTCTAACAACAAACACCCCCTGTTGGTTTCCACTGTTATAAACAAACACACCCTGTGCCCAACCCAAACACCCCCTTGCTGTAATCAAACGCCCCTGGTGGATTGGGTTTCGGCTGAACAACAACTTGCCACCACCGAGAGTCTAGTACTCTCGGCGTGTACCCCGACCAAAACACAATAATAATCTCATCTTTTCCATGTTTAATCATATTAATTTTGTATAACATTTATTAAGTCAACTGATTAAGAACTAAAGATTAAGGTTAATTGATTACCGAGATAGAAATCTTAGGAATTAGGACGCGAATACAACCCATAACCGAATCACAAAATGAGATCAAGGAATCCGTCACCCTTGCCCTTCTTTCTGCCGGCGGCCTCCACTCCACAAACCCTAACTCTGTTTTTATTTTTTTTTGTAACAAGAAAATGAGATGAAACCTCTTGTTACTTTAATTTTAACATGGACTGGGCCTCGAGCCCATTCTCCTTTCTTCTTGATTTTAACCGCCAACCCAAATACATATATGTAAAAATAAAACTCAGACTGTGTATACTTAATGTTCATGGATTTTAAATACGAGTTTTACACTATATTACGATCTTGTACACACGTATACAACGAGCTAACCGTGATTCTAGCACGTGTAAACCGAGATTGTAAGCTTGTAGAAAATCTACCCAACAACCCTAGAGAGGGGCTAGGACTAGATTATAAGTAAAATTGATCAAACAAGAAAACCAACCAAAATCCTTGTGTGGGTATGACTTGCGACCGCAACAAGAGAGAGGAGGGGAGAGATTTAGTGTGTGTTGAATTATGAGGTGATGGGTTGTTTATATAGGCTTAATTCTTGTAACCCAAAACAAATAAAAGGAAAGTTTTTCTTTCCCCTTCCCCTTCCTCCATAACCGACGGCTAACACCCCCTTTGGGGTGTTCCGGAATCTTCCATCCTTCTTTCTATTGACTTACTTACTATAAATTTATTTAACGCTTGTTAATACTTATCTCTTAATTATTTTACGATCGTTAAAGTTATGTCTTAGTTTAATTTAATAAATACATAAATATTTATTTATTAAATAAATTAATAAATACAATAAATATATTTATTAAATAAATTAACTCTTTACGTATTGAGTGCAATCTCGTAATCTCGAGTTCGATCCTATCACATGACTATTAAATATAAGTCCATAACTTTCAGCGCCCACTTGGACATATTTCGAATATTGTGATTACATTGACTAGCGTCAAGTTACACTTAGCAATGTCTCTAGTACAACTCAAATAAGGTATCCTGGATAAAACCTTTTTAATGATTCATCATTATTATTATCCGTTTATTTCTAATACAACGTTAATAAGGATATGGATCTCAGTCATTCCTTTCATTAACCATTCTGTTTCTCGTTCACAGATTCAGCAAGATTACCAAATCAAATTTTGGTGTGGCCACACAAACATCTTACTAATCCCACGAGGGGACAGCTGTATTAAACTCCAAAACAAAATTGGAGGAAATAAATTCCATATTGACTACAAGCAAAACTTATGAATTTTTCAACACTTCTGAAAATAATCCTTATAGTTACCAGTTACGTTTAGCGTTATATTATTCCACAGAGATGCATTAGATTCATAACAGTTTCATGGTATCTCAAGTCTAAGGATAACTATTTATGATTTACTTGATGACAAAGATCCACAAGCTAAAATCATATAGTTGGGATAAGTCTAATATTCGATTCATCAAATATCATCCAAAATCGATCAATATACTTTTAAGTATACTCTATCGCTATTTTGATTTGTCTTATTTTAATAATATTCTCATATTATTAATCGACAACGGACATTTACCATAACAATTTATTCATGGATTAAAACATGTAAAAAAGGATACAAAATTAAGTAATAAGAAAAAACGAAACCTAATCTTTATTTTATTAAATAATAATGTCATAACATCCTTTATCCAAATATTAATCACAGATTTATTGCATGAGTTCGCAAGCTAGTTGCAGCCTAATCGCCTTGGCATGCTTAATTACCTTTGGTCTAGGCAAAGCCTTAGTTAAAGGATCAACTACGTTATCATCTGTGTGAACTTTTATTAATTTGATTTCACGAGCTTCAACATGTTCTCGGACGTAATGATGTCTACGTTTAAAGTGTCTGGCGCCTTTCAAAACTCAAGAATCATTGGCGAATATTATTGTGGCAGAACTGTCACATTATAAATCAATAGGTTCTTTACTTGAAGGCATCACTCCAAGATCTCCAATAAACTTCCTAATCCAAACAGCTTCCATTGCAGCTTCTGAAGCAGCCATGTACTCAGATTGAGTAGCATGCATTGCAATGGTTGTCTGCTTCTTGCTCTTCTAGTCAACTGCTCCTCCATTGATAACAAAAATGTAACCCGTCTGAGACTTCATATCATCTTTATCACATTGCCAAGACGCATCACAGAAACCTATCACATTTAGTTATGTGTCTGGTTTCCCTCCAAATACCAAAAACATATCTTTCGTACTCCTCAAATACTTTAGAATATGTTTAACAACAGTCCAGTGGAGCTTCCCTAGATTTTGTTGGTATCTACTGACCAAGTTCTGAGCAAACGCCACATTAGGCCTTGTGCATCTTACAACATACATTATAGATCCTACAACCGAAGTGTAAGGATGGCTGTGGTCAAGTCCATACCAGTCAAAACTTCAATGAAAACATCGCGAGTAAGGATCAACCATACTCAAAAATATAATTACCCTTACATGGAATGCAACAAACGACGTTTTAGGAAAAGCCCGGTGACTACCCACTAGTCACAGATCAAGTTTTAGAGCCTACAGGTCGAAACCTTGGACTCTGATACCATAATTGTAACACCCTACTTTGATAAGTGGACCGTTACGTGATAATTATGGCGTATCATCAAATCAGGCAAGGTAATATGTCATAAAACATAAATGACCATATAGGAAAAAACCGGAATCAGACATTGGGTTGACTACCCACTAGTAAATGAAGTTCAAAGGGAAAGAAGTATAAGGTAGCTCACATCCTATGCACGTCCTCTCCATGCTCGAGTCTGTCCTTGGGTACCTGCCGTTTGGGTCATGGAAAGAAAATATACGGCTGAGCAATACGCTTAGTGAACGGATATAATGACATAAAATAATGAATGAAACATAATTAAAGATCTGAAATACAACGGAAAATGTGTAAGTCTTGGAAAACCTAGAAGTTGTTTGAAAACATTTATACTGAAAAGCGTCTGATTTTGTGTTTTAATGAAAAGTCTTATGTTCATAATTATACTGAAAAACTTTATATTCATGTTTATACTGAAACTATATTTTAAAAGCCAAAGAGCCCATATAGGTCATGATAAATATCAACGTGCATGAATACATAAAGGGGTGACCTCATCATGCAATTAGAAGGGTTGCCTCTAATTAAAATGGTCTGGTGGAGGGATCAGCTCCATGTAACGGATGTAGAGCACACACCACAATTACCTTGTAATCTGCTAACATGTTCTAGGATTCACCCATTCACTCAACATGATAATAATATAAAGGTCAAATAACAGAAAAGGGACACTGTGAGCAATCACTCTCATCACGGAAGAGTCATAACACAGGTGCCTCAAGTGTTACGGTTACGGTACCTCCATAACTAGGTGGAACGAGCATGCATGTATATAGCTTAAGCAATCTAAAATATTTATCATAATAATTACTGATAAGTTTAATGTAAACTATTGGGGAAAACAGATGGCTACAAACGGGGAATCCTAAGTATAGGGAGAGAGTGTCCTTACTAAAGGACGGAATATCCGTACCTTATGTCCAGTAATGCAAACAAAGATGAAAGTGGAAGATCTACTCCGACTTCTCAAGCTACATAATAAAAGGGACATGAATGAGTTGTCTGTTTAACTAATATTTACTAATTATTAGTTTACTTGACGTGTTCTTAACTTGTTTTACTTGTTCTTGTCTTGTTTTATATGTTCTTGACTTGTTTTACTGGTTCATGTATAATCATGTGTTTCTTAGTGTTTCATGTGTTCTTGATTAGTGTATTTCATGTTTTATGTGTTATTGTACTTGTTGTATCATAATGAGTAACTTTCTAAAAATAACAGGTTTCCATAAATAACATGTTTCCATATTTAGTTTGTTTTTATAAATAGCATGTTTCCATATTTAATATGTATTCATATTTAGCATGTTTCTATAAATAGTAATAAGCTTATTAAATAAGTAAATGATATAAGCTATAGTTTAATAAGCATATATTATAAGTCATAATTATTAAATATAATAATATAGTAAGTTTATTAATATTAAATACTTAGTCTTAACACATGATTATTAATTAATAATAATAATACGTGATATTATAAGTAATTATTAATTAATAATAGTACCTGATATATTAAACCTTACCTTAACTGATTAATGTATTATTTAATTAAAATATGTTAACAATTTAATTAAACATTGGTTAAAATGAAAAGAATTAATTAAGCTAAGTTTCTTAATTAATTAAATGTGACCTGAATAATTATACTGATAATTATTATAACCTAAAGTTTATAAAATGGCCATGTTTAATTATCATGATAATTATATTAATAATTATATCCTAAGTCTTGTTATTAATTAATTTAATTAAACCATGTATTAAATAATAAAATTAATTAATAAACATAACATAATGTTTATTTAGCAAAAGTTTAGCCAAACACCCCTCGTCGTGTTCGGTTCTACCCGAGCCCCTAACCATGAGCCTACCGAGACCCCGCGTCTCGGTTGCACGAAAACAACCAAACAAACACCACAGCCCTTCGGCTGTGGCCTTGCCCCCGTCAAACCAAAGCAGCCACCGACTGCTTGTCTGTGCCACTGCTGCTCAAAACCACCCCCGGCTTAAGCCGGGTTCCCCTGCTGCGTACAAACTACCACCGAGAGTCATAAGACTCTCGGTTTGCCACTGTTATCAACCAACAGCACCCGTAGGGGTGTTGGTGCTTGTGGCTGCCAAGGATCACCAGCCACCGACCCATATGAGGTGCGGCTGGCCGAGACCTCAACACCACCGAGAGCATGGAGGCTCTCGGTTTGCGTGCCACAACCAACAACCAAACTAAAACCCGATTTCCCCATGTTTCAAACCTTTAATTAACATGTTTTAATTATTGTTTTCAATGATTCAAGAAAATATAAAATAAATAAAAGATTAAAGATCAAGGAATACCGTATGCGTGACTCTTAAAGGTTAATGATCACGAACACAAACCCGTAATTTAAATAAGATCAAAAGCAAAATCTTTCCCAGCCCCTTGTGTTCTTGATGTGCGGCAGCCAAGAAAGAGACAAAAAGGATTTAGGGTTTTAATTCTGTAAAAAATGATATTATGAAATACCCTCTTGTTTTATTAAATGACTAGTATTTGTTAAATGGGTCGGGCCAAAGGCCCTTCCTTCTTTTCTCTTTTAGCCGTCCATACACAACACCCCTTATATATTTTTGTTTGTTTTTCATGCTTAATAATTCATCACGCGCATTCGTGTTTTAGTGTCATGTTTTATTCTTGTTACGTTTTTAAGTATTATACGTAAATACTTATCGTGAGTTAATAATTAATAATAACTTACGTAGTAATTAATTAATATACGTAATACTTACGTTAAATGTTCGTGATATGTGTCATATATTAATTAATCGTAAAGTTTTAATTTATCCGTGTTTTCGTGCATTTAATGTTCTTAGGTATTTTATGCGGGTTTTATATCGCTAAATGTTATATGTGCATGGTGTGGTTATTGGCTATTTGGAAGATGTTGCTTCTATATGCTTTGATTGTTTCTTTGCTTAATATTGGTAATATGCACAAGTTTTAACTCTGCCTAGGTTTAATGTGTACTCAGCCGGACCCAAGCCCCGATATAAAAGAGGAGGGTTGAATGATGCAAAAGGCCTCCCACTAAAAACTTGTGTTCGTTTATATGAATGTTAATCTGATGGAAACCATTTAGTTGCTTTTAATTGTATTCGGTATATATGCATGATTTTGGTAGATGATGACTGTGGTTGAGACTGAGTGATTCTTTAGGCTATGAGCATTCACTTAGATACTAAATCCTCCAGGAAAACATATATTAGGCGATCACAATTGTATATGCGTCTCTGTCTTCAATTTTCCATGCATATAGGCTATATGCAAATTCTGACGCAATACACTACGTCTTATAACTCACGTCATCGATCTCATTTTGACCTACACGCATTCCATGAATATATCCACCCAACTTGCTCTAGGCTCGATCTTCCGGGGTATTGTATATAAGTATTCTTATAGTTATCATGATCATCTATCGATAGTTTTAATTAGAGTTGTTTGGCCTGCGTATTAGGTGCGTATATATTATAACGATTTTTAGTGTCACTTCGGCTCTTTAATGCCTAGATTACATCAGGACAGAATAATATTTCAATCGGTATGATTATGGTATCCCCGATAATTGAGCAAGAAGTGCTTCCACCTACTAGCACCCTTTACCAACCTCATAGAGGTTGATCACCTAATTGACATGCAGTATAGAAAGCCAACTCAGTAAGGCGCCTGCAAATGTGCTTATATCAACTAATTTCTATGGACGTTCGGAATTCATATGTAAAATAAAGAAGCAGTGGTAGAATCTATAGGTAAAATATATCCTGGAATCAAACAGGATGTTAAAACTTCACAAATATTATATAGAGTAGCGGTCTGAAAAAAAAGGCAATGGTTTTCTGATACTTTGAAGCCCATATGTGCCAATCGCTAAACTTTTTAGCTTTGTACATCGCTTACTAATGGCACAAAGACTCCGGGTATGCCAAAAGGTACACATAGCTAGAACACTAGGATGCTCACTTCTTTCTCTCGCATATTATTGAATTTATCCACTTAGATCTGCCTAGGTTGCAGTTAGGCCAACCTGATGCAAATAATGTGAAAAATTGTAAACACCGACCAAATTAAGTTAGAGTCGTTGGTCATGCCGAGTGGCAATGACCATTTTATGTATCCATAGCTCTTGTCTAGTGGCTTACATGCTACAAACACATCGTTGCGCATCCACTGTTGATGGAGACAACCTTTTCAAAATAAAAAAAATTCATAATCCCCAACTCCACACATAGAATCACGACATTTTCACCTTCCATTCAAACTTCATATTGTTTATTAAATAGATAGGGATCTTGTAAATCCTGGAAAAAAAACATAGGGACAAAATCAAACACATTCTGATCATAATTTTAAACTGTAAAAGGTGATTAATCTGTTGATCATAATTTTAATAGATATATATGGACATCCAACATTGAAAAATTAAGCAAAGAGGCTCATTAAAAATAAACTTCATATAATTAACCAAAAAATAACAACGTTTGTATACAATCGGCTCTTCGGACTAAGAAAAATAGAAAATATATTGATGTTTATTGGACTCAGTTGAGCCCTCTTGGTTCTATGTAGCTCGGCCGGATCTAGCAGTGCGAGGTTTTGTTGGCCGAGTAGCATCAAAACTTCTTGGAGCAGCCCATCCAACCCTCAAGAAACGGTGATCATAACCACACCCATCGAGTTCGTCAATGGCCATCTCAGCATTTTCCCTCCTCTTAAAGTTAACAAACCCAAAACCTCGACTCAGACCAGTCTCCTTATCCATGACAACATAAACATCAGACACGTTACCATACGGACGGAACAGCTCCCTCAAATCATCCTCACTAGTGTCTTCTGAAAGGTTATTGACCCGGACAGAGTTATTGTTACGGACGGATTTAGTAGTGCTGTCATCTAACCTCGAAGAAGGTTTTGAGGGACGAGTAGCATCCGAATTTCTCGGACCATCCCATACAACCCTCAAGGTAAGGTTTTTATAAACATACTTATTGAGTTTGGCAATTGCCAACTCACCATCTTCCCTCCTATCAAAATCAACAAACCCATAACCTCGACTCTTCCCTGTCATATGGTCCATGACAACATAAGCACGAGACACCCTACCATACGGACAAAACAACTCCTTCAAATTGGCCTCACGAGTGTCATCTGAAAGGTTATGGACCCGGACAGAAGGAGGTTTTGTGTGACGAGTAGCATCCAAATTTCTTGGAGCATCCCATTCAACCGTTAAGGTATGGTTTTTATAAAGATACTTATTGGGATTGGCAATTGCCCTCTCAGCATCTTCCCTCCTAGCAAAATCAACAAACCCAAAACCTCGACTCTTACGAGTCATATGATCCATGATAATACGAGCTCGACACACCCCAAACCGACTGAACAGCTTTACCAAATCGGCCGCACACGTGTCTTCTGAAAGGTTATTGACCCGGATCCAACGTCGCATACTTGGAGCTGCTGGTCTCATTGCGTCAACAGTGGGTGGAACAATGTCACCATTACTTGCACTTTGCGTGTCTTTCTTCTTTTCAACCTCTTGAACAATGTCACCATTACTTACACCATTTTGCGTGTCTTTTATCTTTTCAACCACTTGAACAGTATCACCATTACTTGCCGTGGTTCCGGCATCTTTTTTCTGTTCAGCCTCTTGAACAGTATTACCATTACTTGGCGTGCTTCCGGCATCTTTTTTCTGTTCAGCCTCTTGAATAGTATGACCGTTACATTCAGATTTTCCGGCATCTTTTTTCTTTTCAACCTCTTGTAGAGTGTTACGATTACTCGCAGCTTTTCCCTTACGATTACTTGCAGTTTTTCGCTTATCTTTTTTCTCCACCACTTGAAGAGTATCTGCAAATTAAACATACAAAAACATGTTATTGACAACAGTCAAAACACATACTTAAACAATTGGTGAATGTGTAAAACCCTAAACCCTAGCCCTACTAGATTATAAACACATATAAAAACATATATAAGAAGAAGAAATTATAATATCATACCAATATACAAAAGTCTTTGAGTAGCTTCATTAGTATCCATATTGCATTCTTTGAGCATGGTGTACACCTCATATGCTTTATAATTGCTACAAACGGCCTCTGGAACACCATGGATCAACTTCAACATCCGAAGTGTTTCGTTTTGATCCATGTTACACTCTTTAAGCATGGTGCACACGTCACTTACTTCAAAACCACTAGCAACACTAACATCATGGATCGTCGTCAACCTCCGACATGTTTCAGTTTGATCCATGTTAAGCTCGGTAAGTGTTGCTTTGATGTAGTTGTCAAGGTCGTTGTTTTTACACCATAGATATCCTACGATATGTTTTATTTTGTTAATGAGTCTACCACTTATTGTGTTTGTGGTTGTCGTCATGTTTGCGAATGAGATATATGTGAGGTAAACCTAGCTTGTGATCTGGGTATTACTTGATCGATCTACAGTCGAATAAAGCCAACCTCGAGAGGGGAAGGAGAGGAAGTCTAGCTTGTGATCTGGGTATTATGAGCGTACGTGTGTATTTATAGGCCAAAAATTAACATAGGGACCGACATTCCTATTAGGTTTAATTCAAAACTTATTAATGGTATCATTCTATAATTTGGCGACATCCTATATATAAATGACGTAGGGAGCAAGACATTGCCATGTTATAGTAAACGTTTATATAGTTACTATTGATACAAAAAAAAAATCAATCGTTAACAAAAAAAAATACTATTTACTTCGAGGACCATCGATGGCACGAAGCTTTTTAATTAGATTTTCAAAAACTTTTTATTTTTAATAAAGAAAACTTTAAGAAAAATAGCCACGTCTGAATTATATTAGGTTTGGTGTAATGGTCTCGACTCCGGCCCGATTGGTCGATCGACGTCGCATTCGGCCGCCGTTGCGGCGTCCGACTCGACTCGACGGTCGACTGCGAATCAATCAAAGGTCGACCAATTAAAAAACTTTCTCACACTTTTTATACCGCTGCATTTAAAAAAAAAACTTTTTAGATTTTAAATTTAACAATTTTATTTTTATGAAATCCCCATTTATACAACAATTTTTCACACACTTAAAAATAACACTTCTCCAAGTTACAATGTCTTTTGGATTTTTTTTCTGACTCTTTTGACGACGAGGATGAAGTTATCTGAATTTTTATGTAATGTTTTTTATTTATTGTATTGTTTTTATTTATTAAATTTAAAAACACACTACAACAAAACTTGTGGTTAGGGACGACTTTTTCGTCCCTAGGAGGATGGTTTTTCGTCCTTATATGTTTAGGAACGACCAATTCGACCCAAGACTTCCGTGCCCAAAATTTCGACTCTAAAATTCTAGGGACGACCCCCTCTTTGAAGTTTAGGGACGACCATCTGGGTCCACTGCTTTTTGGTGGAAAACTTTGGCCAAATTTAGGGACGACCAAGCCTTTGAATCTAGGGACGACTAAGTTGTCCCTAATTTTAATATTAACAGACTTTTTTTTAATTAATAAAAATACTTTTTTTTATAATTAATAACTCTTTTATTGAAAAAAGAAAATAAGTAACTAAAAAGTTGGGGACAACTTTTTCGTCCCAAAATATAAAAGTAAAGTCGTCCCTACATGAACGGACAGGTGGCCATAACAAAGTTTAAGGACGACTTAGTCGTCCCTAAATATATAAAAAATCTGGACGTTTATGTAAACCACGTACAATCGTCCGTACTAGTACTAACAAGACAAAACTTGATCAAACCACATACAGTCCTTAATAATGTTCGCACGTTAATGTAAATGAAACTAGTAACTGCAAACAATATTTGCTCAATGTTATATGCAAACTTATTCATGTATAAATAAATCATCAGTAAACACAAGAATTAGTCTTGCTAATAAGTTCAATATACTACAAAATGTGTACGTCTTATTTCACACCAATAAATAATGGAAGACTAGGTAGGGTGCCCGCGCTTCGCCGCAATGTTTTGGTTTTGTTAGTTGCGGTGTAGGCTACATGAAGATGCTTTTCTTTTACACCCTATAGCACTCTGAAAGTCTGATAGTAACCGGCGATGCATTCTTTCCAGGTGCGCTACTTCAATCTTGTTCCCACTATTTGAAAGCCTAATTATCAGATAATAACTGTTAAAAATATATTCCCGAACACCCTTTATATAGCATAGCATATATTGTAGTACACATGACCATTTACCTTGGTTTCTCTCTTGGGTCCAACCTGAGGTGGTTAAGATGCAGCCTTCTTCCATTGGTTCAACTTCGGTTGCAGCCTGTGGTGAAATGGATGCTCTTCGGGCCTCAATATATCTCCAACCTGAACCAACACTTGATTCGTGGATGCAATAAAAAAGTTTTAAACGATCGGAGATGAACTCAGTTGTGCTATGACTTTATGTCCTATACAGTCAGGTGTGGGCGAAAGTTTCTCACCTTTTTCAAACTGCTCTACGTGCAGGGACTAAATGTCCTATATCACCTGAAGCACGTGTGGTTCTTCTTGCACCATTCTTTTGCTTTACATCAACTATAAAACGAAAATCATGTTTGATCACAACATTATCAAGGAACTCTAAAATGTATTATAAGTACTTAATGAGATTGGAGATTTAAGCTAAGAAACCTACAGATTGAAGGAACAAAGAACTACAGACTTGATGATAGATTTCAAAATCTTATGCAGTGATGTTTCCTACTACTACATAATATTATACGACTATGAAGAACGGAAAAGCTTATGTCGATATATTCATAATTCTATCATCATATACCAACACACGTTAATTCCTTAAATCGACAACACATCAATAAAGACTTACAAACTCATGGTTGTTGTCTTAAAAGTTTCAAATCTGAACATGGCGTGATAAAACATGAGCTATTAAAACCAGGCTGAATGCTTACCTTTTTTAGTCCAAGAGACCGAGTTGTCTGATTTCTATCCCCGTCCCTTTCATCTTTCTATCTGATTTCCCCTGCACGGAAACAGTTCGTTAACTACGTGAATCAAGCCTAAATAAAATACACAGTAGTTTTTTTTAAAGGCGCTAATAATTGTTAACTTTGTAAATACTTTGATTTAGTACAGGAATCACTTCTACAAAAGTAAACACCACATACCTGCATACATGCGCAAACCCTGAAAAAGAAAAAGAAAAATATAATTAATATAATAAGAGAGAGGCCGTTTCATTGTTTTAGTAAAAATGTATCAAAACAAGGGGGACACACCCGCGCTTCGCTGCGGGGTGTATACAAAATGATCAACATTGTTCGGCGTATTTGGCAGTTGGATCCGTGAAATTGGTGATTCACAAAAACATCTAAACTTCATTTCTTTATGTTGTTGCTCGATCTTGAGATATACATTTTTCCATTAGCTTCCGTAGTTCCAAATCCAACTAACCCATATAATGATCTAACCCAAAGCAACATTTTTTTCCTACCTAAATTAATAACTAAAGCAGACCAACTAATATGCAAATTTACCTGCATATGCACTTAGATTGTCATTCAAAGTAGCAACAAACGCATACTTAACCTTTGAATCCCAGGCTTCTTATTTTCTCGACTGTCTAGCTTCCTTGTCACAACACAATCTTTTTCCTGAAAAGTAACATAACAAATTTTAGAACTTCAATTTGGTTACTATATACATATAGCTACCAAAATATTTTGGAGGGTCATTACCTCTATGCAACACTTTTAATTAATTTTGTAGCTAAAATCTATGTCTAGAGTTGAAAGCATCGTTGTCCTAAATCTCATATTCCCCCATTTCTATCACTGAAAACAGATCTAATTGCAGGTTCATACTTTAATTTGTACTATTAAATAGAACTTTGAAAGTAATTCATAGAATTTAAGGTTGTTTTACAAACCTGAGATCCGTTGTCATGGTTCTCGAACAGTCGAACCCCTAACAAACAACATAAACCAACTTAAACATAGCCAATATCTAAAATCAAAAGTGTAAAAAAAGACATAATAAATACTTTGAAATTAGAATTTGACGTATGCAATTAAGGTTGCTAGTCAGCCGTGTGAATCAATAGTTGTATCTAGATTTGTGTAGTTTGAGTCTTTGAGAGAAGGGGTAAGTAATTCTGGTGGGTGAAGATTAGTCATTTGGATAATGATACTCTATGCGAGACACGTGATACTCTATGTGGGACACGTGTTAACAGGGTTGAGATGAGACGGATTGATGGTGGTGGTGGGATGAGATGACACGGATTGATGGTGGTGGTGAGATGAAACGATTGGTGGTGGTGGTGGGACAGATTGGTGGTGGTGCTAAGATGAAACGATTGGTGGTGGTGGTAAGATGAAACGATTGGTGGTGGTGGTGGGACAGATTGGTGGTAGTGGTGATGGGATGAGATTACACGGATTGGTGGTGCGTGGGATGAGATGAGACGGATATGGTGCTGTGTTTGTTTTTTCTTTTTGCTAAAGTGGAGATGAGAGGATAGAAGGATAAAGGTAGATCTAAGTACATTTTAGGACGACCTAAATGTATATCGGGAAAACTTAAAACTCCACCTAGTTATTTAAATTTTGGTCAAAATTTTCAAAAATTTGTTAAGTGGTTGAGATACTTTTGGAATATTTAAGGGCGACTTTACTTTATAATTTAGGGTCGAAAAAATCGTCCTTAAATATTTTTCCGTATATTTTAACATTATCCTTTTTATGTGATAAAAGTAATAATAAAAGTTAATAATAAAATATAATAATAAAAATTAATAATAAAAATAAAAATAAATTATTGTAATTAAAATTAAACTATACGTTAAAGGTTCAACTAACGAGTCGATATGCTAGGGTTATACATTAGAGGTTCAACTGATGAGTCGATATGCTAGGGTTATACGTTAGAGGTTCAACTGATGTGACGATGTGTTACGGTTATACGTTAGAGGTTCAACTGATGAGTCGATATGTTAGGATTATACGTTAGAGGTTCAACTGATGAGTCGATATGCTAGGGTTATAGGATAGAGGTTCAACTGATGAGTCGATATGCTAGGGTTATACGTTAGAGGTTCAACTGATGTGTCGATATGCTAGAGTTATACGTTCGAGGTTCAACTGATGAGTCGATATGCTAGGATTATACGTTAGAGGTTCAACTGATGAGTTGATATGTTACGGTTATATGTTAGAGGTTCAACTGATGAGTAGATATGTTACGGTTATATTTAGGGACGACTTTTTCGACCCTAAAAGGTGCGTGCCTAAACTGTGATTTGATTGTAGTGACAATTTTTTTTAACTTGGTCGCCTTATTGTGGAAACCAATCGCCTGTAGGTCGTCGGAGAAAGCTGATGTGGCAGGAAAAATGTAAGCCAATGTTGTGGGTAGCCTTGGGAAACTTTTAGCTTTTATTTGGAGGAAAAGGGCTCAAAATTAAACGCTTTAATTTATCATATACCGTCCTATATTTTATGGAGTTGGTTTGTTGTTTAATTAACTAGTTATAGGTCTCATGCACACACGACTTACATATAAATCAATTTTATTTTAACATTTTATTTTAATATACGGATGTATAAAATACTTTCAATTACTTAAAGTTTTGAAATTATGATATTAATACAACTAATAATTATGCACGTTGTTATACATAAAAAATTAATATTAGTGTTTAAATATATTTTATGAATTTTGTATGTTTAAAATATAAAGTGTAAGCAGTATTTGTTTAATTCTAAAGTTATCATAAAAATATGAAAAATAACAAGTTTCACTTAATTTTATCTAACTAATTATTTAAAATTAAACTATTAAATTTCATTATTTACTTTCTATTTCTTTGAGTTTTGTTTTTCATAAATCTGACACACATACGTTTATATCTTTTTTTTCTCTCTATCAAATTTTTTCAATAGTTTTTCACATCCTTTTTAAAATTTTAGCGAAATTTAGAAATAATTTGGTCTTTATTATTTTTAATAATTTAAAAACATATTTAATGTTAAAAATATTACTAAATATTATAATAAATAATTTTCTAAACAAATAAATTTCTTACTAAACATTTTACTTTACTAAATAAATAAATAAAACATTATAATTAATTACTTAGATGTATATCCAATAACCAAAAGCGTCAACATTCATTTCTGTTTAATTTGTATAAGATATATAACATGTATTTCTATGATTTAATTTTTATGTTATAAATCCCGTAAATTAATCAAATTTAATTTATTTTAGTTTAATAAAGAGATTTATAAAAAGAATTCGTGTTTAAATTTATTAGGTTATAAAGTGTAAGAGGTATTTGTTAATTTTTTAAACTTACTTAAAAAATATGAAAATCAATAATTTTCACTAAACTCCATCTAATTTATTCAAAATTTAACCACTAAAAATTTATTTATAACATCCTCTCTTTTTAAGTTTTCCTTTCACAAATTTGATACCTATAATTAACGTCTTTTTTTCCTTCATCAAATTTCACCATCAATTTTTTTCAACTCTTACCAAATAAGGAAATTTTTAGATTTTCTTAAAAAACATAAAAATAAAAAAGAATAAATCAAGAATATATTTCTTATTAAGGAAACATTCTTTTTAAAAGTTGCAATGCTTTAGGGTTTGCTTTACAATTATAAACTATTATATCAAACCACAGCACGCTCAATCCGTTACATTAAAGCCTGTGAAAACAATTAAAGACACCTTAACCAAAAATTCAAGACCACTTGTTTACGCAGGTGGTAAAATGAGTAAATCCGTAAAGGGTCAAAACAGGCTTATCCATTTTTTGAACTTTATGAGTAAGTAACAACCCAAAAAAAGATTTCTGAGATCCAATCCATATGATTTTGTAGTAAAAGATCTGATCATACAATGTGATAACTCGTGTTTTTTTCGGTAATTGAATTATTCTTTTATTCCGACTTCTCGATTTTTATAATGTTTTATTTGTTCCTCTTTACTTTTCATACGTAAATCTTGAGATCTAGAGAATTTTAATTAAATTATATTTTAATTATTTTTCTGATCATTGATAATATTTTATTCGGAATTATAAAATCTTTATTATTACTTTTCCATATTTATTATTATTTTTCCATATTTATCTTTATTTTACTATATTTATTCACTATAATAACCTCGAAAATTAATATCAACATTTCGACCGAGCTCTAATTTATTCCTAATGTTCGGACCAATAATTATTAATCGACTTTTAATTTTTCGTGTTCGTTCTATTAATAATATTGGATTCTCGGCTAACCGACAAGGTTAAGGTTTTGACGTATCGAATACGTGTCATTTATTATTTATCGACAAATTCTATGTCCGTCATCAACCGTAAATATCCTCGTTATGACATAGAAATATTTTCTATTGTCGTCGTTTTTAATTTCTCATTTTACGAGCATTCTTGTAATTGACGTTAAGCCTTTAGGCGTTATTCGTTTATACGACAAGTTTATTAAATCATAAGCCCTCATTTATATATCAAATATTAACGTTCTCCGAATGTCGACGTTTTTATTTTATATTGAGCGTTTATTTTTCGTGATTTAGCGCGTATCTTTTAAATAGTGTAACTTTTAAAATATCGGACTTCAATAATACACGTTTTTCTAATCATGGAACAAAGTTATATAAACTTTCACCCACTATTATACAAAAACGACACAATACCATCTTTGGATAGATGTCCCGTTTATAATCTGCATGTTAGTTTTAGATAAAACCATGACTATTTACCAATCCCTTCATTTTAACTTAATAAAAATGACACGTCTTTCTTTGTTCTCTTGTTCTTTCCGTCCAAAGAAGTCCAACAAGAACACCAATTCTTTACAAAGATTTCTAGCTAGATATTATTATACAATGAAAATATTGTGGTGCTAATATTATTCATGGTATTGTTTATTCATCAAACAAATTATATTATGAGATTTTGGTGTGATCATTTGAAGCTTGATTATAGATGTATTCGGAGTAAATAGGGTTGAGATAATCCTATGTTAAAGTATGGATATTGGTTAGAAATAACATGCATATGAGTCATGGGTGATGTGTCATAAGCAAGGCTTTGGAGGTGGATTGAGATAACTAGTGGTCATTCGATCTTCATACTTGTAAGGATCATTTGATTTCTTTTTTTGTAATCTTTGATTTATATATTATTTTTATGACTTATTACAGTATCATAGGTCAAATGTGAACATTTCCAATTGGTTTCAAGTTAAAATCTGTTACGGAATGTAAATGATGGTCAAAATGGTTTTACGCAATTTTTTGTCGAAAAAGTCTAATCTGGTAGTCTGAACTAAAACTGCAATTACCGTTGTTTGGTAATAGCTTTGATAGTGTTTCTTAATGATTTGAAAAAGTAAGAATTGTAGCTTTTCTAGGCTGTAAAGTTTGAGTTTATAGCTATTATAGAACTCTAGATATGATACAATCTTTACAGCATGTTTCTGAAAATTTAGTGCAGCCATTTTGTCAACGTTAATTTCTGGCTCAAAATGTACAAGTGTTTGCTACTTAAGGGTTTGATGAGTATTGTTATGTTTTTAAGCATGTTCATACAGTGTGTAAGTATTGTTGTGAGTCAAAGTTGATTCGAGTCGATAGGTTGCAATGACTTGCGGGTCATAAGATGGGTTATGTATTATAGTAATCAAAGTATTTTCTAAACATTATTTTCGTATCGTCTAAGTTTTCGCGCCCCGTTATCGTAGGTCTTGGATGATTTAAAGTTTCTTGATTTCTTGTTATTACTACTCAGCCCTCAAGTTACATGTTGATTCTTTTCATAGCTAAGGTGAGTTCATAGTCCCTTTTTACTACTTGCACATTGTTTCTAAACGCGGAGTGTGATTTTACATGGTGGAACACATTCGTTTAAAACTGTATGCTATCCTGAACTTGTTTGCTATCCAAAACTTGTATACTTTCCAGAACTTGATGATTTCCAACAGTTTTTCATTGATATTATTGCTTTTAGTCTATAGCCCCTAAGTTTCCTCTCTTGATCATGAACCGTTAATTTACTTGTGTTGCTAAGCGTGAATGTTGTGGGTGGATCCATCGGGACTGACAATCCCCGTCCCATGTTGCGGTTGTTTAACCATTGACGCATTTAACATTTGATTTGTTACTTGAGTATTTAGGCTGAATACTCCCTAGAGGAACTTACATTGATGTTAAGCTTCGGTTCATGAACTAAATAGCAATAATAATAGTTTCGGACTATGGTTATCGTACGTAACCATCTTCCCTATTTCTTGTTTTATAAATGAATGCTTGTGTTCCACATCTTTACTGCTAAACCTATGAATATCACTCAACTTTGTGTTGGCGATTTTACATGTTTAATCTCAGGTAATAATACTTAATTTTGCTTGGATAGGAGCCCGCAGTATATTATCGCAGCTTGGAGATTTCTATGTTATTTTTTAAAGTTTGGTTTTGGTAAAATCTATCAGAAGTTATTCTGTATTTTTGGTAACTATACGTTACAAAACCATGATTAAATAATAGAATTATCCGCTTATAAAACTCTGAGACCCTTTGTTTAAAAACTCTGATGTTTATGATGTAATGTATATGTTTTTATTACGTCAACTTTGTGTCAATAGTATTTCATTGTTTCTTGTACCATGACGTGGCACCCCTTGCTGTCTACGTGTTTCCTTGCCTGATTTTGGAGGTCTCACAAATTGGTATCAGAACGATGGTTATAGGGAACTGAGTCATTTTCAAAACTTAGTCTATAACCGAAAGTTCAAATATTTCATGTTTTAAGTGTCAAACACAGAATCTGTCATTGTTGTTCGATATCTGCGCGGGTAACTCTATAATCCTTATTATTTACTTTTAATTATCGTTGTAGTATTTCATTTCTTGATTACATTTTGAAATATTACGTTACCCTAATGACGATAATTACTATCTCTTTCCAAATCTCTTGATCTTCATGAATTATCATTGGATACTACTTGATTACATATGCCCTTACTGCATTTCTAGAATTCTTATTCTTGTGAATTGATCTTGTTGCAATAATTTTATATTGTTATGACATTACATACTTGTATTCGGAGCGCGTATGCTGCCAACTTTTCATACTCGCTTTTTTAGTACTATTGCTATCTTGTTTATGCGTGATACGACTGACCTCATATACTCGTTCGTTTTGAACCGACTGTTTTTCTCGACTCATTGTTACATGTTGTGTGTATTCTCGTGATACCATTGTTTGGGATTAAGAAGTGTTGCTTTCAATGAAACTTCTGATTTTCTTTTTTCTACCCTGTGTGTTACTTCCATTGTTAAACCTCTTTAAGATATCTATTTAGATAACCAAATTGTTTTCTGACAATTCATGATTGGATGTCTAGTCTAAAGACCATCATGTAGCTCAATGTGCCTCCGAAAAAGACTAAAGCACATCGTGAGATTCACACATCTCGAAGCATTCCTTGAAATCCGTGTTGAATAATATCGTGAGTTTTCGTAACCTTGATTGACCTTTACGTCACCGTTTTATACGACACTTGTATATCGATTAAATATTACTTTATTGACCATTCTACGTTTCGACTTCGAATTACAACGTCCGTTTGTACCTTGAAAACACCATCGTCATCTTGTAATTCATCGTCTATCATGTAGTGATTGTTTGGAATACGATTCTACTTCTATAAACTTGTACCCTCCCCTTTCATTAAACCTCCTCGATCTAGGAGTGCGACTTACTAATGTTCCGTTTCTTTCTCGATAAGTTATGTGTTTTTGGAAAATCACGCAGCCAAGAGACATTCCTACATTGCATCTTGAAATTGAAGACGTCGTTTTTGATTTCTTTGATTATCGTTGGTATTCTTGAACCATTTTTATACTGTGTTTTCCTTTATAAGCTTAATTATACAATTTATTCTCTTTCGTTTATATGGAATCCACAAATCATGTGTGTACATAGATTCCGAGTCACTATGAAGTTTGATTATATTTCAAGGTGTATCGAAAAAAATATACTTTCTGCAGAAAAGTTACATGTAATTTAACGATAACGAGAAAATATTTTTATAAACTTTAGACATAAAATATGTTTCTACTTGTTGAGACGTTCGTTAGGACGTAAAATTCGACCCGTAAATCTTAACAACGAGCAAGTTACGCTCATTTGAAATTGTAAAAAATATAAGAACTTATTTTCTGCGTATTTCTAAAATATCATTTTGTTGACATATTTGATGCGAGGGCATTTACGTATATTTTTTATCGGTTTTAAGTATCGAGTAAAACTAGAAAGTTGTCCAAAACATCGTTTTACACCAAATTGCTTCAAACTTTGAGTCTTAAAAATGTCATTTAGCGAGTCAATTAATCTGGTCAGACCCCAAAAGTCAAACTTAAAAGTCAAATCTGATAGAATTTAAAAATATGGTTTGAATCATTTTTGAGTTCGTTTGAGCTCGTAAAACTTTAACGAATGATATTTTACAACTAAAAACATTGATTGCGTTTGAAAACGTTTAAAATAGTAACTTTGAGTGCGGGTTATATGTATATATATCGTGAATACATATGGATTCCTTTATCCTTTCTTTTATATATGACTTATTTGTCATTCTATATTGTTTTTCTTTGCTTTTATCGTACCACTTATTTGGGTCGAGGTTTGAAGTTCTTGTTTTCACATCGTTCGTTATTATCTTAACACGTGTCTCATGACTATTCCTACAAAACCTTTTGAAACCTTATCACCTTGTAACCATTTCATCGATTGTCTGATGAACTACTCTTTACTACTCTCGTGTAACCCACTCGCTATTTTATAAGATGTCATAATGTCGCCATATAAACTGAAATTATTATTGTTTGCAAATCATTTTGCAAGATGTTCTACTTGGGCTTTATAAAACACTTGAATGTTACCCGATAAAATTGATTGACATTCATTTTACGATGTATTTTCACAAATTGTTCTACCTTGGTCTTATAAAGAGATCTTGTAACATTAAAATTGTTGAATTAAATATCTAGCCATTTACTTGCGAAAAGTTTCATAAATCATTCCGATTTCTATTTTTGGTTCATATATGTATTTTAAATTTATGACATGTAATACTGGTTTGACGAACTGTGCATCGCATTGCTAGACCTAAATTATGCATGGCTTGATCACCTATGCGTAATTTAGAAGGAGCCATGCGAGGCCGAATAGTAGTCACCTTAAATACTTGCTCCTGAACCAACTTTTACTTGTGTTTCTAAAAAGTTAGATAAATGAAAATTTTGAAAACTTTTACATATTATGCGAGTAGCACCCGTTTGTAACATATGCACATGTTTCCTTCTCTTTTCTTGAACGAATTACATGCCTGCAAGCACATATTTCTTTACTCAACGATCTTTGTATTACTTGTTACCTCATCTTTCTTCGTGATATAATTCTCGTTACCACTCGTCTAATTTCTTACCATTGATACCAGACTTGAAAATTTCAACGTTGTTATGCTTCTACATTGACCAACCTTCTCTATCTATTTTGGTCAATGTTTTCAGACCCGGGTCGACCCGGCCGGGTCAACCGGTTGAACCGGTTCCGGTCAAAAAAATGGGTCATATTGACCCGGGTTTCATATTTTCGAAACCCGGCTTGACCCGGCGGGTTTGGGGTGACCCGGGTCAACCCGGTTCTCAAGACCCGTCCGGGTTTCGAATTTTTCGGGTTTTTTAAAAAAAAAATTTAAAATTTTACGTATTTGCGACGAAATTTTATTTTTACATATTATATTAGTTGGTAAACAATTTATATTTTCAATATACGTAAGTTTTTGTAATTTTAATAAGTATAATTTTGTTAATTATTAAAAATATAAAAAAAAATATTTTTTTTAAAAACCGGGTTAACCCGGGTCGACCCGGGTTGACCCGGACCCGGCGACTCGATCGGATCGATCTAAGACCCGGGTTTTAAGACATTGATTTTGGTAGACTTCGAAACATCTCCGGACGCGAATAGTGATTTACGACTGGAAGTGAACGATGATTTCGTGTATTTGTCATGATGTGTGTTAGACTCTATCGTCTCGAAATTCGTTCGTGTGAACCATGTGTTGCCTTCGCTCTTTCATTGCTAATGTTGTTCATTTTATTGGAATTACTCTCAAGTGACTTCTTAAGAATTTTCTTTGATTCGAAAATTTATTGTGTGGCTTTTCTCTTTCGATCGTGTATCGACCACCGAAAACTTAATAAGCGGTTGTTGGTGAAGCCAACCACACTTATGAATTAATCACGTGCTAAATCATTTGTTTCTTATTGTCTTATCATTGATGCATCTATTCTATCATGTTCGTTAAGAAACTGGTACGAATTTCATTTTATTCCCTCCTGCTATTACTTACATACTATTTGTTGACTATTATATGCTTCATATTCGTTGCTATCTTGTCACATTTTTAAAACTCATATATGTCCCATATTTACCATTTGATGCATTAAATGCCTTTATGGAATTCTATAGAATATTATGAATTTCTAAGAAAATTTTACACATTTTACCAAGTGTTTAATTTTCCAAAATAACCATCACAAGTAAAAGGTCGAATCTATACATCCTCTTTTGTATATTTATAACTAATGTTTAAATGGACGTCATGTCTTATCTTTTAAACTATTTGATTGTATCATACTTTACTTTCAATTTAATGAAATTATCGATTTAATTTATATTTCTATTAAAAATTCTAAATAATTTGGATATTTATTTTTCTCTAATCTTAACTTTCTAACGCCATAAACAAACAAACCTTGCATTTTTAAAATCAAGCAAGCACCGAAGCTTAGTTTCAAAGTAATAGCAAATCCGAGACGGATAATTGTGGCAACTCGTATTTCAAATGTCTATATGTAATTCATATTTCCCCTCTATTTCTCTAGTAAGTAGATTGTTACGCTTTGAGATTGTCATGTTTTATGTTTACGCGATTCACAAATTCCTCGTCGATCATTAATCTTAACTCGTTTTAGCGTACACTGTCCGTTTAAGCATTTTTTTCATATTTTTTTTACATATTATGCGAGTAGCACCCGTTTGTAGCATTTATCGTGTTCTTTTTATCTCTTTATATTTACTCGTACTGAAAGGTCATTATTTTATTTTGAGTTAAAACAAATTCTGAAAAAGAGTTAAGAAGCTGAAGCGTAGTTGGATTTCAATCGTTAAAGTTCGTTGGGATTCTCGTCGTGGTGCTGAATTTACTTGGGAAAGCGAAGAATCAGTTCTAAACTAGGTATTCCCATCTTCTTCCGTGTCCAGTTGAACTCTGAGGGACCAAAGTTCCTTTAGGGGGGTCGACTGTGAGAACTCGTATTTTTTCCGCTAATTAAATTATTCTTTTATTCGTACTTCTCAATTTTTACAATGTTTTACTTGTTCCTCTTTACTTTTCATACGTAAATCCTGAGATCTAGAGAATTTTAATTAAATTATATTTTAATTATTTTTCTGATCATTGATAATATTTTGTTCGGAATTATAAAAAAATTATTTTTATTTTTTCATATTTATTCACTGTAATAACCTGAAATTTAATATCAACATTTAGACCGAGCTCTAATCTATTCCTAATGTTTGGACTAATAATTATTAATCGACTTTTAATTTTTCGTGTTCGTTCTATGAATAATATTGGATTCTCGGCTAACCGACAAGGTTAAGGTTTTAACGTATCGAATACGTGTCATTTATTATTTATCGACAAATTCTATGTCCGCCATCAACCGTAAATATCCTCGTTATGACATAGAAATATTTTATATTGTCGTCGTTTTTAATTTCACATTTTACGAGCATTCTTGCAAATGATGCTAAGCCTTTAGGCGTTATTCGTTTATACGACGTGTTCAAGATTATTAAATCATAAGCCCTTATTTATATATCAAATATCAATGTTCTTCGAATGTCGACGTTTTTATTTTATATTGAGCGTTTATTTTTCGTGGTTTAGCGCGTATCTTTTAAATCATGTAACTTTTAAAATATCGGGCTTCAATAATACCCATTTTTTCTAATCATGGAACAAAGTTATATAAACTTTCACCCACGATTATACAAAAACGCCACAATACCATCTTTGGATAGATGTCCCGTTTATAATTTGCATGTTAGTTTTAGATAAAACCATGACTATTTACCAATCCCTTCATTTTAACTTAATAAAAATGACACATCCTTCTTTGTTCTATTGTTCTTTCTGTCCAAAGAAGTTCAACAAGAACACCAATTTTTTACAAAGATTCCTATCTTAAGATATTATACAATGGAAATATCGTGGTGCTACTATTATTCATGGTATTGTTTATTCATCAAACAAATTATATTATGAGATTCTGGTGTGATCATTTGAAGCTTGATTATAGATGTATTCATCAAACAAACTTTTGCGATTTAAAAAGGTGAACCAACAGGAACTTAAACAACTAATAGTATTGGAAAAGTCATTTTTTAAAGTACCAATTTGTCCCTCTAATCGTCTCATATTAGCCTCATTCGTTTTCATATATTCTTGAAACTCGTTGGACGAACTATTTTGATTAGAATTAAAGTTCCCTTGGTTCTGATTATTTCTTTGAAAATTCCTTTGATTACCACTTGAAAAATTGTTTCCTTGATTGTTGTTTTGAAACTTCGAGTTTTGATTGTTGTTGTTATCTCGATTTTGCCAACTCAAATTTCGACCTTGATTATAACCTTGATTACCATGATTATTTCCTTGAAAATTGTTTCGGTTTTGATTTTGAAAATCATTTCCACGATTAAAATTATTGCCTTGATTGTAATTTCCTTGTGATGGACCCGCGTTATTTTGATTTTGAAAATTGTTGTTTAACGCGTTTACACTCGACGTTTAGCCATCCGTAGCCGCACACTCGTAATAATTATGAGGTCCACAACACAACGTACACGAAGCCTCAACCGCTTTCACCGTAGCGGGAGCGTCTTTCTTTTGCATTTTGACCAAGAACGACGTAAAAACATTCGTCAACTTATCGACTTTTGCGTCAACCCTATCAACATCGTGATTAGAATTACTAACATTGGCGCCATTGGCAACACTCAGTGTGCTACGGAGTTGAAAAACCTTGGATCTATTTTCGATAATTATTAAAGCGTCTTTCGGAGTTTTACACAAAAATTTCCACCGGCGGCGGAATTTAACGAATCTTGTTCTTGAAAACTAAGACCGTTGTAAAACGTGTCGATTTGGTGTAACTCGGAAAATCCATGGTGAGGACATTGCCTAAGCAATTCCTTAAAACGATTCCACGCGTCTCTAAACGATTCATTCGGCTTTTGTTCGAACCTCGTGATCTCGTTTTTGAAAAACGTGGTCTTAGACGGTGGAAAAAAATGATTAACGAATTTGGAAACGAGATCCTTCCACGTAATTATAGAATTAGGTGGCTCTTTCTCGTACCAATCCTTGGCGGCACCATCGAGCGAGTAAGGAAAAAGCATAAGCTTAACGACATCGGTGTCGACGTTTTTAAACTTGCTCGTAGCCAAAAGACGATCAAAATTTCGAATGTGATCGTGAGGATTATCCGTCTCACGACCTCTAAACTTTGTTGCTTGAATTAAACTCAACATGCCACTTTTGATTTCAAAATTCTCCGCTTCGATTGCGGGAATAACGATCGCGTCTCCATAACCCTCGGTGGGTGCTTGGAGCAACTTCATCATCGTACGATTCTCGGCCATCTCGTCTACGGTTACGACAACAAAATTAGGAACGTTTGTTTCTAAATCACGTCTTCATTGTCGATTCCTTCGCTTTCGATTGCGTCGATTTGATGCGTCGCTAGAATTCGTATAGTCCTTCGATCGAGTACGCATGCACTAACGTAAAGAATGGGGGTAGCAAAGAAAATTCTTTTTGAGGTTTTTCGTTTTTTCAATTTTGTTTTTATGGTTTTTAAGGGTTTTTAATTTTTTTGGATTTTTGATACGTAACGTAGAAATTAAACCACAAGAATTATCCACAAATCAAAGTCTTTATTAATGAATCCAAACATGAATGAAGGAATTTACGTGAAGTAAAAACCCTCGTCGACTTTGAAACGTTGGCGGAACGCCAAAACGTTTCGAGGTTTAATAATAAAAGATCAGAAAAATAGATGTATTACTACTTGAGTGGCAAACCCTTAATCAATCGTCATTAAATCGATACGCACAAGCGAGCGGGGAATACGAGGCAGCGCGAAGCACTTAAGAGCCTTTTATCCTTAGGTCGTGAAATACAACCGCCTTATACCCACCTTATAGTTTGTATCAATCGAGATTAAATTTCTTAAGAGTATTTATTTGTTTTGCCTTTGATTTTTTGTTTGAATTCGATACGCTTAAAAGTGACCGGAACGCCCACAATTAAGGTGCGATTTCTCGCGTATTTGGATAATACTGTGTATTTGTTGTTCTACGCAATATCATATAGTATTCACAAAAAGAAAACGAAAACGATAAAATGAAAAAGATTTGTGTGTTAATTGAGGAACAATTTAACACTTTTTATTTGGATATTTATAATATAGTAAGAAAAATAAAAACGAGTATGTACGGTATTTATGCTTTCCAAAAATGAAAAGCAAAAACGCACTACTCACACAAACACGATATGTACAATGGCACTAAAAACACCTCCCTGGCAGCGGCGCCAAAATGATATAGTGTTAATACACACGTTTTAGGAAAAACGCGTATATGTGGCAAGTATTAAGTTATACGATTTAGGAAAACCGTAAAACCGATAAATGCGAGTTCGTTCTCGAAGGAGGTGTATGTGTTATGTGCCAATATTTATAAAATAATATTTGGATTAGTGACGTTTTTTGTTGAAGAAATATTGGAAAAGAAAAGACGAGTTACGCTAAATTAAACTACGACGAATAATTAAAACGTATACGTAAAAATACGTAAAACCCGTGACGAAACTAAAAATTTAAACTAAAAATTAATTAAAAATAAAATTAAGTCTAAAATAATATAAATAAGAATAAAAATTCAATAAATAAATTTTAAAACTTATTATCGATCTAATATTTAATTTTAAATGCTAATTAAAGCCCTAAAATTAAATAAAATCAACAAAAAGTCCAAAATATTATTTTATTAAACAAATATCTTACTTATATTAATTAATAACTAAAAAGTATTTTTCATGAATTTTTAAAACTATATTTCTATTTTTAATTAGATAAAAACAATTTTTAAATTAAAATAATCCTAAAAATTAATAAAATAATGGGAAAAATAAAATTATTGGAAATATGTTTTTACGTATTTAAGAAGGATCGGTCACTCCAACGAGATACATTTAGTATGGCCTCGTGATCTAGAATGTTATCATATAACCCACAAAGCCCACATGTAGGATGAGCTATATATACCCCCTCCTAGCATGTTAGGAGGGGTTGGTTCACACACTTTCACTTTTTTAATCTAATATTCTCTTATTTCTCTTCAACCTCTCTCCACTTTCTCTCTCTAAGTTCTTCATCTCTCTCTCTCTCTCTCTCTCTCTCTCTCCCTCTCTCTCTCTTTAGATCATTCCAAGCTTAGTATAATCCAAGGATTACGTAGACCTACAAATAATATCAAGAGTCATGGATGATTGTATTGTTTATGTGTTTGTATGTGTGTTGGTTCGTGAGTTCTTAGAGTATAATACCCAAGTTTCAAAAAAAAATCGTGTTTTTATTATTCCAAGTGAACTACATATCTTCTACATAGTTGTGGTAGGGATTTGGGTACTTTGGATTGGTTGAAATCACGAATTTCTAAGCAAATATCTCGTTCTTACTCATTTTTTACGAAACAGTCAGATTTTTTGCGAAATATTTCCTCAAAACATTTCGCAATAATTAGGGTTTTGAATATTGCGAAATCTGTTACCTTTGATTATTGCGAAATCTGGTGTTTTTTATTATTGCGAAATCTGTTGTTTTTTATTATTGCGAAATCTGGTGTTTTGATTATTGCGAAATCTGTTGTTTTTTATTATTGCGAAATATGTTGGTTTGAGTATTGCGAAATACTTAATATTAGGGTTATTACGAGATTGTTTGGCCTTGTTTATTGGGAGATTTGTTGCTTGGTGGGTATCGCGAAATCTTCAAACATTAGATATTGCGAAATCTCTAAATCTTCATTATTGTGAAAAGTGAGCTGATTATTGCGAGATCTTATCAAGGCTAGATTATTCCGAGATATTACGCGAAATCTTCACAAATATTCTGAGATTTTCAAAAAAACGTGATTTTGAAAATTTTTAACAAACTCGTGAGTTATTTGGTCTTGGAATTTTTTGTTTCTCAAGAACATATTGTTAGGATTTCAACAACTTTTCTCGTCTTCAACTCACGACCTTTGGAATATTTACGGTTTAATCGGTGGTTTGTAAAATCCCGTGAATTTATTTCACGGGTTCTCCATGATTAGTAAAACTGGGTGTATTTTTCTACAACAAGCACATTTACTTTCTTTCATTGCTCGATCGATAAGTAATCCTTACCTTCATTTTTCATCGAACTTCAATGGAACCGTTGAATTCGACATCGCAAGAAGGAGAATTGCATCAAATGCAAGACAAAGCTAGAGAAAGTGGTATAACTTTATTTCGACTACTTCAGTCTCATCTAGTAACCCTTTCATGGCTTCAAGAAGGAAGCGAATTTGTGACACTCTTCAGTCAAGATCGTTATATATTCATCGACTCAATATTCCTCATCTTAAACCAACTAGCTGAGCAACTTCACAAAGAAGACTTTAATCACTCTGCATCAAAATCTGCATATAAAGCTCTCGTGACACAACTTACGCACTTCTTCCAATTCAACATCGTTAAGTCTGAAAATTCAGGGATATATCAGTCATTTCTTCAATACACACATACCGAGGTTCAAGGTTTCCGTGGTACACTGTTGAAATTCATGACATCGGTCTCGTCTTCGATTTATGAAAGATCCCGACTTCAGCAAGCGTATGATAGTGGAGTGCAAGATTCTACGATGTAGATGCAAGAGGAGAATGGTCATACGGTTGACAAAATGGAGGTTGATAAAGATTGTAGTGGCATAGAATCACATCATGATACCAGCAACACATCTGGCAATGTTACAGACATCTCTTATGATGGCAACATACCCGTTTATGACGAAGAACCTACAGATACGGTACAATGAAATGTTGCATATGATGTATATGTCGATGAAATACCGCATGCTGAGCATTCTGAACTTATTTATGACACACATGGGATGGAAACGGGTGATAGCAATATTACTTCTGATTCATCTGATGTGAGTCATAAAGGGGGAGAGATTGAACAGAATGCTGTAAGTAATCATGATAAATGTTGTATGACTGATTCTTCTAAGATTGAATAGCTCGAAACGATTTTAGCTCAGAAATCTAGAGATCTTGAGGATGCCAAACTAGAAATTTCTAAGAAAACGGACAAGTTGGAAACATATTTTGAAAAACTTGAAAAGTCAAACGTTGTTCTTGAACGAAAATTGGATCAAAAAGTTCTAGATTCTAAAGCTGAAAAGGATAATCTTTTGAAACAAATTAAGTTGCTAGAATCTAAGTTGGCATCCCAAGATAAATTGGTCAAAGAGAATGAGGCTTTAAAGGTTCAAATTCAGGAAAAGGTTTTTGCAATAGCTGCTCTGAAAAACGAGTTGAGGAAAACTAAAGGAACTAGTGACACTAAGCTTGAAAAACCATCAATCTTGGGGAAATCGCCTCAAAATCAGTCTGTTGGACAACTGGCTGCATTTAGATCTGAGCGACAAAAATCCTCGAGACCGCGGTTGCCTCGCAAGTTGAATTGGTTCATCTTTCTAGACCAGTCACTCCACCAACTAGGCCCAATGTGACTAAAACAGCTTTTGCAAGACCTAATCACATGATTGCATCTAGCCTCACTAGACATCGTTCAAAGAACACGTCTTGAACTAGTTCAAATGACGTTTGCCATAAATTTGGTCTAAGGGAAGCTAAGCAAAAGACACAAGTAAGAAATAGAAATTTCAAACCTAGTCAGATGCCTTCTAGATTACCGAACACTACTAACCGTAGGATGTCATATCCTAGGAGCATCAATCATCTAGGAATTATAGATCTTACTCGGACTTTAAATATGCTACTTGTAAAACATGTAGGAAATGTGTCTTTAAGGCAAATCATGACTCTTGTGTCAAGAAATTCCTTAATGAGGTGAACTCCCGTGCTAAAGCTAAATCTCAGTGGTTAGCTAGAATAAAACCTATTGGTAAAGTTTGGCGCCCCACTGGTAGAACTTTCACTCTTGTAGGAAACGAGTGCCCTTTAACTAGGATAGCCTCCAATTCTACTAAGACCAATAGGGAGGAAATTCAAAAGGATGATCAATCACTTAAGCCTAGTGATCCATCTCCTCAGGTCGCCTCTGGCACAAGAAAAGACAACTATGAATCCCCACATGGTTCTAAAATAGATATTGCTAACCCATATCAAAGCATACAAATTCCTAATGAGAATGCAGGTACCAAAGTCAACGTTCAACAAGAACAAAGCGGTCCAATTGTTGTATACCGTTCAACTAAGGACACTCTCAGAGTTTGGTTGTTCAAGAAGCTGATATCTAAGAAACAAGTGTCTCAAGGGATTAGCGGTTAAGCTTACAATATTCTGGTTCATTGTTAAATGACAGACGATGACCCGGACTTCAAATAAAGGGAAGTTTATCTAAGCAACGATAACTTACCCTCATAACGAGAAATTCAATTTCTCGGACACGAGCTAAAATTAAAACTATTCAAAGGTTTTAAGCTCGTGTATATGGCGTATAATTATATCTCAGATTATGCCACAGACTTCAAAGAAAGAAAAGTTTATCGCCGATGATAAACTTATCCTAACAACGAGAAATTAATTTTCCCGGGCATGAGCTTATATTAATAACATTCAAAGTTTTTAAAGCTCATGCACAATGACTTACAGTTAAATATCAGACTATAACTCGGACTTCAATTTTAGGAAAGCTTATCTTTCATGATAACTTATCCTCATAAAGAGAAATTAAATTTTCTCGGTCATGAGCTTGTAATAAAACATTCCAAGTTTTAAGCTCATCAAGGAAAGTGTATCTTCTCAATAAGAGAAATTTTCATCATAACGGGAAATTAATTTTTCTTGGTCATGAGCTTTCCGTTAAAACATTCAAAAGTTTTCAAGCTCATGAAAACGACTTCTAAGTAAATATCAACTTAGGACTCGTTCTTTAGTTAAAAGGAAAACGGAAGTTTACAACTTCTCGGACTTGAGCTCGTTTAGTAAGATATTCAAAATCTTAAGCTCAAGTAATTAGTTTTTTCAAAATGTTGAACACGTTTTTTTCAAGAATTTTTCAAATGTTTTTCTAAATCTTTCAAAATTGTGTGTTAAAAATATTTTGATAAAAAGAGCATGTCTTCTGGAATCGATAATATTTACGATCCTAGAAATGTCGTTCAATAATGACACGGGGTTGTAAATAAAGTTCGAGCAGAAGTTTAAATGATTTAAAACACGCTCAATATGGCTTGTAGTTATTTCAAACTGCAACCCGTTTTTCATATTAAACTCAAGTATTTCTTATGAAAACTTTGGCTCAACAACGGGAATTAATTTTCTCGGGCATGGTTTACTTTAAAACCATGTAAAGGATTGTGTTTACGTTATAACACAATCTAACACGAATATATGTACGCTTCAGTGCATTTATTTGTTAAAACAAGAGAAATCTCGTTTTTATGAAGTTATCATCTCCACAATCGTAGCAATTTATAATTGGTATCTACATACTCGACGATGCGACTACTCAAACAACGACTACAACTCTTTCAATAGAACACGGGTCAACAATTGAGGGGGAGAAATTGTCAAGCATTCAGAATATTCGATGTCGAAAGTGCCAAGTTCACAAATTGGTGTCAAGACAACGATACCAATCGTACATGTGGTGTCAAGAGATGACTTGAGACGTGACGAGGCGACCAACATTTGTCGACAAGAACCATGTGATCTTATCATATGATGTTCTCATCAATCAGGTCCAACCTTGTCAATTCATTCTAATATGGTGAATATGTGATCATTTTACAAATCGATATCATATCTCACAAATTGATATCATGAAGATGAAACAGACTTACATTTTTCTTCCCAAAACTTTATTAAAACTTCATTAAATCAATTGATATTAAAAATATCGGTTGGGTTAATATTTTTAATATAGGGGAGAAAATATGATTTAGTATGGGAAATGATTAATCACAAATGGTTTGACTTAACGTGATAGCTCATCCCGACATGTGCGAAATGTTTTCGAATATCGTGGCATATGTTAAGGGGGAGCAAAATGGATTTGCTACATTAAAAATGGAATTAATGGTGATTTATACTTACCCACAACCCATTTATTTCACGGCGATGAAGATTGTGGTGACATAAGGATGGTAGGATAGGTTAAGTCCAATTATTCTTCCAAAACCGGAGGAATCTTCCCAAGGACATTTCATAGCTAGAAATAGTAGTCCTTAGAAAAGATGGAGAAAGTTTGTGAACGTAGCTGAATGCCGACCACGTACTTAAGTTAGCACTGGAACAATCACAACAAGGTGCTAATTATGACGTATTGGTAAGCATTGAAAGGGTTGAAGAATGAAAAAGAAATGTAAAGATAAAGGGTCTAAAGAAAGTAGCCCTCCTTACAACTTTAGGCAGAAACCGGGTCAATACATATGCTATTGAGATCTTTTTAATGATGCTTGATATTGAAGATAGACATCATGGACCTAGTGATGCAATGCACAACCTATCCCAACTAACTCAAATGTCTCTCAAAAGATATTTGTTTTATTCACACGGAGACAACATGTTATCTATTGGTTTATTCACTCCGAATAAATTGGTATTGAAATGGTGGCACTCCTCTCCAGCCTCCGATCACTAAAAAATACAAAATGCACGATCGATCTAGAGAAATTTGAGATCATCAATAATCTCATTAGGACACATTTCCATAATTCCTTGCTTCTTCACACACTGTGAAAATTAAGAAAGATCTTTATAGTCCTACGCAAAATCTTCATGATCTTGCCTGAACATCTGAGTAATACGCAAGTATTTACAATGAAGATGGAAATCCTTCTAGTGTTAAAATCAAACATCACTTGGTAGGTAACTTGCGAGATTCTATATGAATCAAGCTCGTGACAACTGGAAAGCAACGATGGTGCGGTTCTTAATTGAATTTCACTTGTTCCAAGTATATGAATTTACGGCTTTAATCATGCGGATACTTTTATCCAAATGATTCACTCTTTACGTTCACAGTCAGCTTTGTACGGTCGAGTAAAGAGAACGGGTTTATCTACGAAATCTTGTAAAGTAGGTTCTTAATTGAAACTACCTTCCACAAGTACGATATTTAATATCGTCCAACGGTCTTCACCGACCGGAGGTAAAATGTTACCTAATTAGGTTGAAATGTTCAAAGCCATTTCATCTGTGTCTATGTTTTGTTGCTAATTGTCTTATGCAACATAACAAGACGGTGGCATTGCGGTGTCCGAGAAGAAGTCGTCCCCGCATGCTTATACTTTCTACACTTAATACTTCAACAAATTCAAGAAAGCCTAAAAGTCAAGTCTTCCGCTGTATCAAACTCTGAAGCTTTCAAGAATTTATAAAGGTATAAGTATGTGGAACATGAAGTCACGAGGAGGCAAATATCACAAGTGATGAATGCACAAGGTCAAGGCAAGGAAACATGCTTAAGACTAAAGTCAAAGATCATATCAGCATATTCACAAGAACAAGATCGAAGACTCAAGCATAGTATGCTAGGTTTAAGATTTTGTAAAATGGTGTGACCTTCCGTAGGGGGAGATTGTTGGAAATACGAAATTCCAAAGAAAGTCTCGGTCACATCATAGTTAGCACATACCACGAGCTATAGACTATTTAGGACTTTGTCTCTTGGAGCGACCTCCCTTAGGGGAGATTGTTGGAAATACTTTTTTACGTATTTAGGAAGGATCGGTCACTCCAACGAGATACATTTAGTATGGGCTCGTGATCTAGAATGTTATCATATAACCCACAAAGCCCACATGTAGGGTGGGCTATATATACCCCCTCCTAGCATGTTAGGAAGGGCTGGTTCACACACTTTCACTTTTCTAATCTAATATTCTCTTATTTCTCTCCAACCTCTCTCCACTTTCTCTCTCTAAGTTCTTCATCTCTCTCTCTCTCTCTCTCTAGATCATTCCAAGCTTAGTATAATCCAAGGATTACGTAGACCTACAAAAATTTCTTTTTCAAAAATTCTAAATTAATTAACTTTACTAGGGAAAAATATAAATTATAAGAAAAGACCAAAATTTTCCTAATAGGACAAAACAGCAAGAAGTTGGAAGGGACACTTTGTTGACTTTTTGTCTTTTAGTCTAGCAGTGGCTAGATTCAACAAGCAGTGGGAAAGGAGTTCCCACTGCTCCACCATAGAGAATGAAAAGTGATGGATTTTTAGCTTATTTGCTTGTTTCTTTGGGCAACAAGGGCACCCCCACAACCAGTTTGGTTGTGGGAGTCACAGCAACACAAAAATTCAACAATCAAACACAATTCAAGGCACAATCAATCCAAAACAGCAAAAGTAAACAAATAATGGAGGGTCTGTGAGTTGTTGTGCAAACAGCGTGCTACAAAACCTACCTAAATCCCCACCAATCTTATATACCGGATGATAAGAACTTAGCACTACCGTACTTCTAACTTGTGACCAAAATTCAAAGCTTAAAACCTACAAATGAACTAAATGGGGTCTGTTGGTGTGATAAAGTTAACAGAAACAGGAGGTTGCTGGTGCAAATGGCGCAACAGTGGATTTCTAAGGCTTAAATCAGCTTCCTAAGGACTTCTAACCCTAAATCCAAGAATCACAATACCCAAAGTTATCCTATGGCTATCAGTGACCAAGACTATGGAATCCAAAATCAAAGAAATAATCACACAACAAGGTGGTGCTAGGTTTATGCAGTTTAAATGCTCAAAACATGAAACTCTGAGTTTTTACACAACACTTACCAAATAAAATGCACAAAACTTCCACTTTAGACTAAATGAGAGTGCTAAGCTATCTAAAACCCTACAAGGTTGTTAGCTTTGCAAGGTTTAAGCAGATCCAAACACCCCTTATGATACTTTAACAAGAATTATCAAAGACTATGGAACCTAATCAAATTGAAACTGACCTAAAACTATCAAATTCATTCAGAATCTATGCAAAAATAAGGACTAAGCAAATATCAATCACAAATGAGCAAATAAACCACAAATCACATAAATTTAAAAATCACAAAAATCTTGCAAGTTAAGAGGGTTCAAGCCGAAAATACCTTGTGGGACCCACATCCAGGCCCCACTATGGCTGATGCCATCTCCTGTGTACCAAGGGATGAGATTTAGAGCTTATGGAAAGGATTATGGGAGCTTATTTGTGTAAAGAAAGTGAATAGGGTGAGACTACCACAGTCAAACACCACAAAAACACCAAGAGATGATATGCTCTTTAGCTTCCTCCCTGCACACTATAAGTCTCAAAAGCTTGCCATAGGCTGGTCTTGACAGCTTATGGTGAGCTTATGAAACAGTAAACGCAAGTGAAGTACAAGTAAAAGATTTTACTTTGTAAAATCTTGAAAAGAAAAACCAATATTTTGAAAACCAATTTGAAACCAAACTTTTGCGATTTAAAAAGGTGAACCAATAGGAACTTAAACAACTAATATCAACTTAATGAGTTGGTTTGCTGTCAAACAAACACACTCAAAAGTTCATATAGCCGAATCTCTAAACCTTTATCAAGATTATACTTGAACCAAAAACTTTGATACGTCTACATTAACATTTGCAAGAAAGTTAAATGCACTATACTACATAAAACAGTAAATGGAACTCAGAAATTGGCTTGCAAGGTTTTTTTTCACAACTTTAACTATTCATATAAAAAAAGTTTACAAGTCACAAAATCTGGAACAAGGAAAAAGGGGTACATGTCACCCCTTTTTATACTACTTAACAGAAAATTCTAGATGCCAAAACCCTGTTACAAAGAAAATCCGAAAATGCCCTCCTTGTGATTTTTGAATTTTAGTCAAACTTGATCCCATGTGCATATGTTGTTGATGAGCTGTTAATGTTCCATCTTGGTCGTTGGTTGTTGCTTGGAGAAGTCAATAAATCCATGTGAACCGTAGATTGGCTGTGAAGATGCCAATTTTACTAAGTTTGGGTAAACATTAGGACAGGGGAGGTACGGTATGGGGGCCACATCCCATGTGAAAGTGTTTTGAGTGTTGGGTTTTGGTTTGGGTGAGGGTAATCACTGATCTGGAATTTTTCGTATACTAATTCAAAGTGATTAGGGGTTTTATAAATTTAGGGTTTGTGTTCATAGTTGGGGGTTCAAAGAGGTGATTTGATCTTTAATTAGGGGTAATGGGATGTTTAGAGGGAAAATAATAATAATTAATTAATTTCAAAAAGTAATTAACTATTATTCTGGTTAAGTGGGAAATGACGTGGAGGGGATGTTGGACTGGGTATGGGTCGGGTTTTAGTGGGTTGTCGGCTGTGTGGTGGGTTTGTTTGGGCTTATGTCGGATTGTAATGGGTATGGGTTATAGGATATGGCAAAAACACCCCGTGTACTCCCTATATTTTGGCAATTGAAGTTTAAACAGCTCATAACTCTTTTTCTTTGTTAATAAGTTTGCTTATTTGCATTTTAGTCCCTCCAAATTTTGTAGAAAATAAAATAAGGACTAAACATGCACTTTTGGAGATCTTCAAGGGTTTTTAGTGTATATTTCTTGAAACTTTAAGGACCCTAATGAAATTTTAAAGTTTTGCAAGGGTTAAAAGTGACAAGTCTTTAAAATATGAGGGACCATTCTTGATAAATCTTCAAACTTCAAGGTCCTTTTTGGAAATTTCAACATTCGGGTCCAGTTCTTTGTGCGGGTTCGTTTCCCGTGTTCGTTTTTGCTTGATTCTTGTTCTCTTTTGTTGAATTCACGATATCCGTACCTAAAATACACAATGAACAAAAACAAGCATATTTTGGGGTATTCTATGATATATGCATTTTAAACCCGATTTGAATGATAAAACTATGTATAAATGCAGTCTCATCATTACCTCATTACCATTCAATCGAACATTAGTACGCACAAAAACGACCATAAAACAACCAAACCTAAGTAGAATCGATGCAGATAAAAAGGAATCATCACGACCGCGACAAAAAGACCAAAACCAATTATCAATCATCGTCAGTTCGGGCGAACAACCCTTATAAAAAGAAATCATCATGACCCTAGGCCGATCGTCACCAACCCAAAGAAAATTGGGCGTAACGATCCGGGTGAAAAACAACCGTCATCACCCTAAATCGATCTTCGCCAACCCATCAAACGTTGGAGGCAACGATCAGCGCCAAAAACACCACGCAAACCCATGTGAGAGACGGAGAGCATTTTTGTGTAGTGAGAGAAAGACAGATAGATTAAATAGAAATAAACAATATCAAACACGTACGTATAATAGGTGTGGGTAAAGGCACGTGTAGAAAGCTACTCACGTTAACCAAATAATAAAAAAACTCTAAAAAATAATAAAAAAAAAGCAACTGCTGGTCATAACACTCACACAATATGAATGCTAAACTAATATAAGTTACGATAACACTAAATATTGCAAAAATATCTTTATTTATATTTTGCATATAAAAACGAGCGAAGAATAAAAAAAAATAAGTCTTATGCATGGCACGAATATAAACACGCAGTCTTATAAAAAGATTTACAAAATTGGTAACACTAATCCTGAATAAGGTGGACCTCAACAAGTTAGAAAATTTGTTTAATAAAAAAAAAAAAAGTTAGAAATGGACAAACGTATTTATTGCGGGTAAGGATAACGGTAATCCCTCTCACCAGTGAGTGACACTAGATAAGAAGAATAAGCCAATCAAAACACTAGTCTCTTCTTCACTTCCATTCTTTGAATGGCGCTTCTTCTGCAAACCCCAACTGCTTCTGCTAATAATAATAATACAAGAACCATTCTCCACAATCCCTTCATATACACTACTACCACTTCATTTAACTTACGTTCAATCAAGAAGGTTAATAATAATAATAATAATACACATCGGTTCCGCGTTCGTGCATCCGCAACGCTCGAATCGAGCAATGGCGCGGTTACGCTCTCTGTTCCGTCTCCAGCAGCAGCATCCATTCCTTATGGAAGACAATACTTTCCTCTAGCTGCTGTTATTGGACAGGTTGGTACCTCCTTTCGTTTACTGTCAACTTACTATACTACTACTACTTAATTTTTCGCTTCATATTTTGATATACTCGCGTCTTTAATTGTCCACTACCTAAAATAGACACGGAAACTTGATCAAGTTTATCATATTACCCTTAGGGGGTGTTCGGGATTGCTTATTGAAAATAGATTATGCGTTTGAAAATGAATAATTAGATAATCATCAATTAGAAAACGTGTTTTTGAGAAATAGTGTTTGGATTTGATTATATTGTTTGAAATCGCAATAATCAGATTATCAAATTTTTTTAGTATTTGTCAAATCAAATTATTTGTTTAGTTGATTTTGAAAATGAAATAAGTAGCTCCTCACTTACTTTTTCAAAACTCCATTTTAGAAGCTTCAAAACGCAAATAATCACTTTTTACTTTTTATTATCCAAACACTCTTTTAGCTCATATACATTTTGAAAAATAAATAAGTAGATAATCTAGTTCCAAACGCAATCCCAAACACCCCCTTAGTTGAAACTAATATTAAAAACTTTAAGGAAGACATTTATTAATTAGTTACATGTTAAATTGTCATTCTAAAAAAGTAACAGAGAAAAGTAAGAGTGAGAAATCTGTAATACAATAATTACGCTTAGTTATTATGTCGGGGGGCAGTCATTTCGGGACGGATGGAGTATATGATACATTGTGATGGTTCAATAGGCTATATTAGTTAATGTAGATATGATGCATTTCGGTATATGAATTGTTGGCTACTTGGCTTGTTGCGAATTGTGTATTTTCGTATAAATTTAGTAAAGGACACATTTTAGGCATGAAAATGTTCACCCCAGAATGTTGAAATCGTGTGACAATTTGACATGTCATTGTCTTCCACAAAGAGTTGAGTATATGATCTACGCAAGTTTCTTTTCTGTTTTAGTTAGAGAGTAATAGGGTTGATCATGGTCCACAAATCGGACAGGACCTAGGACATGACTGAGATGTTTGTTCCAGGTCCGGGTCCGTCACAGTAATTTGGGATTAGAAATATTTATGTCAGTTTTTTTGGTAATTTTAGTGTTATCAACTATTTTAGGTAATTGTGTTGTACTCGACTACTTGAGGTGCGGAGTGCACACTCGTTATAGCTAGCTTGACACCACCATGTTAAAGAGTGGGGTCAAGGGGGCTGCGCCCCTTTGCGGGAAAAAGTGGCCAACCATTGTGTCCTTTTATTCCAACCGTAATAAACTAAATTTTGGTTTGGTTATCTCTTCCAACAGAACTGGCAATGCAAGCAATTTTCTAACGTTTTATGATTGATTTTTTGTGCCTTAGAGTTCAATTGACAGACTTTCTTATCCAACATAGAGATTCAAAGTCCATACTTTGCATCTATACTAGTGAAAATTAGATGATATAGTTAGGGATTAAACGAACAGGATGAAACCTTGTCCATATTCGTTCATTTATGTTTGATCCGACAAATGAGCAAGAATTTCATGCAACCGGGACATATAGGGTCGAAGTACTTTAATATGAAAGCGATCACACAATTGAGTTATATATCCAGATTATAACCACGCCTACATTTTTGTGGATGAGTTTGTAACTGTTGGTTGGTGCATTGTTGATATAAGTTAGTAGGTTACGTACTGAGATTGTGATACATGTTTTGAGTGTTTACATGAAACAGTTGGTTATACGATTTAGATTTTGATAAAAAGTTTATACTGTTTATCTTATCTGTTAAGTTTACAGTAAATAGTTACTGAGATTGTGTGATCTAACAGGATGCTATTAAAACTGCTCTTTTACTTGGGGCTATTGACCGTGAGATTGGAGGGATTGCAATCTCTGGCAAAAGAGGAACAGCTAAAACTGTTATGGCACGTGGTTTACATGCGATTTTGCCACCTATCGATGTAGTTGTTGGTTCAACTTCAAATGCCGATCCAGCATGCCCAGAAGAGTAAGTTACCAGAACTTGAGAATATATATGTGAACTTTGAATTACGTTTCTTAGTTGGCTAACAATAGAACCTGGTTTTAACATGTATGACTTGCAGGTGGGAAGATGGACTTGCTGAGAAGGTGGAATATGACTCTGAAGGTAATGTCAAGACCCAAGTAGTCAGATCACCATTTGTGCAGGTAGTGTCGATGGGGAAACTTTGTGATACTTGACTTCTATCATCTGCTTTATATGTTATTTCATTTGCTTTTTCTATGCAGATACCACTTGGTGTTACAGAAGATCGGCTGATTGGATCTGTTGATGTTGAGGAGTCTGTAAAGACCGGGACCACTGTATTCCAGCCAGGTCTTCTGGCTGAAGCACATAGAGGAGTTCTTTATGTTGATGAAATCAACTTATTGGATGAGGGTATAAGTAACTTGCTCCTTAATGTGTTGACGGATGGTGTTAATATTGTTGAAAGGGAAGGAATTAGCTTTCGTCACCCATGCAAACCGCTATTAATTGCTACTTATAATCCAGAAGAGGGTGCTGTGCGTGAACATTTACTCGACCGTATTGCAATCAATTTAAGGTAGACTTCTTATGCTTATTTACAATAAGAGAGTACATAATCTACTCACACATAATTATATTTCTCATCAATTTGTAATTTTTCATGTATTAGTTAGGTGTAATACAAAATTTAATTATGTAGAGGTGCTTTTTGCCTTCCTATGTTTCAACCAATGCAATTTTGTTCTGCAGTGCAGATCTTCCAATGAGTTTTGAGGATCGTGTTTCTGCTGTAGAGATTGCAACACAGTTTCAGGAAGAGAGTAGTGAGGTTTTTAAAATGATGGAGGAAGGAACAGACTCTGCGAAGACTCAGGTAATGTGACCGACCACATGTGCTTGTTCAAGAGTTAGTATGCTAGATGCTTGCTGTTAAATTAAGCAAAAAATGGCAATATCCATTATTGATGATAGATAGCCAACAGAATATATAGGAGAAATTGAACACTCTCTAGCCTCTGAACCATCACAAGCACATCTTACCTTACATTCTGACTAAACATGTACCAGTATTGTCCAGTAAAGATTGCAAAATGGGTAGGTCGGGCAGATTGGGTACAACTTCTTTGGTATGGGCCGAAATGGGTTCAAACTTCTTTCAATCTTCAATAGACAATTAGCATTTGAGTATGATAATATAATCAAATAATTTTAAATTAATACTCTAAATATTTCAATAAACTTAATTAGGAGTTGTTCATTAAAATTCACTTAGGGCTGCTTTCGTTCCTTTCCCTTCGAAACTATTTTCAAAGTTCCACCGGTTTAACCTGTTGGACATAAAACAGAACCCCAACCCCGTTCATAAGTAAATAGGTTTCTATTCTCGCCTCTATGATATGACTAGACTCTTAGGATTTTGGATGTCTTTATGTGCGCAACTTAATAGTTAAACATTCTGCCTTCTATTTTCATACAGATTATTTTGGCAAGGGAGTATTTAAAGGATGTAACTGTTAGCAGAGAGCAACTGAAGTACCTTGTCATGGAAGCTCTCCGTGGTGGTTGCCAGGTTAACCCCGAAACTCTTGCATTAAGTATACAATGAATAGTGTTTATAGCTACGGAGCTACTGCAGGATGGGTCGTTGTAAAGATATACAAAAGAAAACATTTAGGGATTCAAATATGCTAGTTTTAGATGCATGTCATAACATTCTAGTTAATACAGTCCGATCCTGTACATCCCAAGTAAAATTTATCTTCAATCTTTGAGAATTTTATAGGGACACCGGGCTGAACTGTATGCTGCACGTGTTGCCAAAAGTTTGGCTGCTCTGGAAGGTCGTGAAAAGGTCGGCGTGGATGACCTGAAGAAAGCTGTAAGTATCTTATTTTGACTTGTTTATATCTTTTCCAGGGAAATGTCTTTTGTACGTATTTCTTAGCACAAGATGCATATTTTAATTGAGAATCCTTGCATGATATTGTAAAACAACGCCGATGAAGATATATGTTTTGTACATCGTAAGACAGGGCCGTATTATATAAATTTGTTTGTATCAAGCACAAAGAAAAAGCATTCCGCGGTACATTTAGATGATCTGTGAATCTTTGATGATCTGTTGTACGTAAGCCGACAAATTGATGCATTAAATTTGTGGTACAAATTCTTTACACTGATGGTCACATCCATGTAAAAATAACTAACAATAGGGAATATTAATTGAGCTATTACATTATTATATCCCCCTTTTTGAATATTAAAACCATGTCTAATGTCTTAGTGGTATAGTGTGGTTAGTTGGTCCATAAATGACTTGACACTGTTTCTAATCTATGATTTTTTACCATCAATTTAAAGCTGAAAGTTATCACCTTGATACCTATAGCAGAATTGCATTGTACTTTTTTTTTCTTTATAGTCGAGTCTCTATCCGCGACAATGTAATATTAGAACAACCATTCAAGCCTCTGTAACTTTCCAAGAGGGTTGGAACGAATTCCTTTTCCTATTCGCGATTTAGCTATATATATATTTGTGAGTTATAGCTTGTGAGTAATTTTTGGGGGCAGGCGATATTCTTGCAACTATTTTGCTTCAGAAGTCTTACTAACTTACAATAAATTTCTAAAATATCTGCAAGTCTATTCTAAGTTCACTCCATGGTTATGTAATGACAGGTAGAGCTTGTAATTCTTCCCCGTTCAATGTTTAATGAGACCCCTCCAGAAGAGCAACAGCAGCAGCCTCCGCCCCCTCCACCCCCTCCACAAAGTCAGGAGTCCGACAGCCAGAATGAGGAAGAGGAGAAAGAGGTTTGTCAGCATGGTTCAAAATAAATTTTTACCTATAAAAAGATCAATTAGTTTTCTTATTAATCTTGAATATTGTTGCAAATTCATGAACGCTAATGATGGAGCTGTATTGTATAAACAGGATGAAGATAAAGAAGAAGAAGATAATGAAAATGATGAAGAAAACGAACAGCAACCGCCCCAAATACCGGATGAGTTTATCTTTGATGCAGAAGGGGGTCTGGTGGATGAGAAACTTCTATTCTTTGCACAACAAGCACAAAGAAAAAAAGGAAAAGCTGGGAGGGCAAAGAATGTTATTTTTTCAGAGGATAGAGGTCGATATATTAAACCGATGCTTCCCAAGGTAAAGTATGGTCTCTATCAGCAAACTAAGAAAAACAAATACAGTGCCATTAGTTTTGATGATTTTACATGATCTGGCGATTTGGTTTGTTTCTTCTTACCATATACATTGCCTTTAAACAGGGACAAGTTAAACGTTTGGCTGTTGATGCAACTTTACGAGCAGCTGCACCATATCAGAAATTGCGTAGGGAAAAGGACCTACTAAAGATCAGAAAAGTTTTTGTCGAGAAAACAGATATGAGAGCTAAGAGAATGGCCCGCAAAGCAGGAGCATTGGTAAGTGCCATATGATTGCAGTTTCCCGCAAATACTAATAGGATATGTTTTGGTAGAGTTGCAAGATATTTCTTCCCCTTAAGATATAATATTGAATAAGGAAAAGTTCGTGCACATGTATGTTGATTTTGAAATGCATAAAACTTAAACTTTTGACATTACACAAACAGGAAATATATTTTTGGCTAGGCATCACATTGGTGAGATATCATTTATAGTTATGTTTCGTTTTACACGACAGGTTATTTTTGTGGTGGATGCTAGTGGAAGCATGGCATTAAATCGAATGCAGAATGCGAAAGGTGCGGCACTTAAGCTATTAGCAGAGAGCTATACAAGCAGAGATCAGGTAATGTAACTTAGTTACATGAAACAACCAATCTCAAGATAGTTGCTAGAAGCCAAAACTGAACCTGAGCATATCAACTAATTATTTTTCTAATAATATTCTGGACTTTTGAGTTACTCTTACACCATTGTATGTCACTGAAAAAACTGTTATGTTGTCACTTTACCTTTACTTTAGGATGTTATAAAGGTAGGTTATTGTTGATTACTCTGCTTTTAGATTAGTTATATGAACTTATTTTTTCACCTTTATTTTTGTGCTAAGACTATCTGTGTATTGGCATATGTAAACCTTTATAGGTTGCCATCATTCCATTTCGCGGAGATGCTGCAGAAGTTCTTTTGCCCCCCTCCAGATCCATTTCAATGGCTAGAAAACGTCTAGAAAGGCTTCCATGTGGTGGAGGATCTCCTCTCGCTCATGGTCTTACCACGGTATGTACTTGTTTTAGTATATACTGGTGCCATGACATAAAAAAAACAATTTGGTTAATTACTTAATTAGTCATCTTTTGAATGCCATGTTGAATTGCATGTTATTAGAAGTGTGGCTATACTCTGTTCATATGCATTGCGCATTGCTTTGGTTGAAGTTATGGTTAACTGGAATTTTTCTCAGGCTGTCAGGGTTGGGATGAACGCAGAGAAGAGTGGAGACGTTGGACGTATAATGATTGTTGCAATAACTGATGGTAGAGCAAATATTTCACTTCAAAGATCCAATGATCCTGAATTGCCTGCAGACACGCCCAAGCCTTCTTCACAAGAGTTAAAGGTAAGTTGCTTCTCAAAACATGGATCATTTGTTCAGTAGCTTTAAATGAGGTCCACAAAATAAAATTTTGTTAAATTTGAAGGATGAGATACTCGAAGTGGCTGGTAAAATTTACAAAGCAGGCATGTCTCTCCTCGTCATTGACACGGAAAATAAGTTTGTTTCAACTGGTTTTGCCAAAGAGATTGCTCGAGTCGCCCAAGGTATGATCGCTGAACCACCAAAGTGTTGTTTAAGTCAATTTCTCTCCTCTGACTGATATTCATGTTACTATTTTCACAGGAAAATACTATTACCTGCCTAATGCTTCAGATGCTGTTATTTCTGCTGCAACAAAGGATGCTTTATCAACTTTGAAGAACTCTTGAGTCACGATAACATATCCAAATTCAACACTTGTTGTACGGGTATATGTTCCACCAAAACTGAGACACAAACTGGATCCATTGTCGCATCACAATATTTTTTGAGATATGTTCATATTCTAACTTGCGACATGTATATCCAAATGCAAAACAATTTGGTGTTAAAGATAATATAAATTTTTAGGAAACTGCCAGGTGATTAATCAATAAAAAAAAGCAAGTGCATCCGATATTTCCAGCAGCAATTTTTTTTGAACGGCAGATGGTATTAAAATAAAAAAACCTCTAGCAAGATGCTAAGAAGAAGGATACGAAGTTATCGATAGAGCGTTACAAGGTTTACAAGACCACTCTATCCAATTTAAGGAAGATTTATTTTTCCTACTAGAAAACCAATTAAAAGATAAGGACTTCACATCGTTGATGGTTAGATCTTTGTTAGGACGCTTTCTGGCAAAAGTTGCTTCGTTTCTGAACCGTCACAAAACCCACAAGGTGGTTTGGACCACTGAGTTGAAAATCTTAACGGTAGTGGCAGGCAAGTGAGCCCGAAATGCAAGGCTGATTACGTCGTTGATGTTTGTAATGTTTATGTTTTGGACCCCCCACCAATCCAGGACTCGATTCCAAGTGGATTTGGATAAGTTACATTCAGTGAAGAGGTGATTTTCTGTCTCAATCACAGATAGGGCAATGAATACTATCAAGATCGATACCCCTGTAATCCAGATTTGCCCGGTTTGGGAGCCTCAAATTAGCGATTCTCCATGTAAGAATATTGACCTTAGAGGGCAGAACTGAGTTCCAACGAATAAGGATAAGGGAAGTGTTTGTTGCCAGTTGAGTAATGTGTGACCGCATACCTTTCACAGTGAATCTTCCTGAATTGTCAATGATGCATTAACAGGCTTCCAGCCTCCAAAGAACGAACACACTTGCCTAATGGGAACAGATAAGTTATATCTAAAACCAGCAAAATTATCAATAAAACTGATACTCAAAGTGCACTTGATAAGTGTTTATTGTGGACTCATGATATGACAATTTCCACCTGTTCACATACAATTTGGTTTATCTGCGTCATGTGTCATCATCTCTAATGGGAACTAATTTAAGCTAAAAACATATTCTAGATGGGGTGAGTGTATGGGTAAGACATCCCAAGCTAAATCAGATAGCCTGAAAAACGGAGGCCAAACGGTTTGTCTATCAGATTGAAAGACATCACGCACAGTTGGTGAAATTCACAAAATCCAGTAATCGAGTATTTTATAAGATTTTGTGAAAACAAATAAGTTTGTAATCAAAATTAACATGTCTACGCTGAAAAAGGAGATCAAAATGCAAACCTACCCAAATGATGGAGCTACAAAATGCTCCCTAAATAATTACAGTACAAAACACCAATCGCTTCAACAAGAGAAAAATGCACATTCAGACTCCAAATCAGCTCATGTTTCCCATTTTTCCCGTTCACACAATCATTACTTATACAAACCATATAATTAACATATAACATACAAAACAAACTAACAAGAAGCCCCAAAATCCAGAGGTAACACAGCAATTGTTTCAAATTTTAAGTTATTGCAATATTAACTCCATACATTCATAACATCGCAATAACCAAACACTAAACATTAATCCAACAACCAATTACAAAATTCATTTATTTCAAATCTTTAGCAGTAACCATATTTCTCCTGAGGAAACAACAACAAAATTCATTTATTTTTATCTGATGTCCGTCAAGGACCTAATTTAAATCTCAAAAGAGTCGAAATGTAGATGTGTTGTTTACCCAGACTGGGGCAGTTCTTAAATCTCAAAAGAGTCGAAACTGATGTATAGTTTACAAAGACTGGGTTCTTAAATCTCAAAGAGTCAAAATGTATATGTATTAATGTTCAAAATGCACTCACCCCATGTGTTTAATCTCAGACCAAGAACTACATCAGATGAAACACTCGCTTTGGCACATGTTTATATCCTAACTTGCTGTATATATCTAAAATTGCAATATAATTTGATGTTTCTAATCATAATTTCAGCAAACTCAACCATTTAAAAGTCGTTCCTAAAATACAAGCTTACATGATGTTTGCCAAGGACTGAATCAGCAGAAAAATAACTGAAAGCCAGAAAATACAATGAACTGTTGGATTGTTTTGTAATCACACTTAACAAGCTAATCATCACCAACACAATACAAACCCTGGTTTGACCCATTGTCCAACCTATTGCCCTGCTCCTTGTGCGATCCTCAGTTCATATCCTTGGATTCCTAATTCCTAAACTAGACAAAGCAAACTTATCTGATGACAAAGACACATAAATGCTACCTATTGTACAAGATTGCATCAATTGCTTCATCAATAGAAAATTGCACCTCCACGCGGAATTGCATTTTTTTAGCTTTAAACTTGAGGCATATAAGAACTTCCAAATAAGCACATCCTCATGTGCTTATTTCCTCATAAGATAAGCCAATAAGCCATTCAAAAGTGCTAATCTCTTCTTTTCAAATCGTAATAAGCCAATTACCACATACCATATGCAATCGCAAACACTCTCTAAACAGAATCTTACTTGGACTATGTTTGGCAAAACTAGTGTAGCGGCAAGCTGTAACTAGCTATTTGATTTATAAAAACTAAAATTACACCACCAAATAGCCTAATGGTAAGGCAACCAACCTCTGCACATGACCCACTAGATACATGTGCAAGGGTGACAGGGGAAATGGTAAGGCAACCAACCTGTGCACATGACCCACTAGATACATGTGCAAGGGTGGCCAGAAAATAGTCGGAAACGGAGACGGGGATACTCAGCTAAGCCGCGTACACCCGAGTCAAAGACTCCCCCTGCCTGGGTAGGTAGCCTAAACAGGAAAACCTAATCCGTTTATAATAAAGAAAAGCTAAAAGTTCTTGCCCAAACAGCCATCATATTCTCTATACTCATGAATATGAAGAATTAAAACAAATCAGAAACAAGCCCTAAAATATTCAGATATAACAAAAATCAATATATCATCATGAGCATAAACAAATTAATCATCATGATCAACAACAATACCCAATTGTGTAACGTGCAAGTGATAAACAAATAAGTAATATGGCATAAAATTTTCATAACTTCCAGTACTAAAACTTCATCCAATATTCATCCATAGCGGGATATAAGATGAAAGGATGCACACAGTCACACCCCTACCCAAAGCATAAAAAAAGCGGCAAGTGATAACAGAGAACTAACATATGATAAAATTTCATAACATTCCAATATCATTAAACAAACACCCAGGGTGTTTAAATCAGCTTATTTAGCCAGCTTATGGGCTTACTTGACTTTGAAAAAGCAGATAAGCTGACTTATTAGAGCTTATGACATCATCAACTTCACCTCATTGGCTTTTCCAAAGCCAAATAAGCCCATAAGCGGGCTAATTTAGCTAATCCTAACACCTATACTATCATGAACATAAACATAAACAAACCAGTCAACAACAACAACAAGAATATCCAATTCCTCTGGTAACAGATAAGTAACAACATTACAATATCAAACGCATACATTCAAAACATTCCAGTACTACTAAACCTTCATCCAATATTCATAGCGTGATATAGGATGAAAGGATGCACAGAGTCACACAAGTGATAACAGATAACTAACAACATATCATAAAATTTCATAACATTACAATATCAAAAGCATACATTCAAAACATTATGATAACGAAACAGATTCATTTAAGAAGGATAAAACAAAGGCGGCAACTGATAATAACAGATAAGTAACAGCATTACAATATCATCAAACGCATACATTCATAACATCCGAACAACGAAACCACAATCCACGAAACAAAAACACATTGTAAAAAAAAAACTATTTAAGATCCTTAGCAGTAACACCATACTTGTCCTGAAGCTTAGTCAACTCCTCCTCCTTCTTCTTCTGATCAAATTTCTTACTCATCTTAGCCTGCTGATAATACAAAACAATCAAATACCTATTAGCAACATTAAACCCACTCAAATGATCAACAGCTGTTTTAGCATCGTATATATCTTCGTAAACCACGAAAGCAGTGCCACGTGTCTCTTTGCTTGTTCCGATGCGGATTTGACGAATGGCACCGTATTTGCCGAATATGTCGTACATCTCTTCGGAGGTTATGTTGAAGGGTAAGTTGCGGACGTAGATTACTCGGTTTACTTCTGGTGGGAGGCGAGTGTTGGCTTTACGGAGACTGATTGTTGCCATCGATTGGGTTGGGGTTGTTAGGGTTTCGTTTCGATTTGGGGATTTTTTTTTTTTTTTTTATGGAAGAGGGGTGGGTGTTTATTTATACTCGTATAATGTCGGTTAAATCTATTTTTTTTTAGCAAAAGTGAAAAAGTACCTCTTAAAAAACAATTGGTACCTCTTTTTTTTTATAAATTTTTTTTATAATTTTATTTATGTTATAAAACTTAGATCTTAAAAATACAGAATAAAAATTATAACGTTTAATATATCAAAAATAATAAACAAATAAAAATACAAAACCGAAACTGATAAAAGAATTGTGATGGCTTATAAACTGTGAGGGACAAGGAAACAAAAAATAAAAAAAAATATGTATTTTTTTTATTTTACCTACAAAACCTATTACTAAAATACTTCTAAAGAGGGATAAAGCTAAGAGAGTATTAATAGGAGGACCTAAATCATATACTGATGAAAATATTTCATAGAGATGATACATTGAGCCACTGAAGGAGCTATAAAGTTTACATAAAATTTAAACCTAGTAAACCTTGGAAAAAAAAGACTTGAGCTGCCATGATGAACTTGATGAGTATATTTCTAAACTTTGAAAACATAAAACATCTAAGCTTATTACTTATCCTGAAATTTTGGGCATCAGTGAACTTTGAAAAACATGATTCGAGAGAAAAAGAGCTAACACAAGGGTATGCGAGGAAATCTGCATTGAGAACCTCTATGTTTTTATACCGTGATGAGCTAAGTTTTACAAAAGCTCATCAAAAGTTACGTTATTTTGAAAATCTTTTTTATTCTCGTCAATGTAGATGCCCAAACACTTTTCAATTTTCTCACATTCTCACTTTCTTTATCAATTCTTCATCTTTTGAGAACTCCTGTTCACAAAATCGTTGGGATGTAGACCTTCACCGACGACACCACAAGCTTGCTTATTCTTATTGCATTTTGCTTTTCTTCTAGAAAAGGCAACAAAATTGGACCTAAGAGACAAAGGTGTCATGACTAACCAACCCCTCAAAATTTTGTCTAGTCACCTGTCAACTCAGCGCCACATCACACAAACACAACTAACAAAAATACCCCTTTACTCACAACACACCCAACCCCTCTTCATTTGGGCCCCACCACTATCTTTTATTTTTCTTTTTTTCATTTTCACACAAACTAAAATTTATTTCACTCAAATAAAACATTACAAATACGGAAATAAAAATTACAATACGGATTAAAAAAATTACGATACGAAAATGAATAAAATTAAAACACACAACAATTAATATAAACTACTAATTTTGGGGTTGACGATGCTCCCAAATATGGTCAATAAGACAACGTTGAAGCCTTAAATGTGTCGGCTTATCACGAAGTTCTTTGTGTTGTGTTTGACGTATTGTACAACGCTCGACCCATGTCCTTAATATATTTGCCTGTGGACAAACATACATTTCTGCAGCTTCAGATATCGCACCCTCTGATTTTTCAAAATCATGTTGTGTAATATGATGCAGGTGTACATGATTCTACGTAACTTGTTCACAGTAAATTGACGCGCTGGCTGAGCAATAATACGCCATCTCCCTTGTAAGACACCAAATGCCCTTTCAATATCCTTTTGGACACCTTATTGACTGCATTTGAAAAAAGATGGTTTTTTCATCGCGTGTAATACTAAATGATTTCACAAAAGCTGACCATTGTGGGTAAATACCGTCTGCAAGGTAGTACCCTCTATGAAAAGTTTGCCCGTTTACAACATATGCGGCCTCGGGTTCATTACCGTCCAAAAGATCAGCAAATAAGGGTGAATGATTGAGAACGGTAATATCATTGTTTGAACCTGCAACCCCAAAAAATGCATGCCAAATCCACAAATCGTATGATGTAGTAGCCTCTAGTATTATGGTTGGCTATTTTTTATCCCCTCTACCAAATTGGCCGTGCCATTATCTCGGACAATTAATCCATTCCCAGTGCATACAATCTATACTACCAAGCATCTCGAGAAACCCATGAATCGTATTATGAGCGGCATATATCTTTTGAATGTCAGCTGGTGTGGGCTTTCTTAAAAATTCGGCTTGAAACAAATCCATTACGCACATCAAAAAGTAATCAAGACAATCGTGTGCGCAATGTGTACCCATTGCAAGTATTCATCAAACGAATCTGGCAGTGTACCGAACACCAATTGGCCTATGGCAGATGTGCATTTCATAATTACACTAAAACTTTTTAAACCCGTTGCTTCAATGCGGCTAGTAAAAAGTAAAAGTGTTTGGGTAGAGGATGATTTGTTTGATTGTAATTTTCAATACCTTGAACAATCTCTAAGAAAAGAGAACGTCGCATTCGATACCGCTTCTGGAAATACTCCTCGTGATACTTTGGATACGGGCCGAAGTAATCTTCCAGCAAACGTGCTTCGGCGATTTTACGTTGACGGTTAATGTATCTACGCTTTCGTATTGCCTCAGCTTCTTCTTCAACTTCTTCTTCTTCTTCAAGCTGGGTTATGTAATTTAAATCGTCCATATCTTCTTCACCGGACCATTCGTTCTCCATTTTTTGTATAAGGTTTGTTGTTTGAAAGAGAGATTTTAGTTGTGTGTGTGTTAAAAATAAGAATATTTAGGATTATATATAAGAAAAAAATTAATTAATAAAATTGTTACCGTTATAGCCCAACGGCTATGTTCTCCACTACATGCTCGTCGTCAACATTTCGCAAATGCGAAATCCATACGGCGAAGAGGGGGGGTCGGTGTGGCGACAAGCCACGACGAGCCACGGCGAGCCTGCCACGTAGGCACGGCGAGCCAGGCTCGTTGTGACACCGATATGATCATATTTAAATCTGACATGTGACTTGTTTTTGTTTTTGTCTTTATCTCTCTTTTTTATTACATTTTATTAAATTTTGTTAGTTAAATATCACTCGTTTTATTTTATTTTTTTCTTTTATATTTAACATCACAACTAAAGAAAATTCAATATATATCCAAATTTTAGTATAATTACTTCAATCGATTCATACTTCTTTATATCAAATTAAAAGACTTATTTTTTTAAAATTAAATGTCTACGTAGTAATAGATTGCTAAACATTACGCAAAATGAAATATGTCACAACGATGAGAATTAAATTAATTTATAGAGATGCACTTTTATATACTTTCGTCAAACTTCACTTTCGACTTTTTCGTTGCGTCTGTAAAATACTGTGATTTGTATAATAACTATATGTGATTTTTCTATACATAACTGAAAAGAGATAAAAAAAATCGACGTAAGTATATCGAAATGCCCACCTACTAAAAGATTAAAAAAAACTCGTCGAGATGGTGTGCCTTTTTATGTTTGACGATTCATCTTGCAAATGTTTGATGATTTATCGTTGCAAGATATTTTATTTAAAAAAATTACGTGAAAAATGAGTTTTTTTCGATAAATTAATTAAGTGGTTAATATTTGTTCCCTCTTTGCTAAATTTTAGATATACGCTGAGCTCAATCTTGCGTAATTTGTTTTTCAATTTTTTTAAGTTTGTAAAAATTTATTAAAGCATATTCCTCGGTCGTCACTTTGTGACTTTGCCCCAACTTGCAGAGATGGTTTCTTTCGATCATAGGTTTGCTCACAAGTGTTGTCGCATAATTGTGGAACTTCAATCAAAAAGTACGGTACACAAAGGTGATGGGGTTTATTTTACGTTTGCAAACCGACGATATTATGTATGACAGGTGGCAAAACGGGATGATGGGCATCGGGCAAAATGGGTAGCAGGCAAACGGACATAAGCTAACACGAAAAAAAAACATACAAAAATATAGAAATAAAAATAATAATAATTGTTTGAAAATCGAGAAAAAATATAAAAAAATTGTCAAATAACATATTTAATATTTTACATGTACATGTACATCCATTTAACATATTTAGTTTGTTACATGTGCGATCGTTTAACCTATCAATACTAGTTAAATGAGCAAAAAATATCTCATATTTGTTTAAAGAATTCCCATCATAAACAATATAAGCAAAATTTACCACTTCTAAGTCTATACAAAATAATGTAAGACTTTTTAAGTTGAATTTACAATAATTCAAAATGAATTGATCCATATCCGATCCAACAGGTGCGTTTTGCTTATGAGGCTAGAGGTTGATTGTGAGAATCATATATGTGAGAGAACCTACGCATCCACTTACTTATTTAGGGTGTGTTTGGTTTAAAGTTAAGTTTTATTTTACTTGTAAGTTTATAAAATATAGTGTTTAGAATTAGATAGAATAGTACTAATAGAATAGGAAACACAATGTATCATGTGGTAGTAAATAGATACATGGCCTACATATAAAGAAAAACTGACAATCAATTTTGTAATTCTACATTTTACCCGGGATAGTAGATTGCAAATATCATAGAACTAGTTCCAACTTTCAAGTCACTAATAACAACCAAACAACCAATATCTACTTTGATCCCTTAGACCCACCACCTCAAAACCTAATAACCAAATGCACTACTTCTTCGATTTCAAAAATATTATTATTATTTTTATTTTTATTTTTATTTTTAACTTTAATAAATATTTTTATTTATATTATATAATATTTAATAAAAAGTATATACATAGTTTTAAATATATTTTCATTGATATAATATTTATGAAGTACAATAATCTTTTACTTAGTAAAGTAAAACGTTTAGTGAGAAATTCGTCCGTCTAAAAAGTCGATTCTTCCTTTATTTAGTAATATTTTTTAAAAATTAAATTTTTATAAAATTTTAAAGATACTATGTGACACCCCCACATTGGTCAAATGCAGCGAAAATAATATTTGGGTGTCACGTGGGTGGATCAACAACAGATAGTATGTAGAGCTAGAGATAAAAGATTATCATTACATTTATTACATGAATAAAAGTGAAAATGTTATAAAAATTGTCTTAAACAGTAGTTGAAATCATTCCCCAGTTTATAAAACCCCAGATGAGCTCTATAAATGCAGCCTATCATGATGCTTGACTCCATGCACGTCAATACCTGCTTCAGTTTCCTGAGAAACATGCTTGGAGAGTCAACATAAAGTTGGTGAATTCACAGGTTTAATAAAATGAGTTTGGACAATAAACATTCACTGAAGTAGTAATGCACATAGCATCAATACTTAAAGGTAATTACATTCCCTATTGCCCGAAACCGATACTTGACATGTTAAGTCCACAACAAATGAGAACCCTTCGCGTTAATAAAAATGCACCCAATATTCCGTTCTGACCTGTTAAACATCTGTTGTCCTGGCCTAGGCACAGTGAGCGCTACTCACCCAGATGGAGATGGTCAATCCCAAATAGATCTATTTATACATTCAGGCAATTCAACAATTTTAACAGTTTCAGATGCAGGGGTCATGCGTGTTAATCTACAATAGGCAAATGTAATCAAAAGTTTCGTAGTTCAGTTTATGTCCATCAAATAAAATATGTTGCATGTTTTCTTCCCCATAAAAGGCTTTAAAAGTTTGTCAATATACAAAGTGCGGCCATGAACTCACCTCAGTAGTACAACAATAAGTCACAAAAAAATCTGATGTGATGCTCACGATATAGTCAACAACCTAAATAATTATACGGTCTCAGTAAATGCATAACATAATGCATAAAAGTTTCTGAACAAGTATGTGCATGCTTATACTGGTTTTAAGCATTTTATTACGGTATCTGTAATTTAGTTTATCGTTGTACAAGTAATAGAAGTATTTATTTTCTAAGTATAAAATAAATAATATCGTTTAAATAATTAATTTGTTTAATTAATATTCTCGTATTTGTACCATTGTAAGTAATTTAAATATTTATAAAAGGAAGTTTTATATATATTTAAAAGGTGAAAAGAAATAAATATAATTAATATTTATTTTTATAAGTTAATCATATTTAATTTATATAACATGTATAAATAGCGTTTATAAAATGTATAATGTTTTACTTTAATTTATTTCAACGTTCCCGAAGTTTGTATAATTATTAAATTATAAGTTTGGAAAAAATAACGAGTGTTGTAATTATTTAAGTTTTACGTTTTTAATATTGGGTATATACATATAATAATTTAGGGTTTGTTAAAGTTTAAGAAAATTATATTTTAGTCCCTCGATTATATATTTACCTGCGGTTAATTACTTAAATACCCTTAGGGTTTGTTTAACTTTCAAATAATGGCAAAACAAGTCCCTCCCTAGTTACACGTGTAACTAGGGCTTACAAAAGTTCAAAATGTTGTCATTTTTAGTCCTTGTGGTATTCGGTTAGAATTAGGGTTAGGAAAAGTTTCATAACCGCCCCCTAGGGCTCCTAACATGTTTAGGTCATGACCAAAATGGTCCCTAGGGTTTGTTAAACTTTTTCTAACTTATCCTAATTGGCAAGAAAGGCCCCTAGGGCTCCTATATGTTTCGGCAAGTGGCAAAAGGAGTCCTTAAGGTTCCATTCAAGTTACACAAGGGTACACAACTTATAATAATTACAAAATGGTCCTCCTACTTTTGTTTTAAGTATCGAATGGGGTATAAATCACCCTTAGACTCTCGGCATTTTACGAAATAGGTCCTTATATGTTAACTTTTGTTAAAATGAGTTTCCAAAAATCACCATTTAAACCCTAGACTTATTTAAATTCACAAATCAATCCGAAAGTTTTATTAATTACACTTTTAATCCGAAAGTTTATCAAATCACATTTTTCATACAAAAAGTTTTATAATATGTTTATTTATCACAAATAAAGTTTATTTTTGGTATGTTTATCCTAGTGGACTTTAGGAAGCATTAGTGGGCTTAATGTGCTTCTAGTTTCTATAGGGCTTACATAGTGGGCTTAATGGGCCTAACTATATTAAACACTTTTCATTGGGCCTTATAATCCATTAAGGAAAACTAGTTAACATGTTTAGTAGTAACATAGATCTAATGATTTCTAGGTTTACTACAACATTTCAAGGTTATTCATCACACCAAAAGCTAGGGTAAACCCCACGTCTAAAATTATAAACATGCATAGGTTTCGTGGTTTTCTAGTTTAGCATGTTCATGAGGTTGAGGTTACTATGGTTAGCTATTTTTCATCCCATAAAGTGATACATCATATTTTGCCGTGACCTTCTATGGTCTAGGTTTTCTTAGATTTGTTTTTAGGTTAAGTTTTCACTAGAGATATATATGTATGTTCAAGTGTATGATAATGAAGGTATATAGAAGAAGGTAGGTTTTATGATGCTTACTTGTTAAGTAGTTCTAGGAGTGAATAAGTGAACTAGTAATAACTTGGAATTATGTTCAACAATGGTGGTTGCTTAGATCAAAACCCTAGCCGTGACTTCTAAGCCTTGTAAATACCCTTGGAGTTGTCTTTGAAGATCAAGCTTGTTGTACGAGTAACAATGATTGGAATTTAAGATGAAAGAGACATAGATTTGCTAGTAAATGAGGGAGTAAATGAGTTTTGAAGGATTTTGTGTAGGAAAGTAAATAAGCCTTGGGTTTGAGAGAGAGATATGTGAGGATAGTTTCAAGTGTTTTGTGTTTGTGTGTTTGTAGATCCAAGTGAATATTCGGATATATTAAGAAAGATGGAGATCATGTGTATATAAGCTTAGTACTATGAATCTATGGGAGATTATGTAAGATACTTGTAGGATTTGGTGTAAGATATGTTGAGATATTATGCACATGCCAAAAATAGCAATGCATTTCCCTTCCCATTTGTGCTCCTTGCCGTGTGTTTGCAAGTCAAAGGGGGACAAGGATATGACAAGTATAGTAACAATGTATGGTGTAAGTATGGAGTGAGTATGGAGTAAATACTTAGCATAGTGTATGGTATAGTGGATGTATAATGTTGCTAGTAAGTTTACAAGTTATTATGGATGTGTAAGTGCCCATATACACGGCTAGTGTATGTTGTAGGGTAAATATTATGTTGACTTGTATAAAATTGGGAGTTAATAATAGTCCATGTATTATAGTGTAGATACTTGTAAGGTTTCTAGGTATTTTGGTTAAACTTTTAGATCACTTGGTGAAAGTATATAATGAGTATATCATTATATTTATTTTACTTGAACAAAATAAATAAATGACAATGTGAAATAATAGACATTATTTTAAAGGGATAGGTGTTTGTTCATAGTATGAGGTATATGTAATTATATACATATAAATATAAATCCAGGTACTTAATAAATTAAGTAAATAATATTACAGTTTTCCAAAAGTGTATACTGAGGTGGTGAGTCCTTGTTTAAACATGTGGCCAGTCAATTGCCAAAGTAGTCAGTAAAGACTAAAGGTTCATATAAATGTACAAATAAATATGAAATAATAGTATGACAAATGGATATGATTATTAATAAGTCATATAAAAGTGGAATGTTATAGATTCCAAAAATAGTGAGCACAACAGTTGACAAAGTCAATAAGATAAAATCAGAGGTTTTACAACACCATCTCGTTATTTTAGCTTTGTCCTCAAAGCTTAAGATGAAGTAATCGGTCATGTGAGCAGATGTGGGTACTTGGTTTTGAACGAGTCTTCTCGTTCCCAAGTGAAATCAGGACCTCTGCTCGAGTTCCAACGTACTTTGATCAACGTGATGTGACTGTGTTTCAACTTCTTAACCGTCATCTCCATGATTTCTACTGGTTCTTCTATGAACTGGAGTTTGTCGTCAACTGAACTCCTTCCAATGGCATAGCCAATGGTTCTTCAGCATAGCACTTCTTCATATTAGACACGTGGAAAGTAGAGTGTACCCGGCTCAATTATTGGGGCAACTCTAAACGATAAGCTACCTCCCCGATCCTGGATATTAATTTGAAAGGGCCGACATAACGTGGATTCAGTTTTTCATGTTTACCAAAGCGTACAACACCCTTCTAAGGTGATACCTTGAGCATGACACGGTCACCTACTTCAAATTGCATAGGTTTGCGTTTCTGGTCCGCGTAGCTCTTTGTTGATCGTGAGCAGCTTGAATTCTTTGCTTTCTAAGAACGATCTTGTCTGTAGTCTCCTGGATTAACTCAGGTCCAGTGAGATGAAATTCACCTACTTCTGCCCAGCACACAGGCGAACGACACTTTCGACCGTATAGTGCTTCAAAAGGGGCAGCCTTAATACTAGCATGATAACTGTTGTTGTAGGAGAATTCCACCAGAGGAATGTGGTCAACCCATCCATTTCCAAAGTCAATCACACATGCTCGTAGCATGTCTTCTAGAGTCTGGATGGTTCGTTCACTTTGACCGTCAGTCTCTGGATGATAAGCAGTGCTCATGTCCAAATTGGTACCTAAGGCTCGTTGGAAAGCCTTCCAAAAGTTTGATGTGAACCTACCGTCTCGATCACAGATTATTGAGACTAGTGTTCCATGTTTGGTCACTATCTCCTTTAGGTACGTTTTTGCTAGTTTTGTCAGGGAATCATTTTCCCTAATTGGTAGGAAATGAGCGGACTTGGTGAGTCGGTCGACGATTACCCAGATAGTATCGTAACCGTGAGATGACTTTGGGAGTTTGGTGACAAAATCCATGGTGATGTTGTCCCACTTCCATTTCGGTATCTCGGGTTGTACAAGTAAACCTGATGGTCTCTGGTGTTCAGTTTTGACACGTGAACATGTCAAACACTTCTACACGTAGGTGGCGATGTCAGCTTTCATATTTGGCCACCAGTATAATCTCTCCATATCCTGATACATCTTTTCAGATCCGGGATGTATAGAATATTTAGACTTATGAGATTCGTGCATGATCACGTTTCTCAAATCTCTATAGCAAGGTAACCAACTCCTTCCGTGAAGGCATAGGTTTCCGTCTGCTCTTGGCTCTAACTTCTCCTTAGTAAGGTCGGTTCTGAGCATTCCCCCGACGTCTTCCTTCACGAGGTTTTCAGGTAATTGAGCTTGAGTCTGAGCTTCCAAAATCTGCTTGGGTAGATCCAAACTGATTGTCATAACTAATGCCCGGACTCTCATAGGAGGGTCCATTTCCTTACGAATTAGAGCATCAGCAACCACATTTGCTTTACCGGCGTGATATTTGATCTCGGAGTCGTAGTCACTCAACAAATCAATCCAATGGCGTTGTCTCATTGATAGCTGTGAAAACACCCATCCTTTTACCACTTATTTCTTACTAAAACAAGACCAAAAAGCGTATTTAATATCATTTATTTGGAATTATGCGTGGTTTTTGTGTTTATTGTGTTTTCAGAAGCCAACCGGATAAATATTTAAGAAAACATGGGATTGCACGGGTTTTATCGAAGAAAAAGACTCAAGACGAAGTCTATTGTCCAAGAGATGCAGAAGATTTGAAGTCACTGGGCCTATTTCAAGAATTATCGAAGAAAAGGACCAAGGATGGAAGATTTACATATGTCGAAGAAACTCAAGTCTATTAAACGAAGAAATTAAAAGACGAGTTGGATTTAATCATCGACAAATCCCGAATCAGAATCGAAAACGTCAACTTTACTAAAAAGACGAGAAGACGAAAAGAGAGAAGAAAGCCCACTCACCAACCAACCACTAGGACTATAAAAGGACTCTCCCACACACAATTAGGGGGGAGTTAGTTTTCCAGTTTTCTTTCTTTTTTTCTCTTGGTTCGTAGCATCACCAACACCATTAGGGTGTTTGGTGATTTTTAATTTTCTTTCAATCTTGTAAGTGTTTAATCTTTACTCTTGTTTACTTTTACTCTAATCTTTCAATACAATCTTTTTATTCATCTTGTTCATCTCCATTTTCATTAAAAGTTCTAAAAGTTCTTGGTTGATTAATTTTAATCTTTTAAACGTGGTTGATTTTGTATTTTTGTTGTTGGGATTTGTTACTTACGATATTTAAATGATTTGTGGTTAATTTGGTAAAACCTTTTTGCTTATTTAGTTTGATTGTGGATTAAAACCGCGTCTCCCTGTTCTTGCGTTGATGTTTCTGTTCTTCATCCCAGACTTTCCGAATAGACGATTTTCTGCTTCCCTTATTCTGAATATTGGATATTCCGAATAGGCCTATTTACTTTTCTCTTATTCGGAATAAAATTTATTCCGAGTAGTCTTCTTTGATTTTCCCTTATTCGGAATAATTTATTCCGCATAGCCTATTTCCATTTCCTTTATTCGGAATATTTTCATTATTCCGAATAGCCCTTTTTCCTGACCTCTTATTCGGAATATTCCGAATAGGACCTTGTTTTCCGAATAGCTTATTTTCCGCATAGTCCCTACTTTCCGCATAGGACCTCTTTTCCGCATAGGGTTATTTTTTTCCGCATAGCAAAACATTCCAAGTTGAACTTTATTCCGAGTAGTAGATTTATTCCGCATAGGACTTATTTTCCGAATAATATTTTATTCCGAATAGGGTTATTTTTCAGTTGCTGTTTTATTTCTTATTCAAGTTTTACTTTTTAATTGTTTTAAGTTTTAGTCTTTATTTACTTTATTCATTTCCTTTTTTTAGTAGATTAGATAACCAAATCCACTTTTTGTCACCAAGAACAAATCATTCCACTTTGAGCTGAGATCAATTCGAGAGGAGATACCGAGAACAATTGAACCTAGTAAAATCAAAGTATCAAATGGCGCCGCTGCCGGCTCTTCTCGTTAAGATCAAAAGTTTTTTGTGAGAACTTGGATTTTGGGATCCGTTCACCGTGAACGTTAATTTTTCATAAAATTTTCAAAAAATCCTAAAAATATATAAAATTTTCAAAAATCCAAAAACAATTAAAAAACCATAAAAAACCAAAAATATTTTTGTATTGTTTTTGCCTTGTTAGTTCTTTTGCAGGTGTATGCGCACTCGATCCACGTCTTATCAAGAGCCCGAGCCTCTCGATCACTTAGACATGGCCGGTGTACCACCTCCAAACAATAATAACAACAACAACCCACCCTTCAACAACATGAATAATAACAACAATGAGCCTCTTCCAGATAATCGCCCGATGATTGAACTTCTACAAGCTCATGTAGACGGCAACACTGATCCAATTGTCATACCTCCAATTGTCGCCAACAACTTTGAGCTAAAATCAGGCTTTATCCAGATGGTCTCCGCTCAACCATTCTTGGGACGTACCATTGATGACCCACATGACCATATCAAGAGATTCTTGCAACTAACCAACACAGTCAAATTCAATGGTGTTCCACAAGAGGTTATCAGGTTACAACTTTTTCCCTTTTCTTTAGAGGGACAAGCCCGGCATTGGCTCGCTAAGGAACCGCCACAGAGTATTCTCTCGTGGATGGATTTGGAAACCAAGTTTATCAATTACTTTTTCCCACCCTCTCGTACTACCGCTTTGCGGAATGAAATCATAAATTTTGAACAAAAGTACGATGAGTCGTTCAGTGAATCTTGGGATCGTTTTAAAGATCTTTTAAGAAAATGCCCACAACATGGTTTTACCAAAGTACATCAAATTAATACTTTTTACAAATGGTTTAAGCATGAGTGACCAAGATTCACTAAACAGTGCCTCGGGGGGTAATCTTTTGGCTAAGACTTCTAATGCTGCATGGGACATCATTGAGAATAAATCTCGTGTGCAAACCAAGAGTGTTCGGACCAATGTCGCTAGTGCTAGCACTAATGACAGCGACAAGCGACTGGACAAAATCACCACGCTTCTTGAATCGCTTGTTACACACACCGTGAGCAACAACAACAGCAACAACGCTAAAAACGCTCAAGTCAATGCTGTTAGCCAACCATGTGAGATATGCGGGGGTCCTCACTCTTACACCTCTTGTACCGCCACCCAAGACTACCCTTCTGAGAATGTGAATGCAGCATATGGCACCTACCCTCAACCTGCTTATCAAGCTCGACCTCAAGGTGACCGTAATTTGTTTAGCTACCGCTCCAACAACTATCTCTCACCACCTGGTTTTCCTCCTACCAACCCAAACCAACAACAAAACCTCAACCGCCCTCCTCAACAACAACAACAACCTCGTACACCATACATCCCACCTCATAAACAGCAACAACCACCTCAACGTAACAACCAAGTTTACCAACAACCTGCTTATCAACCACCCGCATACAATGCTCCTCCCAACCAACCCACTGCTTTACACCAAGAAATGGAAACCTACATGCGGACCAATGATGTGATCGTGGGAAATCTTCAGAGAGAAGTGCGCAACCTGAAAGCAGACTTGGTCAAACAAGGGAACGATTTGAGAGCCGACATGAGAAACACGTTGGATAGCCAAACGAATGACTTGAAGAACATGATGGCTAGTTTCTTCTAAGGTAATCAACCTTCTTCTTCGGGTACTCTTCTGAGTAACACCGTTGCGAATCCAAGAGGGGAGATGAAAGCAATCATCACTCGCAGTGGCAAAGGTACCAAGGAACCCGAGCTTCCTATACCTCCATCGGTGGTTGTGACTAAGGAGAACGAGTCACCTGCTCCTATTTCTCATCCTTCTCCTTCCCCAATTTCTCCACCTCTTCCTTCTACCCCTCCTCCACCCAAGGATGTGAGTGATCCTATTCTCCCAAAGCCTTACTCTTCTTCCAATATACCTTATCCATCTAGGTTGCGGAAAGAGAAGCTAAAAAGCAAGGATGATATTCAGGTTTCGAACTTTCTTAAAATGTTTAAACAACTGAATTTCAATATCTCCTTCGCTGAGGCTCTCGCTCACATGCCTAAATATGCGAAAATGTTTAAAGATCTTCTAAACGACAAGGAGAAGCTTCTTGATATTTCCAACACCCAACTTAATGAGAATTGCTCTGCAGTGCTCTTAAGGAAATTGCCAACCAAACTTGGTGATCCGGGTCGTTTCTTAATCCCTTGCAATTTCCCGAGAGTAGAGAAATGCATGGCCCTAGCCGATCTAGGTGCCAGTATTAATCTCATGCCTCTAAGCGTTTGGAAGAAATTATCTCTCCCAGAGCTAGTCCCCACCAAAATGACTTTGGAATTAGCTAACCGTACGGTTGCTTATCCAGTGGGGATAGCCGAAGACGTCATTGTAGGAGTCGAAAAATTCACCTTTCCTGCTGATTTTGTTGTCGTCGACTATGAGATGGACCCTCGTGTGCCACTAATTGTTGGTCGTCCATTCTTGAGGACCGGTCGCACTCTCATTGATGTTGAAGCCGGTGAGCTTATCATGAGAGTGGGTGACGATAAAGTAGCCTTCAACATGGGAAAGTTGTCTAAACAGCCTTATTCATACGAGAGTGTTAATTGTATTGACGTTCTTGATGAGGCTTGTGAAGAACACTTTAATGATGCTTGCAAAAGTATTCCTACCTCTCTTCCCAATGTTGAGACCGTGTCCTCTATTGATTCATCATTGTCTCTATTTGGAGATAGTGATTTATTTTGGAACAATCTTGAAGATACCATGGGAGATGTGAATTTAGCTACTAATGATTCTCCCACCGATGGGGACGAAGACATGCATTTCTTTGAAAGCCTTCTTAACGAAGACAATCCTTCTCCTCCATCTCCCACGGTTATTGCTATCGATACTCCGACTTCGAATACGCCTCCCGTCGACAATCCTCCGAATTTAGAACTTAAGGAGTTGTCGCCCCATCTCGAGTATGTATTCCTTGAAGAAGAGAAGAAGTCGTCAGTCATCATTGCTAAGGACCTAAAGGAAGATGAAAAAGCCCGACTTATCACCGTGTTGAAAGATCACAAGAAGGCTATTGCTTGGAAAATCTCTGATATTCGTGGAATTGATCCTCACTTCTGCACCCACAAAATTCTCATGGAGGACGACTTTAAGCCCACAATTCAAAACCAACGAAGGGTGAATCCAAAAACACATGAAGTCATCAAAACAGAGGTTCTCAAACTTCTTGATGCGGGTATGATTTACCCTATTTCGGATTCACCATGGGTTAGTCCAATCCATTGTGTGCCCAAGAAGGGCGGAATAACCGTTGTTCCCAATGAACACAACGAGTTGATTTCCACTCGTCTCGTTACTGGGTGGAGAGTTTGTATAGACTACCGCAAACTCAATGATGCCACGAGAAAGGATCATTTCCCTCTACCTTTTATGGACCAAATGCTTGAACGATTAGCAGGTAATGAATATTACTGCTTTCTTGATGGTTTCTAGGGTTATTTCCAAATACCCATCGATCCCTAAGATCAAGAGAAGACAACATTCACTTGTCCCTATGGCACATTTGCTTACAAAAGAATGCCTTTTGGCTTATGTAATGCGCCCGGGACTTTCCAAAGGTGCATGTTAGCTATCTTCCATGACATGGTTGAACAAACCATGGAAGTCTTCATGGATGATTTCTCGGTCTTCGTGGATTCCTTCTCTTTTTGCCTTGCCAATTTGGAACGTATGCTTAAGCGGTGCGAAGACACTCGCCTTGTTCTAAATTGGGAAAAATGCCATTTTATGGTAAAAGAAGGCATCGTGATGGGACACAAGATTTCCAAAGCCGGTCTTGAAGTAGACCGTGCTAAAGTCGATGTTATCGCCAAGTTGCCTCCACCTTCAACCGTGAAGGGTGTGAGAAGTTTTCTGGGTCATGCGGGCTTCTACCGACGATTCATCAAAGATTTTTCTCAAATCGCTCGCCCGATGACCCACCTCTTGGAAAAAGATACTCCTTTTATCTTTTCCAAAGAGTGCCTTGAAGCCTTCAACTCGCTTAAGGATAAGCTAACTAAGGCACCCATCTTGGTTACCCCTAATTGGGAGCTTCCCTTTGAATTTATGTGCGATGCTAGTGATTATGCTATTGGAGCGGTTCTGGGACAAAGAGTGAACAAACACTTCCAACCAATCCATTACGCTAGCAAGACAATGACGGGGGCACAATTGCATTATACGACAACCGAAAAAGAGCTTTTAGCTGTTGTCTATGCTTTTGAAAAATTTTGCCCCTATCTTGTCCTTTCTACAACAATCGTGTATACCGATCATTCCGCGTTGAAGTACTTGTTGACAAAGCAAGATTCCAAACCAAGACTTCTTCGCTGGGTTTTGCTACTCCAAGAATTTAAAATCGAAATTCGCGATAAAAAAGGAGCAGAAAACCTAGCCGCGGATCATCTCAGTAGACTTGAGGATCCTTACCAAGGGGATCATCCGAACAAAGAAATCAATGATTCTTTTCCCTTGGAGACCTTAATGTCTATAAATTCGAATTCTGATGAAACCCCGTGGTTTGCGGACTTTGCAAACTACTTGGCGGGTGGAATTCTCAAGGAAGGGTTGACGTCCCAACAAAAGAAAAAGTTTTTCACCGACATTAAGACTTACTTTTGGGACGACCCTTACCTATTCAAACAATGTGCCGACCTGATTATCCGCCGATGTGTTGATGGACCGGCAGCTTTAGAAATCCTTGATGCTTGCCACAAAGGACCCACTGGTGGTCACTTTGGTCCCAACTACACCGCCAAAAAAGTGTTTGACTCGGGATTTTATTGGCCCGCCATCTATCGTGACGCTCACGATATGGTTAAACGATGTGATGCTTGCCAGAAACAAGGCAAGATCACACATAAAGATGAGATGCCTCAAAATTTCATACAAGAATGTGAAATCTTTGATGTTTGGGGTATCGACTTTATGGGGCCATTCCCTTCTTCTAAAGGAAACAAATACATCCTTGTCGCCGTTGACTACGTTTCAAAGTGGGCTGAAGCCAAAGCTTTACCTACTAATGACGCAAGGGTGGTTTGTAACTTTTTGAAAGCTCTATTCGCTAGATTCGGTGTGCCTCGCGCCATTATTAGTGACCGTGGAACTCATTTTTGCAATGACCAATTTGCTAGAGTCATGGCTAAGTACGGTGTAAATCATCGTCTTTCCACAGCCTACCACCCACAAACTAATGGCCAGGCTGAAATATCCAACCGAGGACTAAAGCGAATTCTTGAAAGGACCGTGGGAGAGCATCGTGCTGCATGGGCTGATAAACTTGATGATGCTTTGTGGGCTTTTCGTACTGCATACAAGACTCCGATTGGTTGTACACCATATCGTCTCGTGTACGGGAAAGCGTGCCACCTCCCCATTGAGTTGGAGCACAAGGCTTACTGGGCCTTGAAGTGGGCCAATTTTGATATCAACAAAGCCGGTGACCTACGCAAGATCCAACTCAATGAGCTGAATGAACTCCGTAATGAGGCTTATGAAAATTCTTTAATCTATAAGGAAAGGACTAAGCTCATTCACGACTCTAAGATTAAGAACCGAGAGTTCCATGTTGGAGACAAAGTCTTACTTTTTAACTCTCGGTTGAAAATCTTTTCGGGCAAGCTAAAATCTCGTTGGTCCGGCCCATTCACCATTGCCCAAATTTTTCCATATGGTACTCTCGAGCTCGCTCAACCTAATGGACCTAATTTTAAGGTGAATGGCCAACGAGTGAAGTTGTACTTTGGTGAGGACACCTCTCAGGAGGTGATTCCATCCCTCACCACGTTCCCCATGAACTAATTTTGGGTCGAGTCAGGCTCGTGACTCGGTTATCAAAAACAAGCGCTCCTCGGGAGGCAGCCCGAGTATCTATCCTTTTATGTTTTAACCTCCTAAGTGTAGGGGGACCTACATAGGTGTTTGTATTTGTGTGGTGATGTGATTACAGGGATACGTGCACTCTTGAAATCTTTGAAGAACCGTGCTCCCGTGCTATCCGAAATACGGTTCTATCTCTCAACTATCGTGATTCAATTTTCTTCATACTCACATTTGAAATTGATCACTTTAGTCGTCTCTTCCTTAACTTGATTTAACCAACGTGCACAATGTCATAAGTGTAGGGGAGACTTTTCCCACATGCTTAAACATTGAGGACAATGTTTATCTTAAGTGTAGGGGGACTTCTATCGAAGTTTTAAGTGGACTTTTCCATGAAAATGCCTTCATTTAACCGGAAAATCATATTTTTCAAGATTTTTCAAATTGTTTATTAACTTTGGCCATTTAGTTGTAATTTTTAAATTTTTATCGTTGCTTTCATATGTATATATTCCATAATAAAGTCAAAAATATTAATAAAGTGGTGTAGCTAGTTTAGAAGTCTTTGATCTATTAGGCCCGTTGTGATTATTTTGACTCAACCCGAATAGACTTGTCCAAGTTTATTCTAGCTAGTATCCTTAACCATGTAGACCTTAATTGGTTTATTAGGCTAAGTATCCACGAGTCTCATTACTTGAGATTTTAAATTGTGGAGGACGAGAAATGATAGAGCCAATTATAAGTCGGTAATCTTGCACAAGCTCACTTGGTGTAATTATTTGCCTATTCTCCCATCACTTGCTAATAATTTATCTGCAATAAGTAAGGTCGTACGATTTGAAAAGTTACTTAGCTTCTAGCCCAATATCGTTTAAAAGTTGCTCGGTAATGATAAGAGTTCATAGCCAAGGCATAAAATATGAAGCGGGGCGCGAAGATTGGCGAGTCCGAAAAGGCCCTAACAAGGCATGAGGATTCAATTTTATTGCTGAAGATCCAAAGTGATGTGAAAAGCATTATTCCCAAAATCAATATGAAGGATCAAGACTCACGACGAAAAGCAATCAACTCCCATAAAGATCATGGAGAAGTCTATCCGAAAAGACCCTAACAAGGTATGAGGATAAATAGATCCAAGTCCGAAAAGGAGGCGGATCGTTGTATCTCAAAATCCCAATTGGAGATTGAAGAAATAATCATGAAGTCGTGGTCAACAAAGTTGGAGTACCCCTCAAAAGTCTCCAAGTGAAGAAACTCTATTACGAAGAGAAGACCATTATCTCAAGAACGTCTCTCAAGATATGAAGTATGAAGTACATGCCAAATATCGGCCCGAAAAAGGTCTCAAATCGTGAACCGAGTTATGCCAAGATATGAACTTTTTGATATCCCGAGAAGCAGTTTTAAGAGATTTTGTCCTTTAGCTAACTATTGATCAAATCGTTCTACTTTGCTTTCAGCCTAAATAAACTATCGAAATAAGTCCAAAAATGCATCTTCATGATCATTCTAAGACAAAAATAAAATATAAGAGATACACCTAGGAATAAGGGAGTTTAAGCATATAATTAAGCCATGTGTGTGAGTGTTTGATTTACTAACTTATAATAACAATGATCTCTTTCTAAGCTTAGTTTGGGGAACGTGAAACTTGGGGGTGATAAATCTTCGCAGCACCAAAGCCCTAATGTAAGTCATTGATTTCTTTGCAAGTTATTTCCATGTAGCTATTTTCAAGTGAAAATGGTTTTCTATCCTTTTGTTTACTTTATAGTTTTAATTCTTGTTTAGTATTATTTTAATAAGGCCAAGGTTGATTGATTATGAGAAAAGTGTAAATTTGCTTTATCACTAAGCATTGCATGAGGGCATGGCAATGGTTAAGTGTAGGGGATTTGATAAGTGTGAAAACACCCATCCTTTTACCACTTATTTCTTACTAAAACAAGACCAAAAAGCGTATTTAATATCATTTGTTTGGAATTATGCGTGGTTTTTGTGTTTATTGTGTTTTCAGAAGCCAACCGGATAAATATTTAAGAAAACATGGGATTGCACGGGTTTTATCGAAGAAAAAGACTCAAGACGAAGTCTATTGTCCAAGAGATGCAGAAGATTTGAAGTCACTGGGCCTATTTCAAGAATTATCGAAGAAAAGGACCAAGGATGGAAGATTTACATATGTCGAAGAAACTCAAGTCTATTAAACGAAGAAATTAAAAGACGAGTTGGATTTAATCATCGACAAATCCCGAATCGGAATCGAAAACGTCAACTTTACTGAAAAGACGAGAAGACGAAAAGAGAGAAGAAAGCCCACTCACCAACCAACCACTAGGACTATAAAAGGACTCTCCCACACACAATTAGGGGGAGTTAGTTTTCCAGTTTTCTTTCTTTTTTTCTCTTGGTTCGTAGCATCACCAACACCATTAGGGTGTTTGGTGATTTTTAATTTTCTTTCAATCTTGTAAGTGTTTAATCTTTACTCTTGTTTACTTTTACTCTAATCTTTCAATACAATCTTTTTATTCATCTTGTTCATTTTCCATTTTCATTAAAAGTTCTAAAAGTTCTTGGTTGATTAATTTTAATCTTTTAAACGTGGTTGATTTTGTATTTTTGTTGTTGGGATTTGTTACTTACGATATTTAAATGATTTGTGGTTAATTTGGTAAAACCTTTTTGCTTATTTAGTTTGATTGTGGATTAAAACCGCGTCTCCCTGTTCTTGCGTTGATGTTTCTGTTCTTCATCCCAGACTTTCCGAATAGACGATTTTCTGCTTCCCTTATTTTGAATATTGGATATTCCGAATAGGCCTATTTACTTTTCTCTTATTCGGAATAAAATTTATTCCGAGTAGTCCTCTTTGATTTTCCCTTATTCGGAATAATTTATTCCGCATAGCCTATTTCCATTTCCTTTATTCAGAATATTTTCATTATTCCGAATAGCCCTTTTTCCTGACCTCTTATTCGGAATATTCCGAATAGGACCTTGTTTTCCGAATAGCTTATTTTCCGCATAGTCCCTACTTTCCGCATAGGACCTCTTTTCCGCATAGGGTTATATTTTTACGCATAGC